>OY992888.1:15429528-15554528 GCA_963921405.1 Cepaea hortensis | reverse complement strand
GTTGTGATGGTATTGGTTGTTGTGCTGGTGATGGTAGTTGTGATGGTATTGTTTCTTGTGCGGGTGATGGTAGTTGTGATGGTAATGGTTGTTGTGCTGGTGATGGTAGTTGTGATGGTATTGGTTGTTGTGCTGGTGATGATAGTTGTGACGGTATTGGTTGTTGTGCTGGTGATGATAGTTGTGATGGTATTGGTTGTTGTGCTTGTGATGGTAGTTATGATGGTATTGGTTGTTGTGCTGGTGATGGTAGTTGTGATGGTATTGGTTGTTGTGCTGGTGATGGTAGTTGTGATGGTATTGGTTGTTGTACTGGTGATGGTAGTTGTGATGGTATTGGTTGTTGTGCGGGTGGTGGTAGTTGTGATGGTATTGGTTGTTGTGCTGGTGGTGATAATTGTAATGGTATTGGTTGTTGTGCTTGTGGTGGTAGTTGTGATGGTATTGGTTGTTGTGCTGGTGATGGTAGTTGTGATGGTATTGGTTGTTGTGCTGGTGATGGTAGTTGTGATGGTATTGGTTGTTGTGCTGGTGATGGTAGTTGTGATGGTATTGGTTGTTGTGCGGGTGGTGGTAGTTGTAATGGTATTGGTTGGTGTGCGGGTGGTGGTAGTTGTGATGGTGATGGTGATGGTTTTATTGTTGTTGTTCTTAATGGTGGCGATCGTTGTGGTAGTGTGATTATTCTTGTTGAAGGTTGTGGTTGTGATAGTGTTATTGTTGTTGTGATGGTGGTTGTGGTAATGTTGGTTTTGGTGACTGTGGAGACGGTGGTGGTGATTATGGTGGTAGTGTGGTTGTTGGTTGTAGTGGTGGTAGTGGTGATGATAGTTGTGGTTATGATAGTGTTGTTGTTGGTTGTGACTGTGATAATGTTGTTGTTGGTGTTAGTGATGACGGTACTGGTGATCGTGGTAGCAATGTGGTTGTTGGTGGCCGTGGTGGTGGTGTTGTTGATGGTTGTGGTTGTGATAGTGTTAGTGTTGTTGGTGATGGTGACTGTGATAATGTTGTTGTTGGTGGTTGTACCGCGATGTTGTTGATGGTGGTGCCATACAAACAAGGTTGGTCGGAGTTCAATATGTCACCGCTATCTCTCTAAACCTAAGATAATTTTGAACCTAATAAGGCAATGTGGAAACTAACTAGACATCCCATCGCGTAATACTCTGACCTACATGTGAGCTCTTTTCATTTCACGCTTCAGACAGTACGACAAGATTTTGTTTTAACCCCCCCCCCCCCCCCCCCCCCGTCTTCTCCCCCTCTTTGTCGTTTTTTTCTTCTTCATAACCTATATATACATTATATGTAAAGAAACCAGCCAAACAGAGACAGTAACAACACCGCATGACAAACAGAACACAGAAGGAGAAACAACTACGAACTAAAGAACTCATATTTGTGGACGATCAATTACTAATAGCAAAATCATGAGCAGAATTACAAGACCAAGTTTAAGGAACATAACATGAAAATTAGCATCAGTAAAACAGAAGTAATGACTATAACCATAGAAGAAGAAAATGCAAAGATTTAACTAAATTTATCTAAACGAACAGCCCCTGAAACAAACAAAGAGCTTTAAGTATTTAGGAAGTATAATATCATTACAGTGCAAATCAAAAGACGAGGTCGAAAATGGATGCAATGAGGCAAACCAACTCATTGGCCAAATGGCACCAATACTAAACAAACACTTTACAACACACTGTTTCTACCAACTCTATACTACAAATACCAAACCTGGACAATGACAGAACAAGAGAAAAATAAAATTACAACAATGGAATTGAGGTTCCTGAGAAGAAAACTCAATGTATCAAGAAGAGATAAGATCAGAAATGAAGAAATCGGGACTAAAGTGAGGGAAATAACAGGGCTAGATTTTATCAGGAAACAGCGAGTTCAATGGTTGGGCCATATAACTAGACTACCAGCTGACAGTATACCACAACAAGCAAGAATGTACACACCAAATGGAAGCAGAAGAAGAGGCCGGTCATGCAAACGATGGACAGAGGTAATAACAGAATCAATGGGAATCACGATATATGAAGCCCATAAACGGGCACTCTCCCGCTGTGTATGCTTCAACTCAACACCGCAAGATACAAGAGGAAACAGATGAGATAGGATGAGAAGAAATGAGATGAGATGAGATAAGTCTCTTTTTGATTGTGTCTCATGTTGTCTTCTTTATATTCGTGTTCCGTATTTAGTAGTTAATTTTCTGGTATTCACAGTATACTCCCAAGGTCTGGTCTTTAGGGACCAGATCATGTTTGGACAATCAGGCTGTTTGTTGATGCTAGCTGTATTTGGGCTGAGTGTACATATTTGCAATTAATTTAACTGAAAAGAAAAATTACGACAATGGAAATGAGATCCCCTATGTCTTATTGTGTCGCTTATCACGGACAACGTATTGCACGAAACGTTGGAATATATGCGCACTGTGAGGATAAACCCCGACAGCACCACTCTGTATTGTATTCTTCAGCGTCCTTGTCTCCAAGGTTAATAATTGACTAGATTGACGCCTGAAGACGATATTTTGAGACAAGTCGATATGTGAGGTAACAGGTAGTGCTGATCAGTAACAGGTAGTGCTGATCAGTAACAGGTAGTGCTGATCAGTAACAGGTAGTGCTGATCAGTAACAGGTAGTGCTGATCAGTAACAGGTAGTGCTGATCAGTAACAGGTAGTGCTGATCAGTAACAGGTAGTGCTGATCAGTAACAGGTAGTGCTGATCAGTAACAGGTAGTGCTGATCAGTAACAGGTAGTGCTGATCAGTAACAGGTAGTGCTGATCAGTGATCATCTTCATCATCAAGTCTTTCCAAAGTTGTCTCTAGCATCAGCTCATTTTTCGTGTGGATTAGCTTTCCCTATTACTAGTGTTCTTCACCATCAGACGAACCCAACCCGACTTTTGAGGTACATGTAATTTATGTCCCCAACACAAGGACAAGAAGTCAACATTTTAGTCCTACTGACCGCTTTAGGGGTGAACCCACTAACTCAACATCAGCACACCGAAAGTTTAATGCGAACATTCTTATCTATTCGGCCAGGCTGACCTCCGCGATTCTTTTGTTCTCATCCTTATGTTTTCAATTATTTCATTGACTGCGTGTTGATCTAGACATCTGTAAAGAAGATATAAGATTTCAACAAAACCAAACTGTTAAACCAAACTGACTTCTGCGAGAAAAGAAAAGAGAGAAACACAAGCCTAACTGGTATTATTTTGTATTGTTATATCGTGCTGTAGCCGTTATTTCTCTTATCCGTAATGATGGTATTCTGTTATACCGGGTGTTTGTGAAGTGTCACTACACTTTGTATGTAGAACACTTTTAAAAAATGAAGTACATGATGCCATAAAAATATGTGCTAAAAATCCATTAAATTTGTTAGAATAGTCTAAGGCTGTTCTGTCTGGGACTGCTGAAAAGTACCAATGAAGTATTCATTATAACAGGTTTGGAAATGTCCACCACGGGCTTCAAGACATGACTGCACATAAGTCTTTGAGCAACCATCTGTGTGTATCGACTGCCATTTCGAAACACTTGTTCAACCAAAAAAAAAGCTTTCTTCTGTTGATAACACCATTCTATTTGGAGTGCAAAGAATTACTGCAGCAGACGATAGCCATTTACTGCATATTGCTTCACGATGGACTGTGGAGCACATTTTTTGCTGACATCATATACTTCATTTGTCAAATTTTTTCAACATTCAAAGAGTAGTGAGACTTTACAAATACCCTGTATAACAGCTAGTCTCTTATTGATAGCACTGTATGTTCACCATAGCTATACAAATTGCCGCATCACTAATTAATACTAGTGAGAAATGTAGCATTCATTTTTGCATATTTCCCAAGCCTTTATAACGTTAAATTATATCTGTTAAATAGTTGTTGTTATTCTATGTTAGCCTCAAATTATGTATGAATGAAATAATGTACGAAAGAGAATGATAGAATGTAGAATGTTGGGCTTGCGTGCCCAATTCTTAACCTTTTGAAAATATAGTTTGTTTGTTCGTTCGTTCCTTTTTCGCAGTGACCATACTGGTCAGTGACCGTAACAAGTGTTTCTATCA
This sequence comes from Cepaea hortensis, assembly GCA_963921405.1. NCBI lineage: Eukaryota > Metazoa > Mollusca > Gastropoda > Stylommatophora > Helicidae > Cepaea > Cepaea hortensis. The sequence continues at coordinate 15,550,409 of OY992888.1, read as the reverse complement.
AGGGGTCATTTACTTACCGTCCCAAACTTAAGCCCACAACCAACAACGTCCTGTCGCGGCTGTCCACAAGCTCAGTCCACGACCTTAGTTTTGTGTATTAATGCTATTTATTTCTTTGATTGTCTAAGACTGCCATCAACATTTTACAATATTCACAAGTAAGCGTGAATTATTTTCACTTCTTGCTATATATTTAAGTGTAACTATGCGCTTAAAGTTCCTGTGCGATGACGACGGGGTACAGAGTCAACCGGACTTCAGCGCTGACGTCTAGTTCAGACCGCAATGGCAAACTACTGAGCGTAAGATTGCCTAGAATATAGACTTGGAATGAGTGTTGATCGCATTATCCTGCAACGGACATGCAACATAAAAAAAAAAATCTGCCTCGCTGCTCCTTCCTCTCCTCTTACCAACTACCCATAACTCAACATTCCCATAACATACCTCATCGCCCTCATCTATTATACACCCAGACGGTCTTTTCATATTTATCATATTTTCTTTCAGACGATTTCTTATTCATAGATGATTTCCAAGCTTTTCCAGCCGTTTCCAGTGGCCTAACTCCGAATCGTATCTGGAATGTTCTCAAGCAGAAATGGGTCTGCATCGACCCACCTCGTCCACGTATTATTACGTGATCGAATATTGCGCGCGTACTTATGTCAGATGAATAAACAAAAGTGGGTTGTTGTCGTTAGTTTCGTATTTAAAATTACCATTCAGTGGCGGAACACTTGTTTATAGGTTTTGGAGGGTGGGCAGTGAAATGGTGATATTAATAAAAGTAATCGAAAGATCAACAAAAGAAGCATTAGATGCAGAGGTGAAGTTATGTAGTCAGAAGACATAACTGCCAATATTTAACTCTTAGTATACCATATCGGAATATGTGATTCAGAGACAATGTGACACATTGTTATATACAAGTAAATGGGCATATTCTTAAGCAAGTGAATCGATACAGTTATCTCGGCACAGTCATAACATCTCATAGGAAATGCCTTGAAGAGGTTAGAACAAGAATTGCCATTGCGAAGGTAACCTTTTGCAAGATGAAAAACATACTGACCAATAAAAAGATATCAATTGAAACGAGAAAAAGAGTGTTGAAGTGCTACATAGAACCTATACTTTTGTATGGATGTGAAGCGTGGACAATAAACAGTCAAGCTGAAAAACAGCTGATGGCCGTGGAAATGTGGTTTCTGATGAAAATGCAAAGAATACCATGGACAGACAGAAAAACCAATGAACAAGTCCTTCAAGAAACAAATGAAGATCGTAAACTGACTAGAGTCATTAGACGTAGACAGTCAAACTTTTTTGGGCATGTTATGAAAAGAAATGACATGGAGAACTTGGTGACAACTGGCAAGATCGAAGGGAAGAGACCAAGGGGAAGACCAAGAAGTAAATACCTGGATGGCTTGGCCACATGGGATGGTCGAGACAGTAACACTGAGTTGATCCACGACTCTGGTGATCGAGTGAGATGGCAGAACATGACCGCCCACGCTTATCGGCATGGCACATGATGGATGGGTGGATTCAGAGACAAAGGAATTTTCATATTCAAACCTTCGTTTATAAAACAAACTGGTGACGAAAACCACAAATATGAGAAGAATAGAGTTGGGTTGAGTCAAAAAACCATAGCACTCAAGGCATTACCATACTTGCTCAGTCCTCGTCTTCAACAGCCAAGTGTCCCAATACTAAGAAGAGCATTAATCCGCTTACAGTTCTTGTATATAGCAGCTGATGTTGGACAATCGCTAGTGAAACTGTGATGACATTTGAGCCAATGGAGATGTGGGTTTTTTTTTTTGTTTTTTTTTTATAGAATAGCTTTGATAATATCGCGGGCAAAGCAGCAAACACGCTGAGATAATGTGAGGTGTAAATGCTACATGAGCACTTATTAACACAATAATGAACAGACACATGAAATACGTGGGTTATATCAACAGAAGACAGTTAGTTAGTTAGTTAGTTAGTTAGTTGGTTGGTTGGTTAGTTAGTTGGTTGGTTGGTTGGTTGGTTGGTTGGTTGGCTGGCTGGCTGGCGGTTGGCTGGCTGGCTGGCTGGCTGACTGGCTGTTTGGTTGGTTGGTTGGTTGGTTGGTTGGTTGGTTATGCTCCGTTTCTGTGTCAGTGAATATCACATAAAATGCTCCTCACTGCCCCATAAACTATTATTAATCACTAGAAAACCAGCAGGCACAAATTATTGCACAAGGCAAAACCAGTCCGTTTCGCAACAAAGCCAGCTACCCTTTTTTCCCGAAAATGCAGTTCATGCCGTTCAACAGAAGACGTGGCCGCGATAGCGCAGAGGTTTGACCGCTTGCCGGCCGACCCTGTGGCCATGAGAACGATACCTCATCGAGGAGAATGTTTAACAAACAATGAACTAGAGTCGCAGGTAGAACCTCTCTAAAAGGTGCAAAGAAATGTTCAGGGACGACAAGACGGCTGGTATGATGTTGACCATTTTACTCATGGATAAATATACGGTTCACTGATAAACTGTGATATCATAAATTAAAGGAACAACGGCTATTGAAACAATGTAAATGAGATGACAGAGATTACAAGAACAAAAACATTAAAAAGATGGAAATGTGGTGAAAGAAGTTAAAGGAACAAAATAATCGAAACAATGAAAATCTGATGACAGAAGTTAAAAGATAGAAATATTAACTGTAAACTTCGGTCACGGAAAATATTAATTAAATGACAAAGCTTCAACATCACCCTGTCAACCAAGGCTAAAACAGGTACCGTGAAATGTGTAGCGAAGTAAACACGGGCGGCATTATTTTGTCCAGATGACCCATCCATTACCGTCGGGTCGATACAGATATTGTCCTAACACCATATACCCATGAATCCCTGACGTGTGTAAAAGCGGCATTAACTTACTTCTTTTATACCATTACAGCTAATTTGCAAACCTCTCCGATCTGAGCTCCGTGATCGCCGTATCCCAGTGCGTGATCACGACATCAGATCCACGTCAGCTTGTGAAGGTCAGAACCCCTTTTAAAGTCTGAAATCCCCAGAACACAATCTTACAATCTTAGGCGTTCCTAGCGCCTGTCAACGGGGATTGTCATTCCGGGGATTGGACCATATCAGCTTGTAGGCCATGCAGAAAATGCCTAGCCAATGACATTAAAAAAAAAAAAAAATCTGAATTCACTTTTCATCTTGCATTCATCATTTTTTGTAAACCGTTCCTTCCTCTCTTTTTGCGTTTTTTTAGGACAATGTTGAAAAACTGAGAGGGCGCTATTGATTAAGGACTTGCTGGAAGCACATAGCACATTAGTTTATTGTTGTCGAAATTTGGGGGAGATGCGGGGGAGTAGGGGGCGGGGGAAGCATTGCAGTGGTTGTCTTCTCCTGGGATTTGAAATAGGTCATTAATACACCACACTGCGTACATACATGAGACCCAGAAAAACACCTCCTCCTCCTCCCCCCCCCCCCCCCCAAAAAAAAAAAAAAACACACACACACAAACATGAACAATAGCATATTCGTGCATAACCACATGCGTGCATGAGCAAACGAAGATAAACACGCATACACGTAGACACGTAAATACTTAATGGTTTTTAAAGGATGGTTCTTCAATTATGATTCTTCAATAATGGCACTTCAATAATGTTTCTTCAGCAATGGTTTTTCAAGGCAGATTTTTCAATAATGGTTCTTCAGTAATGGTTCTTCAATAATGGTTCTTCAAAAATGGTTCTTCAGTACTGGCTTGTCAAGAAATGTTCTTGAAATATGGTTCTTCATTAACGGTTATTCAATGAATAGTTTTCAGTAAAGATTTTTCAAGGACGGTTCTTCCAGGACGATTTGGCAAAGGTAGTTCTTTAAATATAGTTTGCTCAGGACGCATGTAGATCACTACAGGCAATTTGAAGACAGAGACACTCTTATTTGGTCGTATAATTAGAAGAGAGACACCGAAGAGCATCGTGGTCACTTCAATGATCTGCAGTAGGCGAGGAGAGGCAGACCGAGAGAGATGATGCTGGATGGACTAAGGCGGAAGATTATCCGTAGAATTGATTCAGAATACCAACGACTGCTATCTGTGGAAAAATATGTAGGAAATTGGGTATGTAGGTAGGTAGTTAGGTATATAGGTAGTTAGGTAGGTATGTAGGTAGTGAACGGAGGAACAGACAGACAGCTAGGCAGACATAAGGACGAATGGATTGACGGGCGGATAGATGGGTAGATGGATATATGAATAGATGGATGGGTGGATGGTGGGGTATGTAGGTGAGTAGTGGATGAAAGACGAACGGACGGAGAGAGAGAGAGAGAGAGAGAGAGAGAGAGAGAGGCGTGAGAGAGAGAGAGAGGCGTGAGAGAGGGAGAGTTCACCAGAGAGAGAGAGAGAGAGAGAGAGAGGCGTGAGAGAGAGAGAGAGGCGTGAGAGAGGGAGAGTTCACCAGAGAGAGAAAATACTTGATAGTGTGGCAAAGTGGCAAGGAAGACTATCAGTATACGAATTTATCAAAAACACAGTAGGTATAGGCATGTCGGGGGACATGGTCGCCTCCACCGCTCTGCATGCTCATCATGATGATAGATTAATCTACTTGACTTGATAGTGAGCCTCCGTGGCGAAGTGGTCAAGCCGTTTGACTCGGGCTCCGAAGGTTGTCTGTTCGATTCCGGGCGGCGTCCTTCGGTTCACGAGTGAAATTTTTCGGAGACTCCTATGGGTCGTCGCTATAACTACGGAGTTCGTGCTTTGTGCGACGCTTTCCGCGCTGCGGAAAGAGACCGAGCCGTGTGGGATAAACCCAGTGCAATGAAGTCGACTCTGTCGACTTTTAAGCTACTTTTTAAATCTACTTGACGTCACCGAGGATAAAAACCCAGATGCCTTGATTGGGACACCGGTGGCAATGGTTGTTTCGTCTTCGTTGTGAAGGATATAAAGACACGATCTCTAAGTTATTGTGCAAGATGTAAAGATGCTATCTCAAAGTTATTGTGCAAGATGTAAAGACTCTATCTCAGATTGATTGTGCAAGATGTAAGGAACCTATCTCAAAGTGATTGTGCAAGATGTAAGGTCGCTATCTCAAAGTGATTGTGCAAGATGTAAGGATGTGATGGCAAAGTGATTGTGAATTCTGTAAAGACAAGATCTCAAAGTAATTGCAAAGGAAGTAAAGACATGATCTCCAAGTGATTGTGAAGGATGTAAAGATGTGATCGCAAAGTGGTTGTGAAGCATGTAAAGATGTGACAGCAAAGTGATTGTGAAGGATTTAAAGATGTGACAGCAAAGTGATTGTGAAGCATGTAAAGATGTGACAGCAAAGTGATTGTGAAGGATGTAAAGATGTGACAGCAAAATGATTGTGAAGCATGTAATGATGTGACAGCAAAATGATTGTGAAGTATGTAAAGATGTGACAGCAAAGTGATTGCGAAGGATGTAAAGACACGATTTCCAAGTGATCGTGAAGAATGTAAAGACACAATCTCCAAGTGATTGTGAAGGATGTAAAGACACGATCTTCAAGTGACTGTGAAGGATTTAAAGACACGCTCTCAAAATGATTTAAATGCAGTGCTGTCGTCAGCGTGAGAGGTCCAGCAAACCCAAGTGTGTGTCTAGACACTTGGTAATGATTACGACAATTCCCCCCCCCCTCCCCACGTCACAGCTCTTGAGACACGCCCGTAAGTGCTCTTTCTCTCCCAGTATAAATCGAAGGAATGCTGATTGTCCCCGAAGCAAGCTGGTTTGCAATACATCGCCTGTGTTCATCGCGAGCTGTTCCATACCCGAATGCCCACACCAACATCCGGAAACGAGAAAATTCATCAAAGAAATGTGAAACCATCCACTAAATGTAAACACTTGAAGAAGACGGGACATAAACACGCTGGCGTGAATAAATGTTACAACGTATTGATATATCACGTTTCAAGTCCTTCTTTAGAGCATTGCTTACATCAAAAGCAGGAGAAAAAGACTTTATCTTTCCTCAATACTTCTGCCTCATGTATTTCATCCTGAGGGAGTCTTTATTATCCTGTTTCCTCTGTCGTCTTAGTTTGCCCCTGCTCTCTTTCCCAGTAACCATGTTCCCCATTAAGATTCCTTCTAAACTGCGGCTTCAGACGGCCATGTTTTAATTTCCAAGACTGTTTATGAACCAGAGATTTTCGATTTTCGGATCTTGTAGGTGTCAATGTTTGTGTCTAGACTCACGGACGTTTTATACCGTTTTGGTAACATTTAAATTTGAAAGCTTCGATTTCCGTCCATAGTCTGTTATGATTTGATCTAACACTTTCTTTGCCTAGAATGACAACGTGAGATTTTTATGATCTTCGAGACAAACTACCAGGACTTTGAAACTGTATAGGAAGTTACAATATTAAAGCGTATCGCGAACACTAGGAATGTTGATTGATCTTCGAGACAAAATACCAGGACTATGAAACTATATGGCAAGTTACAAGATTAAAGCGTATCGCGAACACTAGGAACATTGATTGCTACACGCATACAACAAACACACACATGTACAAATTCATTTATTCATTCAGTAGCATGTCCTTTGCAGAACCTCACTTCCATAACAACCTTCTGGAAAACTTCTCGATCACAAGCAAGATGTCTCGCGTCCGATACACCCATTTGGAGATCAATCGCCATATCCTGCACCTATCTTCTCTTTGGCCTTCCTCTTCCTCTCTTCCCAGGCATATATCCCTCAATTATTGTTCTCTCCAAACTTTCATGACGTTTCAAGTGACCAAAATATATAAATTTTCTTTGTTTTATCGTCTTTAATAGCCAACCCACTTCAATATTCAGCTCTTGAAGTATGGATGCATTTGTTCTTCACACAGATAATAATAATAATAATAATAATAATAATAATAATAATAATAATAATAATAAAGAAAGAAAGTCAAAACAATGTATTCCCTTGGTGAATTTAAAAACAGAAACCGCAAAAAATATGTTGCAAGATTTATTGCCTAGCATATTTCGCTGCGTCTCGATCAACACATGTGACTGTGGTTTAATTGCTTCATCTAATGTCTAATTTATTATAGATATATAACTATGCAGTATGCTCCTGACAAGACGCAGCGAAATATGTCAGACACTAAACTATGCAACATATTTTTTGTGGTTTCTGTGTTTATATAAATAAAGAAACATATACGCAAAATATAAAAGTCAGCTTTTGAATACACTGACAATGTCGCAATCTTTGAATATATTGCATCCAAAGTTAATAACACTGTGAACTGTCCGAAAGACGCCAGACCAGACTGATCATAGCAAGGCTAAGTTAACCAGTATCTAGGGTTGATTGCACAACATCAGCAAACACATTCAAGCACAATTTGAAGAGCATGCATCTTTCCAGCGGCAAAATTCAGATGTGAGTTATGGATCTTTTCGTAATCACTGAAGCATCAAATCGAACGTTTGAACTGAAATGTCACAGAAGAATTCTTAGAACACCGTGGACAAAGACGGAGACAGATGATGGCACTCTACGAGATCTGAATCATCATCATATTCCACTTTTTCCGTTAAGCGTCGTGGGGAGGAATAGTTGGCGCTCCAGCGCCCAATGGGTGCTACTGGATAGTGTCATTCCGTGTGATTGATTTTACGTTTTCGATATCGATTTATATGGTTGTTTCGGGATTTGAGATTTAAAGTTTGAGCACAACCCACAACTGGCAAAGCTGATCGTATTCCAGTACGAACCTAAGCCCTGTCCACGTCAATTTGGAAGCACTAATTTTGATGTCGTCAATCCATTTTCTTCTCGGTAGTAATTATGAAAATAGAATGATAAACAGCATCATCTCTAGGCAAATGAAACAGTTCAGCCACGCTAATAGTCGCATGGATTAAGAAACAACAAGGAGACTGGTGGTGTCATTCTGCAAGATTTGAACATCTGTGAAAATTGACTGATAAACAACATCATTTCTGGGAAAGTGAAACAGTCTGACTACGCTAAACATCAGTAGTAATGAATGTTGGAAACGATTAGTATTGAGCAATGAGCAATGAGATATATCTTATTGCTCATTCTAGTCTCATGTCTCATGTCTCGTGGTGGGTGGGTTGTGGCCTGCCTCATGCCTTCCAGCTCCTTCCTGGTTTTTTAAGTGTCAGGTGTGGTTTTTAATCAGAGCATCGGGGTTAACAATGGAAAGATCAATTGAACTAGGTGGCTAATGGGCGCTATAACTATGGCGCCAGATTTGCTTATTGTATCAGAAGATGTCAGCCGGTATAATGCATTAATTAGCTTCCCGTTTGTATAGACGACATAACAAACCCGGCAACCACCATGATCTTTATCATATAACATCTGTGAGCAAAAAGTCGATATTGCCGGCAGGTGTATATTAGTGTCGGGGTCGAGGGAGGTCGCTGGTGCCATCTGTTTTTAATCAAGGGTGGAGTCGGAATAAAATAATAAGCGCAAAGAACGATGTGTGGGGTGGGTTGGTAAGTGGCGAAAGATGGCTGGGGTGCGTAGTTGGTCATAGTGGGATATCAACAATGTGTAACTGGGGGTTCTAGTTACTGCCATTGCGCTTGACAGGTTCGAATCTCACTGTGTGGTTGGTATGTGCGGGGTGTTGGTCGAGTATGTAACGGAGCTAGGTTATATCATTGGTGGTTCGAATCACGCTGCGGGGCGATAAGGGTGTCCACCCTAGGCGGAGTTTTCTAAGAGTATATTAAGACGTAAATGTATAACAATGATGTCTAGTTGCCGCCATAGCGCTAGACAGGTTCGAGTCCTACTGTTTGGTGGGATAGTGTGGCAGTGGCCGAGTATGTAACTGAGCTAGGTGGTGTCACTGACGGTTCGAATAACGCCCTTGGTCGCTAACTATACCCAACATAGGCGCCAGAGAAGCGAATCACGATGTGTCGCTTTGCATTCTCCTCAGAAACGTCAGTTCCACAGCCAGCAGATTCAGCGGGACTGCTCATTGTCTTCACATTCATACAAAAGTACAGGTTCAACACTCTTTTTCTCGTAGCAATTGCCATCTTTTTACTGGTCAATACGTTTTTCAGCTTGCAAAAGGTTATCTTCGCCACGGCGATTCTTGTGCTAATCTCTTCAAGGCATCTCCCATCAGTTGTTATGACTGTTCCGAGATACTTGTATCTACTCACTTGTTTCAGAATATTCCCATTTACATGTATATTACATCGTGGTATTTCGTTCTTCATAGTGACAATCATAACCCGTGTCGTTTTATAATTTAATTCTAACCCTAGTTGTTCACCGGGTGCAACAACCGCCTCTACTAAATATTGCAGATCCTGCGCAGTGTCTGTTGATTACATAAATTAAATGAAGGCAGTTCACAAGTTAAATTAGATGAAGGCATTTTATTACAGAAATTAAAAGAAGACATTTGACTAGAAATATTTAATAAAACGACGAAAAAACGGAGATCTACCGGCGTGAGAAAAGCTTATAAGTATGTTAATGTCAGTTTCTGTGAACATATTTAGCAGAAGCATTCTGCATAGTATATGCATATTTAGCTTTAAGGTGAAATCAATACTGCTGTACCGATCGGAAACAAGAAAAACGAATAAAACAACTACTAATAAACAACAAACATTCATTAACGGGTGCCCACGTAGTTCATCCTTGGCGTTCATGTCTCATTCAACAATTAGTATAATGCCTGAAGTCAAATTTGCGGCTTCAAAATATGTGTTCATAGCATATTTATATATGAAGATATATATTCAAGGTGATTTTAAAGGACAAATTTCCTCATGTCACACGCTGTAAAAGACATATTTCGCTCAAACTTAAACATTAAGAGTGGAAAAGAGTATGTTGTAGATACTGTTTTTTCCTTTGTTTCTAGTGGGACTTGGTAATTTGTTGTTCTATCTGGGCATGGTATGTATATTTTCACCACATCTTCACTGATGTTTTTCATCTTGTCTGCTCATTGCCCACGCTTCACAGTCATACAAAAGTACAGATTCTGTGAAAGACAGAGACAATTTGCAGCTATTATTAAACAAAATGACAAATCGGAGGTCAGCTAATATGTACGTATTTGTAAATAAGGATACACAGCGATGTCTATTATATAACGATAACAGAGGTATTTAGTTGTAGAAAACTACCGTGCCTCCCAGGCAAACGGCGGTAGGCTAGTGACTATGTTTAGATTAGCTGTGATGGCACCAGCTGGAGATATTAATCAGCTACCTGGTACCCAGTGAAGATGACACGATAAACGAGGCGGTATAGGCCGCGTGGCCCTGAACAAAACCAACAATGAAACAAAAATGGTAATGAAACGTTGCGTCGCCGCGAAGCATTATTTTAGAAACCAAAGATTACAATCGATCTGAGAGGGTAATAATAGACAGTCTAAGCCTACCAGAAAGAGGTGTCTAATACACTGGGTACCAACGACAGACAGCTGGTCAAGAAGAAGCAATACACAGTATATAAAGTTAGGACTAAATAAACCGTAATTTAAAGAATTCAAGTACATTATTACAAGTTAAATTACATAATAAAATAAATACAGTGATATGTATAAAATTATAAAAAACAAAAAAGGAGAAAACACCAGTGATACATTAGCAAATAAGTGAAAAACACAACGGTATGAATACGTTGGTGTATTAGATACATACAAATGGTACACACAACATGCCATTATGTCAGCGTGACCGCTAGCTGTTATATATTGTGACCAAAATACACCGATCGCCCCTCACGTCAGCGTAACAGACTAACATTTAAACCAAGCGCCCGATATCTGTTCTATATTGTTGCCAACAATTATGTGCATGCCGCCATTTTTTGATGTGAGTTTGATTGATGAAGCCTGTCAGAAAACAACCATAGATACATAGTAAAAGTGTCGTGAGAATACAAATCCAAGCGTATTGAATCTCGGTGTTTCGTTATTCACGTAACGTTTCCTGTTTCCTGCTCCAGTCTATTGTTGTAAAATCTTACCAAAGCGGACACCGTGGACCAAATCTACATGAATGAAGTAGGATAGATGCGGTTGTCATATGTGTCTTATAGGGCTTGGTCATTTTTTTTTAACTTATCGATGGAAGAGAAGGACCCTTACACTACAAACAGAATAAACATTTACATTAATAATACCCATAACAAACACATGACCATCTACACTGGCTGTGACAAAAGTGACAGTCTGCTTAGAGAAAACAGCGAATTTTCAACGAAAACATAGTCTATGTGTTATCTCCTTGGAAACGTAAATCTGGTTATATTTAAATCACCCTATGCATTCATGTCCCCCATGAAAACTAATGTAATGTCTGAAGAAGTCAAATTTTGAGGCTTCAAAATATGTTTTCGTAGTATATGTATATATGAATATATATATACATGTGTTTTCTAACAACAAATATCCGCATGTCGCGCTTTACATCCATACACAAGTATAGGTTCTATGAACGACACAACACCTACAAGTTACTAAGATTGGCACTGGGTTACCAACAACATTTGCGTCTAGAGTCAATACAACAGGACAAGACAATGCTTTTTTCGGCCTCTGATTGAGAACAACAGATATAAACGTAATTATGCAATTACCTCTTTACCACAGTACCGAGAAAGTTAAAAATATCATTTTAAATATGCTGACGACCATAGTAACACAACCAGTTAATTCTGCTTGCTCACTTTGTGTATTACCCACACCTACTATAGATTGCAGAGAATACTCATTGTCTACAACCAAGCTGAAAAATATCGGTAAAAATTATAAATGCCTCGTCCGATTTCATAAAAAGAAGGAAATAATGTTAGCCAAATGTGAAAATATCGGTCAAACTTATAAATGTCTCATCAAAACTTATAAAAAAATAGGAAAATTTGTTAACCTAATGAGAAAAATATTGACCCTGTAAAGAAATATTTACAACAAAATTATAAAAATTAGGAACATTTGTTAACCTAATGAGAAAAAATATCGACCAAAGAGAGCAATATTTCATCTAATCTTATAAAAAGTAGGAACATTTGTCAGCCGAAGTGGGGAAAAGGTCGGTCAAATACATAAATATCTCAACAAATTATAAAACGTAGGAAAAAATAGTGGTCAAAGACAGAAATATATCATCCGAACTTATAACAAGTAAGAAAATATACTAGTAAAATCAAGAAACATGTCGACCGAAGTAATACAATAGGCAGAACGAGGTACAAACTTATAAATATTTCATTCAAACTTATAAAGACTATAATAAAATGTTATCCAAATCAAATAACAGGCTGACCAAACTTAATTAGATCATCCAACCTTATAAATAGTAGGACAATTTGTTAGCCAAATAGGCAAAATATTGGTCAGATACACAAATATCTCAATCAATTTTATAAAAAAAAGTAGGAGAAAAGGCTAGTCAAACTAATAAAAATGGTGGCCAAATACATAAATATCTCAACGAAAATTATAAAAAGTAGGAAAATTGTAAGTCAAATGTAAAAAATATTGGGCAAATAGGAAATCATATTAACCAAATGGGAAAAATATCGCTCAAACTTATAAATAGCGCGTCCAAACTTATAAAAAGTAGGAAAATGTGTTAGCCGAATGGTGAAAATATTGCTCAAATTAAGAAACAGGTCGACCGAAGTAGGAAAATACGTGATTCAATGTATAAAAACGTTAAGTAAATACAGAAATATGTCGACCAAACTGATAAACAATCTCCGCCAAACTTATGAAATGTAGGAACATTTGTTAACCAAAAGGGGAAAACGTCGGCCAAATACAGAAATAGCTCCACCAAACTTATGAAAAGTAGGAATATTTGTTAACCAAATGGAAAAAATAAAAAAATATTGGCCATGTAAAGAAATAGCGCATCCAAATTGACAAAATATAGGAAACTTTATTAGCCAAAGGTGAAATCTATTGACCAAGTAAATAAATTCCTCGTCCAACCCCATAAAAGGTAGGAAAATTTCTTACCCAAATGTGAAAAAGATCCGCCAAACTTATAAATGTCTCATCCAAACTTATAAAAAGTAGGAAAACAATACTAGCCAAATCAACTAAAAGGCTGACCAAACTTATAAATATATCATCCAAACTGACCAAAGTAATAAAAATATTGGGTAAATATAGAAATATGTCGACCAAACTTTTACAAATCTCCGGTAAATTTATGAAAAATAGGAAATTTTGTTAACTAAATGTGAAAAAATATCGACCAAACTTATAAAAAGCTCTGCCAAACTTATGAAAAGTAGGAAACTTTGTTAACCCACACGAAGACAATTATTAACCAAAGATAGAAAAATATCGACCTAAATAGGACAATTTGTTAGCCAAATGGGAAAAATATTGGCCAAGTAAACACATATTTCAACCAAACTTATAAATATGTCATCCAAATTTACAACAACAACAAAATAAAATAGGAAAATTTGTCGACCAAGTAAGAAAATATATTACCAAAACTGGAAAAGATACTAATCAAAGTGAGAAAAATACCAACCAAACTAAGAAATATGTATGGCAAGGTAAGAAAAAAGTTGGCCAAAGTAATAAATGAGCTAGCCAAAGGAAGAAATATTAACCATAAGGAGAAAAAATTATAGCAAACTAAGAAATTTGCTTTCACAACTTGTCGAATTGCCCTACCAACTACCCCGTTTGCTTTCACAACTTATCAAATTGACCAATTAACCACACAAATTCCCCACTGACTCTCACAATTTTACCACTTGCCATTACAACGTGTCGACTCCCGCTCACAATTTACCCAAAGGGGTTTACTATAGGTATTATATATCCACAATCAAGCGCTCTCACACTCACAAGAATAACGAAATACTGGGATTTAAGCCTGTTTTTAATCAATTTCTTTGTTTGCAGTCAAAGCATAGAAATTCCGCCAACCACCTTGTTGTTGAAATATCCAAGGACTTAGTTTATCAGCCATGTATTCGCCTACAGATTTAGCGAAATCCTCTTCCAGGTCTTGGACATTCACATCGGCGTTGTAAGAATTATCAACCAGATGCTTACCCAGACGCATGCCAAAGGTAAACAACATAATTATTCTCCCATAGTTGATGACGTTATCACCAAAGAATTCATCACTGACTAAAACAAAGACTTGGAAAACATGTTCGGGCTTGATACTGTCTTCTAGTCTCGTGAACAACACAGATTGTTGTTTGGCTATTTGACCGACTAAACCAGACAACGTCGAGTTATTTGCCTTTTTGGATATTTAGGAACTAATAATAGTCAGCGCCATATTCACTATCTCGCTATGAACTTGTTTCAAGTCAATCGTTGCTTGTGTCATTATTATACTGATAGCTAATGTTCATCAAAAGATGTCTAGCAGTCAAACTGCTGATCCATTATTGTGAAACGGTGCAAAGTGGTCAAAATGAATAATAACATAATATTTGTATAAAGAGATGGACTCGTCTCTTCTGGTTGGTCAAATTACCCAACCTACTGGAGATAAAACGGTTGTCACCGATACCACTAGACGCGTGTTTAAGACAAGGGATGTTCTTGTCGAACTTTACTTTTTAAATTTTAATTAACAGTGACCATACTGATCGATAATCACATCCCTTGTCTAAAACACGCGACTAGTGGTTTCGGTGACAACCGTTTTATCTCCAGTAGGTTGGGTAATTTGACCAACCAGAAGAGACGAGTCCATCTCTTTATACAAATATTATCTTATTATCCATTTTGACCACTTTGCACCGTTTCACAATAATGGATCAGCAGTTTGACTGCTAGACATCTTTTGATGAACATTAGCTATCAGTATAATAATGACACAAGCAACGATTGACTTGAAACAAGTTCATAGCGAGATAGTGAATATGGCGCTGACTATTATTAGTTCCTAAATATCCAAAAGGGCAAATAACTCGACGTTGTCTGGTTTAGTCGGTCAAATAGCCAAACAACAATCTGTGTTGTTCACGAGACTAGAAGACAGTATCAAGCCCGAACATGTTTTCCAAGTCTTTGTTTTAGTCAGTGATGAATTCTTTGGTGATAACGTCATCAACTATGGGAGAATAATTATGTTGTTTACCTTTGGCATGCGTCTGGGCAAGCATCTGGTTGATAATTCTTACAACGCCGATGTGAATGTCCAAGACCTGGAAGAGGATTTCGCTAAATCTGTAGGCGAATACATGGCTGATAAACTAAGTCCTTGGATATTTCAACAACAAGGTGGTTGGCGGAATTTCTATGCTTTGACTGCAAACAAAGAAATTGATTAAAAACAGGCTTAAATCCCAGTATTTCGTTATTCTTGTGAGTGTGAGAGCGCTTGATTGTGGATATATAATACCTATAGTAAACCCCTTTGGGTAAATTGTGAGCGGGAGTCGACACGTTGTAATGGCAAGTGGTAAAATTGTGAGAGTCAGTGGGGAATTTGTGTGGTTAATTGGTCAATTTGATAAGTTGTGAAAGCAAACGGGGTAGTTGGTAGGGCAATTCGACAAGTTGTGAAAGCAAATTTCTTAGTTTGCTATAATTTTTTCTCCTTATGGTTAATATTTCTTCCTTTGGCTAGCTCATTTATTACTTTGGCCAACTTTTTTCTTACCTTGCCATACATATTTCTTAGTTTGGTTGGTATTTTTCTCACTTTGATTAGTATCTTTTCCAGTTTTGGTAATATATTTTCTTACTTGGTCGACAAATTTTCCTATTTTATTTTGTTGTTGTTGTAAATTTGGATGACATATTTATAAGTTTGGTTGAAATATGTGTTTACTTGGCCAATATTTTTCCCATTTGGCTAACAAATTGTCCTATTTAGGTCGATATTTTTCTATCTTTGGTTAATAATTGTCTTCGTGTGGGTTAACAAAGTTTCCTACTTTTCATAAGTTTGGCAGAGCTTTTTATAAGTTTGGTCGATATTTTTTCACATTTAGTTAACAAAATTTCCTATTTTTCATAAATTTACCGGAGATTTGTAAAAGTTTGGTCGACATATTTCTATATTTACCCAATATTTTTATTACTTTGGTCAGTTTGGATGATATATTTATAAGTTTGGTCAGCCTTTTAGTTGATTTGGCTAGTATTGTTTTCCTACTTTTTATAAGTTTGGATGAGACATTTATAAGTTTGGCGGATCTTTTTCACATTTGGGTAAGAAATTTTCCTACCTTTTATGGGGTTGGACGAGGAATTTATTTACTTGGTCAATAGATTTCACCTTTGGCTAATAAAGTTTCCTATATTTTGTCAATTTGGATGCGTTATTTCTTTACATGGCCAATATTTTTTTTATTTTTTTCCATTTGGTTAACAAATGTTCCTACTTTTCATAAGTTTGGTGGAGCTATTTCTGTATTTGGCCGACATGTTCCCCTTTTGGTTAACAAATGTTCCTACATTTCATAAGTTTGGCGGAGATTTTTTATCAGTTTGGTCGACATATTTCTGTATTTACCCAACGTTTTTATACATTTAATCACGTATTTTCCTACTTCGGTCGACCTGTTTCTTAATTTGAGCAATATTTTCACCATTCGGCTAACACATTTTCCTACTTTTTATAAGTTTGGACGCGCTATTTATAAGTTTGAGCGATATTTTTCCCATTTGGTTAATATGATTTCCTATTTGCCCAATATTTTTTACATTTGACTTACAATTTTCCTACTTTTTATAATTTTCGTTGAGATATTTATGTATTTGGCCACAATTTTTATTAGATTGACTAGCCTTTTCTCCTACTTTTTATAAAATTGATTGAGATATTTGTGTATCTGACCAATATTTTGCCTATTTGGCTATCAAATTGTCCTACTATTTATAAGGTTGGATGATCTAATTAAGTTTGGTCAGCCTGTTATTTGATTTGGATAACATTTTATCATAGTCTTTATAAGTTTGAATGAAATATTTATAAGTTTGTACCTCGTTCTGCCTATTGTATTACTTCGGTCGACATGTTTCTTGATTTTACTAGTATATTTTCTTACTAGTTATAAGTTCGGATGATATATTTCTGTCTTTGACCACTATTTTTTCCTACGTTTTATAAGTTGTTGAGATATTTATGTATTTGACCGACCTTTTCCCCACTTCGGCTGACAAATGTTCCTACTTTTTATAAGATTAGATGAAATATTGCTCTCTTTGGTCGATATTTTTTCTCATTAGGTTAACAAATGTTCCTAATTTTTATAATTTTGTTGTAAATATTTCTTTACAGGGTCAATATTTTTCTCATTAGGTTAACAAATTTTCCTATTTTTTATAAGTTTTGATGAGACATTTATAAGTTTGACCGATATTTTCACATTTGGCTAACATTATTTCCTTCTTTTTATGAAATCGGACGAGGCATTTATAATTTTTACCGATATTTTTCAGCTTTGTTGTAGACAATGAGTATTTTCTGCAATCTATAGTAGGTGTGGGTAATACACAAAGTGAACAAGCAGAATTAACTGGTTGTGTTACTATGGTCGTCAGCGTATTTAAAATGATATTTTTAACTTTCTCGGTACTGTGGTAAAGAGGTAATTGCATAATTACGTTTATATCTGTTGTTCTCAATCAGAGGCCGAAAAAAGCATTGTCTTGTCCTGTTGTATTGACTCTAGACGCAAATGTTGTTGGTAACCCAGTGCCAATCTTAGTAACTTGTAGGTGTTGTGTCGTTCATAGAACCTATACTTGTGTATGGATGTAAAGCGCGACATGCGGACATTTGTTGTTAGAAAACACATGTATATATATATTCATATATACATATACTACGAAAAC
The DNA here is from genome assembly GCA_963921405.1 of Cepaea hortensis. Lineage (NCBI taxonomy): Eukaryota > Metazoa > Mollusca > Gastropoda > Stylommatophora > Helicidae > Cepaea > Cepaea hortensis. The sequence goes on along the minus strand of OY992888.1, from coordinate 15,532,533 downwards.
ATATTTTGAAGCCTCAAAATTTGACTTCTTCAGACATTACATTAGTTTTCATGGGGGACATGAATGCATAGGGTGATTTAAATATAACCAGATTTACGTTTCCAAGGAGATAACACACAGACTATGTTTTCGTTGAAAATTCGCTGTTTTCTCTAAGCAGACTGTCACTTTTGTCACAGCCAGTGTAGATGGTCATGTGTTTGTTATGGGTATTATTAATGTAAATGTTTATTCTGCTTGTAGTGTAAGGGTCCTTCTCTTCCATCGATAAGTTTTAAAAATCCAATGACCAAGCCCTATAAGACACATATGACAACCGCATCTATCCTACTTCATTCATGTAGATTTGGTCCACAGTGTCCGCTTTGGTAAGATTTTACAACAATAGACTGGAGCAGGAAACAGGAAACGTTACGTGAATAACGAAACACCGAGATTCAATACGCTTGGATTTGTATTCTCACGACACTTTTACTATGTATCTATGGTTGTTTCCTGACAGGCTTAATCAATCAAACTCACATCAAAAGATGGCGGCATGCACATAATTGTTGGCAACAATATAGAACAGATATCGGGCGCTTGGTTTAAGTGTTAGTCTGTTACGCTGACGTGAGGGGCGATCGGTGTATTTTGGTCACAATATATAACAGCTAGCGGTCACGCTGACATAATGGCATGTTGTGTGTACCATTTGTATGTATCTAATACACCAACGTATTCATACCGTTGTGTTTTTCACTTATTTGCTAATGTATCACTGGTGTTTTCTCCTTTTTTGTTTTTTATAATTTTATACATATCACTGTATTTATTTTATTATGTAATTTAACTTGTAATAATGTACTTGAATTCTTTAAATTACGGTTTATTTAGTCCTAACTTTATATACTGTGTATTGCTTCTTCTTGACCAGCTGTCTGTCGTTGGTACCCAGTGTATTAGACACCTCTTTCTGGTAGGCTTAGACTGTCTATTATTACCCTCTCAGATCGATTGTAATCTTTGGTTTCTAAAATAATGCTTCGCGGCGACGCAACGTTTCATTACCATTTTTGTTTCATTGTTGGTTTTGTTCAGGGCCACGCGGCCTATACCGCCTCGTTTATCGTGTCATCTTCACTGGGTACCAGGTAGCTGATTAATATCTCCAGCTGGTGCCATCACAGCTAATCTAAACATAGTCACTAGCCTACCGCCGTTTGCCTGGGAGGCACGGTAGTTTTCTACAACTAAATACCTCTGTTATCGTTATATAATAGACATCGCTGTGTATCCTTATTTACAAATACGTACATATTAGCTGACCTCCGATTTGTCATTTTGTTTAATAATAGCTGCAAATTGTCTCTGTCTTTCATAGAATCTGTACTTTTGTATGACTGTGAAGCGTGGGCAATGAGCAGACAAGATGAAAAACATCAGTGAAGATGTGGTGAAAATATACATACCATGCCCAGATAGAACATCAAATTACCAAGTCCCACTAGAAACAAAGGAAAAAACAGTATCTACAACATACTCTTTTCCACTCTTAATGTTTAAGTTTGAGCGAAATATGTCTTTTGCAGCGTGTGACATGAGGAAATTTGTCCTTTGAAATCACCTTGAATATATATCTTCATATATAAATATGCTATGAACACATATTTTGAAGCCGCAAATTTGACTTCAGGCTTTATACTAATTATTGAATGAGACATGAACGCCAAGGATGAACTACGTGGGCACCCGTTAATGAATGTTTGTTGTTTATTAGTAGTTGTTTTATTCGTTTTTCTTGTTTCCGATCGGTACAGCAGTATTGATTTCACCTTAAAGCTAAATATGCATATACTATGCAGAATGCTTCTGCTAAATATGTTCACAGGAACTGACATTAACATACTTATAAGCTTTTCTCACGCCGGTAGATCTCCGTTTTTTCGTCGTTTTATTAAATATTTCTAGTCAAATGTCTTCATTTAATTTCTGTAATAAAATGTCTTTGATCTAATTTAACTTGTCAACGGCCTTCATATAATTTATGTAATCAACAGACACTGCGCAGGATCTGCAATATTTAGTAGAGGCGGTTGTTGCACCCGGTGAACAACTAGGGTTAGAATTAAATTATAAAACGACACGGGTTATGATTGTCACTATGAAGAACGAAATACCACGATGTAATATACATGTAAATGGGAATATTCTGAAACAAGTGAGTAGATACAAGTATCTCGGAACAGTCATAACAACTGATGGGAGATGCCTTGAAGAGATTAGCACAAGAATCGCCGTGGCGAAGATAACCTTTTGCAAGCTGAAAAACGTATTGACCAGTAAAAAGATGGCAATTGCTACGAGAAAAAGAGTGTTGAACCTGTACTTTTTTATGAATGTGAAGACAATGAGCAGTCCCGCTGAATCTGCTGGCTGTGGAACTGACGTTTCTGAGGAGAATGCAAAGCGACACATCGTGATTCGCTTCTCTGGCGCCTATGTTGGGTATAGTTAGCGACCAGGGGCGTTATTAGAACCGTCAGTGACACCACCTAGCTCAGTTACATACTCGGCCACTGCCACACTATCCCACCAAACAGTAGGACTCGAACCTGTCTAGCGCTATGGCGGCAACTAGACATCATTGTTATACATTTACGTCTTAATATACTCTTAGAAAAATCCGCCTAGGGTGGACACCCTTATCGCCCCGCAGCGTGATTCGAACCACCAATGATATAACCTAGCTCCGTTACATACTCGACCAACACCCCGCACATACCAACCACACAGTGAGATTCGAACCTGTCAAGCGCAATGGCAGTAACTAGAACTCCCAGTTACACATTGTTGATATCCCACTATGACCAACTACGCACCCCCGCCATCTTTCGCCACTTACCAACCCACCCCACACATCGTTCTTTGCGCTTATTATTTTATTTCGACACCACCTTTGATTAAAAACAGATGGCACCAGCGACCTCCCTCGACCCCGACACTAATATACACCTGCCGGCAATATCGACTTTTTGCTCACAGATGTTATATGATAAAGATCATGGTGGTTGCCGGGTTTGTTATGTCGTCTATACAAACGGGAAGCTAATTAATGCATTACACCGGCTGACATCTTCTGATACATTAAGCAAATCTGGCCCATAGTTATAGCGCCCATTAGCCACCTAGTTCAATTGATCTTTCCATTGTTAACCCCGATGCTCTGATTAAAAACCACACCTGACACTTAAAAAACCAGGAAGGAGCTGGAAGGCATGAGGCAGGCCACAACCCACCCACCACGAGACATGAGACATGAGACTAGAATAAGCAATGAGATATATATCATTGCTCATTGCTCAATACTAATCGTTTCCAACATTCATTACTACTAACATCGCAGTGGTTAGAACAGAACGGTGGTGGAAGACACGGCTCCTGGGGTAGCGGCAGAGACGGGCCAGCACCAAGATGGAGACCTGACCTTGAGGACAGATTGTCCACGAGGTGCGGGAACAGGCCAAGAATCTACAATCTCTTCCATGGGCCGGGATGAGAGTGGATTTTTGCAAAAATGCCTGCAGCACGATTATGATGATGATGATGATGATTGATGACGATTGATGATGATTGATGATTGATGATTGATGATGATGATTGATGATGATGATTGATGATGATCATTGATGATGATTGATGATTGATGATGAATGATGATGATTGATGATGATGATGATGATGATGATTGATGATGATGGTGATGATGGTGATGATGATTGATGATGATGATGATGATGATCATGATGATGATGATGATGATGATGATGATGATGATGATGATGATGATGATGATGATGATGATGAGGAGGATGATGATGACGATGATGATGATGATGATGATGATGATGATGATGATGATGATGATGATGATGATTGATGATGATGATGATGATGATGATGATGGTGATGATGATTGATGATGATGATGATGATGATGATGATGATGATGATGATGATGATGATGATGATGATGATGATGATGATGATGATGATGATGATGATGATGACGACGATGATGATGAGGATGAGGAGGATGATGATGACGATGATGATGATGATGATGATGATGATGATGATGATGATGATGATGATGATGATGATGATGATGATGATGATTGATGATTGATGATGAATACGTAATTTAAGTATCGACATGACTGCAATTGAGACATTTCTACATATGGCTTCATCCCTCATAAATACCCGCCACAATGTGGCGATGTTGACTTTTGCAGTCATCATCATCATGTGCCATATTAATAAACGTGGGCAGCCATGTTTCGCCATCTCACATGATCACCATAGTCGTAGACCATCCCTATATTTTTGTCTCTATTATGTCATGCAATGTTTCATTGTTAGGGGGCACCACGATCCATTCATCTCCACGATCCATTCATCTCCATGCGCTATCTTGTCCATTCCACACACCTGACTGAATCACCAAAAACTAGACGCAGCCAGTGACTTTTACTAGAAAACGATTAACAGTAACAAAATTGACGTTCCGGCTACAGCTTTCCTCAGCACAGAATAAACAAACACAAACCGACACAACTACATGAAATACACTACATTAACATATTAATATAAAAGTTTCTTCTCTGTATTCTTGTTGCGAGCTGGACACGTCTTTTAAACGATCAACGTATCACACATATTAAACACCTGCCACTCTTCAACCTTGTATGATGTTGATGGCATTAAACAATGAAAGGTTTAAGATTACTCAAGATGTCAATAATTACACAGTTTGGGCTGTAAGGTCTTCGTAAAGTTACTCTATACCTCGAGGCAGAGAAAAGGTGAAAGACGAATCATTACAAAGTATTTCTGCAACGCAGAATAGAAGACAGGCTGACTACGACTGCAATGTGTCTTTACACCCGAGGGTATCAGAATAACAATAATACTTCTTTGTCTCTTCCAACATCAATGAGGAATTATGGGATCCAGCAGAAAATTATTAATTTAACAAAGGAAACATATAGAGATATATCTTTTTTCTTTTTAACTGAAGCTTAGTCATACATGTACTAATACTTACAAAAGTCGCTTATACATGTACTATAACTTCTAGTTCACTTGTCTGATGTTTGCGTTTGGTTTAGCATTCCCGGTTACCAGTGTCACTCGCCATCAGGCGAACCCACTTTGACTTCTGAAGTTTGCATAATTTTCGTCCCCAAGTCAAGGACGGGATTTCAACATTTAAGTCCATCTGATTGGTATAGAGGCTGAACCCGCTACCTGGAACTCAGCACGTGGAAAGTTTAAGAGCGAGACTTGTGATCATATAGAGACATGAGGTGTAGAGTCATCTATGGGAGAGACTACCAGGGACATTTGAAGACCAACAGGATGAGACAGGGATGCCCTTTTGTCACTTCTGTTGTTCCAACTGACTGTCGACTGGGTTATAAAAGTCAGTAACAAACACAGGAGGAAACTGAATTCACTGGGCCTCTCTAACAAAGCAGCTCAGGTTTTCTGGATTTGCTGATGAAGTTTCTCTCCGGACTCACACATTAAACTAGATGCCAGATAAACTAAATACACTGGATTGGAGGTCAAAACAATTCGGTTGAAAAACTCTAAGGGAAAAGACAATGTACTGAGAATAAGTTAGGTATATGATAAACCGATCACCCTTGGTGAAACTTCACTTCACGAGACAGAATCATACACCTATCAAGGTAGCAATGTAGACCGGGAGGAGAAACAATTACATATATCAAAATAACAATACATCAGTCTTTTATGGCACTAGGAAATTTACAATTTTAAGAGTCAAAAGAAATAGAAATTAGCGTCATAATTAGAATATTCAGTTCTAAAGTTAAATCAGTATTGTTGTATGGATCAGAAATAGGGACAACAACTAAAACAGTTAGAAATCAACAACAAACATTCGTTATTTGGTTCCAGCGCAAATTGACTGACTGACTGGCTGATATCTTGCCGTCTTGACAGACGAAAGTTTGTAAAATGAAGTTATACCTCTCCATATCACAAAGCCTGGGCTGAATTTAGAGATCGTGTGTTGCCCATGCAGAATGATCCCTCTCTCGGCTTGTCTAGTTTACTCCAGAGGAAAGGTTACATCAATACGTCTGGAACAAGACAAGGTGCAGAAGCTGCTGGATCAGCAAAGCAAGGCTCTACCTGTCCGCCTGTCGGAGCTTTAATCCTAGACCAGTTACCAACCAAGGCTTAGAGCTTGGTCTGCCCTGCCACGACATTTAGTCTTTAGGTTGCATTTCAGCATACCAGGATAAGGCTTGTACTTCCCAATTGTGCTCCTCTGCACGAAGCCGTTGGCACAATGTGAGGTGTCGGATTTGGCAAGCACCGCCCAACATTCGGCGCTAACAGAAGCAGGTAGTACCGTCTACTTTATTGCGGTAGCTCAGTCATATCTGACCAAGACCTGGCATGAAGCGCAAATTACGACGACTAAAATGGTACGACCGAATTAATACTGTAGCGCTTGGATAGAATAAAACATATTCCAGTGAACCCAGAGGTGAAGAAAAGGCGTTTGTGGTGGACAATGACATACACTGAGAACATCCTGAAAATATGTACACTTGAAAGACCTTTGATCAGAACTCACGGGGCAGAAGAAATAGAGAAAGACATAAAGATAAAAGGATAAGAGAATTAGAGGCAGACATGCATACCAATGGGAGAAAGCCTTATAGGGTAGCTAATGATAGGCTGCTTGCAATGAGTTTGTTAAGGATTTATGCTTCCAGTAAGGAATACATAGCTAAGGAAGATGACGCATAAATTTCAGCACAGAATAGGAAAAGCCAAATGAAACTGCAATATACCTCTACACCCAAATAAAGATAAGGAAGGTGTAAAACGAAAACGGAGAAATGCTATTTACTCAATTTTTATCTTAGACATAACATCATTCGTTAGCCAGCCAGAAATAGAAACTCCACATCTGGCCCCAGCGCATTTGCTTCCGGTTCACTTTGAGAATCGCCCACAACCCAGCAGAAATTAGCTAGTTAGCCATACGGGCCTGTCGAGGACTAAACGAATGAGATGTTGAAATCCTCATTATGCTAAAAATTGAATCAATCTTTCCGGCTCGGTTGAAACTGATAGTTCACTTTTTCTGAGTCTTAAAGGGAGGATAATCTGAACTGAACGTATAGTTTTCATGCGTGTAAAGGGGCGGGGAATACAAACTAATCGTTTATTTATTAATGATATCCCTACAGATCATCTTCACTCATAGTGCTGGCGTACTGAACAGAAACACCACATGTTATGTACATTTGTATGCAAGTGTGCGTTTATGGGTGAGTGTGTGTGGGAAAGAGTTAGTGCGTGCCTGCCTGGTTGTGTGCGTGCGTAATTCTATGCGTGCGTGAGTGTGTGGGTGTGCAAAACGGAAGGTAATCTGAAAAAATCGTGATGTATCTAACTATAAAAGGACAACCTGAACTAAATATATAACTTTAAATCACTTAGGAAAATAATCGGTTCTAATTTTAAGCATTTCCATTGAGATAATATAAGCTTACCTTTTTTTAATCGGTTTGCATGATGTTTAACTTAAACATTCACAATAAAGAAGAGCTAACTGTAAGCATGCAAGGAGTGATACAACGGTACAATGTTTCCCCATAGCTTCAGAATAACATTGTTGGGACGCTATGTCCACAGAATGATCAAAGAATGATATAATTCAGCCTTCCATTTATCCTGCGATCTTACCAGGACCACCAGCAGAGGCGCTCATCACAATGACACACGGGGAAGTGGGACCTGATGGGGCGGCTCTGGATCCCGGGGAACGGCGAGCCTTTATAAAAGAAAAATTGTAATTATACATGCGGAGTACATCAAACATGTGCCAAGTCTAAAACAAGGAAACATATGATTAACACACACACACACACACACACATACACACACACACACATACACACACACATATATATATATATATATATATATATATATATATATATATATACGTGTGTGTGTGTGTGTGTGTGATCGCGCGCATGTGTGTGTGCGTGGAGCGCAGCGTTATTTATGTAATTGTGTCGGTGAGTGTTTGTGTGCTGACGAAGAATTTGACCACAACGCCCATTGTGCTACTCGTGATAATGTTCTAGAAAGAAACTACCTTCTCCTTCTAATGTTTTCGTGATTCATCCATTACATCTTCAGTAAGCAGAAATTAAGAGGTCCCTGGTGGTCAGGGTCGAGCAACCCCCTTTATTCAGTTTTGCAACATGTCTGCTATTTTACCAACGAAATTTTACGTCTTAATATTTAAATATTGAGCACAACCCACTACTGGCAACGCTGATCGCATTCTGGTATGAACCCAAGGCCCATCCACGTCAATATGGAAACACTATACTCGAGTTTCGCTCTCGTTTGAGCTCGTCAGTAGTGCATATCCCTGACCGGATCCGGAAACAGTCCCGGATCACGCGTGTGAAGCAGGTGTGTAACCACGCGGCACACACTGGACACACCAAATTATCACAACAGAACATCACAACGCTACCCATCATAGGCTATGCTCAAGTCTTAATATTTCCCATCTTCAGCCACCCAATTTCTTTTGGTCCAAACCTACCTTCTGTTTTGCACTGAATGGGTTAAGTACAAATAAAGTGTTTATAATCCACGTATCTTGGTATTTCGACAGGTAAATGTTGGCCATGGTCTCAAGTTCGGGATGGTCGACAGACGATCTCTTTATAAAGACAAATGGCTACTGTCACCGCACAGTGTGGTTACTGCCAAGACGGCAGAATGCAGCTACAGTCTTCAGTTTTCACATATGCATAGAAAGCTAAAGCAGTCACAGGGGTTATAGGGCACACCTGTTGTGGGAGGTAGATTGTGCCCTGGACAAGCCACTGGCTGATTATGATCTCTCCCAGTTTTGTCCTCTGCCCCCCCCCCCCCACCATCCCCATATTTCCTCGCAATTTGAGCTTAAGGTCCTTTCTCAATATACCCATAACCTTCTTATCTTATGCAGCTTCTTAACGTATCCACGCCCTTCCCATATTATTCGCCTCTGCCTCTAGTTCTCATCTTTGTATGTTGTCGATTGATTTCTATTTAGTTAGCCCAAAATTTTCCAGATAACGGACTTCCTAGTTAAATTGCTCTTAGATATTCCAAATGTGTGCCTGCCCACCCGACATTGTCATCTTTTCCTCACATCTTGATTCACGGGTATTTGTTCAGTTCTGTCCACGATCTCCACACTGGTGGTTCTGTTATGTCATTTGAGTAATCCAATCAAGCTGGGGCACCAGTTAATGTATGTACGAACTTTATTGATAATTGGATCAGCCTTTCTAACTGATATAGATCTATACAATGATCCTGAGTCCGTACAAGTAAATATTATCAGAAGACAGGTCATTATGTAACAGGAATTTTACGAATAACTTTTTTAAACAATGATATGATCCGGAAAATTGTGTGTGGGTGCTTGTGTGTGTGTGTGTTTGTGTGTGTGTGGGTGGGTGGGTGGGTATGTGTGTGTGTTATATCTCAACAGAGTCTCTCTGTATGACAACGCACTCGGTTCTTCTGTCCACTAGTTTATTGATGCCTTCTAGGAAACAGTTGTTGGGTTGTCTGACCGACCGTAAACCAATATCGAACCGCTTCCGGTATTTCGTGTTCATTTGCAAACCTCTGACCATGCAAATGTTCTTTTAATGGTGAAAAAACATTGTTTACTTGAAATTACTCACACATTGAGTCATCATGCGAAGAATGTAAACATGTGATTCTATACAAGTTTAGGTACCTAGAAGGAAATAGATAGTAATTAACGGATTAATACCACGTGATGATAATTCGTCCTTTTCGGAATTCCCGTAATTGCCATGGGCTTATAAATCAAAGACACCATTCAAGGAAGCAATGCGGAGGGGCGAGACAGCCCCGGGTATAGCACAAGCTGAAAGAGATAAACTGCAAAAAAGACGAGTTGAAGAAACAAGTCAAGGCACTGCTGACGCCGACTCCGACCAGCGACATACTGCTGGCTGAAATAAAGGAGATCCATCAAAACATCAAGCAAGAAGTGGAACATATGGCCGGGTTGAAGCAGGAAAACGAATAAATACTACGCACCATCAAAGCGGAGAGAAAGCTGCTGAAAGATGAAATGGAGATTGTCCAGTACAAACCAACATAAGCCATACAAGAAACCACAGAGAAACCGCAAGATGAAAACCAAGAGACCGAACCTAAACCGCGAGCTAAAGCTAGCAGCCCGACCGCGACGCCCGAGGCTGACAAGGGGAAACCAATATCTCGCCAGACATCCGAAGAAAACCGGAATGAGCACCCTGATGACGACACGGAGAGGCCCCGGTGGCCTACCTTGGAGGAGCTACGAGAGTCGTCGAGGATTGAGGAACTAAGGCACCAGGAATTCAAAAGGCGCTGGGATGAAAGAGAAAAGAAGAAGCCCAAGAAACTCAGGAGACCGGTAGAATACCCAGATAGAATTACTGACTGGGAGGATGGACCCGGCTACACGCACTTTATAGAAGACGGGGAGATGATCCCATGGCTGACCGCAGAGGAAGAAATCGAAAGGCAACAGAAACTCAAAATCGAAAGTGAAAAAGGGCGCAATGACGAAAATGAAAACATCGAAAAGCTCCTTAAAAAATACACAAAATAGGAGGCAAAATACCAAATAAAAAGTCCTTTTAAGGACTGCAACCAGTCAAGCCAGACGAGCCAGGGGCCTATAATAACAAAAGAAACCACCAGAGACGGGAACAAAGGACAGCCGCCAACGGATTCCCCAGGTGACGTCACAGACACAAACCAACATAATCAGTCTGAGATAGGACTCACTCGTAAGAACTCACAAGACAAGAATTAGGGTGAATGAACCCACAAAAACCACGGACCTCAACAATAACCACAGCTGAAGAGGCAGGTTAGACGAGACCGAATTTGGAATTTTTGTTTTGAAAATTTGAATTTGAATTGGACTTACTCGTAAGAGCGTACAAGACAAGAAAGAGGGTAAAAATACCCACAAAAACCACGGATATCAACAATAACCAAAGCTGAGGAGGCAGGCAGGTTAGACGAGACTGAATTTGGAAATATTTTTTTTCGAAAATTGGAATTGGAACGTACATATGTCCCCCATTAAATAAATAAATGTGTGTCAGTTTATGTTGTGATCATGTGTGTATATCATTTATTAGTGTAACTGTTAAGTATGAATGAAATGCATGCACTAATTTATTCCACGCCTCGCGTTATACCATCAACGTGCATTGGTGATTCCATCCTCTCAGACGGACACTTATCTCACTGTGCTTGAATTTTCTATGTAAGATTTACATCATCTGTCTTCCCAGTATTCTTCGGTTTTTATGCTGCACTTACTTATTGATTTTCTTTACTCTGTCTAAACAAGAGCAGTCAGAAATGTCGTTGGGCAGTGCATTAGCATTCATAGACAGAGAGATAGGGGAGCTATATACGGGGAAATTACGAAAACAGCATCTGTAGGACTCTCCGCTGTGGGGAAATTACGCTAGCTAGGACAAGTCATATCCCGTAAGGTTAACCCGGTTAACAAATGCCCGAAGAAGTCGGATATGTCGGCAGTTGTTATAAACAGGCACAACGCAATTCCATCCAAAATAAGAATTTTGGACAAACAAAGAAGAAGAAGAAGAAGAAGAAGAAGAAGAAGAAGAAGAAGAAGAAGAAGAAGAAGAAGAAGAAGAAGAAGAAGAAGAAGAAGAAGAAGAAAGAAGAAGGAAGAAGGAAGAAGAGGGGAGAGGAAGGAAGAAGAGGGGAGAGGAAGGAAGAAGACAGAGGAGGAAGGAAGAGGAACTGAGAGGAAGGCAGAGGAAGGAACAGGACGGAAGAGGAAGGAGGAAGAAGGAAGAATAAGAAGTTGTCTGAAAGCTAGCCATTGTGATCGAGTTTAACAATGTTCCGGTATGCCAATGGCCGATCCAATCCCCACTTCACAAATGAAGTTTATTTTTTGATAGATGCCTCGGTCGGTCAAACATTGTTAAGTTAAGTATACCAACTGTCTCACTAACAACAAGAGTAGAAGAACTACTCAGCGTAATGTCGTTGTTCAATAATTTCATAAACCAATATTTTCACAGAAATCTGGCTTGTAAAAATAATATATCTCGAAAACATAAATATGTTAGCGACATTAAACGCCCAAGTGGCTTTGTCGTCAGCATATTTTTTTTAAAATTATAGTTGCCTATCCTTTACAGGATAGTCCCCGCTAATCACTGGTATCATGAAGGCTAATAGACTACAATGGCTGGGGCATATAGAAAGAATGGAAGATAATAGGGAAACAAAACTCGCTTACACTCAGGAAATAAATGACCGTAGACCCCGAGGTAGACCAAGAAGGCGGTGGAGAGATAATACATGTACAGACCTACAAGCACTTGGAATCAACGACTGGCAAGAGAAGGTCCACCAGAGAGACGAATGGAGACGGATTGTATTTGCAGCAAAGAACCTCAATGGCTCGGAACGCTGAAGAAGAAGAAGAAGAATCCTTTACAGGGCCGGTCTCTCTGGCCGAGGGGTTACAACACTTTATCCGTAATCCCGTTTATCACGCAGAGTCTCGTAGTGGGCGAGAGCTGGAAGCGGTTCGACCCCGCTGGTGACTTGCGGGATAACTGAGCCGGCCACTCAGAAAGCAATGGCAAACTACTTAGCGTAATCTTGCCAAGAAATCAACAGACAGCTGAAAGATGCTGCTGTTGACAGCGATGTCCTGTAAAGGATATGCGAATTTTGCAGTCAACACCAGCATTTTTTTTAGTGCTGTTTATGATTTCTTGGCAAGTTTACGTTTAGTAGTTTGTCATTCCTTTCTGAACAACCGACGCGCATACCATTGTCTGAAAACAAGCACAAGGCGGCCTACTTCCAAATCGCCCGAACTGTGTTTCGAAAGCTGGTATTGCGAATTGCGTTCGTAAGCCCTTCCCCTTCGCCACAACGCCTTTACAGAATGACACTCTCATCACGATCAGTCGCAGTTTCTACACCTCTGGCCATTTCTCCCGACTGGGTGTCTGCAATATCCAGTGTCCATCTTCGAGCTGGTATAACTCTGCCTGGTCTTCTAGTGACCAAATCTTCCATCAGAGTTCTCTCCGAGCCACTGTGATGTTTGTTTTAGTTTAGTTTAGTTTAGTTTAGTTTAGTTTAGTCGACGGATATACGCCACACGCGTGTAACCCATATTTGCTCCGTTCTACTCCTAACTCAAGGCTGAGTCCAGAGAATCTCAGCTCAGTGAACGAACTCCGTAGCACCGGCCAGGATCCTGAAATACTTTGGGTTGATTTTTAATCTCGAAATTTTGCCCCGGCAGCGCCGTTAGTCTACTCTTTTTCGATTTCCAACTGTCAAGGTATATTTTTTACGTGCACAACAATACACACGGGCGTCCGATCTCACTACCCCAGAGACCAGGGGAAATTTTGTTACTAGAAGTCCACGTGAAAAAATCCCAGCCCTCACCGGGGCTTGAACCTGGTACTCCAGTACTCGAGGCGGACACCATACCTCGAGACCACTCAGTCGCCCTTATTACGGTGGCTAAAGTATGCCACTTTACGAGGCCTATTGTTGTTTAAGAGATTCTTTTCTTTGTTGTTCAGACTTTTAGAATTGCATTTCCACATTTTGTATCACTATGTTTTAGGAAAGCTGTTAACGATTCTTCTTCTTCTTCTTCTTCTTCTTCTTCTTCTTCTTCTTCTTCTTCTTCTTCTTCTTCTTCTTCTTCTTCTTCTTCTTCTTCTTCTTCTTCTTCTTCTTCTTCTTCTTCTTCTTCTTCTTCTTCTTCTTCTTCTTCTTCTTCTTCTTCTTCTTCTTCTTCTTCTTCTTCTTCTTCTTCTTCTTCTTCTTCTTCTTCTCTTCTTCTTCTCCTCCTCCTCCTCCTCCTCCTCCTCCTCCTCCTCCTCCTCCTCCTCCTCCTCCTCCTCCTCCTCCTCCTCCTCCTCCTCCTCCTCCTCCTCCTCCTCCTCCTTCTCCGCCTCCTCCTCCTTCTCCTCCTCCTCCTCCTTCTCCTCCTCCTCCTTCTCCTCCTCCCCCTCCTCCTCCTCCTTCTTCTTCTTCTACTTCTCCTCCACATCCTCTTCTTCCTTTTTAACATTCTCTTTCACCATGTTTTAAGAAAGACTGATATCGATTTCTCTTCTCATTGTTCTTCTACGTGTTCTTGCTCTTGTTTTTCATTTTCTTCTTTTATATTCCCCCTCCCCTTTCCTCCCCTCTTCTTCTTTTCTTCTCAGCCCACGGTATTCTAAGAATTGTTCTGTAACACCCCACCTCAAAAGCCTGTTGTTATCTTTAGTCATTACGAAACATTCTGTGACTCAAGTCCGTATATTGTCCCGCGAAAGAAGCCTGCTCCACAAAATGTAGCCATAGCGTCTTATTACTGTTAAACCTCTGCATATCTATGGACAGTTTACTTCTGACATCTCTTGAACAATTTCCAGACCAGCTTACACCTGACCTCTTTTGAACAATTTGCTTTGTTGTTCATTATGAAGCCAATATATTCACAGTTTGTGACATTGTTAATGCCTTCATTCAAAACAATTGTTTCCCGTAGTGAATTTGAATAACGAAGACACAAACAATAGATTGCACGATGCATCGCCTGCCATATTTCACTGCATATCGCCAGGTACATACTGCAGAAATCACACAACATAAATTACAGTTATTCGATAAATACTTCATGTGTATATTTCAGCTTGAAGGATTTATCTGATCACTTTAGTTTATGTTGTGTGATTTCTGCAGTATGTACCTGACGAGATGCAGCGAAAAGAATGCCTTCATTGATGCTCCATTTTAAATTTATCTCTGGTGCATACAGTGTAGATTCCCCTGGCTTTCCACATCCACATGGCTGTGGAATACGTTCTCAACAGTCTAAGAGAGAGTACACTTCTCTGTGGAACGCCCGCTAACAGCAAAGAGTACCCAAGATGCGCCCAGTTATCTAGGTAGAACTTCGGTTTCCATGTTTGCCTTTGCCACAGCGAGGTATGTTCCCGTCTTCTACCACCGGAAGATGCATTTGGGATTTTCCCTTCTCCACAGTTTGGGCTGCTGTGCATGGTGCCTTCATCATCATCATCATCATCATCATCATCATCATCATCATCATCATCATCATCATCATCATCATCACCATCATCATCATCATCATCATCATCATCATCATGTGTCGAGCCAGCCGACGTAGGCGTTCATGTCTCTCACCGGATCTTGGTCCTGGGTGTTCTGGATCAGTTTCATTGATGCCATTCCTCCGTGCCAACGTCTCAGCCTATTCAACAGCATGTCTCTTGGTATGCCTCGGCATCTTTTACCATTTTTTTCCAGTTGTCTCTATGTTATCCACTCAAGACATTACCAAGGAAAACAGTTCGTCGCTTTCTTATAGTTGTACATAATGGTTAGATACAGCCTGTCTGTGCCTCTTTTCCCATTTATCTTTCCAGTTGTCCCGATATTTTCCAATGCTTCTTCTCACCACATGACCTAAGAAATCAGTGAGCTCTTTCTTACAGTTGTATACAGTGGTTAGATACAATGGCTTAGAAAGAATAATGTTGGAACTCATAGTTTCTGGAAGACCAGAAGACAATCTATCAGCAGAGCAAAGGACATAGGACAAAGGAAGCCTGGCCGTGAAAATGGTTTAGGCAGGGACATTGATGAAAGGTCGAGTCTTTCCTCCGACCAGTGATGAGGGCAACGTTTAAACAATGATCCACCACATGATCATGATGACAATGATCTCTCGATACTCCAGCTGTAGTTTCTGTTGCATGTATTGGAAACCGGTCACGTGATTGATAGGGACAATGCGTTTAGTGTATTGTTTAACATACAAAAGGGCCAAACGTTACAGCTGGCAGAGGGAAATGCCTTCATTTACAAAAGCCAACTTTGTGCAAACAAAAAGACTTTATAGTCAGTTTAAAATTACAGTGGTGGACAAATTCATCATCATCATCATCATCATCATCATCATCATCATCATCATCATCATCATCATCATCATCATCATCATCCAGTGCCTTACTGGCTGGCGTGGGCGATCACACAAATGCCTCTCTACAAATTACGACCACCGACGTTGCGGATCACTTCGTGTGTCGACTATCTTCCATGCCATGACAGAAGACTGCCAAGAATTTTCTCAAGCTGTCTTCCTCTATCTCTCATTCCGCAAATCTGTGCGGTTGCAACATGTTCAGTTTTGTCTTCTCATAACGCGGCAAATTACTGTGTGAATGGATGCATTGTGTATTTCAGCTTTAAATATTGCTTCACTTTATGTTGTGTGAAATCTGCATTTTGTACCTGATTAAATGATGCGACATATGCCAGGCAATAAATCGTGCACTTTATTGTTTTCGCCGTAATTATTATAGTTTATGTTCTAGTCAGTGAAAGAAACACTTGACGAAACGCTATATCGAATACTTTTGAACTAACCGCTGTAAAACATTAGGGTCCATAGAAAGTATGGTATTTATTTATAGCTAGATAGAGACAGCGTCTACTGAAACTACCCCCAATGTTACCAATTTTGGAAACCGAGAGAAAGTCTTCGGTCCAGACACATTAATCCGTATGCAGTGAATGGGTTAAATAGTTTTTTTGTTTTTATTTCTGTTTTCAGCAAACTTTCAACAAAGGGGCAAGATCCTTTTGTGTGACGGGTTTCACAGGATTTGTGGCATCAATGATGTCTGGAAGAATGCTGGGTGAGTTACAAGGACGTCTTGTACTCAGATCAGACGTGATCGTGGTCATTCTCGGTGTTTGTAGAAACCTTTCAGTTTATTGCGCGGCCTCTTCAGTGGATATGTGCTGTTGTAGTGTGGCTGCTGGTGAATACTTGACGAAGATAGCATTGTCAGTTTTAGGGCGTCTGGACTTGAATCAAGCAATGTGAAGCCGAAAGGTATTGGATGTAGGGAAGTTGAGTTGAGTTGAGTTGAGTTAAGAACCGATATCACAGCTCTTAAGACAATTCCATACACGATCCACTCGCGGCTTAAGCAACCAGCTAAGAGTCCAGTGGAAGGTTTCATGACGGTGGACAGAGACTCTCGTTACATAGACAATGGATACGGCCATCGGCTATTGTGGTCAATGTCAAGAAGAAAAGAATTGACAGACAACTTTATGCATAGATACATGGAGCGTCAAGATTCATCAGTTCACAAACTATCATTGGAAAAGATGAAAACAGTAAACTGATTCGATAAATTAGACCCAGGTAGTCAAGATATTTTAATTAAGTTATGAGGCGGATTTAATTTGAAGACCTAGTAACAATTGGCAGAACTGATGGAAAATGAGTAAATGAAAGACAACGAGATAGATAGCTTGATGGTTTTACAACAAGGCATTGTCGGGACAAGAAGACAGACCTGGTGATTGTGTGAGACCGTCAGTACTGATCGGCACGTCACATGACGACGAATATGAACTTCTGAATATTTCATATTCAAATGTATCGTTGATGCTGCTATTCATGATGTAGTTCTTACATCACCCGAGTTTTTTTTCCCATATTTAGCGCAGGATTTTAATTCTGTCTTTGAATAGTCAACTTCATCATCACCAGATGCTCTGCCAACAGGCGTAGGAGTTCATGTCTCTCCACAGATCTCGGTCCTTGGTGTTCTCGATCAACTCTGTTGGTGACATCCCTCCACGCCTTCGTCTCCGTCCATCCAGCATCATTTCTCTGCTTCTTCCACGGCCTCCTTTCCCACTGCTCTTTCCTGACATCACGATGTTTTCCAATGTTTATTTTCTCGTTACACCCCAAAATAATGTTATTTGCCGTATAGTTGTATAATTTTATAGTTTCAATAGCCTCTTTCAAACAATCACTGTTAGTTACTCCGACAGTCCAATGTACTCGCAGCATTTGTCTCAGGAACCACAGTTCCATTGGTTCCAAGTTCCTAGTGATTTGTTCACTCACATTGCATGTTTTACTGACATACGGCAAATAAGGTTCTATGGAACATTTCAGAACTCTCATTCTGACATTCAATGATAGTCACTGAATGGTCAAGATACTTTTCATTGTGATCTTTGCTTGACCTACTCTACACTGTGACGAAGGGTTTACGAACGCAATTCGCAATCCCGCTGAACGTGTTCTAAACACAGCTGCTGGCGATTTGGAAGCAGACTATCCAGCTTTGGTTTTAATACAATGGTATGAATCCCGGTCGTTCAGAAAGCAATGGTAAACTACTGGACGTCAACTTGCCAAGAAATCACATTCAGCACAAAAAAATTATGGGGTTGGCTGCGACTTCCTGTAAAGATATGTAACTATTAATCTCTGCACGAAATCTCTGTCACGCACTTTCCATGTAGGTTTTAAATTTATTAACTTGGTAAACATTTTTCTTTCTATTAGTATATAATATATTGATGTAATCTTTGATATACGTGTAGTTTCTACTGTTTTGTATGGAGGGCGTGTGGAGTGTGTGTGTGTGGGGGGGGGGAGGGGTGGTGGGGGTTGGGGGGGGGGGGGGGGTCATATACAAGGAAAATACCTCCTGCCTTTTAAAAAAAAATTTCAATTATTAAACGCAACTGTGCAAATCAGAAAGCATATACAGTAGGAATAATAAATGCACAGAAGACAAAAACAACGACAATAGCTTGGACGTTTCAAGGATAACAGCTCAAACTAGAAGAACAAGAGTACATACAATTTATTAAGATTATCTATCTAGGTCGGGCACTATCGGAAGACACCCAATGTGAGAATTAAGTTGTGACTAGAATTGCAATGGTAAAGAGGGTATTTAGAGATAAACAGAACATCATAACTTCAAAGACCATTCTCTTTGATCTACATGAAAGAATTATTTCCATATTCATTTGGCCAGTCGCATTTTTTTTAAATTGTGTTTTTTTTTTAAAGCTCGCTTTGAACTTACGTGTTGTTCATTCACGTGCTAGTACTTCTAGTTCCTTCTTCTCCTTCTGTGAGCGCCAAACAATACTATGTGTGTTTATTTATGTAACTGTCTCAGCGGCCTCAACGAGTTGCCCAATTGATTTCCTGTGTAGTACTTCTAGTGCACTGGACTGATTTTTGCGTGTGGATTACGTTTCCCTTTTACCAGTGTACTTCGCCATAAGGTGAACCCACTCCGACTTCTGAGGCACTTTGTAATTTAAGTCCCGAAATCAAAGACAAGAAGTCAACATTTTAGTCCAGCTGACCGGTGAAGGGGTTGAACCCGCTACCTTGGCATCAGCACACCGTAAGTTTAAAAGTAAGTGCTCTAATCCATTCGGTCATGCTGACCTCTAAATTAATTGGTCTCGTACGCGGATTTAAACTCCTTACCTTTTGCACCAGAAGTGAGAATCATACCCCTATGTCAACGACCCGATGCCAATCGCTTTATATTGTAAAGATAGCCTAAATTTTAAAAATTGGAACCAAAAAGAAGAGCAATACTCCATTACATACAAATTTAACATGGAAGAAAACTCACATAAACATTATCATGTCTCGAAAACAGAAATACTTTGGTCATAGAGGGTGTATTTTTAATGGCTGTGCAGTGTTTGAAAATATTGCCGGTTCAAGTATTGTACTCACCCTCTGTAAAGTTCATGCAGCATAATAGGTAAATACAAAACTTGCACCGGCGCAATATTTCCAAACACTGCTCAGCCATTAAAAGTGCACCATGTATTATTAAATAAACATCACTAGTGGCTTCAACGAGAAAAAAAAAACAGAGAAGGAGAGAGTGGTTACTGCAAGAAGAGGCTGAGGTAAACCAGCACGAAGAAGAGGCTGAGGTAAACCAGCACGAAGATGAGGCTGAAATAAACCAGCACGAAGTAGAGGCTGAGATAAACCAGCACGAAGAGAGACACATGACATTTAAGACATTGAGCGTGCTGGTTTATGAGACCAGAGAAATGGCAATGGATCGAGAAACGTTTTTATAAGAACAACGTTCTACAAAATACCTGCCACATGAGTAACCCCCATAGCTATGCTGTTGGAGGTGGACAGTAGGAGGTCTCCACATATTCTAGATCACGAGATATGAGGTGAGCTGGCCAGTTCCCTTCGATTTCGCCTTTCCTTCTCAGCGTGAACTGAATGACGTAGGCCATAATCGAACCCACAACCTTCGGCAGGCGGGCGTAACCACTTCATCACAGAGCTTCCCAAAAATGATCAGTAAGTAAATGAAACTTGTACACACCTGAATGCGCACTGGGCTTATGGTTCTCAACCCGTATTGATATAGACCTCTCAACACTCTGTAGTTGATGTGGTCAGTATCACATCCTAAGACATTGGTTCTCAACCCTTTTTGGCCCAAGCACCCCTTCACCATATGTTCAGAATGTCATCCCCCCCCCCCCCCCTTTTCATATTTCCTCCCTATAAATTCCCCCCTCCCGCCCCTACACAGTATACGTGAAAATGGAAGCTAAATGTAATAACACATACTAGAACAAATCTAGACGTCTACATAAAACATGATTTACGGGTCTACTTACGTTATAAAATGAATTTCAGAAGGGTGAGACATACAGAACTGTAAAGTTTGGAGGGAAAAACAATACCGAGTAATCGGTTCTTGTATTAACGCGATCTTGAAATAATCTTAATTCTTCCCCATCGGTTGAGAACCACTGACCTAAGACATTTCTCAGTACACATTTAGTCTGGATTGATATAGGAACCCGGATCAATTTTAACAATGCGAATACGTCCCTATGCGGCTTAAGATCATGACCATTGAGTCGGCATGCGAGTGACAAGCCATTACTCTATCCCGAACGTCCTTGACTTGGGGACGTCAATTACAAGTATGTCTGAAGTCGGAGTAGGTTCGCCTGATGGCGAGGGACAATGGCAATAGGGAAATCTAATCCATGCATAAAATTCAGTCCAGTGCTACTAGAAGCCTGTTCCGTGGCGAAGGCACACAGTTCGTAATCCCGCAAACCGCGTTCGAAACACAGCTGTGTTGGTTCTTTTATGAAATGCTATGGGTGCCGGTCGTTCACAAAGCAATGGCAAACTACTGAACGTAAACTTGCCGTGGAATCACTAACAGCAAAATAAAACAAAAATGCTGGGGATATGACTGCTACGTCCGTAAAAAATATGCAGATAACTTACTAGAAGTAGTGTGTGTGGATTTAGTTTGAGTTCACAGCAAGCTAGTGCAAAATACAATTTAAAAAAATATTCTTGTCCCCTATACAAGATATGACTTTAGAGAAAAGTGACTATTGAACTGGTAAAAGCGGTTAATTGCGTATTCTTTACTGGATGCCGCAGTCAGCTACAACATTTTGTTGGATGTTTGCGATTTCCTGGCAACTTAACTTATAGTAGTTCGCCAATGCTGTTTGAACAACCGGAACTCATACCATTGTTTGAAAACCAGTGCAAGGCGGTCTCCTTCCAAATCGTCCGCAGCTGTGATTCGAACGCGGTATGGACGTAACACAATATACCAGTGCGCTGCGAGGTGTGTAGAGGGTCATTTACATGTTTGTTTACATAGTGTATATGTTATGTTCTTGCATGTTATCTTAATCTACATTTTCTTACAATTTAATTCTAACCTGAATTGTTCACTATGTACAATAACCGCATCTGCTAAATGCTGCAGACCCTATTTAATATCTACAACCCTGTATTATCTATGCATCTACTATTGTTGATGTTAGGGACTCCCATGGCGATTTCTGTCATGCTTTTGCCACTTCTTACAGTGTTTTCACTATCCATCCATCCATCATGTGCCATGCTGGTAAGCGTGGGCGGTCATGTTCTGCCATCTCACTCCATCACCAGAATCGTGGATCAGCTCTGTGTTTCTGTCTCGACCATGCCACATGTTTCGCTATACAAAGAGAAAACAGACCCGACGACATTACGCACCCCTGACTCACATCTTGACTAGTTCTAAAAATATGCTCTAATATTTATGGAAGAGGGAGGGGCGTACTTCATTTTGAGACTTCTGAGGATCGTTGCTGGAGCTACGGAGTTCGTGCTTTGTGCGATGCTTTCGGCAGACCTCCCTGCGGACAGAGACCGAGCCATATGGGATAAACTTGGTGCAATGAAATCGATCTACTTGCTTTTAACAAAAATGTTTCATACGTTATCGGACAAGATGACACCAATACCAATCCGCCACTGCCAACATCTGACTAATTTTCTTCATTGTCAGTGGTTACAGGAGCATGTTGTTTCCAATATACCTTCTTTGCAATATTAAGGATTCTTCAAAAATAGTTGCAAATAACGTTATTATTAAAAAGTATAGCCAACATAACAAATAAGAAACAAAGAGTCAACTGCATAACTTTTACAGGACGCCGCAGTCAATCCTAGCATGGTTTGGCTGTTTGTGATGTCTTTGGCAAGTTTGCGTCCAGTAGTATGCCACTGATTTCTTAACGACCGGCACACATACCATTATATGAAAAACCATCGCAAGGCTGTCTGCTACCACAGCTGGGTTTCGAACGCGGTATGCGGGATTCCTAAAACTAATTATGAATTGCATCCGAAAGCCATTCGCCACAGAGCCAACATAAAACCGAACAAAAACAAACTGGTACAACTTACTGGTCCAAAAAATGCCCCATCTCTTCTTTACCACATTACGCCCATGTGTATAGATTTGAATTTACAACTACTCTTCCGGTGTCTGTACTTTATTCAGTCCTAAAGTATTCACACTATATATGTGGAAATATTCCCTCCCAGCCCAAAGAAACATCGTGGTCACTTGCGGCATTATACGCCTCCGGACTTCCTATTCCAGTAATTTTATTTTCACGACAGCTTTAATGTCGAATTTCACGTCAATTCCAATTTCCTAGGGCCGGTAATTATGGCTTCGATAACAGTTAGCCAGGTTTTGTTTATCTCCCCCTGGATTTGAGAAGACGAATACCAGAGCTCCCTGGCTTTGATCGATTGGCTATTCTTGCAAATTTCCTTTGTTCCATCTTTTCTGAAGTCTGATTCCTGATTAACACTTCAAATGTTTTGCCACATAAACGGTTAGCAACAATATGGAATACTATTTCTAGTTTTTAATACTTGTTATGAAATATGAAAGCAAGATTGAGCGTCTCACAACACTCTGGACACGTCCTCGTGTCCTCTGTCGCCTTCTCCTACAGCCAACCAAGTTTCCGTGCTGGTGGTAGCAGAGGCACTCTGACTGACTGTTCACCTGTATTTTCCTCTCCTGGTTGAGTGTCGAACAGAACATGTGAACCCTCCCCCCCCCTCCCTTTTCAACCCCAAACCTTCCCGTTTTATCCTTCCTGTTGTTCCACACTGCGCTTTAAATTTAAAAAAAAAAAAAAACTGTCATTTACTGCCCATAGTACCTTGCGGTGTAGGACAGGAGGTCTTCAGCCTGAGAAATTAAGGCCGCATGGCTAGTGCAGTCGCTGCGAACTGTGCAGGTTAGAGTTTTATTTTTGCCCCCGACAGAAAAAACTCCACACCTTACCGAGGATTCGAACCCGGGTCTCCCGAATGAGAGTCCGGCATTCTAGCCACTCGGCCAGTCGCTCCACGTGCTCTAAATAATAAGGCATAATAACTGTCAACAAATCGTGTTTCAGGCATCATCGGATTACTTCTCCCGCACCCTACAAGAAACTTGCAAGTCGTGTGCGAGGAATGAAATGGTACATTTTATTGCCGTTGGCTCTTTACAAGTGCAAAAACAGTCGCTATCTAATCACACATAAAGTCACAATATTCTCTATCACTAGTTTTCCTACCCTATAGCTAATCTCTATCTACTAGGCTATATGAAAACACATATCTATTCTATACGGTGTGAACACTACAAAGTCAGTCCCCAGTCTGACTTGCTTCACTCGCGTCGCTACACGCCTCGCGGAAGGACCTTCATACGCCCTTCGGCCCTTTGCGTGCTAGATCAGTTAGCACGCTTCTATTAGCTGGCTTTGGCTTGAGTGGCGATCGGAGCGATCACGCAGGCGTGACTCTGTCGTGACCAGTAGTGCTAACTATCTGGTCAACGCCTCCGTGTGAGGACTAGTCAACAGTCCCCCTCTTTCTATCATCCATCCTGTCCCGATCCCGGGCACCCTGTTCTCTCCACTCTATCTGAGGTTGATCCCACGTCCTGGTGGTGTTCTATCATGAGGCAGTCTTTGACACACACCCACCCCTCTTGTGTTGCGTCATCAACTTTGACTCATTGGTTGTGACGCAAGAGGTTTCTAAAAAAATTAGTGTGTCTAATTTTTGTCAAAGACTGTAGATAACCTGGCTTTGGGCTACCTAATAGACCTACTGACTAATGTCACAATGTAGCATAACTTTACTTGGCTACTGGCAATCGCCACAAACTTGTCTGGTTGGCGTGAGCCCTCTTCTCAACCGCAATATTATATTCATTAGAGGTATGTCTGAACCGGACCGTTGTCTTATAAGACCTGCCCTCAAATAGTAAATTAACTCACTACCCATACAAAGTTGACTTTCTGAAGGTCAACACATGAATTGCTTCATGTCCCCCATATAATATTAAACAACCATTACACAAGCTGTGAGCGACAGGCTTTACCTATCTCGCTTCCGCGTGTAAAGTCATATTTCACTGTTAAGTTAGTGTTTCGTTGTCTATTATGTCCCCTGACCCGGAGTTATCTCCCTTTGATCTAATAAAAGTGTATGCAATTTACATGTTTGTTTTTCTGGTTGTTTGTGTGTTTGGATGTAATTAAAAGTATAATCTAACGTCTAACATGTGTATCTAACTATCATGTGTATGTAAGTTAGTTTTTCAAGTGCCATAATACATTTAACTGTGGTCACAAACATGTGTATAATACAAATCTGTGACTACGTTTCTGTCTTATGAGACTCAAAATACTTTCACTACGATTCTAAACTAAACTACACAAAATGCATTCATTACAACACATTTTCAACATTGAAACCAACATTTGACGGCAATAAAAATAAAAAGTTTTGTTGAGCGGCAAAAAAAATCCGCTGACTGTTCTCACTCTTTCCTGTATATTTTACATTTGTTCTCACTTTCACACTTCTGTCACACATCTTTAACATTCGCTTATGTCACATTTCTTTTACACTCACTATTGGCACACATCTTTTACCCTCATTTCTGTCACACATCTTTCATCCTCATTTCTGTCACACTTCTTTCATCCTCATTTCTGTCACACATCTTTTATCCTCATTATTGGCACACGTTTGTTACCCTCATTTCTGTCACACCTCTTTTACGCTCACTTTTGTCACACATCTTTCACCCTCACCTTTGTCACACATCTTTTACCTTCATTTCTGTCACACATCTTTCATCCTCATTTTTGTCACACTTCTTTCATCCTCATTTCTGTCACACATCTTTCACCCTCACCTTTGTCACACATCTTTTACCTTCATTTCTGTCACATAACTTTCACTCTTATAGTTATTTAAAAAACCTTGGAGTAACACTGTACAAGTTTGGCTCAGTTTGACAGAGTTGAGCCTAATGAATGTGCATCAACCGTTGCACACGTCAAGTATTTACAACATATTTACATGTAAGAAAAACGGGTTGATGGTTTGTACCCTGGTATTATTAACCACTCTATTCTACTGAAATATTATTCTAAATAATGACATACTAATACTAGTTGTATAAATATACATTTAATGCGTTGCCTATTTTAATCTATCTGTCAATTTAATCCTAAAATAAGCTTACATTACTCCTAATATTTATCTAATTTAAGGGATGTAATTTACCTATGTGAAATGAAATTGATGTGAGATGAATTATGTCCCTTGGTGAAATGGATAATGTGAAATGTAATAAGTTATGTCCCTTTCTAAAATGGGTGATGTGAAATATAACATATTCTAACTAATGTTTTTAAATGAGACAAACTATATGATTGATATTCTTATTCTATATGGTGAAAATGATGTATCTTTAAGTGCATAATATTTCTATTCTATTATGGTGTAACCTAATCATACTACTAAATGATAATGTTTATTAAATGGATTGGTTAAGATGGAATGAAATCAAATGAAATGAAACAAAGTGAAATATAATAAACTGAATGATACTATTCCTATCTAAACTTCTTATAATTAGTTGTCATGTTTAAATTACTATCCTAATCTACTTTTAAAGCTAAATGAATATGTAACTTGATAATCTATCTAAAGTAAAATGAAAAAGTATTATATTATCTAAATCTAACTATAGATTAAAATGACATAATCTATCTATAATTTATCACTATATTAAAACATTATGATACATATCACATTAAGTTTATATATACATGGTCTTTAAATACCTCAGGTTAGTCGTTGCCATTAATGTTCAGAAACATGCTTTCATTGGCATAATATCTCTACAATTGTTCTGGGTATTTGAAATCCATTACACAGTCATATTTGCTCTATGGATATTGCACCTGTAGAGTTCGTTTGTAGACCACTGTTCTCGTGTCTGTATGTATATAATCATCTGACACTGTTTTTCTCTGTTTAACACAACTACTTCACTGGAACATATTTGGAGCTTAGCAAAAAATAAGCTGTCCTAGTTCACAAAGTGATATATTTGTTCCCAGAGTAAAGTTCTTACTTTTGATGTCTACAGACACATAGCAGGTCAATGTTTTTGGTGCTTAGTTCAGCACATAATATTTATGTATTTCCAACATATTTCACATAGAATATTTGACTGTAATAACATAACATATATTACAATATATTCTTATGTGGAAATTTCTGGTATTGCTACATCAGATGGTCGACTAAGGGTATCAGCCAAGATGTTATCTTTCCCCTTAATATGTTCTATACTAAAGGTGTAATTTTGCAGTATTAGCGACCACCTGTATATTCGGTCATTTCGATGTACACCACTCTGCATGACCGTTATTGGGGAGTTGTCAGTCTGGACAATGAAGTGCACACCGGACAGAAATCGATGCAGCTTTCTCACCGCATAGATGACGCTTAGGGCTTCCAACTCGGATATGGAATATCTGGACTCGGTGGGTGTGATCTTACGGCTCACGTAGCAAATCGGATGGAAGATGCCCTCATAAAATTGGCCTAGTACTGCAGCGATGGAGATCCTGCTGGCATCTGTCCTACGATAATAAACGAGCCTCGGATTAGGCAAGCGGAGGATTGGAACATTACTAAACAAAATTTTCAATTTTGACAATGCAGAAATTAATAATGCATCTTTAACATCCAATTTTACAGAAGCTTTTAAAACATTGGAAAATACACTTGTAATCTCCGCTAAATTTGGAATAAATTTACTATAGTAATTCACTAACCCCAAAAGACTTCTGACCTGTTTCTTGGTAGTAGGCATGGTCAGATTCATAATTTTGGTAATAATTTTCTGGTCAGTCTTTAGTTGACCTTGAGAAATGACATGACCCAAAAACTCAATTTCTTTTAGGCCCAATTCGACTTTGCTCGGTTTGACAGTGAGCCCGAAGAGTCGCAACCTATTAAAGACATGTCTCAGTTTCAGTAGGTGTGTTGTCCAGTCATCAGTATGGACACATATATCATCTATATAGGTCACTGTATTCGTCACTCCATGAAGTAGATCTCTAGTTAAGCGTACGAAAGTGGCAGGAGCGTTTCGAAGTCCGAAAGGAAGAAAACGCTACTCGTATAGTCCTAAAGGAGTTGAAAAAGCAGTAAGATGGATGGATTGAGACTTCATAGGGACTTGCCAATATCCCTTAGTGAGATCTAATTTTGAAAAGATTTTGGAGGTGGACATGTCAAGAATAAGATCTTCGCAGGAAGGAATTGGCTCTGCGTCGATCTTGGTGGCGTTGTTGAGCTTTCGATAGTCCACGCAAAGACGAATTGTAGAATCTTTCTTCTTAACTAGAACAATTGGAAAAGAGTACTCAGAGGTGGATTTCTGGATGATCCCACTAGCCTCTAAATTCAGAATTTCCTTATTTAGATTTTCCCTATAGCTTAGTGGGATTGAGTACGGCCTGCATTTAATAGGCTTAGAGTCCGTAAGAAGAATGGAGTGTTCGATTCTGTCCGTCCTACCTGGAATGTCAGAGAATATGTCTTTGTATTCCGTCACTAATTCTACTAATTGTCGTCGTTGACTGTCTGTTAGTCCCTGTTCTATATGTATGCTATCTAATGTAGCAGTCTTGTCTACAATAGGAACTGGTAGTTCCATTCCGTCGTCGTCTACCTGATTCAGTACGGTGGTGGTGCTAAGTGTGTATTCTCTATTCTCGCTAAGTGTATGCTCGTCGGATATGCCAGTCTCGCTAACTAGTGTAGTTGCGTTATGTATGTCTGTCGTCTGATCACTTGGTGTGGGTGCACTGTGTTCGTCTGTCTCTACTTCTGTCTCTTGTCGTGAATAGTAAGGTTTCAACATGTTGACATGGAATATCTTTAAGTTTCCGTTTATTGATATTTCATAGTCAACATCTGAAATCTTACGTACCACCTTGAATGGCCCTTGCCATGAAGTCAATAATAAATTTCGTTTGTCAGGAAGCAAGAGAAGTATGTCTTGATCTGGTTCAAGTTCAATTGTTCTCGCCCCTTTGTTGGCATATTGGCGGTAGATTTGACCCTTCCTCTCCAAAGCTGCCTTAGCTATAATACACGATTTCATGATGTTACCTCGTGTTTCAGTCACCATTTCATAAGGTGTTTTTGGTTCTGGAATTTGAATAGAATTTGTTATTGCCTGATGACAAATGGTTAGGGGTCCACGTGGGTTAGCCCCGTACACTAATTCAAACGGTGAGAAACCCGTGCTTGAATGGGGAATCTCCCGATAGGCGAACAGCACTGTTGGTAACAGTGTATCCCAATCAGCTGGGTTTTCTGCTGTTACCTTAGCCAGCATATGCTTCAGATCTCCATTAATTTTTTCTACTATCCCATTGCTGGCTGGATGGTACGCTGTCGTGAAATGTTGTTTTATCCCTAACATTTTTGTAAGGGCTTGCGTTGCAGCCGATATGAATTGTGTTCCACGATCGGATAAAATGGTCCGTGGAAATCCGAATCGTGAGAACAGGTGTAGAAATACATTGGCAACATCTTTGGAGGTGATGTACTTCAAAGCTACTGCCTCAACCCACCTTGTACAGAGGTCGACCATCGTCAATATGAAGCGATTTCCTTTGCTGGACACCTGATTCAGGGGTCCAACAATATCTACCGCCACACTCTCAAATGGCCTAGAAGCCAGTGTAGAAGGTTGTACTTCAGCTGTAGGATGTTTACCCTTTCGTACTAACTGTTGACAGACATTACACGAACGACAAAATAATTTAATATCATTGCAAAAACCTGGCCAATAGAAATGAGCCTGAATTCTGGCCCTGGTTTTGTCATATGCAAGATGGCCAGCAAACGGTGACTCATGTGCAATCTTTAGCACAGTTATGCGATGTTGTACAGGTAACACCGTTTGCTGAATCTCATGGTTACCAGTAGTATAATATCTAGTAAGAATGCCATTATTTAATCTGAAGAACCATGATGCGTTCTTTGTAATTTTGGCTCGTTCTTTCAATAATTTTAAATAAGGAGACAAACTAGGATCAGCTTTCTGCTGTTCTATGAATTTTTGTCTGTTGGTATCATCAGTGCTAGATGGAGAAAGCACCAGTAGTCTCTCATCTTGAAGCGTGTCTTGATGTTTTATAGTGTCTGCTCTGGTTGTTGCATTAACTGCATTCAGTTGGTTCCATGCAGATATTTCATCGCTAGTGCATTGTTTTAGTTGAGGTAAGCAACCCAGAATTAAATCAGTACAAGGGTTGTCAAGTATAGCACAAGTATATGTACCCGAAAGGAAAGGAGTGTTAATACGGGCTTTGGCCAAAGGGTAAATTTCAATGTTACCCGAAAAGGTTCGGCATTTGACAGAGTCACCTGTATAATCCTCTTGACTCACTAGTTCCTTTCTGAGGCCAATAAGGGTACTACCGCTGTCCAGCAAACATTGGCATGGTCTATCATTGACCATTGCATTGTGGAACTCTAAATTGCCTCTGGAGGCTAAGGCTGCATTCACACTCTCAGATGAGAATGGAACTGTATGTCCACATTCTAATTTTCCGTCAGCATGAAACTGGTGACATCGCTCACAACTGTCAAAACTCAACATATCGTTTACACAACACACCTCTTCCGTCTGGTTAACAGGTAAGTCATTTTCAACATCACACTCAGTCTCACTACCACTATCAGAAGATGTATCAAGTAAAATAGCATTGTTGGCTTTCATACGTTGGCGGCCAAGGCACTTATTTGAATAGTGGCCGTAGCTGGAACAAAAAAAACATTTAATGGCCCGCCGGTATGCAGATCTTTTGTTCTGTTGCTTCTTAATAACATTTTCAAGATGTGCCGGATAACTCGGCGATTTGTCACACATTGAATCAGTGTCATGTAAAAGGTGACAGTGGATACATTTTGAAATTTTTCTATCTTTCTTGTCAAATTTATTAAATGGTTTTCTATTGCTCTGATAGTTTTTAGATTGATCTTTTACAAAAGAAACTATTTCAGAGTCATTTGAAGTTTTAAAAATATTTCTGTTTGAAGAAAAATATGCCGACCCTTTCTTTTCAAACTGTTCTATGGTTTCAATGTCTGACTGCTGCAAAAATTTAGCAAAAGAGGATGGTATCGTGGATATTACCTTATCCATAGTTATTAAATTTTTCAATCTATCAAAGTCTTTTCCTATGTTAGCTGCTTTAAGCCACCTATTTAGTACACTTTGAACATTTGAGACGTAGTCAATGAAAGTCTCAGTAGGTTTAGGTTTTAAGTTTGAGAACTGAACCTGATACCCAGGGGCATCAAGTAAAAAGTGTTGCATAATCCTATCACGGATGTATTGGTAGTCAGATCTAAGATCGGTTGGTATAGATTCTATTACTTTAAGGGGCTCACCACTCAGGTTCTTCATATAAATCATAGCCCACATCTCTAAAGGAACTTGGTGATATTTAAACTGATACTCGACATTCTCTGTCCAGGCAGAGATTGATTCTTCTTTACAATATGCTTTGATAATATTTTTGTATTTGTTGAACTTATTTTCTTCTTGTTGACTTTTAAGTTTAGTGGCAGAGATCTCTGCGTGTGAGTCTACATCCATCTCTTTCATCTTTAATTGTGTCTCTGATTCTACTTGTATTTGTTTTTCCTTAACTCTTACCATTTCATCTATCTCCTTTTGCTTTAGATCTATTTCTCTTTGTTTTAATTCTAATTCCTTCTGTTTAATTTCCTTATCTTGTTCTAATTGTTGTTGCTTTGTTATCTCAGCTAATTGTGTTAATTCTTTTTGATGCTCTCTTTCTCGAGCGCGTTCATCTCTATCTGCATTTTCTTTTCGTTCTCGTTCAGTTCTCTCAGCATCTTTTGCTTCTTTAAATTTCTTATCGGCATATTGTTCTAGCTCTTTACCTGTGTATTGCAATTCTTTGCCAGCTTTAATGAAGTCAGCTAGAGTAGCCATGTTGTTGGGTAATAGGTTCGCGTTGACCTGAACTGACTACTTCAATTAGTTATTATTCTTTGATATGCTATGTTATTTAATATCTGAGCACTACAAATTGTACTCTTTGTTTACATTCTGGAAAATTGTATTCTCCAAAAAATTAGAGCACAAAGTCTGTTCATACAATACACGCTGAAAAAGAGATGCACTATTAATCACAATGCATGCCAAAAACGTAGGTTTTACTCAACTTAATGTTCCCTAGAACAAGGAACAACACGTTAGCAACACCGGTCCCGTTGTTTGGCACCCCGAAATACACACGAGTTTTCTACTCAGGTCACCCTGTTTGGCACATCGGCACACACTCACGTTATCACTCAGCTGTTGTTCGCCCTGTTTTACAGAGCAGCAACAATTAACAACTCGTAAACGAAAAATAGATTTTTGACAAATTGTTACAATGACACTGACATGCCCACGAACAAACAGAACATCGATTAATTAATATTTAATGTCAATGTCCTGTCTTCGTTCTACCGTAATATGTCTTTCGTTACTAACCTAGTTTAATCTATGGAAGTATCGTGCAGGCCAAATCTAATTTGCATAGCCGAAAGTAGTGCCCTCGTGACGGTAAACAAATAGAAAAGTACGGAAAAAAAATCAATAACTGCTTTTAAATAAATATAAATATAATAATAATGTGTAAATAAATAAATATATTCATTCTTTAACTTAAATAAACAAATAATAGTTAATATATCGTAAAGATTCAGGCAGGCAGCAGCTTGCCAGTATGTAAACACTGATATGCTGATTGCAAATGGCGAGGCCCAACTGTTTGTCAATCGTGCCACGTCACAGGCGCAGCGCTATTTTTAGCTTGCAAAAATCAATACTGTCGCTGACCTTTGTATTGCTCCGCCATGAATCATTTGTTACAATTATTCAAAAATAAATAAATAATTACATAAATAAATGAAAGAAGAACATAATATGCATACTTACAACTTTGAAAAACACATTATTTAAATATATAACATTCTAATAAGCACAAATAAACATTATTTCATCACGATAGGCACAATTCTGCTGGCAACTCGATCTAGTCTGCACACGTCATAGTCACTGACACAAATTAAACATTTAATCTTCGTAATATCCTATCTGTAACCCTAGTCTAGAGCCGTGGGTAAGTGTATATAGCTTGAACTCAGGTTCAAGCGGCACTTCTGACACCACATTTAATCCTATTGCCTGTCAACAACTCGTGTTTCAGGCATCATCGGATTACTTCTCCCACACCCTACAAGAAACTTGCAAGTCGTGTGCGAGGAATGAAATGGTACATTTTATTGCCGTTGGCTCTTTACAAGTGCAAAAACAGTCGCTATCTAATCACACATAAAGTCACAATATTCTCTATCACTAGTTTTCCTACCCTATAGCTAATCTCTATCTACTAGGCTATATGAAAACACATATCTATTCTATACGGTGTGAACACTACAGAGTCAGTCCCCAGTCTGACTTGCTTCACTCGCGTCGCTACACGCCTCGCGGAAGGACCTTCATACGCCCTTCGGCCCTTTGCGTGCTAGATCAGTTAGCACGCTTCTATTAGCTGGCTTTGGCTTGAGTGGCGATCGGAGCGATAACGCAGGCGTGACTCTGTCGTGACCAGTAGTGCTAACTATCTGGTCAACGCCTCCGTGTGAGGACTAGTCAACAGTCCCCCTCTTTCTATCATCCATCCTGTCCCGATCCCGGGCACCCTGTTCTCTCCACTCTATCTGAGGTTGATCCCACGTCCTGGTGGTGTTCTATCATGAGGCAGTCTTTGACATGAGAGAGAGTCCGGCATTCTAGCCACTCGGCCAGTCGCTCCACGTGCTCTAAATAATAAGGCATAATAACCTTTCCATAGCACAAAACCTGGGCTGAATTTAGAGACCATGTGTTGCCCTTGCAGCATGATCTCTCTCTCTCTCTCTCTCTCTCTCTCTCTCTCTCTCTCTCTCTCTCTCTCTCTCTCTCTCTCTCTCTCGACCTGCCTAGTTCACTCCAGAGGAAAGGTACCACCAATACATCTCGAGCAAGACACGCTGCAGAAGATGCCGGAGTAGCAAAGCAATATCTAACTGACCTCCTTTAGGAGTTTCTATCTTAGACCAGTTGTTGACCAAGACTTATGGCCTGGTCTGTCCTGCTATGCCATTTAGCCTTTGGGCTGCATTTCGTAGCACCAGGATAAGGTATGTACCCTCCCAATTACATTCCTCCGAAAGAAACCGTTGGCACAATGTGAGGTGTCGGGTTTGGTTAGCGCTGCCCAACATTCGGTGCTAACAGAAAGCAAGCAGGTAGCACCGTTTACTGTGATGCGGTAGCTCAATCAAGCAAACAAGAGAGGCATTAATACACCAGTGAAGATTGTTGAATAATGCTGGAGCAGCCCCGGGCATATTAAAAGATTGCAATCAAGATGTATTGAAAGAAACCAACTCACCAATAAAAATTGCTAGTCGCATTACAGGCAGGCAATTCCCATTCTTCAGACATATCATGATAAAGGGGGCTCGGAATACGTCACGACAGCAACAACTGTGAATTGATAATCTAACTCGCCGTACACAGGAGATGATATGACCAGTCTATCAGTCTGTTCATTGACAAGGTCCTATTAATAAGGCATAGAATTCACTCGGAATATGCCATCCTGAATTATTTTTAAGACCCGGAAATAAACTTGGCTCATGAGTTCATGACAGAAGGCCAAATAGAGATTTCCCAAGATTCGTATAGGATTGAGGTCAATGAAGAAGAGGAAGAATGGATAAGATGCGTTTAGTTTGGACCCAGCAAAGTGGGTTGGTTTTTTTTTTTTTTAAACTGTATTAACATTAGATACAGATTAGGTATATATGATTAGACATATTAGACGTAGACAGTCACATTTTTGGGCATGTTATGAGAAGAAATGAATTGGAGAACTTGGTGACACCTGGCAACATCGAAGGGAAGAGACCAAGGGGAAGACCGAGAAGTAATTACTTGGATGGCTTGGCCACGTGGCATGGTCGAGACAGGAACACAGAGCTTATCCACGACTCTGGTGATCGAGTAAGATGGCAGAACATGACCGCCCACGCTTATCGGCATGGCATATGATGGATGGATGGATTAACATGGCATAACGACACGTGTTGGGCGACGGACGATTTATCAATGAACATCTATGTCATAGAGACAAAGATCATTAAGCAGAAGAAAGAAAGACAGACAGACAGGCAGGCAGGCAGGCAGCCAGGCATGCAGGCAGGCAGGCAGGCAATCAGGTAGGCAGGCAATCAGGTAGGAAGGAAGGAAGGAAGGAAGGAAGGAAGGAAGGAAGGAAGGAAGGAAGGAAGGAAGGAAGGAAGGAACCAACCAACCAACCAACCAACCAACCAACCAACCAACCAACCAACCAACCAACCAACCAACCAAAGAAACAAACAAGCAAACAAACTAACAAACAAGCAAACAAACAAACAAACAACAACCAACAGACAGACATACAGACAAACAGACAGACAGACAGACAGACAGACAGGCAGGCAGACAGACAGGCAGGCAGGCAGGCAGAAAGAAAGAAAGAAAGAAGGATAGGAATAAAGAAAGAGCTATTGAAAGTAAAACAACCAAAAACACAACAGAAAAAAAAATAGTAAACAAAATGGACTAAACAAAGTAACAATATTGTATTTAACAAAAAAAAATAAAGATTAAAATAAGTAAACAACAAGTAAACAATAAGCAATGTAACAAACAAACACAACATCATGAGATCACCCCGGATATATTAAAACAGAGTAACGAAGATATCTTGAAAGAAACGAACTCACAGATGCGAGACATGGTTGCGCCAAAGGAAGACAATGCACATTCTTCAGACACGTCGTAATAAGAGGGAACACGGAACACATCTTGACAGCAGCAACAAAGAAGAAGACATGCAGTCTTAATATCCGGCCGCTGGACGTCGTGACATGGGGAAGTTCCTGTGTGGGAAATCACTGGTAGAAGGTGAGGCAGGAGGCTGTCCTCTTCTTCTTCTTCTTCTTCTTCTTCTTCTTCTTCTTCTTCTTCTTCTTCTTCTTCTTCTTCTTCTTCTTCTTCTTCTTCTTCTTCTTCTTCTTCTTCTTCTTCTTCTTCGTCTTCTTTTTTCTTCTTCTTCTTCTTCTTCTTCTTCTTCTTCTTCTTCTTCTTCTTCTTCTTCTTCTTCTTCTTCTTCTTCTTCTTCTTCTTCTTCTTCTTCTTCTTCTTCTTCTTCTTCTTCTTCTTCTTCTTCACTGGTAGAAGGTGAGGCAGGAGGCTGTCTTCTTTTTCTTCTTCTTCTTCTTCTTCTTCTTCTTCTTCTTCTTCTTCTTCTTCTTCTTCTTCTTCTTCTTCTTCTTCTTCTTCTTCTTCTTCTTCTTCTTCTTCTTCTTCTTCTTCTTCTTCTCCTCCTGCTGCTGCTGCTGCTTGCTGCTGCTGCTGCTGCTTCTGATTATTATTATTATTATTATTATTATTATTATTATTATTATTACTATTATTATTATTACGAGGTGGGATTCAAATTACAAATTTACAAGTGTGATAGAAATTATAACAACCATGGAATTGTCTTGTAGCCTATCAATATTGTTGTTAAGGATGTCAAGAGTGTTTGACAAGTGACATCACGGTGCAGTCGAACACTGTGACGTCATAAGGACAGTTTAAAGATGGCCGCCCCACTTTTGATATGCATCATAGAGAAGCAGCGTTCTGTTATCCGTTTTTTGATCAGTGAATTGGTGACACCTATAGAAATTCATCTGGGAATGAAGGTCCAGTATGGTGATGCATGTCTGTTAGTACAGCAAGTGTGTGAGTGGAGTAGCAAGTTTCAAAACAGCTTGATTTCTGTGACAGACTGTTCACGACCAGGTCACGACACCGATCACTGACCCCAGATTCGATTACTATACAGGAATCCAAGTACTTTATCGGCGCTGGAGAACTTGTATAGAACGCAGTGGTGACAATGTCGAAACATGATACATTTGATCTTTACTTTTTTCAAAATATATTCATACTCACACACGTGCGCGCACGCGCACGCACGCACGCGAACACACACACACACATACACATATACACACACTTAAGGTTTTCATTTGAAGCCCTCTCGTATTATTTCTCCCCTTCTTCCTCCTCCTCCTTTCTCTTCTTCTTCTTCTTCTTCTTCTTCTTCTTCTTCTTCTTCTTCTTCTTCTTCTTCTTCTTCTTCTTCTTCTTCTTCTTCTTCTTCTTCTTCTTCTTCTTCTTCTTCTTCTTCTTCTTCTTCTTCTTCTTCTTCTTCTTCTTCTTCTTCTTCTTCCTTTCTTCTTCTTCTTCTTCTTCTTCTTCTTCTTCTTCTTCTTCTTCTTCTTCTTCTTCTTCTTCTTCTTCTTCTTCTTCTTCTTCTTCTTCTTCTTCTCCTCCTCCTCCTCTTCTTCTTTTTGCTTCTCATCCTTCTTCTTTGCCACAATCTCCTTGCACCCCTTCTCCTCCTTCTACTACTTCTCTTCGCCTCCTTCTTCAATTTTTATTCCTCCTCCTCCTCCTCCTCCTCCTCCTCCTCCTCCTCCTCCTCCTCCTCCTCCTCCTTCTACTACTACTACTACTTCCACTTCTTCTTCTTCTTCTTCTTCTTCTTCTTCTTCTTCTTCTTCTTCTTCTTCTTCTTCTTCTTCTTCTTCTTCTTCTTCTTCTTCTTCTTCTTCTTCTTCCTCATCGTCTTCATTATCATAGCTCTGCACTCCTCACCACGCTCACAATTATAAAGACTGTCACAATTTCTAATATTAATATGTGTTGTTCAACTGTCTACACACAATACATTTTCCGCACACATACCAATGGCCATAAACGACGCCGTGCCAATAACATTGAAAGCAACGATAGATTACGATGGCACATACATATATCACCGTTGTTTTTTTTTTCGGGTTTTGACACAAGGACAGTTTGTGCCTGTAGCAAGACAGCACCTGCTGTCTTGAAATACCTGCTAACCTGTCGCCTGTAATTACTTCTCCTGGGAACTGACTTCTTGAGTGTTGGTGCTGTGTTTATCTGGAAAGCTTGAAGAGGCTCGGCCTTTGTTGGTCTGCACGGAGAGCCATGTTGTCGCGTCTAATTAAAACACGAAGAGATAAATAATTGGCGTTATGTCCATTTATCTGTTTATCTCTCTACTTTTCTGTCCAACGGTTCGTCTTTATGTCAAATTACTGTACTACGAGATTACCTATCTATCTATCTATCTATCTATCTATCTATCTATCTATCTATCTATCTATCTATCTATCTATCTATCTATCTATCTATGTGTCTGTCTGTCTGTCTGTCTGTCTGTCTGTCTGTCCGTCCGTCCGTCCGTCCGTCCGTCCGTCCGTCCGTCCGTCCGTCCGTCCGTCCGTCCGTCCGACTGTCTGTCTGTCTGTCTGTCTGTCTGTCTGTCTGTCTGTCTGTCTGTCCGTCCGTCCGTCCGCCCGCCCGTCCGTCCGTCCGTCCGTCCGTCCGCCCGCCCGTCCGCCCGCCCGCCCGCCCGCCTGCCCGCCCGCCCGCCCGCCCGCCCGTCTATCTATCTATCTATCGATCGATCGGTTAGTAGATCGGTCGGTCGGTGTTTCTGTCTGTCTGTCTGTCTGTCTGCTATTGCGTCTTTTTATCTATGTAGCTCTGCTGCCTGTTTGTCTGTCTATGAACATATGTGTCTGTCTTCATGTCCGTGTCTCTCTCTCATCCCATTCACTAATACGACCCATGTTCGTCTCCGCCTATTTTTCCCTTGCCTGTATGCATATCGTTCCTTTGACCATTTGTCCCTTCTGAAAGCAATACAAACTAGCTGAGTCGGCGCTCTCCAAGACTAATATAACACGATATTAGATTCCAGAACTCCAGTGAGTATTTACCCACCAAATGTCTCCTCACGACAAACACTCACAATAAAAGAACATTTCTCCTATTCCACTTATTAACAATCTTATTACTAAAACATACGGATCGATCCCGCGTCATTTATTTGAGTTATTGATCTGGCCCGTTAATCTACATCGGCTGCAGCAGCTAAGCACATACTCAACATACTGCCTATGGATACGTTTGTGTGATTGATTGATTGTGTAGTCTCTCTTGTTGGATTTATTTACACAAGATCATCCATTGATGGGAGGACAGCCGTTTTGTGGCAGATATGGCACATATTGTGTTTGTTCTGAGATCGAGGTTAATGTTAATGAACAAGAAACAAATATTTGTATTTTTTAATGCAGACTGGGGATCAGCTGACACGGTTCGGTTAGTTGTTCGGGGGTTCTTCCGCGCGCGACTGATTTCACGAAAGGCCACAAAGCTGTTGATTTTTACGTGTGAATAAGCATTCTTTGTTTGATTGTGAGAAATAAATTACTGCGGATTGATTGGCACTGATAGTGAGAAATATAGAAACGCGTAGATCAGACGATACGCTGGATTGTATAACATTTTAAAGTTACAGATACTTAGGTATTTGAACCTGTCGTCTGTAGATATCGACATAGATTCGATATAGCAGCAAGTGTACTTTAAACTCTAGACCAATTAGCCGCCTGAAACGGTATCGTCATTAGCCAGGTTTGTCATCCACCTGATCCCGCAACTAATTAATATTGACAAAAATCGTATCCAGGCTTTGATTTAGGAGTGATGTTGTTTTGATATGGTTCGGAACATACAGTATATGTAAGTATTATTAAACATCGTGATATGTGAGTATTTAGATGATATTGTTTTGCGTGTTTTATAGAGCATTCGTTGATATGTGCTTTATATTTCCTCTTGACATAATGGGAGGTTCCCAATGTCTATTTGCCTCCTATATGTAACATGGATCTGGCTGTTTGTCTGTCTGTCTGTGTCTGTCTATCGCTGTCTGTCTTATTCTGCCTCTCTGTCTGCTTAGCTGTCTGTCTGTCATCTCTATGTATTTTTCTCTGTCTTTCTGTCTGTCTATGCGACTGGCTGTTGGTCTTTGATCCATATATTACAAGCAAGCATACCTACAAGTATAACCGTCTACCTATCTCTCTCTCTGTCTGTCTGCTTAGCTGTCTGTCTGTCAACTCCCTGACCGTTTCTCTGTCTCCATGTCAGTCTGTGTCTGTCTCTCTGTATGTGTGACTGACTGTTGGTCTGCATATCCACATTTTACAAACCAGCAAGCCTGCAAGTCTAAACACCTACCTACCTAAGTATATATCCACATCTTTACTCCTGGCTATCCGAGTGTCTGTCTTTCTGTCTGTGTCTGCCTCTCAGTATGCAAGCCATATTATCCACCAACCAGCTAAACAGTACACAAACCCACAACCACTTCTCAGCATTAGACAGGCATATTATCCACCAGTCAGGTAGACAGTACACAGGAACCCACAACCACGTCTCAGCATTAGACAGGCTTATTATCCACCAGACACCACCCATATGGCGTCTTTGTTAGGTAAATACCCACCTGAAACAACTATGTCGACACTAGACAGGGAAATAACTCACCTGAACCCACAGCTATGTCGATACAAGCTAGGTATATCGCGCACCTGAACCTACATCTATATCGATACTAGCTAGGTACACCTCCCACCTGAACCCACAGCTATGTCAATACTAGCTATGAATATCACCCACCTGAACCCACAGCTATGTCGATACTAGCTATGAATATCACCCACCTGAACCCACATCTATGTCGATACAAGCTATGCATATCACCACTTGAACCCAAATCCATGGCAATACTAGCTATGAATATAACCTACCTGACACCACAGCTATGTCGATACTAGTTAGGAATATCACCCACCTGAAACCACAGCTATGTCGATACTAGCTATGAATATCACCTACCAGACACCACAGCTATGTCGATACTAGTTAGGAATATCACCTACCTGACACCACAGCTATGTCGATACTAGCTATGAATATCACCTACCTGAAACAACAACTATGTCGATACTAGCTATGAGTATCACCTACCTGACACCACAGCTATGTCGATACTAGCTATGAATATCACCTACCTGACACCACAGCTATGTCGATACTAGTTAGGAATATCACCCATCTGAAACCACAGCAATGTCGATACTAGTTAGGAATATCACCCACCTGAAACCACAGCTATGTCGATACTAGCTATGAATATCACCTACCTGACACCAAATCCATGTCAATACTAGCTATGAATATAACCGACCTGAAACAACAGCTATGTCGATACTAGCTATGAATATCACCTACCTGAAACAACAGCTATGTCGATACTAGCTATGAATATCACCTACCTGACACCACAGCTATGTCGATACTAGTTAGGAATATCACCCACCTGAGACCACAGCTATGTCGATACTAGCTATGAATATCACCTACCTGACACCACAGCTATGTCGATACTAGTTAGGAATATCACCTGCCTGACACCACAGCTATGTCGATACTAGTTAGGAATATCACCCACCTGAAACCACAGCTATGTCGATACTAGCTATGAATATCACCTACCTGACACCACAGCTATGTCGATACTAGATATGAATATCACCCACCTGACACCACAGCTATGTCGATACTAGCTATGAATATCACCTACCTGACACCACAGCTATGTCGATACTAGTTAGGAATATCACCCACCTGAAACCACAGCTATGTCGATACTAGTTAGGAATATCACCTACCTGCACCACAGCTATGTCGATAGTAGCTATGAATATCACCCACCTGACACCACAGCTATGTGGATACTAGTTAGGACTATAATCTACTTCAACCCACAACTACGTTGACAGTAGCAAAGTATATGACACTGTTGAAGACGGATGACCACATGAAACTTGGAGAAGATGTCGACCAAGTAAACGATGGGCAGAGGGAATCACATACTCCATGGGAATCTCGATACATGAAGCCCATAAACGGGCACTCTCCCGCTGTTTAAGCTACACCTCGACATCGCAAGGTACAAGAAGAACAAGATGAGACGAGATGCTTGCTTGTGTTCGTTGGCTTGAGCTCCAACGCGAAGTCCAGTATGTCGGATGAAGACATCCTGCTGTCCAACATCAGTGTGATGTCATACAGGACCTGAGGTTTGCGTGAGTATCCGTTGTCCCATGTCTGGCTTATTGGTGTGCAGACTGGTGGTTCCTCGCCGTACAGGCAGACATTCTCCGACTTCGGAGGAATCGGCGATCCTACTGACTTTAGCCAGGACCCCGAAGGGACCTGTTGCCCAGGACGCTCGACGAGGACGCGTCAATAGGTCTTGGCCAGTATATAACCCAGCCCTGGTGCCTTGGAAACACCTCTGCGTCCCATGAGATGAGATGAAGTCGGAAGATGTTGACACAAGTGGCATGGATCTAGAACACAGACTCTAAGCACTGCAATGGATGCTATGCATCACCCATAGAAAATGTTAATCGCAGAAGAAGACACACCTATACACACAACTATGTGTCAACAGTATTTAAATAAATGAACCACACGAATAGGGTTACCAGACATCCCGATTCTCCTTAACAGGTTTTGGTATTTTTATTAAAAATTTCACTGTCCATAGATTGTACGATTTATTGCCTGGCATAATTTCGCTGCATCTCGTCAGGTACATACTGCAGAATCCACACAACATCCAACAACGGCACGTCTAGGAAATCAGTCATGTAATTGATAGTTTGTGTCTGCATTATTCAGGTTTCACTGTCCCTTTAAAAAAAAAAAAATTAATTAAAATTATCCACCTTAAGCCACTGCTATGTCTCAACACTAGCCCGAAGTATATTCACACTGACTCATAGTTCTCATATTTGGTCAGAATTTCTTCGATAACCATATCCTAATCGCGATTATCCAAGTAACATAACATATCCATTCACGATTATTCGTCGGCATTCATAGCTACCAG
Source organism: Cepaea hortensis (assembly GCA_963921405.1). Taxonomy (NCBI): domain Eukaryota; kingdom Metazoa; phylum Mollusca; class Gastropoda; order Stylommatophora; family Helicidae; genus Cepaea; species Cepaea hortensis. Next base: position 15,489,786 of record OY992888.1, on the reverse strand, counting down.
CAGGGCCTCCCAAGCCGGACAGGTCAAAGGGTAGAGAACAGACAAAGAGAAACACCCTGGTCCTCCAGTGTCTAGTTGGTCGTGCGTCGAAGTACACTTGTTCCTGCAGCGAGGCGCCGTCGTCATTTGGAGGCGACAGGTTCTATCCCGGTCGGTAACTATTATAGCTTTCAAATTTTATGTTGTCTAGTGCGTCTTCTAATCTCTATTTCCTTCTTCTTCTTCTGTGAGCGCCAAATAATACTATGTGTGTCTATTTGTTTAATCGTCTTAGTGGCCTCAACGGTTCTCAAAATTTATTTCTTGTGGTCCTCCAGGTTGGAGGTTGAAGCGTGGGGTTAACATCCCCACCTTTGTAAAAACTATTTTGTTAACAGATACATGAGCCTCGAATTCGGATTTCTGGCAAGAGAAGGTCAACCAGAGAGACGAATGGAGACAGCTTGTATTTGCAACAAAGAACCTCAATGGCTCGGAATGCTGAAGAAGAAGAAGAAGAAGAAGAAGAGGAAGATTCATAGAAAAGACAGCCGCGATAACTCTTCGGCTAGCACGTTTGCCTGTAGACCTGGTGATCCCGTGTTTGAATCCCAATCGACCCGGGTAGTTTTATTTGACATGACATCCCAGATGGATACAGTATAACATGAGTTTCATTTCAAGAAACTTTATGAAACATAAAGGCAGCCTACTCTACCTAGGCTAGCAGGTTTGTCAGGTGGCCATGTACTGGAAGGGTACTTCATATTTAATTCACCGCAAACAAACCGCGTAGTTATTTTTAACACTGACCTAGATCTTGTGGGATTGTCGATTTTTAGAATAGGGATATCAGGATTTCACTCCGTGGTCGGTCGACAAGTGTGTTTGCAGCAAGATGTACCCAAAACCGCGTGTCTTCGCAAAATGGCCTCGGATACATCAAAGAAGAGCGCAGGCAGATGAGACATACAAAAGATAAGACTAGTAGCAAAGATATGGATATATACTCAGACGACAGTGAGAGCTGTCCGGGCCCAAAACCATTTATTTCATCCATCGATTGGTCTAGCAGTCCACCACACACTCAACCGGAAGTATATCAACACACCCCTACACCCACTATGAAATCACCCTGATGTTAAATGATTTCCCGGGATTCATTTGTTTGCGATGAATTAAAAATGAAGTACCGTTAGAAGCCCCATCGAGCCAGGGTGTTTCATTTTCCATTGACCTGGGATCACACATAGCACCAAATTAATGATTGATTGATTGATTGATTGATTGATTGATTTAGGAACCGACATCACAGCATTCGGGGCATTCCCATATGCGCTCCGTCCCCATCCTCAGCAGCCAACGAAGAGTTCCAACACTAATAGTACCAGTAGCAATCTGATTATATGTCCGTCTCCCCTTTCCTCTGAGCGTTGATCGTCGGCCAGATCCTCTCGTCACCCCTCGCTGTCGCATTCTTGCCAGATCATGGTGATCCATTTGCTCCTCCGAGGTGTACATATGCTCCCACAAGGTCGCAACCACATTAGCTTTGTCATGCCGAGCCAGCCAATCTGCCCGCCTGTTAATTCCCCAGCACACCAGCATGCCCCGGAGAAAAGATCCAGACGATGCTTGTCACCCGTGACTTCCGAAGCGAAGCAAGCCACTCTGCAAGAAGCTTGCCTCAGCATGCTTACTGAGTCAGTTACAATCACGATGTGTGTGTGTGTGTATCGTATTCTCCATCCAGCGGAAAGCTGCATTGACCGCCTCCACCTCCATTCTTAAGCTAGATGTTGTGGTATCATATGCCAGACTCTCCTGCACCAAACGTCGACCATTGGCTTTTGCTAAGAACCCCCAGGCACTTCTCCTACCTCTCAACACCGACCCATCTATGTAGATAATCATATCACCAAATTAAACTGGGTGTCAGTTCGGGAAATTGTATGGGGAATAAAGGCAGCCTGAGTGGTGCCGACCATATGACCCATCGAGTGCCAATTCGGTTTAAACATATGGATTGGCACCATATACCGTATACCTCTCACGGTGTGAAAGAGGTTCTTGAATGTTTTACATACCCAGGAAGGTTAACCCGGTCAACAAATGCCCACAGAAGTCGGATGTGTCGGCCAAAAGGCATAAGTATCGCAGCTCTGCTGTAAACTGGCACAACACAATAACGTCTAAAAGAAACTTCCGGAGGAACAGAAGAAGAAGAAGAATGTTTTATATATTGTATTCACAAATGACATAATGTATATGAGAGGTTATGATGCTGGTACATGAAACATACACAACTGCATGACCACCGAAGAAACAAAAGAGCTAAATTTGTAGGTATTGATTCGCTTACTTAGAAGAAAGGTACGATATTAAAGGACTCATTGACAGCAGAAACATTGAAAGATGCGGGCACTCTAAAGTCAAGCTACAGTGAACAACTAGGTTTAGAATTAAATTGTAAGATGGCACAGATTATGGTCGTCACTAGGAAGAACGAAACACCACAATATAATATACAAGGAAATGTAAATAAGCTTAAGCAGGTGAATTGGCACAGTTATCTCGGAACAGTCATAAAATCTGATGGGGTATCGCCTGAAGAGATTAGAACAAGAAACGCCAAGGCGAAGATAGCCTTATGCAAGATGGAAAATATACTGCTCAATAAAACGATGTCATTGGCGCGAGAAAAAGAGTGTTGAAGTGCTACATACAACCTGTACTTTTGTATGGATGTGAAGAGTGGGCAATGAGCAGACAAGCTGAAAAACATCTAATGGCGGTAGAAATTAGGTTTCTGCGGAGAATGCAAAGAATACAATGGGCAGACAGAAAAACCAATGACCAAGTCCTACAAGAAACACATGAAAACAGTAAACAGAAATTAGACACAGACAGTCACACATTTTTGGATACGTTATGGGAAGAAATACGTTGGAGAACGTGTAACAACTGGCAAGATTGAGGAAAAAGAACGAGGGGATGGCAGGGAAGTAAATATCTGAATGGTTTGGCCACATAGTATGGTCAAGACAAGAAAACAGAGCTGATCCACGACTCTCGTGATCGTGTGAGATGAAAAAACATGGCCGCCAACTTATTTGTATAGCACATGATGATGATCATGAAAGTGAAGCTCATCACTTCATTATGCCTTTATTTGCCGTCTACAGCTTTCACCTGATTATTTATAAATGTCAATCAATACCAATGCAATTATTTGAGAGTATGTGCAGTAAATCATTTATGGAATGAAATCGAGAACCGTGGCGAAGCTCACTTGAAAACAATCGAGCTGTCAAATGGCAAAAAGGGCAGAACAGCTCGGGAGAAGAACAACGGGAGAGAAACTACAAAAACAGCAACAGCCACTTTTGATATTGAAGACCTCCGTAAATGGAGTTGACCGTGGAGGGTCTGGTACAACAGGCTGTTCCTGGTCAGACATGTTTTACAGCTAGTAACTAATACGTGGAGCCGTGCCGATATAGTGGTTGGCGCATTCTGTTGTATTCACAGAGTTAATAGTTTAAGCCAGATTCCTTATTTAGGATTCTTTTTAAATTGTTGCATATCCTTTCCAGGAGCCGGCTCCCTGGCCGAGGGTTGGCAGCTTTCTTAGTTAACCCCGAATACTCTCGTGGTTGACGTGAGAGCACGAGAATTAGAAGTGGTTCGAGTCGCGCCAGTGACTTATGAGAGTATGGAGTCGGTCGCTCAGAAAGTCGTGAGGTGCTGATGAGCGTAATCTAGCCTAGGAATCAACATAACAGCTGAAAAATGTTAGTGTTGACCGCAATATCCTGAAACAGGATGGAAACGCGGCAAAAAATAAATATCCTTTCCAGGACATTACCATAAACCCCAGATTGATGTTCTATGCAATTTTATTTCAGTAGTTTGCTAATGCTTTCCGATCTAGAAGTCAGCGTTACAGTCTAACTGACCAATTGTGGAGTGAACCCACTATTCCGCTGATAGTTCCAGCGCAAGGGAAGTTTAAGCGCGAGCCACGCCCACCACTAAGCCTAGAATTTAGAATTGCTTGTTCTTTGCATGCCGGTTTCTCTGGCTGAGGGGTTACAACACTTTCTCCGTAATCCCGTTTATCACGCAGAGTCTCGTAGCAGGGCGAGAGCTGGGAGCGGTTCGACCCCCGCTGGTGACTTGCGGGATAACAGCCGGCCGCTCAGAAAGCAATGGCAAACTACTGAGCGTAAACATGCCAAGAAATCAATATACAGTTGAAAGATGCTGATGTTGACATCGATATCCTGTAAAGGATATGCAAAACATTTTTTGTTCTTTGCATGAGATTGCCATCAACCCCAACTCCAAGATGATGTTCTAGACAATGTTACGTTCAGAAGCTTGCAATATATTTCTATACTCGAACCTGCACAGTTCGCGGCGACTGCACAAGCCATGCGGCCTTAATTCCTCAGTCAAGATTCTAAACTGTTCTACATGTGGCACTTCTCCGTGCAGTTTCCTAAATTCTGAACTGTTCCCCCACCTAAAGCTTGTCTGGGTGGAGACACACAGACTTTCACCCAGGCAAGCTTTCTCTGTGACTCAATGAGTTTGCTCCGGAAGTTCGAGACACGCATTGCTCGAAGACAATGGCGGAGTCTCTGTGCAGGTCAAACCTAATCAACTGGGTGAGGTCACGGAGGAGGTCAAACCTAATAAACTGGGTTAGGTCACGGACGAGGTCAAGCCTGATGAACTGGGTGGAGTCTGTGTGGAGGTCAAACCTGATTAAATGGGTGAAGTTTCTGTGGAGATCAAACCTGATTAAATGGGTGAAGTCTCTGTAGAGATGAAACCTGATTAAATGGGTGAAGTTTCTGTGGAGATCAAACCTGATTAGATGGATGAAGTCTCTGTGGAGATCAAACCTGATTAAATGAGTGAAGTCTCTGTGGAGATCAAACCTGATTATATGAATGAAGTCTATGTGGAGATCAAACCTGATTAAATGGGTGAAGTCTCTGTGGAGATCAAACGTGATTAAATGGGTGAAGTCTCTGTGGAGATCAAACCTGATTTAATGTGTGAAGTCTGTGTGGAGATCAAACCTGATTAAATGGGTAAAGTCTGTGTGGAGGTCAAACCTGATTAAATGGGTGAAGTCTCTGTGGAGATCAAACCTGATTAAATGTGTGAAGTCTCTGTGGAGATCAAACCTGATTAAATGGGTGAAGTCTCTGTGGAGATCAAACCTGATTAAATGGGTGAAGTCTCTGTGGAGGTCAAACCTGATGAAATGGGTGGAGTCTCTATAGAGGTCAAATCTGATAAACTAGGCGGAGTGAAGTCAAACCTGATGAACTGCGCGGAGTCTCTGTGGAGGTAAAATCTGATTAACCAGATGGAGTCTCTGAGAATGGTGTACCTAAAAGAACAACATATTTATTGAGTGTAAGAGAAAATGAGCGCGCTGATACTCTTGCACACATGTCTACTCTGGTAGGCGGACTAACAATAGACCACAGTGATACACTGATCGCCATCCAAGCGGTAAGACAATTAAACGAATCAAGTGATGTCTACGAACCTGCAAACTTGACCAGACTACAAGAAAATCAAGTCAAAAGAGGGGAAACCAGATACGCGCACTATGGAGAGAGTCAAAGAAGAATGGTCCGCTAACACAGAACTGGCGTCATCGACCACTACACGCTAGGGGAGATACTGAGGAGGGAATTCGAGCCCTTATGAACCGAATTATCCGTTACCAAGTGCGCATAATCTGACAACTAACTAACTAACGTCTCCGAACAGCTTCCTAACTTCTAGAACAGTGGTTGTCAACCTTCTTTGTTCCATGCACCCCTTCACCATATGTTCAGAATGTCATTCCCCCCTCCTTTTCGTATTTCTTCCCTATAAATTCCCCCCTTCCCTTTTTACGCAGTATATGTAAAAATGGAAGCTAAATTTATTAACACATCATATAAAAAAATACAGACGTCTACATAAAACGTGATTTTGCAGGACCACTTACTTTATAAAACGAATTTGAGACGAGCGAGAAGTACAGAACTGTAAAGTATGGAGGAAAAAATTATGAATTATTGTGTTCTTCTATTAACGCGATCTTGAAATAATCTTAATCCCCCCCCCCCCCCCCGCGAACGAAACACTCAAATCCCCACCGCTTGAGAACCACTGTTCTAGAATGTTCTAAATGCACTGTTCCCGCAGAAATTTGACTACTTCGAGCAGCGGGGTTAGAAATCAGTGATTGATGAGGGTTGTGATCGTCTCACTCCTGGCCAGTCGATTGAGTTTCTTGGGATGCATAATGTGCATGAATTTACAGACTCAAAATTACCATTACGTCTTTGTTCCTATTTTCTTCGATTTCTGAGATGTCCCTTGCAATGCTGTCTTGGCAAATTACAGCCTTATTTGGATGTATCTTCTTCTTCTTCTTCTTTTTCTTCTTCTTCTTCTTCTTCTTCTTCTTCTTCTTCTTCTTCTTCTTCTTCTTCTTCTTCTTCTTCTTCTTCTTCTTCTTCTTCTTCTTCTTCTTCTTCTTTCTCTTCTTCTTTATTCATCCTCGTGTGTTCTAATAGAACCCTTACCAAGAGTCTAGTACATTGCTGTACCTGAAATCTTTTTGAGGCCCGCAAGTAACTGTGTGTGTGTGCGTGCGCGCGCGCGTGCGTGCGTGCGTGTGTGTGTGTGTAAATTGAACTCTGCGATCAATTTTCTCAATTTACGTTTTGTTGGGCATAGGGCGTGTTGGACATACGATGTGTTGGACATACGATGTGTTGGACATACGATGTGTTGGACATACGATGTGTTGGACATACGATGTGTTGGACATACGATGTGTTGGACATACGATGTGTTGGACATACGATGTGTTGGACATACGATGTGTTGGACATACGATGTGTTGGACATACGATGTGTTGGACATACGATGTGTTGGACATACGATGTGTTGGACATACGATGTGTTGGACATACGATGTGTTGGACTTACTGTGTATTGGGCCTACCGTGTTTTAGACATTCGGTGTGTTAGATATATGGTGTATTGGACATACGGTGTAATGGACATAAGGCCTACTGGACATACTGTGTGTTGGACATTTGGTGTGTTAGTCATACGGTGTGTAGGACATACGGTGTATTGGACTTACGCTGTGTTAGATATGTGGTATATTGGACATATGGTGTACTGGAAACACGGTTTATTGGACATACGGTGTATTAAACATATTTTGTATTGAACATATGGTGTATTAGACACACTGTGTATTGGACATTCGGTGCTAGACCCCTACAGGTATAGGCCAATGGGCGGCTGATGTAGGGAGCATCACTCCGGTAGCCTTTACTTCCCAAAACATTTATTGGCATCCAACTGAGGCCGGGTCTCCCTGGGAGCGCGGGTATTTAGTTTAATTAAACATCCGAATGCGCCCTGATCAGGCTTGAACCTATAACAACCAGGCCGACAGGACAGCGTCCAAGCACAGTGCGCTTTATTGATGTAATTAACCAAATAATACAACAGTCAGAAAGAGGCAAATACAATTTTGGGGGTCATGTGATGAGAAGAGAGGCATTGGAGAACATCGCGACAACTGGACAGATCGACAGCGCCGGCTATGCTATAGCCCATGTACGATTTTGAAAATGAGTGTTACAGTAGCGTTCAACTAATTCTTTAGATGAAAAACAAAAGAACAAATAAAACTGTAGACTGTTGAGTTGAGTTAAGAACCGACATCACTGCACTCAGGACATTCCCATACGTGCTCCGTCCCCTCGTTCAACAGCCAGCGAAGAGTCATACTACTAATCGTTCCCACCGCTATCTGATTAAAAGTTCTCCTGGTCTTCCCTCTCAGGTTTGAGATTATTCCAGAACCCCTGCCGATCCCCCACAATCTCATTCTTTCCACATATGGGCTCTCAGTCTGTTCCTCCGCCTTCTCCACCTGGTCCCACAAGCGCACGACCACCTCCCCCCTGTCCATAGGCAAAATTCCACCAAGAGGTGCCTTCCCTGCTAGCCTATCAGCAACTGTAGACTAAGAAGGCAATGTAGAAGAACATTGGTTATTAAGATATGTAACAATGAAGAAATTTGAATATTTTGGGCATGTAAATAGATTTGCACAGTGGGAAATGCTAAGAGATTCCACTGCCAGAGTAACTAAGAACGTTAATGATAGTAGAACAATATCATTATCATCATCATGTGCCATGTCGATTGGCGTTGGTCGCCATGTTTTGCCATCTCACACGATCACCAGAGTCGTGGATCAGCTTTGTGTTTTTGTCTCGACCATGCCACGTGGCCAAGCCATTATTACATTTAGCTCTCTGCCTTCCTTTTGTTATTCCCCCCTTAATCTTGCCATTTGTCACCAAATTTTCAAGTTTATTTCTTCTCATAACGTTCCCCAAATAATCTACCTCTATTTTCTCTAATCACTTTCTGGTTTTCACTTGTTTCTTGTACGACTTCCTCATTTTTCTGTCTCTCCCATGGTCTTCTTTGCATTTTCCACAGAAACCACATGTCCACTGTCATTGGGTGTTTTGCAGATTGTATACTCATTGTCAGCGTTTCACCTCCGTACAAAAGTGCAGTTTCTATGTAACACCTCGACGCTGACAATTATTTACAAATATAAAAATAAAAAGATAAATTCACATGCTTTGATCGTTTAATAAAAAGAGGTGCATTAGAGAATATCGTGACATATTTTAAAAGAGGCGGAGGTAGAGGCAGACCAAGAGAAATTATGCTAGATGGATTGCGACGGTGGTATGGATCAACAGCGGGGTTCATCCAGAAAACCAAAGACCTAGATCTGTGGAGAGTCATGTACGCCTACGCAAGCCGGCGAGGCACTTAATGATGAGGATGGTGATAATAATAATGCTGACACTTTTCAGCTTAACTCGGACACTCTCGCGGACATTAACCATCTTCCAGTTACCACTGAACGTAATGACAACTCTTCTTCTTGTAAAATAATCACATTACCAACCACCCAACATTTTTTACTAGCATGTTTACTCATCTATGACCCATTTACTAACCTATCAACCCACCCGCTTTGCATTTCTAATCAAAATATTCACACCTCGATAGCGATTTACTCCATTCTCACCACATGACCAAACATTTCGCCTCCAATCAAAACTCTTGTCATTGTTTCAAATTTCCAGCCTCATAACTCAACTGTATATTTTACATGGGCATGTCTTTTATTCCACCCGCTGCAGGTAGCCTTCCGGACGTTGCTTAAACTCTGGACAAAGCGGCACCCCCAGATGAAGTTTCCAAAGCCGATTACGCCCCTGCCGTGTTTGCAATCATTAATTGCATTCCCAGCATGACGCTTCATAGTTAGTAACTGGAACATTGAAAATGACGACCTGAAGCAGGCAAAAGCACCGTAGGGAGTAGATTGCGCAACTCAACTGCTGCAGGATATATGAAAAGGTAGGTCTTTAAAGACGCAATAAAATGTGAGCTTGCCGCGGTCCGCGGCTCTGTGCGGCCCTTGAAGAGGTTTTAAAATGGTCCGCATGTTATATATAGATTTTAATTACAAACACATTTATCCTTTCTGTAGAATAATCTTAGAAATGTAGTGCAAAGAAATAAGCGCGGACACAGACACGCACGCACGCACGCACACGACATATGTGTGTGTTTGTGTGTGTACAGAATTATGTGGAATATGTGGATATGTGGCAACAAGAATTATGAGAACACGGTGGTCTTGTTAAAAACGTTGTGAAGATAATCTTGGCAGAAGTTACTGGCACAGAGGAGTTAGTTCATATTCTTTGGAAATGGCATGAGAAGTGATCAGCTAACATTTATCGTGACAAACGAAAAACTTCGGTGGGAAGAAATGCAAGGAGGAGGAAGACAGACAGACAGACAGACAGACAGACAGACAGACAGACAGACAGACAGACAGACAGACAGACAGACAGACAGACAGACAGACAGACAGACAGACAGACAGACAGACAGACAGACAGACAGACAGACAGACAGACAGACAGACAGACAGACAGACAGACAGGCAGGCAGGCAGGCAGGCAGGCAGGCAGGCAGGCAGGCAGGCAGGCAGGCAGGCAGGCAGGCAGGCAGGCAGGCAGGCAGGCAGGCAGGCAGGCAGGCAGGCAGAGCTAGAAGAAGCTCCATGACAAGGAGAAACATCGGTTTCAGAAATGACTGGCAGTACAGTAGACAGGAGACTGTTCAGGTCATGATTCCAAACGATACATGGCAATGGCTATATGAGAAGAAGGTTATTCCAAAAGTAATAGAAAAGGCTCTATGAAATAGTGAGAAATAATTCAGAAACTACTATACCGTCTGCGGAGAAAAAAGACGAATACTTGAGTTGTACTGTCCTGGCACCTTGTCGTCTTGACCTATGAAAGTTTGGCACAATTTTAAAAAAAGATAGCAACCTCTCCATAGCACAACACCTGGGCTTAATTGTACAGACCATGTGTTGTCCATGCTGCATGATCCCTGTCTCGACCTGTCTAGTTTACTCTAGAGACCATGTGTTGTCCATGCTGCATGATCCCTGTCTCGACCTGTCTAGTTTACTCTAGAGACCATGTGTTGTCCATGCTGCATGATCCCTGTCTCGACCTGTCTAGTTTACTCTAGAGACCATGTGTTGTCCATGCTGCATGATCCCTGTCTCGACCTGTCTAGTTTACTCTAGAGACCATGTGTTGTCCATGCTGCATGATCCTCGTCTCGACCTGTCTAGTTTACTCTAGAGACCATGTATTGTCCATGCTGCATGATCCCCGTCTCGACCTGTCTAGTTTACTCCAGAGACCACGTGTTGTCCATGCTGCATGATCCCTGTCTCGGGCTGTCTAGTTTACTCCAGAGACCACGTGTTGTCCATGCTGCATGATCCCTGTCTCGGCCTGTCTAGTTTACTCCAGAGACCACGTGTTGTCCATGCTGCATGATCCCCGTCTCGGCCTGTCTAGTTTACTCCAGAGACCACGTGTTGTCCATGCTGCATGATCCCTGTCTCGGCCTGTCTAGTTTACTCCAGAGACCACGTGTTGTCCATGCTGCATGATCCCTGTCTCGGCCTGTCTAGTTTACTCCAGAGACCACGTGTTGTCCATGCTGCATGATCCCTGTCTCGACCTGTCTAGTTTACTCTAGAGACCATGTGTTGTCCATGCTGCATGATCCCTGTCTCGGCCTGTCTAGTTTACTCCAGAGACCACGTGTTGTCCATGCTGCATGATCCCTGTCTCGACCTGTCTAGTTTACTCTAGAGACCATGTGTTGTCCATGCTGCATGATCCCTGTCTCGACCTGTCTAGTTTACTCTAGAGACCATGTGTTGTCCATGCTGCATGATCCCTGTCTCGACCTGTCTAGTTTACTCTAGAGACCATGTGTTGTCCATGCTGCATGATCCCTGTCTCGACCTGTCTAGTTTACTCTAGAGACCATGTGTTGTCCATGCTGCATGATCCTCGTCTCGACCTGTCTAGTTTACTCTAGAGACCATGTATTGTCCATGCTGCATGATCCCCGTCTCGACCTGTCTAGTTTACTCCAGAGACCACGTGTTGTCCATGCTGCATGATCCCTGTCTCGGGTTGTCTAGTTTACTCCAGAGACCACGTGTTGTCCATGCTGCATGATCCCTGTCTCGGCCTGTCTAGTTTACTCCAGAGACCACGTGTTGTCCATGCTGCATGATCCCCGTCTCGGCCTGTCTAGTTTACTCCAGAGACCACGTGTTGTCCATGCTGCATGATCCCTGTCTCGGCCTGTCTAGTTTACTCCAGAGACCACGTGTTGTCCATGCTGCATGATCCCTGTCTCGGCCTGTCTAGTTTACTCCAGAGACCACGTGTTGTCCATGCTGCATGATCCCTGTCTCGACCTGTCTAGTTTACTCTAGAGACCATGTGTTGTCCATGCTGCATGATCCCTGTCTCGGCCTGTCTAGTTTACTCCAGAGACCACGTGTTGTCCATGCTGCATGATCCCTGTCTCGACCTGTCTAGTTTACTCTAGAGACCATGTGTTGTCCATGCTGCATGATCCCTGTCTCGACCTGTCTAGTTTACTCTAGAGACCATGTGTTGTCCATGCTGCATGATCCCTGTCTCGACCTGTCTAGTTTACTCTAGAGACCATGTGTTGTCCATGCTGCATGATCCCTGTCTCGACCTGTCTAGTTTACTCCAGAGGAAAGGTGCTTCGATCCTAGACTAGTTGCTGACCAAGTTTTAGCGTCCAGTCTGCCCTGCCATGACATTTAGTATTTAGGTTGCTTTTCCTCGGACTAGGATACTTCTTGTAAATCCTAGTTGCGCACCTTCACCGGAAGCGGTTTGCACAATGTTGAGTGTCGGTCTTTGTGAGCGCAGCCCAACATTCGGCTCTGATATAAATCAGGCAGTACTGTCTACTATCATACTGTAGCTAGGTCATTTGTGACTAAAACCTGACTAGAATGTAAATTTTATATGACTTAACATAGAAAGGTACTAACACTAGCTGGTAAGACAGTAGAAACACGAACAGATGTAGACGCACCGGACACTATACCAGGGGCTCAGTTTTATCCACTATTAATGAACAAGTCGACGTGGCCAAAAGAATAAATGCGCTCTAGTGTCAACATGGTGGATATGCTTGCAGATCTACAGACTGATGGGAAAGACATTAGACTTACAAAAAACATATATTGGAAACAACAAGCTGCCATGAGGATTGATAATGAAGTGGGCCAATATCAGCCTATTACAGTTATTAAGAGAGGTGTTAGGCAGGGATGTGTAATGTCTCCAGATCTTTTTTCACTATACAGTGAAAATATTTTCAGAAATGTAGAAGATATAAATGGAATCAGCATTGGAGGACGAAACATAACATTAGATATGCAGATGATACAGTATTGATTGCAAACAATTCGCAGGATTTGCAACAAATAGTAGATGCGGTTGTTGTACACAGTGAGCAACTGGGGTTAGAATTAAATTGTAAAAAGACACAGGTTATGGTAGTCACTAGGAAGAACGAAATGCCACAATGTAATATACAAGTAAATGGGACTATTCTTCAACAAGTGAATCGGAACAATTATCTCGGAACAGTCATAACATCTGATGGGAGATGCCTTGAAGAGATTAGAACAATACTCGCCATGGCGAGTAGCCTTTATCAAGATGAAAAACATTCTGACCAATAAAAAGATGTCAACTGAAACGAGAAAAAGAGTGTTGAGGGGATACATAGAGCCTGTTCTTTTGTATGGATGTGAAATTGGACAATGAGCAGTCAAGCTGAAAAACATCTGATGGCTGCAGAAATGTGGTTTCTGATGAAAATGCATAGAATACCATGGGCAGACAGAAAAACCAATGACAAAGTACTACAGGAGACAAATGAAAATCGTAAATTGATTAGAGAAATTAGACGTAGACAGTCAAAATCTTTTGGACATGTTATGAGAAGAAATGGATTACAGAACTTAGTGACAACTGACAAGGTCGAAGGGAACAGACCAAGAGGAAGACCGAGAGGAAAATACCTGGATGGCATGGCACAGGAACACTGAGCTGATCCACGACTGTGGTGATCGAGTGAAATGGCGAGTCATGACCGCCCACGCTTTCCGGCATGGCACATGATTGATTGATTGAGTGCTTAAAACTGCATGTGCATTGAAGGCAGAGTAGTTGGATGTTTTCCTGCATTGAAGGCAGAGTAGTTGGATTTTTCCCTGCATCGGTCAATGGAGCTTAGAAGTTGACTTCTCGTTCAGACGCAGTGGTAAGCTAATGAACGTAACATTGCCTATAAAATGAACCTGGGATTGATCGCTACTTTCTGCAAAGGAATGGCATTTTAAAAATTGATTTACAATCAGTCAGGAAGTTAAATTGCATGTGGGATGTTCTTGGGAGTTACGATGTTCTGGTACTGACGTCTATACCTTCAAATGCTGTAAATATGCATAGCGGAAAGAGGGGAGACGAAAGAGGAGGGAGATAAGATAGAAAAGCTGGCAAGCAAAGAACACGAAGAAAGAATGTCAGACTGGCAGGCCCTCAATGACACGACAGTCTCACAGACTACTATTGACTCAATAAAAAGAAAGACTAAAAGCCTAGCACTGCATCACAAAGACGAAAGTCAGACATACTAGAAATGACTCGACAAGAATAACGAATGATAGTCTAGCAATGCCGCAGCAAGAATAAATACTTATAGATTAGTACTGACTTAACAAGAATAAAGACTGATAGACTATCACAGACTCAATAAAAAGAAAAACTAAAAGCCTCGCACTGCATCACAAAGACGAAAGACAGACATACTAGAAATAACTCGACAAGAATAACTAATGATAGTCTAGAGACTAATAGACTAGCATTGACTCAAGAAGAATAAATACTGATAGATTAGCACAGACTCAACAAGAATAAAAATTGACAAGTTACAGCGATATCTGCCAGGCAATAAATCATACAACCTGTTGTCCGTGACTTCCCTGATTATACTCATAACGGGAACGCATTATGTTGAACCCCACTCTAGATGTTGTCCACCCCACATCCTCTGGTATGCTGCCCTTCCACTTTCCCCTCCAGCACTTCCGTTATCAAGGAGCAATATCTCTTTATGTTCCTAAAGTGTCTGAGTTTTCTAACTACTCGCCTCTACTTTCCCAAAGTATTTCCAAGTTCCAGACACTGATCTCAAAAGTATTACGTTCACAACAAAAAAATACCACATTTGTAAAATGATCACGTGTCATATTTCTAGAAGCTATCGATTTGCGACAACTAGTTATTTTTTGGATCAATCCCCCTTCACTCCCGCTTTCAAAGACAGCTTTCAGATCTTTTCATTATACTCCATGACCTCATTCTGGCATGGCTTCTTCTGCTTCTCACTTGTCTTGTCCAATCAAATGCGAGCAATTTCAGTGTCAATATTTTTGTCTTTAATACGACGTCTCCCTGCGGAGCGAGGGTCAGCCTTATTTTCCCGGCGCTTGGAGTGAAGTGTTATTGGTGTTTTGTGTGCAGAATTGCGTTCAGAGGTGGCCTTTTCAAACAGGGTTGCATACTAGTCTGTATGATTTGGGTTCGGTACTCACCTGTCAGGGAGTCGCAGGAGTGTAGTAGCTAGCATGCTTGCCTTCATTTCCCTCCTGGGTTCTAAAGCAAGCGCAGAAGCTGCCTCAGCAATTGGAAAGGTACTGACACTAAGTGAGAATATCCCAGCAGTCAAACTCAAATGTGCCTGCATGGAACTGCGGCTATCTCATATGTCTTACAAACCGGTCTCCTCAGGTCAAAGAAACAAACTGTTCCAGTCCTGGGCTAGCATCTCTGATGAGCCGTTTGACCACCTGTACAAAATATTGGATCCAAACCCACACACTATGATTACAGCGGCTGAGGCGCTCAAACATCCTTTCTTTAGACTATGTGATAATAATGAGAAATGTGTATGGAAAAAAAATTAGCATGCTTGCCTTTCGATACTTTGGTTAATGGTTTGAATCCGTCTATACGCGGGATGTGTTATGTATTAAATTGATCTGGGTGGTCTATCATACGTCCAAAAAAGTTAAAGGGTCGGCGAGATGTCGGCCATTCACGCATTGAGTGCGGGTTTAGACAATCAATGTTACTATGGACAGCGGTCAACATAGGCTTGGTTGGTTGTTGGTTTGTTGGTTGGTTAATTCTTTGATTTGTTTGTTCTTTGATTAGTTGATTGTTTGGTTGATTCATTGGTCGGCTGACTTGTTGGTTGGTTGATTGGTTAATTCATTGGTCGGCTGACTTATACGTTGTTTGATTAGTTGACTGATTGATCATTGGTCGGTTGACTTGTTGTTAGTTGGTTTATTTGTCCTTTGATAGGCTGTTTGGTTTATTGTTGGTTGATTCGTTGATTCCATGATTGGTTTGTTGATTGATTGGTTGGTTGGTTTGATGGTTGGTTGGTTGGTTGGTTGTTTAATTCATTGGTCGGTTGACTTGTTGGTTGATTGGTAGGTTGATCATTGGTCGGTTGGCTTGTTGGTTGATTGGTAGGTTGATCATTGGTCGGTTGGCTTGTTGGTTGATTGGTAGGTTGATCATTGGTCGGTTGACTTGTTGGTTGGGTGATTGGTTGATTCCGTGATTGATTTGTTGATTGGTTGGTTGACTTGTTGGTTGGTTGGTTGTTTAATTCATTGGTTGGTTGACTTGTTGGTTGGTTGTTTGTTAAATTCATTGGTCGGTTGACTTGTTGGTTGGTTGATAGATTGATCATTGGTCGGTTGGCTTGTTGGTTGGTTGATTGGTTGATTCCGTGATTGGTTTGTTGATTGGTTGGTTGACTGGTTGGTTGGTTGATTGATTGATTGCCCGAAAGTCATATCTACTAGCATGTTTGTTGGTTGCGGTATATGATAGAAGTGTCTCAGTTAATCAATCGCGAAAGCTGGTGGGAAAGTGATCTCCAATAGTTTTTCCGAGAAGTCATCATGTTAGTCTTTCTGACCGGTGTAGGGGTTGAACCAACTACCTCGACATCAGGACACCGGATGTTTAGGAACTAGCGCTTTTACCATTTGGCCATACTGACTTCTGAGAATAGTTTAAATACCGAGTTGGTTTTCATGGAAACCCATGGGGCAAACTAAATAGAGAAAGTCCTAAAACACGGAGAAAAGAAATAAAGACGCAGATTATTGCGGTGGGTAGCACGCGGGGATAGATGCAGGAGACAGCACACTATAGGACGGTATGCGGGAGGGGGGGGGCGTGGGCTCTATTAGAGGACATTGAGCAGTGGGAGAAATAGAAGAAGAAATATCTTTTGTGGTTTATTTTTATTTCTCCCATCTGTTTGTGTCTCTTTACGGCCTCAAGATCTGTAGATGTGTCTCTTTACGACCTCAATATCTTCACTTGTCTTTCTTTACGAACTCAACATTTTTAGCTGTATCTCTTTATGACCTCAACATTAGTAGGTGTATCTCTTTACGACATCAATATGCATTGTTGTATCTCTTTACGGCATCAATATGCATTGTTGTATCTCTTTACGGCATCAATATGCATTGTTGTATCTCTTTACGCCATCAATATGCATAGTTGTGTCTCTTTACGGCATCAATGTGCATACTTGTATCTCTTTACGTCATTAACATGTGTAGTTGTATATCTTTACCACATAAACATGTGTATTTGTATCTCTTTACCACTTCAACATCTATAGTTGTGTCTCTTTACGACAAAGTCAGCTTTGCCGCATGGTTTATCGCGCTCGCATTTAAACTTCCTGTGCAAGACAGCAACATTTGTAGTGGTTTCTCTTTACGATCGCAACATTTGATTTGCTATCTTTTTACGATATTAACATTTGTAGTTCTGTCTCTTTATGATCCCATTATCTGTAGTTGTATCTCTTTAAAACCCCATCATTTGTAGATGTGTCTCTTCACAATCTAGGTGTTTGTAGCTGTGTTTCTGTACAATCTCAACATTTACAGCTGTACAAAAGCCAACTTTGTGCACACAAAAAGACATGACAGCCAGTTTAAAATTACCGTGGCAGAAAATTCAAATTACGGTGTGAATATGTGTGTTGTATATTTCAGCTTCAATGATGTATCTAATTACATTAATTTATGTTGTTGTATTTCTACAGTATGCACATGGCGAGTTGCAGCGAAATATGCTAAGCAATAAATCGTGCAATCTATTGTTTGCGTCTTCGTTATTCGGATTGACATTGGGAAAACATTGTTTTTGAATGTACAGTTGTGTCAAAACAGTGCACCTGAGGTAACCACAAGCAAGTGCTCTTTAGACTTTAACCACGTCTTGGTGCTATTGTGTATGCGGTGCTAGCCCAATATTTGTTATAGAACAATGGGCAATCAATCTGTGGTGTCTTCAATATCACTCCGGCCGTATTTACTTCCCATAACATTTCTTGAAATGTGTCCAATTGTTCAGTAGGTCCAAGCTCCTTTCGCATCTTGAAATGTGTCCAATTGTTCAGTAGGTCCAAGCTCCTTTAGCATCTTGAAATGTCTCTAATCGTTTAGTATGCCCAAGCTCCTTTGGCATCTTGAAATGTCTCTAATCGTTTAGTATGCCCAAGCTCCTTTGGCATCTTGAAATGTGTCCAATCGTTCAGTATGTCCAAGTTCCTTTGGTATCTTGAAATTTGTCCAATTGTTCAGTAGGTCCAAGCTCCTTTGGCATCTTGAAATGTGTCCAATTGTTCAGTATGTCCAAGCTCCTTTGGCATCTTGAAATGTCTCTAATCGTTTAGTATGCCCAAGCTCCTTTGGCATCTTGAAATGTCTCTAATCGTTTAGTATGCCCAAGCTCCTTTGGCATCTTGAAATGTGTCCAATCGTTCAGTATGTCCAAGTTCCTTTGGTATCTTGAAATTTGTCCAATTGTTCAATATGTCCAAGCTCCTTTGGCATCTTGAAATGTGTCCAATTGTTCAGTATGTCCAAGCTTCTTTGACATCTTGAAATGTGTATAATTGTTCAGCATGTCTAAGCTCCTTTGGCATCTTGAAATGTGTCCATTTGTTCAGTATGTTCAAGCTCCTTTGACATCTTGAAATGTGTCCATTTGTTGAGTATGTTCAATATCCTTTGGCATCTATTCTATGTCTGGAATTACTTGTCTATTGTCTATATATCCAAGCTCCTTTGGCATCTATTCGATGTCTGGAATTACCAGTCAAACAAATAACACCTTTTACAAGCCTAATGGAGCATCGGGCATGCTGTGCAAGATGTATATTTGTATAGACCATTCAGCACTTGGTTTGTCATATTTTCAGTACTAAATCGGCCGTCTTTATTTCCCAAGACATTTTCTGGTACTCATTTCAGGCTGGATCGACCTGGGAGCACAGGTTAAGTTGGTTGCATATCCTTTACAGGACATCGCAGTCAATCCTAGCATTACTTTTTTGTTGTTTGCTGTTTGTGACTTCTTGACAAGTTTACATTCAGTAGTTTGCTATTGCTTTCTGAACGACCGACACTCATATCATTTTATTGAAACCAACCCAAAGGGGTCTGCTGTCAAATCTCTCGCAGCTGTGTTTCGAACGCGGTATGCGGGATTACAAACTGCGTCCGTTACGAACTTTGCCACGGAGCATCTGACGATCCCTCAGTTACACGTTGTAAGTCACTTCCAAGGTGAGTGACAAGATCACCAACGATTTCCTGCAAAGGCGTATCTTATAAATTCGAATTCCCCTGGATGTGGATTGAACTCATGACCAGCGGCCTAGCAGTCGAGCGTCTAGCCTCCCCTTTATTGCCCACACTTTGACACTGTTCTGTAATGCTGAAATACAGCACTTGAATGGATAAATACATAAAGCGTCTGCATCACAAAGTTATTTATAAATCAACACTGAATAATCTCTACAGAACATCCAGTTTTACATAGACCCGGCCATATTGTATTTATCTTTTAACTTTCACCAAAGATCGTTTAACCGGATATTTAAGGATATATATTGTTAAGTTATTGGATTGCTGACAATGGATGAACCAGACACAGCACAGCTGAAAGCATTCCGGAGGGAAAGGGAAAACTCTGAAAGCGTGTCTAGCCTATAGGGAATTACTTGAAGCTGTACATCACGTCATTTGATGTAGAATGCAGGGTAAATGTATCTGCGACGCGAGACGGCTAAAACAGTAGGACAAAAGAAGAAGCAGAGGAAGGTTAAATGTATGTCAGACAAAGTGGACAAAGGGATAGACTAATTCGTCGTTTACAACGCTGTTTGAAATAGACTTGCAAATAAAACATGCCTAGTTTACCGTGATGTTTAATCAAGATCAAAACATGGAGATAATACAATACGTCACTGCATTGAACGCTTGGGGCAATGTTATCATCGCCGTCACGGGCTGTTCATGTTAGCGCAGGTGGTTATGGTCTTCAACATCCGTTTGCTTTCCGTGTTCTTTGATAAATTAAATCCTTGAACGTCTTTTGTTTCACTTTCCCCAACTTTTCCTGTGTCGTCTCCTAATCATTTGTATCCTGCTATGGTTTGTTTGTTTAGTTCAAGGGTGTCAAACTCAATCGCTCAGCGGGCCAAAACTCAAATGGCACGTAAGGTTGCGGGCCGGACAGGATAAACATTCAATAAGCCGAAAATTAAACCTTTTTTAAACATTAATATAAATTAAAATAGAAAACAGTTGTAATAATAAAACATCATTGGTATACACATTTTCACTCTTGTGTCAATTTGTCAGAGCACGATATTTGGCATCTTTTCTTGGGTACAAGTTCGTTTATGTTGGGAGTAATGTTTTGTGTCATTGAGATTCTCACGATGGACTGCAAGTGTTCATCAGTGAGACGACTCCTGTGTGATGTTTTGTTAATCTTCATCACAGACAACAGGTGCTCACACAGATATGTGCTACCAAACATGCTCAAGGTTCGAGCCGCATGTAGACGAAGCCGGGGCATCTCTTCAGGAATGAAACGAGTGAACTGTGCAGGCCCCGCAGTGTCGTACTTTGCCTTTAGTGGTCCATTACACTGCAGCTATATTAACTCCATCTGCAAATTTACAGGTGCAGTTTCCACACCAGCAAAATGTGCATTGGGAAACACCATAGCGTTGACTTGGTTTAACATTGCCTGGCAACAAAGAAATGTGAGACAGGTTGCATTGATGCATTTTTGTCTCCCATAAGCTCAGCGTCACTTGAAATGTCTTCATTGCATCATGCATATAAGTGACAATGTGATCCCGTCCCTGGAGCTGCAGGTTCAAGTCGTTGAGATGAGTGGTTATATCAGACAGAAACACCAACTCACAATTCCACAGTTTATCCCGAAAAAAACTGTGGAATCTTTTCCTTTACTGTCCACGAATTGACAGATTTCCTCGATCAGCTGGAAAAATCTACTGAGAACTTTTCCCCGACTTAGCCACCGTACCTCTGTATGATAAGGCATGTCACTGAACGCCGACTCTATTTCCTGCAAAAAATTCTGAAATTGGCGGTGATTTAAACCTTTGGCTCTTATAAAATTGGCAGTTTCTGTTACAATGCTCATTACAGCTTCCATGTTGAGGACTTTACCACACAGCGATCCTTGATGTATGATGCAGTGATGTGCTATCAATTTACCAGTACTGTTCTCCTGCATTTTTAACCGCATCCTTCCAACTAGTCCACTTTTTCCGCCACACATCGCCGGTGCTCCATCTGTTGTCAATCCAACGAGTTTGTCCCAAGGCAAGTTCATGTTGGTTAAACTTTGACATACGTTTCAAAAATGTCTTTTCCTGTCGTTGTCCCATGCATGGATTTCATGTCCAATATTTCTTCTGTAACATTCAAACTGGACTCTTGATGTTTAGTCTCGTAGTGCCGTCTCAGATTATATTCTTTGATCACAGCCACATTATCTCCACAAATTAGACACAAAGGTTTACCGCCAATATCAGTAAACATATATTCAGCCTCCCAGCGGCTTTGAAAGGCTCTGTTTTCAGAATCAACTTTTCTCTTCGCCATTTTAAAGACTAGCTTTGATTTTAAAAGATTGTGCATCTACCAACAGACGCTTGATATCATGGGTAGCCGTAGCGGGAAAAGGTGATGTAATATCAGGGCATTACACTTCTTTCATTTTTTATGCGCCAAACCAAAACGAGCATCTGAACGTTGCTAGGTAACTATAGCGACGAACACTAACTCACTACACGACTTTTATTTTCGCTTATTCTGATCGAAGCGAGAATGCTCTCAGGTAGCCTATCATTGGGAAGGCTGCTAATTAGGGAATTTGATTTGCACTTTATATCGTGACCATAAAAAATATTGTTGAATAAAATTCTCTCTTGGGCCGAATATATGTGTACGTCCGCTGAGACTTCTCGGGCCTGATACGATTGTACGGCGGGCCGGATGTGGCCGGCGGGCCTTGAGTTTGACACATGTGGTTTAGTTTGTTTAGTTGACGGATCAACATCTCGGCACACAGGTGTAACCCATAAGTGCTCCCTTCTACTCCTAACTCAAGCCTGACTCCGGAGAATCTCAGTTCAGTGCACGAATTCCGCTGCACCGGCGAGAATCCTGAAATACTTTGGGTAGATTTTTAACTCGAAATTTTGCCAGGGCAGCGCCGCTAGGCAACTCTTTGTCGATTTCCAACTGCAAGGGGATTTTTTACGTGCGCAACAATACACACGGACGTCCGATCTCACAACCTAGAGACCAGGGGAAATTTTGGTACTAGAAGTCCACGTGAAAAAATCCCTGGCCTCACCGGGGCATGAACCCGGGACCTCCAGCACTCGAGGCGGACACTATACCTCGAGACCACTCAGCCCCATCCTGCTAAGGTATACTTATCATGTTATCCAGCTGTGGTATTCTAATCATTTTATATCGCTGTATTATATTAATTATGTTATCCCTCTGTGATATATTAATCATGTTATCTCTCTGTGGTATATTAATCATTTTATCCCTCTGTGGTATATTAATCATGTTATCCTTCTGTGATATATTAATCATGTTATCTCTCTGTGGTATATTAATCATTTTATCCTTCTGTGGTATATTAATCATGTTATCCCTCTGTGGTATATTAATCATGTTATCCCTCTGTGGTATATTAATCATGTTATCCCTCTGTGGTATATTAATCATGTTATCCCTCTGTGGTATATTAATCATGTTATCCCTCTGTGGTATATTAATCATGTTATCCCTCTGTGGTATATTAATCATGTTATCCCTCTGTGGTATATTAATCATGTTATCCTTCTGTGGTATATTAATCATGTTATCCCTCTGTGGTATATTAATCATGTTATCCCTCTGTGGTACATTAATCATGTTATCCCTCTGTGGTATATTAATCATGTTATCCTTCTGTGGTATATTAATCATGTTATCCTTCTGTGGTATATTAATCATGTTATCCTTCTGTGGTATATTAATCATGTTATCCCTCTGTGGTATATTAATCATGTTATCCCTCTGTGGTATATTAATCATGTTATCCCTCTGTGGTATATTAATCATGTTATCCCTCTGTGGTATATTAATCATGTTATCCTTCTGTGGTATATTAATCATTTTATCCCTCTGTGGTATATTAATCATTTTATCCTTCTGTGGTATATTAATCATGTTATCCCTCTGTGGTATATTAATCATGTTATCCCTCTGTGGTATATTAATCATGTTATCCCTCTGTGGTATATTAATCATGTTATCCCTCTGTGGTATATTAATCATTTTATCCCTCTGTGGTATATTAATCATTTTATCCTTCTGTGGTATATTAATCATGTTATCCCTCTGTGGTATATTAATCATGTTATCCCTCTGTGGTATATTAATCATTTTATCTCTCTGTGGTATATTAATCATGTTATCACTCTGTGATATACTAATCATGTTATCCCTCTGTGATATATTAATCATGTTATCACTCTGTGGTATATTAATCATTTTATCCTTCTGTGGTATATTAATCATGTTATCACTCTGTGGTATATTAATCATTTTATCCTTCTGTGGTATATTAATCATGTTATCCCTCTGTGATATACTAATCATGTTATCACTCTGTGGTATATTAATCATTTTATCCTTCTGTGGTATATTAATCATGTTATCACTCTGTGGTATATTAATCATTTTATCCTTCTGTGGTATATTAATCATGTTATCCCTCTGTGATATACTAATCATGTTATCACTCTGTGGTATATTAATCATTTTATCCTTCTGTGGTATATTAATCATGTTATCCCTCTGTGGAATATTAATCATGTTATCCCTCTGTGATATACTAATCATGTTATCACTCTGTGATATACTAATCATGTTATCACTCTGTGGTATATTAATCATTTTATCCTTCTGTGGTATATTAATCATGTTATCCTTCTGTGGTATATTAATCATTTTATCCTTCTGTGGTATATTAATCATGTTATCCCTCTGTGATATACTAATCATGTTATCACTCTGTGGTATATTAATCATTTTATCCTTCTGTGGTATATTAATCATGTTATCCCTCTGTGGAATATTAATCATGTTATCCCTCTGTGATATACTAATCATGTTATCACTCTGTGGTATATTAATCATGTTATCCTTCTGTGGTATATTAATCATGTTATCCCTCTGTGATATACTAATCATGTTATCCTTCTGTGGTATATTAATCATGTTATCACTCTGTGGTATATTAATCATGTTATCCCTCTGTGATATACTAATCATGTTATCCTTCTGTGGTATATTAATCATGTTATCACTCTGTGGTATATTAATCATGTTATCACTCTGTGGTATATTAATCATTTTATCCTTCTGTGGTATATTAATCATGTTATCCTTCTGTGATATATTAATCATGTTATCACTCTGTGGTATATTAATCATGTTATCCTTCTGTGGTATATTAATCATGTTATCCCTCTGTGATATACTAATCATGTTATCACTCTGTGGTATATTAATCATGTTATCCTTCTGTGGTATATTAATCATGTTATCCCTCTGTGATATACTAATCATGTTATCACTCTGTGGTATATTAATCATGTTATCCCTCTGTGGTATATTAATCATGTTATCCTTCTGTGGTATATTAATCATGTTATCTCTCTGTGGTATATTAATCATGTTATCCCTCTGTGGTATATTAATCATGTTATCCCTCTGTGGTATATTAATCATGTTATCCCTCTGTGGTATATTAATCATTTAATCCCGCTGTGGTTTATTAATCATTGTATCCCGCTGTGGTATTTTAGAAAGTAAGTTGCATATCCTTTACAGGACGTAGCGGTCAACCCCGACATTTTTTGGCTGTTCATGATTTTTTGGCAAGTCTATGTTCAGTAGTTTGCCATTGCTTTCTGTTGTATATTAATCATGTTATCCCGTTGTGGTATATTGATCATTTTGGCATTTTGACTGTACACGAATGTATGGGACAGAAATGGAATAAACCTGCAAACAAAGCTGAATGTCTATAAAGCAGTTATATCTTCTTCTTCTGTGCGTTCATCCGGGGTGTTTTGTTTTTTTCCAGATGTGATTGCGGTGTGTCCGTTATGCGCCCTTGGGCCGAAACCCGTAGGCCAACACAACCGGCTTTAGCGTGCTTTTTTGACCAGGTAGCATTCCTGGGAGACTCTCACTTTTGCGGTACCGTCCACAACCCAGCTGGCCAAGCTGGAATGGTCGAAGACAACGGTCGTCCCTCAAAGGAAGGCAGGGACAGTCCATGGCATTTTCCGCCATCCAGGGTGGCTTCCATAATTGCAGGGCCGGCACATAGCGCCCTGGTGCTGGGCTCACCGTGGGAATCGTCACGTCATGCTCATGGCTGCTTTAATTCCTCACTTCAATATATTGGGCATTTCGATCGCCCCGGGCCGTTGCCGCACAAACCAAACTAGTCTGCAGTTAGTATCCACTCAGCGAGTTTTTCGGACATATGCTTGTTGTTGTGTCCGTCAGAGCTGTTCCAGACACGTCGGACATTCGGAGAACTACCTAGTCAGAGCTGTTCCGAACAAGAGCGGCATTCGGAAACTAGGTAACTGTCCTTAGCACGAGGGAAGACTAGTTAGGGCTTTTCCGGTCACGAAAGACATTTCACTCGGACGTAATTGCGTAGTGCCATTTTTATTTTGCCGCCCGTAGGCTGGCACTTCCGACTTCAGCGGGCATTTTTTAATGAGGTTAGCCTTCCTCGGGTTTCGAGACAAGTTAGACTCTTATTTCGACTTCCACACAGCAAGCTTTTGCTTCGGGCTGCCACGTAATGGATTCGCAAGCCAGGCGTTCCATTTCGTGTCAACCAGACAATTTTCCACCTTTGACTGTACTCACTCCATGAGTACGGTTACAGACTATCTACGAAACGTGCATCAGAGGTGTTTTTCCACCTTTAGTACTCGTTCACGAGGTAGGCTACATGTGCTGCCGGCTCAGCACCTTACCTCCGTGCGTCTGTGGGCGAGTAACGGCCAGGCCCTCTCATCCGGGGATTCCTCATATCCCCCAGCTAAGAGCCATCGAACGAGTATCTGCACCAAGCATGTAGCGTGCTCAGCACCTCACCTCAATTTTGACGTAGGTTTGTGTCGGCCAGGCTCTCACATCCGAGCGTTTATGGCTTAGAGACGTTCAGCCATACACCTCGGCTGGGAGCCATAGAGGTTATGTCCGGACTGAGATTATTGGCATCGTTTGCCTGATTTAGACTGCTATCCTCAGTCTACCTGCAGAGTAGCAGGTTGTGTCTCTCTTAGTCTGGTCCCTATCCCAAGTGCTGTCCAATCTATAGTTAATATCCATCGGCATAGCGCTTGGGGTCAGTGGGAAATTTAAGCTCCCCCACCACGGCAAGGTGGAGGCACATCGGGGGAGAAGCAGTTATATTATCCACACTGCTATATGCTTGTGAATCCTCGACTGTTTATCAGCGACACGCTAGGAAATTAAATCACTTACACACAGTCCTACCTAGAAAGCTATTTAAGATTAAATGGCAAGACAAGATCCCAGACACGGGAGTTCTAGAAAGAGCGTCCATGCCCAGTATCCACACTATACTAATGAAGAATCAGATTCGCTGGGCTGGTCACTTAACTCGCATGCCTGATCACAGGCTCCCTAAACGAATTTCTGTATGGCGAACTGCGTTGTGGTAAACACTTCCAAAGAGGCCAGAGGAAACGCTTTAAAGACACTCTGAAAATCTCACTGACAGTTTTTGGAATTCATCATGACACCTGGGAGACTGCTGCCAAAGACCGAAATTCGTGGCGTACATCATTACACAAGGGTGCAGTCACTTGTGAAACAATCAGGACTGCAAGAGCTGTGAAGAAGAAGCTGAACAGAAAAACCACTGCAGGAGATCCTCCTCATGGAACGTCAAGTATTCATTGCCCACATTGTCAAAGAACATTTCGAGCCAAAATAGGCATTATCTGCCATCTTAGAACTCACGGCTCCATACTTTCAACCCCACTGGATGAAATGAATGGTCATCATCATTCATGATGGACAAGTAACATTAATCATTTATCCCGTTGTGGTATATTAGTCATTGTATCCTTCTGTCGTATTTTAATAATTTGATCCCTCTGTGGCATATTCATCATTTGATCCCTCCCTGATATATTCATCATTTGACCCCTCTGTGGTATATTAATCATTTTATTTCGCTGTAGCATATTAATCATCTTATCCCTCTTTGGTATATTAATCATTTAATCCTGCTGTGGTATATTCATCATTCTATCCCTCTGTGGAATATTAATCATGTTATCAGGCTGTGGTATACTAATCATTTTATCCATCTGTGGATATTAATCATTTAATCCGCTATGGCATATGAATCATTGTATCCCAATGTAATATACAAATCATGTTATCCCGTTGTGGTATATTAATCATTTGATCCTGTGTGGTGTAATAATCATTTTATCACGCTGTCTTATATTAATCATTTTATCTCGCTGTGGTATATTAATAATTGTATCCCAATGTGGTATATTAATCATTTTATCTCGCCTGGTACATTAATCATTTTATCCTGATGTGGTATATTAATCATTTTATTTCGCTGTGGTATATTAATAATTTTGTCCCGCTGTTATATATTAATCATTTTATCGCTATGTGTTATATTAATCATGTAATCCCATTGTGGTATATTTATAATTTTATCCCTCTGTAGTATATTAATCATTTAATCCCGCTGTGGTATGTTCATCATTTCATCCCGCTGTGGTATATTTATCATTTTCTTCACTTGTATTATACTAATCATGTTGTTCCGCTGTGGTATTCTAATCATTTTATATCGTTGTGTTATATTAATCATTTTATCCCTCTGTGGTGTATTAATCATTTAATTCGCTGTGGTATATTAATCATTTGATCCCGCTGTGGTATATCTATCATCTTATCCTGCTGTGATATATTCATCATTGTATCCCGTTGTGGTATATTCATCAGTTTATCTCGCTGTGATATATTCATCAGTTTATCCCGCTGTGGTATATTCATCATTTTATCCCGCTGTTGCATACTAATTATGTTATCTCGCTATGGTATACTATTCACTGTATCCAGCTGTGGTACACTAATCATTCTCGTATCTGTGGTACAGTTTGTACTCCATAGATAACCACTATTGTCATGCCAATGATAACTATTAGTGAGTCATGAAGCAATAACGTCCAGTATAGGATATGCAACTAACATTTTTAACATGAAACAATGCATGTTGCACATTTATCGAGCGTTTATAAGGAATATACTGTTACTACTGTTGTCTCAGATTAACATCAAGATCGGTGTACAAAAGAAATTATGTATAAACGGAAGAAACAAGAAGGGCAGAAATTTAGACAGGCCTGCGTGCCCAATTCTCAAACCTTTGAAAATAAAGTTTATTCGATTGCTCGTTCTGCTCTTCTTCTGAGCAGGGGGGTGGGGGGGGGGAATTCTGTTGAGCGCGAGATACTTGAAACCCGAGGAGGATCTGTTATGTTCATCCTTGCTCTCGGGACAAATCCATAGGTGATCATATCCTCTCCCCCAATACCACTCCAACATATGCTAATAATGCCAGTTGTGTGTTGGTTGACGAGGCCTCTCTCTTTCCCGGTGTGCCTCTCGTGTGTGGTGGTGCCACTTCTTACTCCAGAGTCTCTCATTCTGGACAACGATGTGGATTCACTAACGCCAAAGTCCTCCGCTCTCGACATCTCTGTAGAGGCATTAATAATATCGGCACGATCCATGGGTTGGCCATCTGCAGGGGATACAGAGCCATCAAGTTTATCAGCTCGTTCATTTCCCTCAACTCCCGCGTGTCCGGGAACGAAGATGAAGGTGACTCTACGGACAACAGACCTCCGCAGCGAATCAGTCACTGTCTACGCACAGTACCCGCCTCGACCTTTCGAATTATGCTCATTGAATCACTTAGCATATAAACGTTGGTATAATGCTATGATACTAGCCATATGAAACCCTATGATGCTGCCATTCTGCTGCTTCTGGTCACAGAATGGGCACCATTGGCTTCTTGAACGGTTCGACTCGCTGAACGTGCTGTGGATGCCGATGCACTCTTCTTTGCTGTATAACAGATCCATCTGTATAGATGAGCACTGCAGAATTATCTGAATGTATACTGATGAGCGCGCTGACCCCTGCATTGACAGCAGTATGAATCTGCTATCTGCACCTTCTGTCAAGGATGATAATGCAGGTGAAGGTTCATTTAAGCGTTGGAGGCACCAATTCCTTGTCGGGGTTGATATCGGTAAGACTGCAGACCAGCCTGACAACATCTTCCACACGACCCATTCATGATTTGCCCTTCTTTAGCCTGTCACCTTTTTCGCTGAGTATATCTTGATCTAGTTGTCAGATATGACTGAGCTACCGTATGATAGTAGACGGCACCACCTGCTTTCTGTTAGCTCCGAATGTTGGGCGGCTTTTACCAAACCCAACACTCCACATTGTGCCTACCGCTTCGGGCGGAGGAGCGCAGTTAGGAGCGTACAAGCCTTATACTGCTGCGAGGTAATGCAACCTAAAGATTTACTGTCATGGCATGGGAGACCGGACCCTTAACCTTGGTTCGCAACTGGTCTAGGATCGAAGCCCCGACAGACAGACAGTTAAAGCACTGATTTGTTGATCTGGCAGCTTTTGCAGCTTGTCTTATTCCAGATGTATTCGTGTTACCTTTCCTCTGGAGTACACTAGGCAATCCGAGAGGGGGATCAGCTGTATGGGCAACACATTGTCCCCACAATTTAACCTACTATTTGCTATTTTTAATAACAATGTACCAAACTATCGTCTGTCAAGTCGCAAGGCGTCAATAAGTAAGCTTGATCTGCTCATCTGCACTTATTTTCAAGCATGCAGAAAGCCTTCCAGATCTCAATACTATGGTTCTTTGTAAGAAAGTCGAGGAGGTATCATATTGTCGCACAGCAGGTGTCTCTAGTATAACCCAAAATAATGCGCATGGCTACATTGTGTATCTTCTTAAGTCTTCTGAGGAGGAATCATTCCCTTAATCAATCCGTTCGTTATTTTACGAACACTGAAATAGTCACATTCCAATGTGCCTCTCTGGAGGTGTGAAGTTCCAGTACCAGTGTAGCCTATCCCGCTGGTTTAAAAGCTTGGAGAGGGGAAAGACAGTCTGCTATACAGCTCCCGTGGAGAAGGTACGTTGTCCGTGGGTGGACAAGGAAAGCTCTATATCAGTGGTTCTCAACAGGTGGGGAGATCCCCCTTCGGGGGGGGGGGAATGTTATGTTTTAAAGGGGACGGAGGGGGGGGGGTATTAAGATCACAGATTGGCAGACTCAAAATGGCTTCAGACACAATATCCTATTAAGTGACAATTCATTGACGTTTTAACTGTTTGTTATTGTAATATTATTAATTTGGTGTGTTAATAAAACATTGCGAATATAAAAAATGCACCTTTTGTGGCTTACAATTTTGGAAATAGGGGAATTCTTCATCTTTCGTTCGCTGAAAAGGGTGGAATGACATTCTGACATATGGTGAAAGGGTGCATGGGTCGAATTGGGGTGAGAACCACTTCTCTATACTGCCCTTGTGTTCACGGCTCAGACCACATGCAGAGCTCAGACGACCGGAAGGTCAATGCATCGGGCATAGAGGTTCACAGTCTTCTAGGAGATTTGCTGGCCAACATGCCAACCAATCATCCAATCAACCAACAATCTCATCAACCATTCAATCAGCCAACCATCCAATCAGCCAACTATCTAATCAAACACCCAACAGCCAACCATCCAATCAATCAACGCTCTAATCAACCACCCAATCAGCCAACCATGCAATCAATCAACGCTCTAATCAACCACCCAATCAGCCAAGCATCCAGTCAACCAACCAACCAATCATCCACTCCACCAAAAAAACCATGGATTCAACCGGCCAACCAAGGCAGGCTACCGCAGCAGGTAGAAAATGGCAGCCACATAATCTAAAATCCCATGACTTGCTGCACAAATAATTTGGTAGGGTAATTAGTCTATGATCAGTATAGCAATTAGTCCACTATTCACTATTGATTAGTTAGATTTGTTGCGTTGATTGTTGCGTTTTGTCTTAATTGTGATGGTGATTGTGGTATTGATTGTGATTTTCATTGTGATATTGATTGTGATATTGATTGTGGTAATGACTGTGGTGTTGAATGTGGTTTTGATTGTGGTGTTGATTATTTTTTTTTTATTGTTGTGTTGATTGTGGTGTTAATTGTGGTGTTGATTTTTATGTTGATTGTTGTGTTGAGTTGTATGTTGATTGTTGTGTTGATTTATATGTTGATTGTTGTGTTGAGTTTTATGTTGATTGTTGTGTTGATTTGTATGTTGATTGTTGTGTTGATTTGTATGTTGATTGTTGTGTTGATTTGTATGTTGATTGTTGTGTTGATTTATATGTTGATTGTCGTGTTGATTTATATGTTGATTGTCGTGTTGAGTTTTATGTTGATTGTTGTGTTGATTTGTATGTTGATTGTTGGGTTGATTTGTATGTTGATTGTTGTGTTGATTTTTATGTTTATTGTTGTGCTGATGAGCTAGGTACGTTGTGATTGCTGTTGTGTTGTTTAGATTCTGTTAGTGTATATCTCACTAGTAAAGTAACGAAATCTCACTTCTGTCTGGCAGACTGGTATAAATCACCTAGGTCACGAGACCTATATGGCGGATCAAGGTCAAGGCAACTATGTCGGGTGTGCATACCAGAAAGAAACCTGGAGAAGGAGGAGTGGCGGTTCGCTACACACCATGTGCTAAATCTGAGCTGCAAGCGGATGGCGCCGACGCCGAGTACGAGCAGATAGCCATAGTTGAAGAGGGTCTCAGAGAAGAAGAGGAAGAGGAAGAAGACGACCAATCCGGAAGGCATTACGACACAAGTGACGGAGGCATCTTCAGGCTCAGCAGATCTTCAGACTTCTTCAGACGGAGCCGTGGGGGTGTATACATTGGCGTCCACGAGCGGGCTAACCATAACAACGAACATTACAATGATATCGAACTTGAGGAAAACGATGACCATCTCTTCGAGAAGAGAGAGGGTCCGTCATCGCTTACATCGAACGTGCAGGAAGTTCCCTCTTCCTCTCTTCCTTCAGTAACTGCTAACGGACCTCGGAATTTACCTCCTGGGACTATCTTCGCTTCTCACTCCTCGTCCACAGAGAGAGTCAAATTGATAGGAGAACGGTAAGTGGACACTTGGTTTGATACAGGGAGTGATCAGTCTTTTGCCTATGTATTTATCTGTATATGTACCTACGTGTCTATCTTTTATCTGCTTATCCATCTATATATTTATCTACGCGTCTATCTTTGATCGCTGTATCCATCTACATGTTTATCTATGTGTCTATCTTTTATCTGCTTATCCATCTAGATATGTATCTATGGCTCTATCTTTTGTCGGTGTATCCATCTATACATTTATGTATCTATATATTTATCTACGTGTCTATCTTTTATATGTGTAACCACCTCTTTATTTATCTATTCATTTATCTATGTATATATCTTTTATTTATGTATTTGTCTATGTATCAATACATTTATCTACAAATCTATTATTTATCTACGTATTTATCTATGTATCTATGTATTTAATTATGTTTCTCTTTTTCCCTTCCTGCACCTATGTACTTATCTATGTATTTATCTATGTATATATCTTATATATATATATATATATATATATATATATATATATATATATATATATATATATATATATATATATATGCATTTATGTATCTGTCTCTATGGATATATATCTATGAATACATCGATCTATGTGTCTCTCCTTACACATCACACAAAAACTTTTGTGAATTTTCACAAGTTTTTTTTTTTTTTTTAAATTTTCCCCGCAACGAGAAAGTCTATTAATAGTTCAATGTTTGTAAACCAAGTTGTTCACACAATCCATTTGAACGAATTACTGTAGTTGTTTTACTTGTCTAGTTGTTTTGCGATTTCTAACCCACAAAAAAAAAAGATATTCCAGATCTGAAGTGTGCCACAATTCCTATTTCTATCTCGATTATTCGCTGAGAAAAATCATGTTGTGCATTACTCTCTCAGATACCATTGTATGTGACAGCGGAAATTTTTCTAACTGGCCCTTCCAAAGCATGAAGCACTTTCAGTGAAGTACTAATCCATGTTCGCGTTTTTACAAATATATCTTGTAGAAGTTTCGTTCTTGTTGTTCAACTTAAAAAGAACTTCGGTCGAAACGTTTGCCTGTATCTGTCTGTTATTTCATCCGTCGAGCTTCTTAGTAATATATTGTCTGATTGTTTGTTTGTCTTTTTTATTCTAAGCATGAACGCAGCTTTCAGAAGAATGTGTGGTTTGGGGTCTTAAAGGCGAGAGAATCCACTTAATTGTACCGGGTTTTATCCCATACGGCTCGGCCTCTTTCAGCACGACTGCATGCCGAAGGTGTCATATAAATCCCGAACTCCGTATCTCCAACGACTACCCCCAGGAATCGCCAAGAAAATTACACTACTGAACCAAAAGAATGAGTCCAGAATCAAACCCACAACTATCAGAGCTCGGGGCAGTCGACTGAAACACTTGACCATGAACACAATGGCTGTAAAATCTGCAGCCTGTCATGTCCTGGTTCCCGCTCACGTTTCTTATTTCTTATCGTGGGCGTCAAGCACAGAAAACCTGGGAGATTTAGGGATGTGATTTTATAGAAGGAAGCTGAAAATTCCATCGACAGCCAAAATGAGTTATCTAAACATTTTAAAAGAGCTAGGACGCGGAAACATCTTTAGAAAGAGGCAGTTATAATGTGTTTGCCACATTATGAGAAGACCAAAACTGGAATATGTTCTGACAACCGGAAAGATTTGTGGGAGGAAAGGAAGACAGCGGGATAAAGTTCTTAACAGTCTTGTGTCATGGTACGAAATGGTGTCAGCACACAAACTGATACATACTGCTGGAGATTTCAAGAAGCGGAGAAGCATGATCGCCAAAGCCAGTCGTCAGCGCACTTGATAATGATGATGATGATTGCGGAAGTGTAGAGCCACAGAAAAATATGTATATATTCTCCCATTGTTGCAAATGCGTAACGAAGAGCCGATCTTGCTTCATCGAATGCAAACATGAGAATTAAGAATTAACATGAGAATAATTATCTCAGTTTGTTATGTTTTACAACACCCCATTTCCCCCCCCCCCCCCAAAAAAAAAAAAAAAAACTAATACTTAGATTTGTTTCGCTAAGTTGAGGTGGTATCATGAAGGCTAATAGACTACAATGGCTGGGGCATATAGAAAGAATGGAAGATAATAGGGAAACAAAGCTCGCTTACACTCAGGAAATAAATGACCGTAGACACCGAGGTAGACCAAGAAGACGGTGGAGAGATAATATATATACAGACCTACAAGCACTTGGAATCAACGACTGGCAAGAGAAGGTCCCCAGAGAGACGAATGGAGACGGATTGTATTTGCAGCAAAGAACCTCAATGGCTCGGAACGCTGAAGAAGAAGAAGAAGAAGAAGAAGAAGAAGAAGAAGAAGAAGAAGAAGAAGAAGAAGAAGAAGAAGAAGAAGAAGAAGAAGAAGAAGAAGAAGAAGAAGAAGTTGAGGTGTATTAAGTTGTGCTGAGTTGTGTTGCGTTCAGTTCACTTCACTTGTTTTGAGTTAAGTTGAGTTCAGTTGTGTTGAGTAGAGTTGGGTTGAGGTGAGTTAAGGTTTGTTGAGTAGAGTAAAGAACCGACATGACAGCACTCAGGATATTCCCATACATGTTGCGTCCTCATCTCCAACACCCAGTGAAGAGTTTCAATACTGATGGTAGCAGTCGGATTATATGTACATCTGGCCTTTCCTTGGAGTCCAGTGTGTCGGCCAGATCCTCTGAGCTATGCACGCACTCTTGGAGCACTGATACTGTCCTAGTGTTCAGATTAAAACAAGTAGCCGTCTTCTCCGAATCTTATCTTTCCCTTCATCCACGATGTTTTAGCCTCCTTCTCCCCACTCTCTCTTCACTGGCTGTTGAAGATAACATTGAGCTCAGAGCACTAACTTCTTAGTTCCGGCAATGATTTGTTGATTGATTCCTGGTTAAGTACATATGACAGTGGTACTGAGTGGGACGTTCTGTAAACTGCCTGATACATGATACATGTACTGTAATTTCAACTCGTCGTCTTTACCGACTTTAGTTAATGTGCTTCCAAAAAGCACATAACAACCCCTCCATAGCACAAAAAGCCTGGGCTGAAATATAAAGACCATGTGTTGCCGATGCAGCATGATCCCTTTGTCGGCCTGCCTTGTTTACTCCAGAGGAAAAGTAGCATCAATACATCTGGAAGCCGCTCGATCAGTAAAGCATGCTCTAACTGTCAGAGCGTCCATCCTAAACCAGTTGCAGACCAAGGCTTAGGGCCTAGTCTGCCCTACAATGGCTGGACTTCCGGTCAAGATGGCGGCGGACGGTTGTGTTGTATTGTGACCTCTCATTTTTTCACGTAGGAGATGGATATTTTCATCTCCTGTGTGTAGTTTGTGTGCCAGGATGTACATCAGGAGTTTCTTCTCAAGATCTTCGCCCATGCTACGGAGTTCGTGCATCTAAGCGATGCAATCCTTGGGTGAATTTTCGTAGCGTGTGTGCTTCTGTGGTGTATGGTTTTCAACATGGCGAAACAGCGTTTGTCTCCGTTCGGAGGGCAGTCAAACTAACAAGGCGACAGGCGCGACGGGGAGGCCGTAAGCGACAAAGCAGACGAGGTGCAGCAAGGCATTTCAGACTCAAATGCGTCCGTCTCGGCCTCAAGAATACTCGCATTCTATATTGGAATTGTGCCAGCGAAAAATAACGAGGCCCTATTCTGGAAAACCTGGTATACAGGAACGAAATTGTAGCGCTTCAGGAGACGAGATTGGGTGGTAATTCACTCCATATTGCCGGCTTCCAATGTTTCAACAACAGGCGACACCTGGGAATGGCGATTCTCATTTGCGACATTATAGTGGTTTCAGAGCTGGACGTGTCGAGATGGGACAGTGACGACATTTAAATACAGGCGGTTAGAGTTCATTCCGGTCTACCATTCGTGTTGATTAATGTTTATGCCTGTAACGTGAGTGTCGATTCCCAGAAGTGGCAGTGCTTAATTGACTTATTAGATCACGAGAGGAATGTTATTTTCTATGGCGATGTCAACGCTAAAGGCAGACGACGGAGAAACATTTCTTCCAACACACAGGGGAGGAGCTCGAAGCTGCATTTGATGCCATTGACCTGGTCTGTATTAACAGTGGCTGTGTCACCAGGACAGCAAGTCGTCCAGGTGATGAGTACAGTGTTATTGATCTGGCGCTGGTTTCTCCTTCAATCACTACTGTGTGTAGATGGAGTGTCCTAGGGTACCATGGCAGCGACAACCATCCTTGCAGCATATTGGTGGAGAAAGGCAGAACCAGGCATCACAAGTCAACGGTCAAGACTTTCCAGTATGACAATACAGGGCAAGATGTGGTGAGTAAAATAAGGCGCGACAAGCGCAGAAAGCATCATGGCAGGAAAAAAAAGTTGGGAGCAGCCACCTTGGTGGAATTTCGAGGTGGAGAAGGCCTGGGTGGATAAACGTTGTGTTGTTAGGAAATGGCAAGAAGAACAGAGTTGCCCATCCTAGTCCTTGCGTGCACTTAGAAAGAGAGATGCACACAAAAGTAAGCTACTTCAAAAAACATTGGTTAATGTGGTTAAAAGTGAAAAATGTCCAAAGTTATGTCGAAGAGTAAGCACTGACAAGTCACTGAAATTGTTCTTGCGACTACATAAAAGTATGAATGGGGTAGTAAAGAATTAGAGTATTCCTGACTTCCAAGTGCTGATCAAATCTGGCAGAGGACTGAAGAGAACAAGGGCAAAGCCCTCTTCCAAAGCTATCTAGAGCAGAGCAACCAGACAGACATGGGAGGCCGAAATCTTGCCAAGGAGGTTACCTTAGTTAGTTGTAAGGCCCAGAACATTTCAGATGAAGACGCAGTGACAATGACAGAGATCAAGGCTATGCTTGAACGATCAAAAAATAGCGCTCGAGGGCCTGATGGCATAAGATACAACGACATCAATAGGTGTACCGACAACGAGCTAGAGAAACTAGCAGACATGTACAACAACAGTATAGGGAGTGCTAGCATCAAGGAGGAGTGGTTACACAGCTATATGATTCCCTTGCCGAAACCTGGCAAAGACCACACAAAAATTCAGGGATATCGAGTTATAACCATGCAGAATACAATAGGCAAGCTGCTGGAGAAGGTAATTGCCAGAAAAATATCAAGCCAGCTAGAGGGGAAATGTTTTTCGCATCTACCCTAAGAAAGTACCGTCCAAAAAAGAAACCTGGACAAATGCAGCATTTTTTGCCCATCATGTATATGAAGGTTTCTAATCAGGCATTGAAATATTTGCTGCAGTGATTGATCTTGAGGACGCATACAACAGAGTAACATTGGACTTTTTAATGCTTAAAATTCTTGAACTCAAGATAAGTCCTTTCCTCCTTAGTTCGATCGCTGCTACCTCTTCCAATGGAAAGTAGTTTTTAGATATCGCACCTGGACGTCGGAACCAAACACAATATATCCTGGCCTACCACAGGGATCACCATTATATCCGGTGCTGTTCAACGCTTACACAGTGAGAATCACCAACGAGCAGATCACTGGACCGGGGACCACATTCTCGTATGCCGACGATGTTTTAGTGTGTCGTCAGGGTAAGGATAGAGATCGGGTTGCTGTGGAACTACAAACCGAACTCAGTCGCGTAAGCACTTGGTGTGTTGAAGCTGGGGCAATGGTCAACCCAACAAAGGCAACAGTGACATGGTTCTCTTTGAATAACCATATTGTCAACACTCCAACGCCAACTGTAAATCTGGGTTCAGAGACTGTTTAAAGACCGCAGGCAATAAATTACCCTGGGATACAATTTGATCGAAGCCTCGCTTATACGGAGCACGTAGACCACGCGATAACAAAGGCCAAGCGGGGTTTGGCTGCGATGCGGGTGATGGTGGTGGCAAACTGTGAGTAGCGCCATCTATGATTTCTTCACGAAAGCTGGTCCTTTATGTTTTGGAGTATGCGATTGTCATCGTGACTCTCAGTCATAACCAGGTGGAAAGGATGGAAAGGATACAGAACGAAGCTATGCGTATTATTCTTGGACGTACAAGAGATACAGCATGCAGGTCGATGCGCTACCTTCTTGATTTTCTAACCATGACGGACAGATTACAAATTTGCCGAGCACGTGCTTACCTCAGAGTCAACGCAAACACACAACATCCACTGCATAGCTAGATTAAGAAGGTAAAGGGCAGCAGGTTAAAAAGAGGAAAGTCTTGGATGGGTCACGCCGAACACATTCTTCGGCAGGGTGTATTCACTTGATTACTTAGAACCTGGTGAGGAGTGGGTACAAGTGCCAACAGAGTACGTACATCTGTTTCAGTGTGCATCCAACTAGACAGGAAATTCAGACAAGAAAATCCAGCTGCTGTGGAGGCGGAAGTACAGGCTTTGATCTTCGATAATTCTTTAGAGGTTGATGCTGTCATTTACACTGATGGGTCCGTCATTCTATGAATGAGAAGTTCATGGGCCTTTACGGTTCAGGCCGGAGGAAAAATTGTGAAGGAAGAGTCTGGCACTTTTGCTTTGACCACAAGCAGCCTGACTATGGAAGTCATGGCAGTAAGTAAAGCAATAACATGGCTCGAGACACAGACACTCAATAGGGCACGTGTCCATAGTGACTCAATGAGTATGCTCAGGAAGATTGAGATGGGGTGGGCCCGAAGATAGTGGTTGCTGTCTCTGGAGTGGTCTCGGCTGGCAAAGTTAATTTCATCTTCGTACCAGGGCATGCGGGTATACAAGGGAATGAGCGGTCTGACAGGCTTGCAGGTAGGGCTACCGTGGAAGGCGGACGAGCCATGAACCAGGCAGACATTATGAATGCTCTATGAGAAGTAAGTCGTTTACGAGAACCAAGCTATGAATGTGAGTCTACAACCATGGTCAGGCTGCGACAACAGCAAATTAAAAGAGGTGTGGCCAAACAAGAACACTACGCTGGAAGCCAAAGAAGAGTTGGTCGAGTCAAGAACCGACATCACTGCACTCAGGACATTCCCATACGTGCTCAGTCCCCTCATTCAACAGCCAGCGAAAAGTCATACTACTAATCGTTCCCACCGCTATCTGATTAAATGTTCTCCTGGTCTTCCTTCTCAGTTTTGAGATTCTTCCAGAACCCCTGCCGATCCCCCTCAATCTCATTCTTTCCACATATGGGTTCTCAATCTGTTCCTCCGCCTTCTCCACCTGGTCCCACAAGCGCTCGACCACCTCCTCCTTGTCCATAGGCAAGATACCACCAAGAGATGCAGTCCCTTCTAGCCTATCAGCCTGTTCATTCCCCCGTAC
Organism: Cepaea hortensis; assembly: GCA_963921405.1. Classification (NCBI taxonomy): domain Eukaryota; kingdom Metazoa; phylum Mollusca; class Gastropoda; order Stylommatophora; family Helicidae; genus Cepaea; species Cepaea hortensis. The sequence goes on along the minus strand of OY992888.1, from coordinate 15,450,089 downwards.
ACCCGCATGGCCAGGGCAAAATATCCATACAATTCTCACAAATAATATTAATAAACCAACATAGAACTGGTGTCGTGAGCCTCTACGCGCTGCGGGATTTGCAGAGGGGATCCGAGCACTTATGGACTGAATGGTTCGATGTGCAATGTCGACTAACTAACTGCCCTACAATAACATCAAGTCTTTAGGTTGCACTTCCTCGCACCAGCATAAGGTTTGTACCCTCCCAGTTGCACCCCTCCTCCCGAAGCCGTCGGCAGTGTGTGGGGTGTGGGGTTTGTTGAGCGCAGTGCAACATGATGCTACACGACACTCATGATAATTCTTGGTTGCACCCCAGATATATGTCCAGCCATTACAGAATCGATGTTGTAATACTGCAACCTGCCATTGTGAAAGAATACACGGTGTCAGCTTTCGGGTTTTCCCACAATGACAGTTTTCAAAAATGTAGGTGTACTGTGACTGCAGCTCATTGTATCTCAAGATCATTATTATGTGCCATGCAGATGCGTATGGGCTGTCGTGGTTATCTTTCATGATTCCTCCGAAGTCGGAGAGTGTCTGCCTGTACGGCGAGGAACTACCAGTCTGCACACCAATAAGCCAGACATGGGACAATAGGATGCCTTCATCCAACATTCAGGACTTCGTGTTGGAGCTCAAGCCAACGAACACAAGCAAGCAAGCATCTCTTATGATAACTAGGTTCAGGTGATCTTCTCTCGATTGTGCCATGTGGTAAAGCAATCGAGATATTTATTTATCTGCCTTCTCCTTGCCCTTTTCCAATCAGTCTTGCCAGTTGTCACTAGGGTATTCTGTTTATCTCTCCTCATAACACGTCCAGAATATATTCACTGTCGACGTCTAACGTTTCCAACTTACGGCACCCCTGCCCAGCGTGGCACGTGAAACTATTGTCAATGGCAGGCTGAGTGAATTGAAATACAATGTGGTCTTATAAAAGAAAATTGAATGTTTAATTAAATCGAGACATATAACTGCTTTTAAATATGTTCCTGTTTTCACATCCCTTCACAACGAAAGTTAGAGAGTGCGGGTAAGAATGTGTGATCTGATGAAAACAGATTGTGGGGCAACAATGACTGATATTGACGAAGTTTTGTTTCCTGTCCATCTTCCCCCTCTCTCCAGGCCACACCCACCATAAATTCTGTAGTAATCTCGGCTGTCTCATATCGACGTCCGTGTTATGCCACCGCGGCATAGCATAAATCAAATGTTGCCGTTGTTACTGATTTATACAGTATCCTTATATGTTTTGTTCTTCAAAATATTCGACTTCTGTCTTAACAAAATATACATATTACAATTTTCTTATCAATTTTAAAATAGTATGTTAAACATTTTAATTGTATAAAATACTGTCATTGTTACACACAAAAACTAATTTTACTGCCTATAGTGCCTTGCAATGTGTGGGGGGTATTGTTCCTGAAGAATTCAGGCCACCTGGCTAGTGCAGTCGCCGCGAACTGCGCAGGTTAGAGTTTTCTTTTTGCCCCCGACAGAAAAAAAACGTCTACGCCCTACCGAGAATTCGAACCCGGGTCAGCATGGTCGAATAGATCAGAGCGGTCGCTCTTAAACTTCCGATGTGCTGATGCCGAGGTAGCGTGTCAACCCCCATACCGGTCAGTTGGACTAAAATGTTAAATTCTCGTCATTGACTTGGCGACGTAAATCACAAGTACCTCTGAAGTCGGAGCGAATTCGCCTGGTGGCGAGGGACACTGCTAAAAGGGACAGCTAATCCACACGCAAATATCAACCCGTTCACTAGATGTAGCAGAAGGGTATGAACTACACTTGAGTTCAAAGCGAGCCAAAGAAAAACAAATAAAACAAATTACATTATTTAATCTACAATGAATTCATCACTTATTTAATGTATCGGAAACATGTTAATACAAGAGCAATATCAAATAATAATGTCAATGGTTGTTTCCTATAAAATATGGTGGACTTATGTTGCCACGATGAGGGGCTTTACTTCGGCACAAGACTACAAAATTGTTGCCGACCCTGAATCGACGCAAAATTGCACAAATCAGTTTACGGTTTTCATTATTTTTTTTTTTTTTTTTTTTTTCAGGAATTGCTTATTGGTTTTATATATCCGTTAATTGTATTTATTTTTTTTTTTTTTTTTTTTTTTTGTTAATTTTCCGCAGAAACCACATTCACACTGCCAATTGATGTGTTACAGCTTGAATGTCCTGGTTGACTGGCTGAGTGGTTGGTGGTCTGGTTGGTTGGTTGGTTGATTGGTTAGTTGATCTATTGATTGCCTGGCTGGCTGGGCGGCTGGCAAACAAGTTGGCTGGCTGATTGGTGGTTTGGTTGGTTGGTTGGTTAGTTGATTTATTGATTGCCTGGCTGGCTGGGCGGCTGGCAAACTGGTTGGCTGGCTGATTGGTTGTTTGGCTTGCTAATGTATTGATTGGTTGGCTAGCTGGTTTGCTGGTTGGTTGTCTAGTTAGTTGTTTAGTTGGCTGTTTAGTTGGTTGGCACACTAGCTGATTGCTTGCTTGTTGGGCTGACTTACAAATTGGTTGGTTGGCTTACTGGCTAGTAGGCTGACTGGCTGTCTATGTGGCTGACTGGTTGGTTGGTTGGTTTGTTGGTTGATTGGTTGGTTGGTTGGTTTGTTGGTTGGTATGTTGGTTGGTTGGTTGGTTGGTTGGTTAGTTGGTTGGTTGGCTTATTGGCTAGTACGCTGGCTGGCTGTCTATGTGGCTGGCTGGTTGGTTGATTGGTTTGTTGGTTTGTTGGTTGTTTGGTTGGTTGATTGGTTGGCTGGTTGGTTGGTTGATTGGTTGGTTTGTTGGTTGGCTGGTTGGTTGATTGGTTTGTTGGTTGGTTTGTTGGTTGGCTAGTAAGCTAGCTGGATGTCTATGTGGCTGGCTGGCTGGCTGGTTGGTTGGTTGGTTTGTTGGTTGGTTGGTTGGTTGGTTTGTTGGCTGACTGGCTAGTAGGCTGGCTGGATGTCTATGTGGTTGGCTGGTTGGTTGGTTGGTTGGCTGGTTGGCTGGATGGCTGATTGGCTGACTGAAGGGTTGTTTGTGTGATTGGTTGATTGGTTGGCCGATTATTTGGCTAGTAGGTTGGTTGGTTGGTTCATTGTTTCGTGTAGCACTTACTCGTTGGTTTTTCAGTCCGTCCATTGTATTCTTTGCATTTTTCTCAGAAACCATATTTCCACTGCCATTCGATATTTATCAGCTTCTCTGCTTATTGTCTATGTTTCCCATCCATATGACAGTATGACTTATATCTAGCACTTCAACACACTTTTTTCTCATTGCAATTAACAGCTTTTTATCGGTCTATCTTGCAAAAGGCTACATTAGTCTTGGAGATTCTGGATCAAATCTCTACCAGGCGCGTCCCATCAACTGTTATGACTGTTCTGGGATAGTGGTACCCATTCACGTGTTTAAGAATGTCCCAATTTACTTGGATGATGCATGGTGGTTTTTCATTCTTCTTGGAGAAGACCAAAATAGAATACTCTTACACTACCAAGCAATTAACCAACTAACAAACCAACAACCAGCCAAACAAGCAACGAACCATTCTACCTTCCAAGCAACCAACTAGCAAACCAGCAAACCAAGTAACCAATCAAGTAACCAATCAGTCAACTAACCAGCCAATATGCCTTCCAAGCAAGCAAGCAACCAACCCTATTGTAACCCTAGTTGTTCACTATGTGCAATAACTACAAATGTTAGTTGCACCCTTTAGAGGACGTCGCTGTCAACCCCAGAATATATTAGCTGTTTGTGATCGCTTCGCAAGTTTACGTTCAGTAGTTTGTCATTGCTTTCTGAACGACCGGCACCCATACCATTTCATAAAATCCAACGCAAGAAGGTCTGCTGCCAACTCTCCCGCAACTGTGTTTCGAACGCCAATGCGGGATTACGAACTGATCTGTAACCCCATCATTACGGAGCGGGCTGTTATAACGGCATCTATTAAATACTGCAGATCGTGTTCGTTGTCTGCAATCAATACTGTATCACACGTATATCTTATTTTATTGATATTATATATCTAAAATAAAACGTCTAAAGTTGATTCTTGAGTCATAAAATCGATAACGCACTTAATCTCCTCAGACATTTTCTCTTAATGAGCTGGAATAGTGTCTGAATCAACATGAGGTGTCTGTTGTCTTTAACCCGAGGCTGGTGACTCCTAGTTTCTTACCCCACTCTAGCTGTTAAACGTACAGTGAAGTATTTACCTTTCTGTCCGATGCCTTATGTGTTGCTATGGCCACCTGACGTGTGTTTAGTGTACCATTGATGCTGTCCAGCGGGCCTGATTGGTTCATGCCAAGGACTTTGCGTTGACAACTATGCGGCTGGATTTGGGCCAGAGTTCGATTCCTTACACAGCGTTCAGCAAGCGAAGAAAAGACTGGCCACAGCACTTCACATACCCACATCACTTTACACACCCACATCTCTTCACTTACCCACATCACTACACATACGCACATCACTTCACATACCCACATCACTTCACATACCCACATCACTTCACATACCCACATCACTCCACATACCCACATCACTCCACATACCCACATCACTTTACACACCCACATCACTTCACTTACCCACATCACTACACATACGCACATCACTTCACTAACCCACATCACTACACATACGCACATCACTTCACATACCCACACCACTTCACATACCCACATCACTCCACATACACACATCACTCCACATATCCACATCACTACACACACCCACATCACTTCACTTACCCACATCACTAAACATACGCACATCACTTCAAATACCCACATCACTTCACATACCCACATCACTCCACATACCCACATCACTTCACATACACAATTCACTTCACATACGCATATCAATTCACATAAACACATCACTTCCGCATACACAACATCACTTCACATACCCACAGCACTCCACATAACCACAACACTTCACATACCCATATCACTTCATATTCCCACATCGCTTTATATACCCACAACGCATCACATACTCACACCACTTCACATACCCACATCACTTCACATACCAACATGACTTCACATACCCACATCACTTCACATACCCACATCATTTCACATATTCACATCAGTTCGCAAACCCACAGCACTACACATATCCACATCACTTCTCATACCTACATCACTTCATATTCCCCCATCACTTCACAAACCCACATTACTTCACTTACCCACCTCACTTCACTTACCCACATCACTTCACTTGCGTACATCACTTCAAATACCCACAGCACCTCCATTAACCATACGACTTCACATGCCCACCTCAATTCACACACCCACATCACTTCACACACCCACATCACTTCACATATCCACCTAACTTCTATTAACCACATCTCTTTACACACCCACATCACTTCACATACCCAACTCACTTCACATACCCACATCAGTTCTCATACCCACAGCAGGTTCATGCTGCGCAACATCTAATGTCTAATTGTTGGTGTTGTCCATCCATCACTCTATTTGTTGTGCCCTAGATGTGCATCCTTATTTGTATATCTTCTTATTGGTAGTTCGAAGTCGTGATAGGGTGGTGACTAGACACTAGGCTGTCGGCCCGCTGACGTGGGTTCTGAGTCAGTAGAGTGGTGACTAGACACTAGCCTGTCGGCCCGCAGTTAGGGTGGTGACTAGACACTCGGCTGTCGGCCCAGTGGTCGAGGGTTCGGAGTCACAGTAGGGTGGTGAATAGACACTCGGCTGTCGGCCCGCTGGTAGGGTGGTGAATAGACACTCTGCTGTCGGCCCGCTGGTAGGGTGGTGACTAGATACTCGGCTGTGGGCCCGCTGGTAGGGTGGTGACTAGACACTCGGCTGTCGGCCCGCTGGTAGGGTGGTGACTAGACACTCGGCTGTCGGCCCGCTGGTAGGGTGGTGACTAGACACTCGGCTGTCGGCCCGCTGGTAGGGTGGTGACTAGAAACTCGGCTGTCGGCCCGCTGGTAGGGTGGTGACTAGACACTCGGCTGTCGGCCAGCTGGTAGGGTGGTGACTAGACACTCGGCTGTCGGCCCGCTGGTAGGGTGGTGACTAGACACTCGGCTGTCGGCCCGCTGGTAGGGTGGTGACTAGACACTCGGCTGTAGGCCCGCTGGTAGGGTGGTGACTAGACACTCGGCTGTCGGCCCGCTGGTAGGGTGGTGACTAGACAATCGGCTGTGGGCCCGCTGGTCGTGGGTGGTGACTAGACACTCGGCTGTCGGCCCGGTGGTCGAGGGTTCGGAGTCACAGTAGGGTGGTGAATAGACACTCGGCTGTCGGCCCGCTGGTAGGGTGGTGACTAGACACTCGTCTGTCGGCCCAGTGGTAGGGTGATGACAAGACACTCGTCTGTCGGCCCGGTGGTAGGGTGATGACTAGACACTCGGCTGTCGGCCCGCTGGTAGGGTGATGACAAGACACTCGGCTGTCGGCCCGCTGGTAGGGTGGTGACAAGACACTCGGCTGTCGGCCCGGTGGTCGAGGGTTCGGAGTCACAGTAGGGTGGTGAATAGACACTCGGCTGTCGGCCCGCTGGTAGGGTGGTGACAAGACACTCGGCTGTCGGCATGCTGGTTGAGTGGTGACAAGACACTCGGCTGTCTGCATGCTGGTAGGGTGATGACTAGACACTCGGCTGTCGGCCCGCTGGTAGGGTGGTGACTAGACACTCGGCTGTCGGCCCTCTGGTAGGGTGGTGACAAGACACTCGGCTGTCGGCCCGCTGGTAGGGTGGTGACTAGACACTCGGCTGTCGGCGCGCTGGTAGGGTGGTGACTAGACACTCAGCTATCGGCCCGCTGGTAGAGTGGTGACTAGACACTCGGCTGTCGGCCTGGTGGTCGAGGGTTCGGAGTCACAGTAGGGTGGTGACTAGACACTCGGCTGTCGGCCCGCTGGTAGGGTGGTGACTAGACACTCGGCTGTCGGCCCGCTGGTAGGGGGGTGACTAGACACTCGGCTGTCGGCCCGCTGATAGGGTGGTCTCTAGAAACTCGGCTGTCGGCCCGATGGTCGAGGGTTCGGAGTCACAGTAGGGTATTGACTAGACACTCGGCTGTCGGCCCGCTGGTAGGGTGGTGACTAGACACTCGGCTGTCGGTCCGCTGGTAGGGTGGTGACTAGACACTCGGCTGTCGGCCCGCTGACGTGGGTTCGGAGTCAGTAGAGTGGTGACTAGACACTAGCCTGTCGGCCCGCAGTTAGGGTGGTGACTAGACACTCGGCTGTCGGCCCAGTGGTCGAGGGTTCGGAGTCACATTAGGGTGGTGAATAGACACTCGGCTGTCGGCCCGCTGGTAGGGTGGTGAATAGACACTCTGCTGTCGGCCCGCTGGTAGGGTGGTGACTAGATACTCGGCTGTGGGCCCGCTGGTAGGGTGGTGACTAGACACTCGGCTGTCGGCCCGCTGGTAGGGTGGTGACTAGACACTCGGCTGTCGGCCCGCTGGTAGGGTGGTGACTAGACACTCGGCTGTCGGCCCGCTGGTAGGGTGGTGACTAGACACTCGGCTGTCGGCCCGCTGGTAGGGTGGTGACTAGACACTCGGCTGTCGGCCCGCTGGTAGGGTGGTGACTAGACACTCGGCTGTCGGCCCGCTGGTAGGGTGGTGACTAGACAATCGGCTGTGGGCCCGCTGGTCGTGGGTGGTGACTAGACACTCGGTTGTCGGCCCGGTGGTCGAGGATTCGGAGTCACAGTAGGGTGGTGAATAGACACTCGGCTGTCGGCCCGCTGGTAGGGTGGTGACTAGACACTCGTCTGTCGGCCCAGTGGTAGGGTGATGACAAGACACTCGTCTGTCGGCCCGGTGGTAGGGTGATGACTAGACACTCGGCTGTCGGCCCGCTGGTAGGGTGATGACAAGACACTCGGCTGTCGGCCCGCTGGTAGGGTGGTGACAAGACACTCGGCTGTCGGCCCGGTGGTCGAGGGTTCGGAGTCACAGTAGGGTGGTGAATAGACACTCGGCTGTCGGCCCGCTGGTAGGGTGGTGACTAGACACTCAGCTGTCGGCCCTCTGGTAGGGTTGTGACAAGACACTCGGCTGTCGGCCCGCTGGTAGGGTGGTGACAAGACACTCGGCTGTCGGCATGCTGGTAGAGTGGTGACAAGACACTCGGCTGTCGGCATGCTGGTAGGGTGATGACTAGACACTCGGCTGTCGGCCCGCCGGTAGGGTGGTGACTAGACACTCGGCTGTCGGCCCTCTGGTAGGGTGGTGACAAGACACTCGGCTGTCGGCCCGCTGGTAGGGTGGTGACTAGACACTCGGCTGTCGGCCCGCTGGTAGGGTGGTGACTAGACACTCAGCTATCGGCCTGCTGGTAGAATGGTGACTAGACACTCGGCTGTCGGCCTGGTGGTCGAGGGTTCGGAGTCACAGTAGGGTGGTGACTAGACACTCGGCTGTCGGCCCGCTGGTAGGGTGGTGACTAGACACTCGGCTGTCGGCCCGCTGGTAGGGGGGTGACTAGACACTCGGCTGTCGGCCCGCTGATAGGGTGGTCTCTAGACACTCGGCTGTCGGCCCGATGGTCGAGGGTTCGGAGTCACAGTAGGGTATTGACTAGACACTCGGCTGTCGGCCCGCTGGTAGGGTGGTGACTAGACACTCGGCTGTCGGTCCGCTGGTAGGGTGGTGACTAGACACTCGGCTGTCGGCCCGCTGGTAGGGTGGTCTCTAGACACTCGGCTGTCGGCCCGCTGGTAGGGTGGTGACTAGACACTCGGCTGTCGGCCCGCTGGTAGGGTGGTGACTACACACTCGGCTGTCGGCCCGCTGGTAGGATGGTGACTACACACTCGGCTGTCGGCCCGCTGGTAGGGTGGTGACTACACACTCGGCTGTCGGCACGGTGGTCGAGGGTTCGGAGTCACAGTAGGGTATTGACTAGACACTCGGCTGTCGGTCCGCTGGTAGAGTGGTGACTAGACACTCGGCTGTCGGTCCGCTGGTAGGGTGGTGACTAGACACTCAGCTGTCGGCCCGCTGGTAGGGTGATGACAAGACACTCGTCTGTCGGCCCGCTGGTAGGGTTGGGACTACACACTCGGCTGTCGGCCCGCTGGTAGGGTGGTGACTAGACACTCGGCTGTCGGCCCGCTGGTAAGGTGGTGACTAGACACTCGGCTGTCGGCCCGCTGGTAGGGTGGTGACTAGACACTCAGCTGTCGGCCCGCTGGTAGAGTGGTGACTAGACACTCGGCTGTCGGCCCGGTGGTCGAGGGTTCGGAGACACAGTAGGGTGGTGAATAGACACTCGGCTGTCAGCCCGCTGGTAGGGTGGTGACTAGACACTCGTCTGTCGGCCCGCTGGTAGAGTGGTGACTAGACACTCGGCTGTCGGCCCGCTGGTAGGGTGGTGACTTGACACTCGGCTGTCGGCCCGCTGGTAGGGTGGTGACTACACACTCGGCTGTCGGCCATCTGGTAGGGTGGTGACTAGACACTCGGCTGTCGGCCCGGTGGTCGAGGGTTCGGAGTCACAGTAGGGTGGTGAATAGACACTCGGCTGTCGGCCCGCTGGTAGGGTGGTGACTAGACACTCGGCTGTCGGCCATCTGGTAGGGTGGTGACTAGACACTCGGCTGTCGGCCCGCTGGTAGGGTGATGACTACACACTCGGCTGTCGGCCCGCTGGTAGGGTGATGACAAGACACTCGGCTGTCGGCCCTCTGGTAGGGTGGTGACAAGACACTCGGTTGTCGGCCCGCTGGTAGGGTGGTGACTAGACACTCAGCTGTGGTCCCGCTGGTAGGGTGATGATAAGACACTCGGCTGTCGGCCCGCTGGTAGGGTGGTGACAAGACACTCGGCTGTCGGCCCGCTGGTAGGGTGGTGAATAGACTCTCGGTTGTCGGCCCGCTGGTAGGGTGGTGACTAGACACTCGACTGTCGGCCCGCTCGTAGGGTGGTGACAAGACACTCGGCTGTCGGCCCGCTGGTAGGGTGGTGACAGCGTCTTTCGGTTCATGAGTGGATTATTTTTTTTCGGAGACTCCTAAGGGGTGTCGCCGGAGCTACGGAGTTCGTGCTTTGTGCGACCTTTCAGCAGTTCGCTGCGGAAAGAGACTGAGCCATATGGGATAAAAACCCGGTGCACTGTCTACTTTTAAGCGACCTTTTACGCGTCTAGAATATTCACTATGGAAGATCCTGAAGCGCCTAACACGGAACCAAACTAACCGGCCGTTATCTTCTCTTGAATATCTCCGGCGCCTTGTCCATATCTGAATACATTAACTTAACCAGTAGCGACAAGGGCAGCTGACCCATTTATAAAAACACATTACGTGTTCGGACATTGGGTCTGGGCTGGACAGACCGGCCTTAAGTCGATAATGTAAAGACAAAAGAGCGAACTGGCGTGAAAAGGGCGGTGTTAAGGTTTGTCGTATGTGACAGTCTTTTGTAATCGGTGCGCTAAACTTCAATGAAGGAGAAAGTAAATGTCTGACAGAATAATGGTTACACTTGTAATCTATGGAGATGAAGAAAATGGTTCTCTATAAAATGTGTAAAAGTGAGAGTTAGATATGGAAATAAATGTACTGGTAAACTGATGCAAACAGAAAGACAGACAGACAGACAGACAGACAGACAGACAGACAGACAGACAGACAGACAGACAGACAGACAGACAGACAGATAGACAGAAATAGAAAGTGGACACAGAGTTGTCACATTCATTATTCGAATGTGTTATGTTAGATGTTCGTGATAAAGGTATCATAGTAACTATAGGCTTTGCTTGGTTGGTTGGTTGATTCTTTGGTTGGTTGTGTGGGTGGGTTGGCTGGTGAAATAGATGATTGGTTGGTTGGCTGGTTGATTGATTGATTGGTTCGCTGCTTGGTTGGTTGATTGATTTCTTATTTTTTTTTCTGATTCGTTAGTTTCTTAGTTATATGATTGATGGGTTAGTCGGTTGACTTCTTTGTTATTTAATTGATTGATTGCTTTATGGGTATGTTAGTACATTGATTTATTGGCTGCTTGCTTCTGTGGTTGATTGGTTAGATGATTTATTTGTTTGGTTAGCTGGTTAGTTGCTTGGCTGGTTGCTAGGTTGGTTGTATGGTTCCTTGGTTGTTGGAATGGTTGGTCGGTTGGTTGGTTTTTGTTTGTTTGCTTGGTTGTTTGGTTGTATGTTTGCTTGGTTGTTTGGCTGGATGGATGATAGGTGCATTAGGTTGTTGCTTGGATGGTTTGGTTGTTTATTGGTTGGTTGGTTGTTTGGTTGGTTGGTTATTTGGTTGGCTGGTTGTTTGGTTGGTTGGTTGCTGGGCTGCTTGGTTGGTTGGTTATTTGTTGGTTAAATGGTTGGTTCATTGGTTGGTTGTTTGGTTGGTTGATTGGTTGATCAGTTGGTTGTTTGGTTGGTTGATTGGTTGATCAGTTGGTTGTTTGGTTGGTTGGTAGGTTGACTGGTTGGATGTTTGGTTGGTTGGTTGGTTGATCGGCTGGTTATGAATTCTTTGGAAGACGTAGTTGTAGCTCTTAAGACCATTGTATTGGTTTTCATTTGGCCTGAACTTTGAAAAGGTTTGCTCCTACCGGACTTGGGTTTGTTCGGGGCTTTTTTCCCCATCGGATACCAAGTTTACACCGACAGGTGGTCAGTGAGGCAGAGCTCCACTTTCCTTCTTCACCTCCATTTTAAAAAGTTAGAATCTGTCTCAATTGGGTTCGAATCCAAGGCCACTGTGATGTAAAGTATTACGTATCACTGGCTCCTGGCCGCCTTGACAGACAATAGTCTGTCACATGGAGATGTACCTCTCCATAACACAAAGCCTAGCCTGACTTTAAAGACCATGTGTTGCCCATGCAGCATAATCACTCTCTAGGCCTACTTAGTTTTCTCCACAGGAAAGATAACACCAATACGTCTGGAACAAAACAAGCTGCAGAAGCTGCCGGATTAGCAAAGCAATGCTCTAACTGTCCGCCTGTAGGAGCTTTCATGCTAGACCAGTTGCTGACCAAGGCTTGGGGTCTAGTCTGCACTGCAATGACGTCTAGTCTTTATGTTGCATTTCCTCGCACCAGTATACGGCTTGTCCCCTCCCAATTGCGTTTCTCCTCCCGAAGCCGTTGGCATATTGTGGGGTGTTGGGTTTGGTGAGCGCTGCCAAACATACGGGGCTAACAGAAAGCAGGTAGTATTGACTAATGTTATACATTAACTAAGTCATATCTGACTTATACATATATATTGATTCAGTCAGTAGCATGAGCTTTGCAGAACCTCGGTCCCATAACAACAGCAAGGAAAATTTATCGATCATAAGCAAGATGTCCCGCGACCAATAAACCCACCTATCTGGAGATCATCCGCCACATCCTGCACCCATCTTATCTTTGGCTCCCTCTTCCTCTCTTTCCGGGCATTTACCCCTCCATGATTGTTCTCTCCAATCTTTCATGACGTTTTACGTGACCAATTTATATCAATTTTCTTTGTTTTATCGTCTTTAGTAGCCAACCTTCTTCAATATCCAGATCTTGTCGTGTGGAAGCATGCGTTATTTTCTGTATCCAAAATATTCTTAGAAACCGTCTATAACAGTGGTTCTCAACCGGTGGGGAATTCCCCCCCAGGGGGGAATTTTAGGGTTTCCAGGGGGGGGGGGGGGGAATGAAGACCATTTCAAGATCGCATTAATACAAGAATCGATTACTTGATATTGTTTTTCCCTTCATACTTTACAGTTAAGTACCTCTCATCCTTCTAAAATTCATTGTATAAAGTCAGTAGACCCACAAATCATGTTTTATGTGGATGTCTAGACTTGTTTTAGTATGTGCTATTAAATTTACCTTACATTATTAGGTATACTGTATAGGGGTGGGGGGATTTTTAGATAGGAAATATGAAAGGGGGGAATGACGTTCTGAAAATACGGTGAAGGGGGGAACGGGCCAAAAAAGGTTGAGAACCACTGGTCTATAACATGTATATTGAAAGACATTTATGGACTGTTCAGCTTGTTTAGCAAATGTCCATGTCTCACAGTCGTACGTTGCAATGGGAAAGATGCATGTTTTTAAAAATATAATTTGTGTAGTTCTATTTTTCCCCTTCCACAATTTATTCAGTTGCATTAGTTTTTGAAGATCAATAGATATTCTTTTTTTTTTTTTTTTTTATTTCCTTCATTGTGTCACCATTGTTGGTAATTAATGACCCAAGATATTATAAATTTCCCACCACCTCCAATTTTTCCTCTATAACATACATTTCTTTCTCCATGATAGTTGTATCTGTATGTATTATCTTTCTTTTTGCAATGTTTAGATATAGTTTGTTATTTTCGCTATTCTTTGGGTGGAGGTTATTTGTTGTTTTGTACCATTCTGTGTTGTGGATAGTAAAACTGTTTCATCAGCATATCGAATCTCTGGTATTTCATGACCACCGATATTTAGAGTGTCATATTGCTCCTTGTTTATATCATCTCTGACATTTCTCATTATATTTTCGGCGTCAATTTTAAACAAATAGGGGGGGCAGCAAACAGCCCTGGCGGACTCCTTACTTGATGTCAAACCAATCTAATGTCTCGCCATCTATTCTAACCGTTGCTTGTTAGTCTAGATCAGGGGTGGCCAACACGAGGCCCGCGGGCCGCATGCGGCCCGCCAGGAGTCATGTTGCGGCCCGCGGAGTGGTAAGCGACGATATGGTCGAAGGTGTAGCACGCTTGCTTGTTTACTTTAATTAAGAAAAAAAAATAGGTGCGTGGCCCGACAGGAAATATTATTTCTAAAATTTGGCCCGCCTGCTGACAAGTTTGACCACCCCTGGTCTAGATAGAGCATTTTTATGGGTTCTACATATGATGAAAGCCCATTTTTTCTCATGATTTTCAGAAGTTGCTGTTGTACACAGTAAAATGCCTTTGAATAATCCTCAAAACATGAGAATAGGTTTACATTAAATTCTCTGCACTTCTCTATTATTAAACGCGTGTTGAGAATGTGATCTCTTGTTCCTCTTCCTTGTCTAAATCCAGCTTGAACCACGTTAATTTCTTCTTCCATTTTCTTACTAAGTCTTCCCATTATGCATGGATGACTTGCATCCATCATGTTCCATGCCGGAAAGCGTGGACGGTCATGACTCGATATTTCACTCGATCACCAGGTGGATACGCTCAGTGTTCTTGTCTCGACCATGCCATGTGGCCAGGTCATCCAGGTATTTACTTCTCGGTCTTCCACTTGGTCTGTTCCCTTCGATCATGCCAGTTGTCACCAAGTTCTCCAATTCATTTCTTTTCATAACATGCCCAAAAAAATTTTGATTGTCTACGTCTAATTCCTCTAATCACTTGACGATTTTCATGTGTTTCTTGCAGGACTTTTTCATTGGTTTTTCTGTCTGTTCATGGTATTCTTTGCATTCTCCTCAGATATATATATACTTCTTCTACTTCTTCTTAAGCGTTCCGAGCCATTGAGGTTCTTTGCTGCAGATACAATCCGTCTCCATTCGTCTCTCTGGTGGACCTTCTCTTGCCAGTCGTTGATTCCAAGTGCTTGTAGGTCTGTATATGTATTATCTCTCCACCGCCTTCTTGGTCTACCTCGGGGTCTACGGTCATTTATTTCCTGAGTGTAAGCGAGTTTTGTTTCCCTATTATCTTCCATTCTTTCTATATGCCCCAGCCATTGTAGTCTATTAGCCTTCATGATACCAGTGATTAGCGGGGACTTAAACAGATCATAAATGTCTTTGTTACTTCTTCTTTTCCACTCTCCACTTTGTGTATCCCTAATGTATATATATATACATATATATATATATATATATATATATATATATATATATATATATATATATATATATATATATATATATATATATATACAGGCATTGATAATGCACATTGGGAGCAAGTGGCTGCCGAACGCATTGCATGGAGGGCAAATATCAGTAATCGAATAAGGACGAAGTAGAAAATAATTTCAGATAAGTCACATACATACTGAGCGCATGAGATGTAAGATGGTGCGTGAGGTGAAAATGACCTTGTGTTCTCATGCATCTTTTGTGTACGAATATGTACAGCACCAACTGGCCTGATAGTCACCTTCGCTACTGCCATGGGTTGTAGTTATTTTGCCTTTTTGAAGCACAGTGTAACTAACTAATACACACACACAAAACACACACACGCACGCACACACACACACACACACAAACCCACCTACCTACACACACACACGCACGCACGCACGCACGCACACATACACACACACACAACACGCACAACACACATTCGGTCTAATAATATCATTACAGACAAGGCGGTTTCTCAAGAACTGGAACAAAGATAGACAGATAATGAGACAGATCTGCAAACGACTACAGAAATATATACAGCGATTGTCAGAAAAATAGACAAATTTGTTGGATATCAAGGCGAGCAGGTCAAGACACAAACAAAAAAGTGAAGAAAACGCAGACCCCTTGTGACAATATCACGTTTCCGGTAAAAATTCAGGACAGTTAGGATCGGCACGTGACACATTTCGGATCGCAGACAACCGGGAGTTCCAGGTTCTTGAATGCCCGATTTTGTAGCTGGTGGTCTCTTGTCTCCGTGCTTCTTAAGGGGCTTGTCTTTGTCAGCTTCTTCCTGGGTGAAAAACGCGCACAGGAATCCAGACCCATTCTCTCCCACTTGTATCGTTATCCTAACACTTGACTGCGCATTGCAAAAAACATTACTGCCGATATCGATCGCGAGTTGTCATCAATACGACGCTGTGTAGTGTGCAATGATTACCGTATAATGGCTGACCTCGTTTGTAGAAAACCGCGCTCATACCCAGACACATCTCATTCCCGTTTTTGCCTTTACAACCAACAAAATTATCGTCATTAGCAATTTGTAGAGGAAAGATCACAAAATCCCCGACATGAAGCACATTAATACCCAGTGGACTTCCACACAATCGATAGTGACAGCACACAGCTGTGCACACGGGACGAGGTGCGTTCTCTGTACTGTTAACAATGGGAGACATTTCTAGAGATGGGGAGTTATGGCATGTTCTGTGCGTGTTGCTGTGTCCAGATTTGCTACACACACGAGCTGCGGGTGATAATAGTCAGGGTTTCATCCATTAATTGTGTAACTGCGTGCTGTGTTGTGAAACTAAAGATTTAATAGTAGTTATGGTAGTCTGATTCGCTTTTGGGCGTGTCGTGCAGGAATATGGTATGTATAATCAGAAGCAGACTTTTGAAGCACTTTCTTCCTTTTCTTCTACTTCTTCTTCTTCTCACCCTCTCCCTCCTCGTTCTTCTTCTTCTTCTCCTTATCCTTCTCTTCTCTTCTTCTTCTTTGTTTTCTTCCTCTACTTCTTCTTCTCCTATTTATGCTTACAACATTCATTTGACAATGTTTTTTTTTTCTTTATGTGAATGTATTATGCACTGTTGATGAATGAAAGATGAGTGATTGGAAAGGCCGAATGCAAGACGGGTGTACGTGCCCAATTTGTAGACCTTTTAAAATAAAGTTCACTTCAATTCAATTCAATTCTCCCCCTCCTCCTCTTTCTTCTTATTTTTATCTTCTTCTTCTTCTTCTTCTTCTTCTTCTTCTTCTTCTTCTTCTTCTTCTTCTTCTTCTTCTTCTTCTTCTTCTTCTTCCTCTTCTTCTTAAACACCCTCTCTGTCTATTCTTCTTCTTCTTTTTCTTCTTCTTCTTCTTCTTCTTCTTCTTCTTCTTCTTCTCCTCCTCCTCCTACTCCTACTTCTTCTCCTTCTTCTATTTTGTCGTTCACTCTCCCACCCCTTTATTTACTGACTCTAAAAGAAGACTTGTATTCCTATTTTTTTTGGCTGTAGAAACCAGCTTGTCTTCATGTCCTGCATCTGCTATTGCCATATGTTGTATGTAACTGCTGTGTGTTCTCGACTGTCATCAGGCTGAGTCACAGGTGTAGGGATCTGTTGTTTTAAACGTGTACTTATGATAGTGTCTATCTCTTCAGTTGTTCTAGATTCCTGATGTAGTGTAGGTTCTTCCTATATGTATGTATGTGACACTGTTTATTTTTTTTAAATATTTGTCCAAAAGCAGTCTCCTGGTTTGGGCGTGCGATGTGATAGTCCCATTACATGTTATAGGACAGAGCAAGGAGAAATAGGTGGTCAATCTTTTAGCAAGCAGCGAGCCCTTGCGTCATGACAGTATCAGCGAAGTTCACTATTAACCTAACTAATGTGCCCGTCTGAGTGTGTGACAATAATCCCAAGATAGTCAGTCACCTCCTACAGTTATGTCCAACATACAACAAAGAATGTTAACTAATTCAGTGCCGAAGGATGACCTCTCATTTGGACAGAAGAACGATATATCACCGTACTAGGATCATCGTGTTATTTCTTTTGTTTCGTAGTATCATCCGCAATTTTAATGCTCAGTGACCGGAAATTTACATTACAATACTTATTCATTTGATTTTGTACCATGTCTGGGCCAAACCAACTTTTTAAGTGGCGCTGAATCAGTTAAGAAATACGGCATCATCTAAATTCATTCCATCAAAAATTGTGCGGTAATGTAATGAATTTCGTACTAACTACTTCAAGTATTTGAGACAATAAGTAACGTGGAGATGAAAGTGCTAACACTTAAGAGGTCTGTTGATAGTCAGAAAATGGTTTTGTCTCTAGATAGCTAAGAATAGTTGATGGCATGCATTGTTTTTATGTGGACTGGCTTCTCACTTCCATTTGAATATGTTTTTTCTTTTTAATATTCTTTTAAACACCTTGGAGCATATCGAATATGTTGCCGACCTCAAATTGTATAAACCACCCAGCCCTTGGTGGCTGATGTTGTCAATATCACTGCGGCCGAATTTATAATTCTAATACTAAAGAGGTCATTTAATGATACCGGTTTTGGGGTGGGTCAATCTTAACTGCATAGTAGACTGTTCCATACATCCATCATCTGCCATACCGATTAGCGTGGGTGGTCATGTTTTGCCATCTAGTTAATTATTTAAAATGTAGCTTATTATAGTCTGTTTTCATTAGACTCTCTCTTTTTTAATTAGACTATTTCTTTGTCATTCGACTATCTTTTTTATTTTCA
Organism: Cepaea hortensis; assembly: GCA_963921405.1. Classification (NCBI taxonomy): domain Eukaryota; kingdom Metazoa; phylum Mollusca; class Gastropoda; order Stylommatophora; family Helicidae; genus Cepaea; species Cepaea hortensis. The sequence continues at coordinate 15,431,871 of OY992888.1, read as the reverse complement.
TTAGACTACATATGTTTTCATTAGGCTATATCTTATTTTTCATTAAACTATATCTTTTTCATTAAACTATATCTTTTTTATTAGACGACACCTTTTTCCATTAGACTATCTTTGTTTATTAGACTATATCTTTTCCTATCAACAATTATAGTTTGTTCTCATCCCACTATAATCTGTCCTCTCAACTCCGCCTACCAGGTACATACACCTGGTGTGTCTTGTCTGTTCTCTTGAAATGGTACACATTGTTATTATACTCAAGGTGTCACCGTGTCGTAATTTGCCTGTTTTAAATGGACCGTATTCTTTCATGTTAGCATTACCTCCTGCACTTCTTGTAATGTACCTATTCTCAGTGGACCATATTCTTTCATGTTATCATTGCCAACTGCACTTCTTGTAATGTACCTATTCTCAGTGGACCATATTCTTTCATGTTATCATTGCCAACTGCACTTCTTGTAATGTACCTATTCTCAGTGGACCATATTCTTTCATGTTATCATTGCCAACTGCACTTCTTGTAATGTACCTATTCTCAGTGGACCATATTCTTTCATGTTATCATTGCCAACTGCACTTCTTGTAATGTACCTATTCTCAGTGGACCATATTCTTTCATGTTATCATTGCCAACTGCACTTCTTGTAATGTACCTATTCTCAGTGGACCATATTCTTTCATGTTATCATTGCCAACTGCACTTCTTGTAATGTACCTATTCTCAGTGGACCATATTCTTTCATGTTATCATTGCCAACTGCACTTCTTGTAATGTACCTATTCTCAGTGGACCATATTCTTTCATGTTATCATTGCCAACTGCACTTCTAGTAATGTACCTATTCTCAGTGGACCATATTCTTTCATGTTATCATTGCCAACTGCACTTCTAGTAATGTACCTATTCATATTGAGCGTTATCTGTCCCTGACACCGTTATTATCTTTGTCTCATTGTTCTATATCTTTTCATATGAACATTACGTTTGTCCTTGTGTGTCTCTTCTTACTGAACTCATTACTCCCATTAGTGACAAAGTGTTGTAGATTGTGTGCTAACATAAGACTGTACGTATTAAAATCAATCTTACAAAGACATGCTGGTGTGGTGGGAAACTGAAACCCGGGTAGATTGGCTACCACTGCACGCCTGGATGGGGTGCTGGTCCACCATAATGCATATTTGGTCAGGTGTTGGGATCGCGTGAAAGAGCACATAACTCTGTATTGCCTGGTGAGATTCGTGCGACGGAGAGTGACAGGGGATCTGGCCGACACTCAGATATGACTCCGGGGAAATGCCACGTTTCACTTCACATTCAACTTCGGCGCCATTCGCGAAATATATCCCGCCAAAGTTGGTTGTCAGTGTTTATGCTGACAAATGTTTGTTCCGTAAATCGGTGCATAGCTGGGTAGAAAAAGGTATACGAGCGAGTCAATAAGTAAGTCACACAGTTCTGTGGGATGGCCGGTAAATAAAAACAAAGCACGCAGTTTTATGCAGCCGGTTTGGGAGGACTGATAAAACGATGGGATAAGTGCATCAATGTTGGTGGAAATTATGTTGAGAAATAAAGGGACAATGAATGTATAAAAATAAACTGGTTTCAAGTTATCATGTGTAGTTATTTTTCTACAGCCATTTGTGACTTACTTATTAACTTACCCTAGTACGTTCCCAAGTCAAGGTCGAGACGTCAATATTTTAGTCCAGCTGACCGGTGTAGCGATTGAACCCTTTATCTAGGCATCGGCACACCTGATGTTTAAGAACGAGCGTTCTTGTACACACTGAATGGTTCTTCTTCTTCTTCTGCGTTCATCCGGATTTTTTTTCTTCGGATGTGACTGCGTTGTGCCTGTTTACAGCAGAGCTGCGTTCTTGCGCCGTCAGGCCGACACATCCGACTTCTGCGGGCATTTGTTGACCGGGTTAACCTTCCCGGGGACTGAATGGTTCTATTCTTATGACTTTATACTCTATCTCTTTCTAACTACTCTTGTTGTTACTCAGCAGTTACCCTTTCTAACTGTGAGTTTGTGCAAATGATTAAGTATGTGTGCAGGTATGTATGTGTGTATGTGTGTTTTTATGAATGTGCGTCTGTACGTGAGTCTGTCTTGTCTCATGACATGGTAATATGCATTTAGTTTAGTTTAGTTTAGTCGACGGATCAACATCACGGCACACGGGTGTAACCCATAAGTGCTCCGTTCTCCTCCTAACTCAAACCTGAGTTTGGAGAAACTCGCCTGAATTGCACGAACTCCGTAGCTCCGGCGAGGATCCTGAAATACTTTGGGTAGATTTCTAACTCGAAATTTTGCCCGGGTAACG
>OY992888.1:15339528-15424528 GCA_963921405.1 Cepaea hortensis | reverse complement strand
ACGACGGCTGCAACTGGACTTTTGTCTTTGACCCTTCCGGGCGATTGTGTTACTGGTGGTCAAGCGTGGTCAGTGTTGCCTTCCTGTACAACTTCTGGGTCCTTATCTACAGGTTTTCCTTTCAAGAAATTAACTCCGACAACATTGCCATTTGGTTTACGCTGGATTACTCAGCAGATTTCTTGTACATTCTTGATATCGCTTTTCATTTCCGATCCGGCTATTTGGAAGACGGAGTTCTGCAAACAGACCCCACCAAACTCCGCATCCACTATATGAATACAACCATGTTTTATATCGACTGTTTGTGTCTTCTGCCCATTGATTTTTTATACCTCAGCATTAACTTCTGCTCCATTCTTCGTTGCTTCCGCTTGGTAAAAGTCTACCGCTTCTGGTCGTTCTTGGATCGTACAGAGCGGCACACCAACTACCCGAACGTGATCAGAACAGCCACGTTAATTCATTACCTGCTAGCGTTATTTCATTGGAATGCGTGTTTGTATCATATAGTGGCAACTCGCATGGATCAGATGCCGGAAAGTTGGCACTTCCCAAAGGATAAACAGAACACGCTGTTGCAGTACCTCCATGCACTCCATTGGAGCGTGTTAACCTTAACGACTATTGGAGATCCACCGTCGCCTACGTCTATCCCGGAGTATTTGTTTATTATATTCGAGTTATTGTTTGCGTTGTTACTGTTTGCCACCGTGCTAGGACATATCGCCAACATTGTGACCAACGTGAGTGCAGCCAGAAAGGAGTTTCAAGGTCAGTGTTTCATGTGGTCATTGTTGTCAGTGTGGATGTGTTTCATTGGTATAATAACATGTGCCACTTGAGGTGGTGAAAGGCGAAAGGGTGAGATTTTGGGTGACAACACAGAAAATCACTTCTTATTAGCACTATCTAATTCTATCAAGAATTAAACGTATATATATATATATATATATATATATATATATATATATATATATATATATATATATATATATATATATATATATATATATATATATATATAAAATCATTATCATTATCATCCGGGGTATTGCCAGCTGGCATGGGCGATCATGCCTCTCCACAAATTACGATCTCCGACGTCATAGATCAATTCATGGGTTGACCCCCTTCCGTGCCATGCCACAAGACTGTCAAGAATCTTCTCTCTCGCTGTCTTCCTCTATCTCTCTTTCCTCAAATCGGTCGGGAAAAAAGTTCCATATCAGCTCTCGACATTCGCTACGGGAGGAGTAGACAAGTCACCTATCCCTCCGTACACACATGCTTACAAAAGGGGGTGGTTCTGACACTTCACGTCCTTCAGCTGATGCGTGATATGGAATGTCTTCTTTTTTTTGGGGGGGGGGGGCGCGTTTACATGACTTGTCTGTTTGTTTGATAGATAGTCAACTAAAAGCCATATTCATGTACTTTACAGGACGTCGCAATCAACCCAGCATTATTGTCTGTTTGTGATTTACCCCGCAATATGCACGTTCAGTAATTCGCCATTGCTGTCTGAAGAAGACGCGCATAACTTCGACATCAACGAAAGACGACCGCTTTCGAATCGTCTGCAGCTGATTTTGAAATCTCGAGCCTGTGTGTCGGGGCATCATGATTCATACATGCATTCACTGGCCCCCTTAAGTCTGTGTGTCGGGGCATCATGATTCATACATGTATTCACTGGCCCCCTTAAGTCTGTGTGTCGGGGCATCATGATTCATACATGTATTCACTGGCCCCCTTAAGTCTGTGTGTCGGGGCATCATGATTCATACATGTATTCACTGGCCCCCTTAAGTTTGTGTGTCGGGGCATCATTATTCATACATGTATTCACTGGCCCCTTTAAGTCTGTGTGTCGGGGCATCATGATTCATACATGTATTCACTGGCCCCCTTAAGTCTGTGTGTCGGGGCATCATGATTCATACATCCATTCACTGGCCCCCTTAAGTCTGTGTGTCGGGGCATCATGATTCATACATGCATTCACTGGCCCTCTTAAGTCTGTGTGTCGGGGCATCATGATTCATACATGTATTCACTGGCCCCCTTAAGCCTGTGTCGGGGCATCATGATTCATACATGTATTCACTGGCCCCCTTAAGCCTGTGTCGGGGCATCATGATTCATACATGTATTCACTGGCCCCCTTAAGCCTGTGTCGGGGCATCATGATTCATACATGTATTCACTGGCCCCCTTAAGTCTGTGTGTCGGGGCATCATGATTCATACATGTATTCACTGGCCCCCTTAAGTTTGTGTGTCGGGGCATCATGATTCATACATGTATTCACTGGCCCCTTTAAGTCTGTGTGTCGGGGCATCATGATTCATACATGTATTCACTGGTCCCCTTAAGTCTGTGTGTCGGGGCATCATGATTCATACATCCATTCACTGGCCCCCTTAAGTCTGTGTGTCGGGGCATCATGATTCATACATGCATTCACTGGCCCTCTTAAGTCTGTGTGTCGGGGCATCATGATTCATACATGTATTCACTGGCCCCCTTAAGCCTGTGTCGGGGCATCATGATTCATACATGTATTCACTGGCCCCCTTAAGCCTGTGTCGGGGCATCATGATTCATACATGTATTCACTGGCCCCCTTAAGTCTGTGTGCCGGGGCATCATGATTCATACATGCATTCACTGGCCCTCTTAAGTCTGTGTGTCGGGGCATCATGATTCATACATGTATTCACTGGCCCCCTTAAGTCTGTGTGTCGGGGCATCATGATTCATACATGTATTCACTGGCCCTCTTAAGTCTGTGTGTCGGGGCATCATGATTCATACATGTATTCACTGGCCCCCTTAAGCCAGATCGCCTTTACGTTCGCTCGCTGTGCTTCTACTTTTAGTTCACTGGACAGATTTTTGCGTGGGGATTAACTTTCCCTATTACTAGTGTCCCTCGCCATCAGGGGAACCCACTCCCACTTTAGAAATACTCTTAATTTACGTCCCCAATTCAAGAACGAGACGTTAAAATTTTAGTCCAACTGACCGGTGTAGGGACTGAACCCGCTAGCTCGGTATCTTCACACAGGAAGTTTAAGAGCAAGCGCTACTATCTACTCGGCCATGCTGACCTGTAGAGCTCCGGTTGACTGTCAACGCGGTCTCGCTATCTACGATGCGCCGAGGTACACACACACGACACACAGTAGGTCGCATCTATGCACAACTTGTGCTTGAGTTGGCCCTAGTTTGACGGACCTCATGAAACTGGAAATAGGACTAATTAACATCGCTTGAGTTTGGCCCTTGTCAACATATCAATACTTTCATTAACATCCTTTTATGTATTCTATTTGTTTTTGTAACACACAAATGCATTTCTTGATCTTGTCTCTTTTTATTTTATGGTTCTTTTCCCATATGCACATTAAAATACATTTATATTAATTAGATTATCTTGAGCCATGTTGTCATAATATTACCAAAATAATAATAACAGTGGCAATAATATCGTCATCAGTGTGTGTATACGTCTTGGCGCAGGCGATTATGTTCCCTCACAAACATGTATTCATGAGTTGAGTTGAGTTAAGTTGAGCTGAGCTGAGTTGAGTTGAGCTGAGTTGAGTTGGGTTGGGTTGAGTTGAGTTTCAGGATCCTCGCCGATGCAACGGAGTTCGTGCATTGAGCTGAGTTTCTCCAGACTCAGGTTTGAGTTAGGAGGAAAACGGAGCACTTATGGGTTAAACCGTGTGCCGTGATGTTGATCCAACGACTAAACTAAACTACACTGAGTTGAGTTGGGCTTAGTTTAGATGATTTAAGCTGAATTAAGTTGAGTTGAGTTGATATGAATTCACTTGAGCTTAGTCAAGAACTGACATGATAGCACTCCCATGCTCGCTACGATTCCATCTTGAACAATCAGCGAAGAGTCCCAATACTAATTGTACCAGATGATATCTGATTGTGTGTTCTTGATAAGTTCACCCTGATGTTATTATTATTATTATTATTATTATTATTATTATTATTATTATTATTTTATTATTAATGCTTTGCATGGAGGGCAAAGATAAGAAATGTAATAAGTACAAATGAGAAAATTATTTCAAATAGGTCACACTTTGAGCGTGTGAGACATCAGATGGTGCACGATGGTGGAAATGACCATGTATTCGCATGCAAACATTGTTGATGAACTATTAAGACCAGAATTGGTCTGATCAGTTACATTTGCTAGAGCCAGGGGTTGTAGTTCTCCCATTTTTAAAGCACAATATGGCAAACTATCGTCTGTGAAGATAGTAATACGCCAGTCATTATTATTATTATTACTAGCTGACCCGGCCCGGCTTCGCCCAGGCCCTGGAGGGGATCTATCTATCTATCAGTCTGTCTGTCTGCTTGTTTGTCTGTCTGGCTGACCCGGCCCGGCTTCACCCAGTCCCTGGTGGGGAGCATCTCATTTAATTCATATAAGTAGTCATATAAGCTCTCCCGTTCCCGACTGTCTGTCTATCTATCTGACCCGGCGTGGTTTCGCCCAGCTCCTGGCGCACAGTAACTTAAAAGAATGTCCTTCCACACACCATTCAATGAAAACTGTAGAAAAAGATGGGTTACAATGTTATGCATTATGCATTATTTTTATGAAAACTTTGAAAATGCCTTAAAGATTATATCATTATTTATTATAACTCATATGCCTGAAAATAACTATAGACAAAGAGTTTAACAATAGTGCAAGTAAGTCCAAAAATATGACTATAAAGTATATAGAAATGTTATTAAAAGTTATGCCCCTTGAAATAACTTTTCTAGAGTGAAGTCCCCCTGCTATATAGACATTATATAATGAAAATGGAAAAGTAAATGTTATTAAATAAGTAGAAGATTTTACATTAAGAAACTATTATAGTCGGTTGCACAGGAATGAAAGGAAGACGTGTAGAAAATTTCATCTCAATCGGATGTACCGTTATCGAACGCATCCAATACATAAATCCGCACAAACAAACATACACTCTGTTTTATAGATATAGATTATTATTATTATTATTATTATTATTATTATTATTATTATTATTATTATTATTATTATTATTATTATTATTGACACCATGATGATATATACATGGAGATTATGGTTAATGTCATGTATATATATAGGAAAATGCAAAGAATACCATGGACAGATAGAAAAACCAATGAACAAGTCCTTCAAGAAACAAATGAAGATGGTAAACTGATTAGAGACATTAGATCAGGGGTTGTCAACCTTTTTTGGCCCGTGCCCCCCTTCACCATATTTTCAGAACGTCATTTCCCCCTTTGGTATTTCCTACCTAAAAATCCCGCCCCGCCTCTACAAAGTATACGTAATAATGATTAATGGAAGCTAAATTTAATAGCACATACTAAAACAAGTCTAGACATCCACATAAAACATGATTTGTGGGTCTACTTACTTTATAAATTGAATTTTAGAAGGGTGAGACGTACAGAACCGTGAAGGGAAAAACAATATCAAGTAATCGGTTCTTGTATTAACGCGATCTTGAAATAATCTTAATTCCTCCCCCCCCCCCATGGAAACCCTAAAATTTCCCCCTGGTGGGTGGGGGGGGGGGGGATTCCCCACCGGTTGAGAACCACTGCATTAGATATAGACAGTCACAATTTTTTGGGCATGTTGTGAGAAAAAATGAATTGGTGAACTTGGTTACAACTGGCAAGATCGAAGGGAACAGACCAAGGCGAAGACCAAGAATTAAATACCTGGATGGATTGGCCACGTGGCATGGTCGAGACAGAAACGCGGAGCTGATCCACGATTCTGGTGATCGAGTGAGATGGCAGAACATGACCGCCCACGCTTATCGGCATGGCACGTGATGGATGAATGAATCAATGTCATAACCGTGTACTATTTAGTCTGTCGGTGATTCCATCCCAAGGCCGATCCCTTTGCCCGTCTGCACACCTATCCAACCATTCATTTGTCTGTATATGTATTTATATTTGTTTATCTGTCTATTCCTAATGGAGTTTGACAAGACAATGAAAGAATGCATGATGCACGGGCACACAGTGTCCTCAGAGATAACACTTAATGTCCTCTTCGGCAATCAAAGTGTTTGTTTTTTTTTTTTTGCGCTCGCTCGCTTTGAATTCAAGCGTAGTCCATACACACTATATGTAGTAGTGATGGACTGAATTTTACGTGTGGATTAGCTTTCCTTATTAACAGTGTCCCTCGCCATCAGGCGAACCCACTCCGACTTCAGAGGTACTTGTAATTTACGTCCCATATTCAAGGACGACAGTTCAACATTTTAGTCCAGCTGTCCGGTGTAGGTGTTGAACCGCTTACCTCGGCATCAGCACAACGAATATCTAAGAACACGCGTTCTTACCAATTCTGCCATGCGGACCTGCAATCAACGTTTGTTGTGCGTCCATTCCGACATGGGTCATAATCAGTTCTCTAGAGGTTTTCCCTGCGCTCCCCTCCCCCTCCCCCTCCTTACCCCCACAGTTTGTCTGCAAGAGTCGAAATTGTGGGTCAGATTTTCTCTCTATGTCGGAAAAAGTGTGGGCAGTCTTGTAGGTGATTCTCTGAAGTTGTCTTTGGTGTTCCACAGTTGCAAGTGCTAGAGTCAATGAAATCCATTCGGTGGAGGTGTGCTCAGAGTCTGCAATGTCCTGACCTGAGTCTGAAGATGCTAGTCTGGGGGTTTCTCTCCAGCTCCTTTACGATTGAAATAACCGACCCCTAGTACCTGATAAACAGACATCCAAAAACATAAGCCACAAACAATATATTGTATGATTTATTGCCTGGCAAATTTATATGCATCTCGTCGTGAGCATACTGCAGAGGTGTTTATGAAGTGAATAAATTAATAATAGTTCAGCTGAAACAATTAAAACACATAGTCACGGGTATTGTTCGAATGTGGAACATCTGTTAACCTCACGGTCATTTCAAATTTACAACGAACTCTGTTTGTTTGCACAAAACCGGCTGGAACCGTCTAATTGCTAACAGCTAACTATATTTGAGCAACTTTTATTGTTCATCCAAATAGGCATTCTACGAGCCTAGTCTGTAGGAGAATAACTTCTGAGAATCGGCTCGATGTCCAAACATCCATACACCCTTTCGTTAATATACTGCACGGGACATTACTGTCCGATGTGTTTGTGTTTCTATTACTTGTTTTTTGCTTGTTTATTACAAAATCATGGACATACGATACTATTTAAGTGGTTAGATATGGTGCGTAGTTGGTTATGTGTTAATGTACACATGTTCCTGCTGCGAGGCGCTGTCATCATTTGAAGGTGACAGGTTCGAATTCCGATAATTATTCCATTGTTGTGTTACGTGGTGTGTCCTCAATGAGTGCCAAACAATAAGTGTTTTATTTATGAACTCTCTTAGTGGTCTAAAAGGGTTTCCCAATTGATATTTATTTTTATCCATAAACCCTGCTTGCTACTCTTCATCAAATCTCCGAGTGCGTCTGTTAATTTTTCATAAGACCCCCATGGACGATATCATACATATTTCACCAACGCGTTTATTCACGTCTTTTTACTGCTAGGGGCCTCATCTATAATTTAACATTTATAATCAAGAAATGGCTCTATTTAAAATTGCGCATTTCAAATAAATATGCAATCGCCAAGTTCGTCAAGAGAACGCACTTTCATTGATTGAGGCACATGAAATCTACAGCTTATTCACGTTTCCTTGGGCAATGATGTTTCGTTTGTCCCCTGCTTCTTCTGCATGTCATCTCCCAATGAAGTTAAGTCCATTGGCTAACTCACATCCAGCACCCTTTAACTGATTCAGTGACAAACTAACTGTAGGTTTGGGCCGAGCATCGTACACAGCCAAATGAACAATTACAAATAGTATAATGTAAATTTCCGTTTACTGAGCATTGAAATTGCGGAAGATACAACGAAACAAAGCAAATAACACGATGACACTAATATGGAGATATATCGTCCTTCTGTCCAAATGGGAGGTCACAGTTGACGATATATTATCCTTCGGTACTGAATTAGTGGGCTTGTTCACGATGTCGTGGATTGTATAGCTAAAGTTTCTACCAGATGTCTCTTTTCAAAGTTTCTACCGGATGATGTCTCTGTTTAAAGTTTCTACCGGATGATGTCTCTTTTTAAAGTTTCTACCGGACGATGTCTCCAGACTCACGCTAACCTTCCATCGTCGCCTTCTACACTATCATGTGTCATACCCATTCTCGTAACTGAGATGCGCACTAGTCTATGTCATTATCGTCACCTTGTGTCATGGCCCATAAACGTGAACGGTCATAGTTTGTCATCTCCCACGATCACTAGAATTTGAGTCAGGTGTGTGGTCGTGTCCCGCGTATGTCACGTGGCCGAGCCATACATATACTTATCTGCCTGTCTTCCCCGTGCTCTTTTCCTATCAATGCTGCCAGCTGTCACCAAGTCTTCTACTCTATTTCTCCCCATAAACACGTCCAAACAATCCTTGCCGTCTGATTTATCAAATTAGTTTACGGTTTTCATGTGTCCCTGTTTTATTTGTTCTTGTATCCACACATGGTGTGCTTTGCATTTTAGGCCTTGTGATGTTGTAAAATATACTGGGCACATAAGCTGGCATGTGAGCCAGTGTATCAGCTATCTCATTGCTGTCAATTGGTGCGTGGCGAGGTGAAGACATCCTGAAATACGAAAATTGCTATTCATGCCTTGATCAGTCTTGTTTACAGTAGAGTAGCTCCGAAAGTGGTTTATCCGAACCTCATCAACGGGAAAGCCGCCGTGATGCAGTTCCAGGCACACTTCTCAGTCTGCCCTTATGTTATATGTTCGAATCCCCTTAAGGGCGGTGGTTTGAAACCTCGAATCTCCATAAGGGCGGTGATTTGAAACCATTCTCTCGAATCCACTTAAGGGCGGTGATTTGAAACATTCTCTCAAATCCCCTTAAAGGCGGTGGTTTGAAACTATTGTCTCGAATCCACTTAAGGGCGGTGATTTGAAAACATTCTCTCAAATCCCATTAAGAGCGGTTGTTTGAAACCATTCTCTCGATTCCAGGGTTGACCCAGCTGTAACTTAAAAGTTGTTAATATAGTAGCAGGCATGTTGTATTATAACACAGTGACAACATTTCAACGATATATAAGCCAGTGTCAGAAATGGGAAGTTCATTACCACGATTACCCATCCCATGGTACTCAATCATATAAAATGTCTACTAAGAAATATTCTAGAAAGTAAAGGCTATCGATATAATATTGACAATTGTATCCACCGAGTGCCGATTGGTCAATAAAATATGGGTTTACCACCATGTATCCAGTACGCCTCAAGGCGTAGAACTTGATCTTTTCATTTCTATACTTTTCTTTCTATCGCCTCAGTGATACTAGTTTCAAAACTAATACATGTTATTTATTAGACATGTTGACACATGAGCTCGTCGCTGGCTAAAGTGAGAGAAAGACTGACCACCTATTCTTCCTTGCTCTCACTCCTACAAACTGTGATGCCACAATCACATCACAGATCTAGAGCAGGAAGCCGCTTTGGAAAAAATATTTTTTTCTTAAGACATGACATTAAACATCAAATAAAACAGTCGCTTAAAAGTCGACAGGGTCGACTTCATTGCAACGGGATTTTATCCCATACGGTTCAGTCTCTTTCCGCAGCACGGGAAGCGTCGCACAAAGCAGTAGCTCCAGCGACAACCCACGGGAGTCTCCGAACAAATTGCACTTATAAACCAAAGTACGCGGCCCGGAATCGGACCCACAACCTTCGGAGCCCGAGTCAGACGGCTTGACCACTTTGCCACGGAGACGCTCAAATATTAAACATTAATTTAAAAGCACTATCCCAAATCATTGTTTAATGGACCCTAACGTGCTAGTGCATTGGGAATATTTGAAATAATTAGAAAATATAGCAACAGTAAAACAATGATAACATTGTAAATATGTTGGTTCAACGTGGAAGGTTAGAGGAAATCGCCACATTTATTTATAAACAAATAAACAAACATATATTGTTTAACGCTCATAGAAGTAGGAGAAACAAGTAGAGGCTGCATTAATCAACATAAAAACAGAATGCTATAGTTACCGACCCGACAACAGTCGGTAATTTTTAGTTGTCTGTTTTTAGGTTGTCTAGTGCGTTCTCTGGTCTCTACTTCTTTATTCCAATTCCGTGAGCGCTAAAGAAATCATGTGTGTTTATTTACTTATAGACTGTCTTTCTGAACCTCAGAAGGTTCCCCCGACTGGTATTTCACTTCAGCGGTTGATGCAAGGATAAATCACAGAACTTTCCTAAACAAGTGTGTGGATAGTTACAAGGTTGTGGATAGTCACAAGGTTGTGGATAGAAACAAGGTTGTAGTCACAAGGTTGCAGATAGTCACAGGGTTGAAGATAGTCACAAGCTTGTGGATAGTCACAAGGTTGTAGATAGTCACAAGGTTGTAGATAGTCACAGGGTTGAAGATAGTCACAAGGTTGTATATAGTCACAAGGTTGTAGTTGGTCATACGATTTTGGATGATCATAAGGTGGTGGATAGTCTCAAGGTGTGGATAATCACATTTTTGGATGGTCACAAGGTTGTGGATAGTCACAAGGTTTTTGGGCGTCCCATTTTTGGTTAGTCACAAGGTTCTTTCGATAGTCATAAAGTCACTAGACAGTTAATAAATAAATTAATATCATTGTTTATCTATCATAGAAATAGAAGAAAGAAATATATACTAGAGGACACACTAGACAACATACAAATTGAAAGCTGTAGTTTCCCCCACAGGGACTCGAACCTGTCACCTCCAAATGACGATTGCGCCTCGCCACAGGAACAAGTACTTCGACGCACAATTTGAAGTATGACATGAACATTGAAGTCCAACTACCGGTGTAGGGATTGATCCCGTCAACACGCCGTCGGTGCATCGGAAACTTAAGAGCTGGGGCGCTCTAGACCTTTTGGCGACGCCGACTGCTGAGAATAGACTTAACATTTCAACATTACAACCAGGACAAAGTGGAAACAGTTTCACAGGGAGCCAGTTTGTCAAATTGCACAAAAAAGTAGCAGTTGCTGTTAACCAGGAGACAGCTGCCGCCATGTTTAATGGAAACTTTAATAGTTTCCGCGTTGCACGCGCACAGAACGCAACATGGCCGCCTACTGCAAGTGTTTACACAGCAGTCTTCAGGGAAACCTGGCTATGGAATGGTAGTTCCTGTGTCCATTTTTGACAGTTTGCAAATCAAATTGAACCTGCCTTCCCTAAAATTTGGAAATAACAGCCAAAAACTATGGCCCTTGTCCAACGAAAACAATTGTGCGCTTGCATGCGTGCGTGCGCGCGTGCGTGTGTGTGTTTGTGTTTATGGATGAGAGGAGCGGGAAGAGGGAGGGGAGTAATATACTTTTTTGCTGGAACCCACGAGGAAATGGAAACAGCGGGATATTTAAAAACACACGGAGTTTAGAATTATAGATAGAGAGGAATAATACCGTGAGGACATGGAGGCAGCTCAGGAGGACATAGCAAAATATAGGCGGTTTGGTGTGAGTTGGTTTGAGGGCTCATGTACCAGTGGGTGATAAAGGGAAGAAGAAGAAGAAGAAGAAGAAGAAGAAGAAGAAGAAGAAGAAGAAGAAGAAGAAGAAGAAGAAGAAGAAGAAGAAGAAGAAGAAGAAGAAGAAGAAGAAGAAGAAGCCGCCGCCGCCACCGACGACGACGACGATGACGGCGGAGACGGAGACGGAGACGGAGGAGGAGGAGGAAGAGGAGAAGAAAGAGAAAGAGGTGGAGGGGATGAGGATGAGGAGGAAGAAGAAAGAAAGGGAGAAGGAGAACGAGAGGAAGAAGGAGAGGAGGATGGAAAGGATTAAGCCGAGAAGGATAAAGATGTAGAGGACGAGGAGGAAGAAGGGGAGGAGGAAGAGAAAGCGGAGGGAAAAGAGGAGGAAGGAGAGGAGGAAGGAAGAGGAGAAAGGAGAGGAGGAAGGAGATGAGGTGGAGGAAGAGGAGGAGGAAGAGGAGGAGGAAGAAGAGAAAGAGAAAGAAGAGGAGGAAGAGGAAGACGAAGAGGATGAAAGAAGAGGAGGAGGATAGGAGGTAGAGGAGACGTTGGAAGAGGATGGGGAGGAAGAGGAAGAGGACGAAGAGGAGGATAAGGAAGAGGAGGATGAGGAAGAGTTGGAAGAAGAGGAGGAGGAAGACGCATATATAATGGTAACAGTAATAGCTTCCATCCAGCCGTGTCACAGTCCACAACAAACATGGCCCTGTACTACACATACATTTACACAGCAATCGTATCAGAAACCTGGCTGTAAAATTGTAGTTTCTGTGTCCATTTTTGCAATTTGCAAAACAAATTGAACCTGCCTTCACCAACATTTGGAAATAGCCAGCCAGAAAGTCTGGCTATTCTTCCATTAAGTGGTAATGGAAGGGGGCTCAGGGTGTGACATGTTTACAAGAACTCAATATTCAAGAAGATTGGTTTTTAAGACAAATAGCATTAAGGAACATGAACTAGTTAGAACATATAAAGAGACATTCGGAGATGTGGTTTTAGAAAAGAATTATGAGAACACCATGGACGGATAGGAAGAGCAATGAAGATATCTTGAAAGAAGTTGAAGACAGCGAGAGATTTAAAAACACACGGAGTTGAGCACAGAAAGAGCATTGGTTACTCGTATTAGAAGAAGCGAGTCCAAATTCATTGGGCATGTCTTGAGAAAGGGAAACCTGGTTTGTCCTCAAAACGGGAAGGTTGGAGAAGAAGAGAGGCATGGGAGGCCAAGAGAGATGTTAGTTAGTTAGTTAGTTAGTTAGTCGCAGTTCCAACTTTACAGCAACGGGTCGTCCCCATTATGCTCTGTTCCTGTACCAGTGAATATCACACAAAACGCTCCCCACTGCCCAATGTGAAAAGTGGAAAAGACAGGAGTCTCGACAAACAACAGCCCGCACAGATACACTGTGCATAATGCCGCCGCAAGAATGTCAACACACCAGTCCCCCACGAAACACCCAGTTCATCTCTGATGGAATCGGCATTCATTTTCCCATCTGGATGTTTCCTAGATGTTCACCTACACAGTCCACGAAAATACAGTTCATCACTGACAGCAGTGGCAGTCAACCAGAAGCCCAGCAGCCACGCATTTCTGCATAAGGCAAAAACCGGTCAACTCTGGGACATAGCCATCTGCCATCGCTCCGAACATGCAGTCACGTTCCAAAAACATCGGGCAGATTCAAAAGCATTTCACACGAAACTCACAGCTCACAGTGTCGCGCCACGCACTCACTCAGTAGCAGGGCGACGGAACCATCAAGCCTCCTTAGTCGCCTCTTACGACATGCGTGGTAGGCTGCAGTGTTGCTATTCTTTGCTTCCCTTTTAGGCCCAGGCAACACACGGGAGAGGCCAAGAGAGAAGATGTTGGCCAGCAGCTTGACATTATGGTATGGAGGAGCTTCGGTATCAGAAATGATTCGCTGCATAAGAGACAGAAGGTTGTGAATCACCAACGCCACACAGCATGGATAATAAAATAAGAAAGAGACATTGATGTCTGGGAAAGATAACATTTGAAAATTATATGTGATTGAGTAGCTCGACAAATGAAAGTAGAGCCAGACAGTAAAACGAACGTTTCGGTCAGTCTTTGTCAGGGAACAAGCCCCCCCCCCCCCCCCCCCCCCCCTTCTTCCTCCTCCCTCCTGCAACCAAAAAAAAAAAACATAACCAAAACAAAAAACGGTAAAAGAAAATTAATACTAATCCAGAAAACAAAAGTATCATAGTTATATGTGATTTCCAATCATTACAATTAATGGAAAACAAATTTAACTAAACCCATAAATATCAATTGTTAGGGCGCAAACATTGTCTCTTCCTTCACTATTTGTAAAATACTTTTTTTTCGCATATCCTTTACAGGACATCGCTGTCAACATCAGCATATTTCAGCTGATTGTTGATTTCTTGGCAAGATTACGCTCAGTAGTTTGCCATTACTTTCTGAGCGACCGGCGCACATACACCGTAAGTTAACTACGTGGCTGGAACCATCACCTATTCTCGCGCACGTCACGTTACTCACGAGAGTGTATTGGATTACGGAGAAAGTCGCTAACTACTAGGCCAGGGAGACCGGCTTGTAAAATACTTAGTTAGTTAGTTAGTTAGTTAGTTAATTAGTTAGTTAGTTAGTTAGTTAGTTAGTTAGTTAGTTAGTTAGTTAGTTAGTTAGTTAGTTAGGTAGATAGTTAAGTAGGTAGGTAGTTAATTAGTTAGCTAGTCAGTTAGTTAGCTAGCTAGCTAGCTAGTCAGTCAGTCAGTCAGTCAGACAGTCTTTCCTCTTGAGCCCAAGGCGGCTTGTAAAATACTAGACCCAACATAACCATCCGACGTGTTTGTGTGCTTGTTAGGTGACCTATGTTATACATTTCTGAGACATATTGTGATGTTTCAATGCCTAGATCTGAATTATGTCCATATTCCTTAGTTGTTGGCTTACGTGCGAGATAGACCTGGCTAATGAAAACGCTTGTTTTAAAAACGGTTGTGCGTCGAAGTACAGCGAGGCGCTGTCTATTTAAAGGCGGCGGGTGCAAATCCCGTTGTGGGCACTAAAGCTTTCATTGTGTATATTGTCTACTGTGTCCTTTATAAGGGAGCTGTGGCTTAAGTGATATTGCCTGACATATCATATCGAGGTTTTAAGGTCATTCGCAGGCGATGTGGAAGCAGACCGCTTTGCGTTGACTTCATTGGTATGAGGCGTCGGCCGCTCATAACACAAGGACAAACTACTGAGCGAACATTGGACACAACATAAATATATGCTGGGGTTGATTGCAATATCCTGTAAAGGACATCCAACTAACTTGTATCATCCGATGTCTACTTCTTTCTTCTAATATTGTAACTAATAAACAAAAACACGTATTTGTTGATGCTCATAGAAGCTGGGGGAAACAATCGATACAGAATTAGAGACTAGAGGACGCACTAGACAACATAAAAATTGAAAGCTATTTCCACCGACCCGGATTCCAAAATGTCACTTCCAAATGACAACTCCTCGCTGCAGAAATAGTACTTCGACGCATGAAAATATACTTGAAAATAAACGTGTAAGCATACAAGAAAGCACACGTGAAAATATACGTGAAAATATCGTGAAAACATACGTTAATACATACATGAAAACATACGTGATGGCCCAAGACGATGGCATGGAGGAAATGTCATCAATAGATTTGATCCTAACCGTCAGGGACCGAGGTATGTGAAGAGACATAAACGGCTACGCCACTTTGCAAGACACATAATAATGATAATGACTCATAGTACTGACATTAATCGAGCATTCGATGGCGGTAAATAAAGACCTAAATCTTTGCTTTATTGACTAAACGATATCTTGGCAAGTTTTACGTTCAGTAATTGCTGTTGCTTTCTGAAAGACCTGCTCACATACCCACCGTAAGTAACCAACGCGACGCGATGCGCTGCCGAAACTTGCGCCGCTATGTTTCCCACTAGAGTATACGGGATTGCGAACAGTGTCATAAACTCTTCACCAGCGAGACCGGCAACGACAAATTACTCAACGTTAAAGTACCTCAGAAATCAACCATGATTTGAGGTTGATCGCCAAGTCCTGAAAAGAACACGCAATATTTAAAGGAAAACACTGAGGACCAAGATAAAGCTGCCTTCGTCTTTACTGCACCAACCTAACATTCCCGGAGCACAAAATAATTTATTTGGACACCTACCATTCATATTTGCGCAGCAATCGTCACAGAACCCTGCCATACACTCATAGCTTCCGGTGTCCATTTTTGTTTTCAATTTGAAAACCAAATGAAATGGTCAAAGGAAACAAATAGACAAGCTTGACACGAGAATCGATTTCATTATTGATGTGTTAATTACACTCAGCGCTTTTCATTAGGGTAATGCATATAATTTATTCACATTTCTGCCTGTAGCCTAGACTTCGTGGAAACCTCTGGTCGCCTGACGTCGGCACGCGGCCTGCACATTTTGGGGGATGTGTACATAGAATATAGTGTGAGTGGAATGTATGGAGAGATGCTAAACCGTGAGAGATTGTGTGGAGAGATGCTACACCGCGAGGAGATTGTGTAAATGGAATATGATGTGAGTGGAATGTGTGAAAGAAAATCTACACCGTGAGGAGAATTTGTGAATGGAATATGGTGTGAGGAGAATGTGTGAGTGGAATATTATACAGTGAGGTTAATGTGTGAATGGAATATTGTAAAGTGAGCATATTGTCTGAACTGAACATGGCGTGTATAGGATGTGTAAATGAAATATTATAACGTCAGGAGAATGTGTGAATGGGATATTGTAACTTGAGGAGAATGTGTGAAGGGAATAATCACAACTTGAGGATAATGTGTGAATGGTATTATAATTTGAGGAGAATGTGTGCATATAATGTTGTGACGTGAGGAGAATTTTTGAATGGAAAATGGTGTGTCCGTCCATTCATCCCTCCTCCCTCCCTCCGTCCACCGTCCGCTGGACTGACCGATAGTCCGTCTGTCTGTCCGTCCGTCCGACCGATCAACCAATCGACCGACTGACCGAGCTGCCGATCGACAGACAGACAGACAAGTTGATGTTTTTCGACCCATCCACCTCGTCGTCTTCCTCTTCTTCCTCTGAAAATGTGTGAAAACACGTGTCAAAAACATCAATTTTATTATATATCATTACCCCACCCTGACCCCTCTGAAGATCCTTATTTTACAATCCTCCATGTAATGCCTCATCATTCCAGCAAAGACAATACCATAGTGGTGAAATGTAACGACATCAGGACAACTCCAATAAAGCCAGAGTCCCAACACACGTAAACTGGAAACACATCTCAACCGGTGACAAAACTAAACGCATTTCGAGGCAGTTCTCCGGGGATTTACGAACCATCCGCCAGGCGTGGTGACGACGCCTCACGCCATAAACGGGATGTTGCTGCCGGCAACCGTCCCCAGCAACAAACGTATTGGCAATTTAAATTCTCCAGACGGTCGTGTGTCTGACATTATGTTCTTCTTTCTAGAAGACTCCAGAAATGTATTTCTGTCCTGTGTACTTTCTTTTTTATTCTATTATTTGCTTCTTCAAATGGGAAGAGGCTTGGTTGAAAGGTCAGCCTCAGTCTCAGGGGGAATTGGGTTTAATCCGAGCATAGGGTTGAGTGTTTCCAAGACGTTTAGTTTAGTTTAGTTTAGTCGACGGATCAAGATCAGGATACACGGGTGTAACCCATAAGTGCTCCGTTCTACTCCTAACTCAAGCCTGAGTCCGGAGAATCTCAACTCAGTGCACAAAGTCCGTAGCACCGACGAGGATCCTGAAATACTATGGGTAGATTTTTAACTGGAGATTTTGCCGGGGCATGCTACTCTTTTTTCGATTTCCAAGTACCAAGGGATTTTTTACCCGCGCAACAATACACACGAGCGTCCTATCTCACTACCCAGAGACCAGGGGAAATTTTGTTACTAGATGTCCATGTGAAAATATCCATGACCTCACCGGGGCTTGAACCCGGGAACGCCAGCACTCGAGGTGGACATCATACATCGAGACCACTCAGCACCCCATGTTTCCAAGAGGTATTGGCATCTAATCATATCGCATCCCCATGGCCTCAGGAGTAGTGAGATCCGATATCTGCCCTTCTAAGATAAGAGCGAAAGAACAAGCACCGTGTTCAATGTGTGCACGTTAAAACATTACGGCAGATGGAATTGTAAAGGGTTGGTCTTCAGGCCACAGTCCTGGTAAATTTGCTGGCAAGGAAAATGTGTCCACGGGTAGAAAGAACTCGTGACATTCTATAGGATCGGTCTAGAGCAGTGGTTCTCAACCGGTGGGGAACTGTACTTCTCGACCTTCTGAAATTCGTTTTATAATGTAAGTAGACCCGCAAATAACGTTTTATGTAGACGTCTAGACATGTTCTAGTATGTGTTTTTAAATTTAGCCTCCATATTTACGTACACTGTGTAATGGCGGGGGTGGGGGGGTTATAGAGGAAATACAAAAGAGGGGGAATGTCATTCTGAACATATGGTGAAGGGGTGCATGGGCCAAAAAAGATTGAGAACCACTGGTCTAGAGGAAGTTAACCTGGCACACATTTACGACAAGGTCAAACATACGCGCTGTGGGAGGGCTTAAAGGAAATGAATTCATCTGTTGTGCTTTCTTGACAACGAAGGAGTTGTGTTTTAATATTATTTTATAATTTTAATGTGTTTTCTTTAGATCTGTTTGTGTTGTCCCGTCCCTGATGAAGATTTATAAAATCGAAACTTCGTTTGTTGTGTCCTGGAATACTTAGTTTTATTTTATTATGTTATTATTACATACATATTTTTATTGTCTCTTATTTTGGGGGATTTTAACTCTGTGATTTATGTTCACCTTTATTGAGTCCGTTGTAAGGTATGTTACACTGTGTCCGTGTTTAGCATGTCTCATCTTTTTGCAGGAGTTACACATACCTGACTGTCTGTATTTCTGTAGTAAGTGCATGCATGGTATTATTTTCGAAACTCTTTTTGTCCAATCCGATTGCTACAATAACCCTTTTTCCGACCCTTATTGAAGCACCTATAGGGATTTAATTATCTATAATAGCAATAATGACAACAGTGTCGTTTGGTCAATACAAAGATGGGCCAAGCAACATGAGCTCAGTACAACAAAGGGCGTGTAAATGGGTTCTTTACTTGCTAATTTACTAATAATAACAACAGATGGAAACATAATTACAGAGATCATTTATAATAGACAGAATAACCAAAGCAAACACGGCACAGTTTTCTTCAGATGAGGAGCATTCATTATTACTGATCTCTGTCTATGGGAGTTAGAAAACAAAGTTGAGGATCTTCTTCGTCTCCCTTTCCAAGCGAGTGCGTCACACCTAGTTTCGGAACTCCAAAATCAGTGAGTACAACTTCACCATGGATGTGTGTACGGTAAAATGCTGGTGTTGACAGCGATGTCCTGTAAAGGATATGCGAAAAAAACAAACAAAACAACTTTGACATTGTTTTCTGAACGACCGACGCCGCAACCATTTAATTCAGCCCAGAGTCTGAACGACCAAAGCCACGCACCATTGACATCATGGGGGTCTCAGTGGCGAAGTGATCAAGCCGTTTGCCTCGCATTCCGAAGGTTGTGGGTTCGATTCTGGTGTACGTCATTCGGTTAATGACTGCATTTTTCTCGGAGACTCCTGGTAGTCGTCGCTGGAGCTACGGAGTTCGCGATTTGTGCGACTCTATCGGCAGACCGTCTTGTAGAAGAGATTGAGCCATATGAAATTAAAAACCCGGTGCAATGAAGTCGACCCTCTCGACTTTTAAGACTTTTTAAGACCATTTAAATCAACCCAAAACAGTCCAAACGACCGACGCCTCATACCAAAAAATGTACTCTAAATACTCTAAACGACCGACGCCTCATACCACTGAAATCAACCCAAAATAGTCTGCTTCCACATAGATTGTAGCTTATTTGCGACTATCGGCTCAGTATGTTGGGGAATTCTCAAACGCATTCACTGACCCTAACTCACAGCCCCCGTCTACTTGGTAGACAGTACAGACTAATTCTACACTATGGCAGACGGGCCGTCTATTTATTGTGATTTAAATGTCGACAGATCCACACATTTACTGCAGGATTTCGAATTACCCTAAGTCTTAAATAAACATTATATATGTCTGCAGCGTATGCTGTGGGATCAATATTGCGAGGCCCAGGCAGCTGCACATCTGATAGTTCCCATGTCTGAAAGGGTAACGCATGCCATGAGAGATGGCGTATTGAAAGTGCAAGCAGCATTTCGTGCGAATGTTCTTGTTTACATACGATGCATGTGTAAGCACGAATGAAAAAGGACGTATGGTTATTTTTCACAATACTGATAAAAATGATGTTCCGTATTTATTGAATGAGAGCAGTGTAAACATGCAAAATACAGGTTTCCTTATATAATATATGTGAAACTAATGGTATTCCGTATTTATTGAAGACGATTATATAATCATTAAGAAAAACAAATGACGTGTTATTTAATATCATTGACATTTCTTTTCATTATTTTTATAATATTAATAACACACATGTTCCTCATAACTCGTGCATTATGCATTGATTCCTGTCTCTTTGTCTTTCCCAGGCACACAGACGCGTGAAAAACAAGACACCTACATACAAAGACACATACACACACACACACACACACACACACACACACACACACACACGTACACACACATACACACACCCACATATCCATTCATCCATCCATGCACAAATACGCACACAGAAGCACACACACCCACCCACCCATCCATCCACTCGTTCATGCACACATACACACACTCGCACGCACACACATACACATACACACATACAGACAGCCAGACGTGTGTGTGTGTAATATGTGGTGTGCCCTGTCTGTGTTGGAGATCTGTATGTATAACATAATTTACACACACATTTAGTCTTTCTTCGGTCACGACACATAATTTGTTATTTTGTTATTTATTCTGTTATCAGAACCAACGTTATTGTACCCCAGGGACGCCATGGGTGTTCCGCCTCGATAGCAGACGTCGAAAAGGTTACTGGATTTACTGTATTCTGTTGCCCTGTGTTATCTGTTGATCTCTCCCGCTTGTGATGTGTGGTCTTTCCACATCTTGTAACAGGTTTAAGCAAACCCTGTCTGGGTTATTAGACCGATTGCCGATTTATCAATGTGACGTCATCAAGTAAGTGAGGCTGCAGTGTGTCATCAGGCCCTTTGCTCAGTCCATGGGCACTAGGGCCGGGTTAAATACTGGCCAAGACCTATTGACGCGTCCTCGTCGAGCGTCCTGGGCAACAGGTCCCTTCGGGGTCCTGGCTAAAGTCAGTAGGATCGCCGATTCCTCCGAAGTCGGAGAGTGTCTGCCTGTACGGCGAGGAACCACCAGTCTGCACACCAATAAGCCAGACATGGGACAACGGATACTCACGCAAACCTCAGGTCCGGTATGACATCACACTGATGTTGGACAACAGGATGTCCTCATCCGACATACAGGACTTGGCGTTGGAGCTCAAGCCAACGAACACAAGCAAGCAAGCTCAGTGCATGGACTTCAATAAGCATTGTTTCGAATTTCCCTTTCCTAACCCGTGACTGTCAATAGTTTGGCAAAACGGCGGCAGGATTGGGTATCGCTTCGTCTGGTCCCTATCGCTAGCCTTTGATTGTCCCTAGGCTGGCAAGACGGTAGCAGATTTGTGTATCACTTCGTCTAGTCTCTGTCCTTAACGGGGGGCTGAGTGGCATCTGAGTATGGTGTCCGCCTCGAGTGCTGGAGGTCCCGGGTTCAAGCCCCGGTGAGGACCGGGACTTTTTCACCTGGACCTCTAGTAACAAAAATTCCCCATGGTCTCTGAGTAGTGAGATCGGACGCCCGTGTGTATTGTTGCGCACGTAAAAAAAATCCCTTGGCAGTTGGAAATCGAAAACGTGTAGCCTAACGGCGCTGCCAAGGCAAATTTTTCGAGTTAAAAATCTACCCAAAGTATTTCAGGATCCTCGCTGGTGCTACGGAGTTCGTGCACTGAGCTGAGATTCTCCGGAATTAGGCTTCAGATAGGAGTAGAATGGAGCACTTATGGGTTACACCCGTGTGCCGTGATGATCCGTCGACTAAACTAAATTAAACTAGACATCTGCCCATAGCCTTTGATAATCCCCCGACTGGCAGGATTGTGTATCACTTCGTCTGTTCCCTATCCCTAGCCTTTGATTGTCCCCAGGCTGGCAACACGACAGTATTGTTTGTGTATCACTTCATGTGGTCCCTATCCCTAGGCTTTAATTGTCCCCAGGCTGGCAACACGACAGTATTCTTTGTGTATCACTTCATGTGGTCCCTATCCCTAAGCTTTAATTGTCCCTAGGCTGGAAACATGGTAGCAGTTTTGTGTATTACTTCGTTTGGTCGCTGTCCCTAGCCTTTGATTGTCCCCAGGCTGGCAACACGACAGCAAGGTTTGTGTATCACTTCGTCTGGTCCCCATCCATTGACCTGTTCCACACTCGAGACGGTACCATTTTTTTTTTAATATTCAATTAGTTTATTCCTCACATCAAAAATAATACACCAGAACTTGATGTGCTACACCATAGCTTGATGTAAAAAAACCACAGCTTGATTCAAAACAACCTAACTTGATGTAATAGAAACGCAGATTAGTTTTTCTCCTTGCCAGCACCAACTTTGGTCTTTGTGGTACCTCTCACTTTCTTCAATCTGTTCTTTATTTCCTTCATCTGCTTTCTGCCTGTTCTCTTGCTACCCATGTGGTGCTAGTCTGTATTTAGGCTCAAATTTCTTCGCCTTGCGCAAGGTATCGTAAACCTAGGCACATCTAGTTATTTTACCACCGCCAACATTTGCCTGGAATCCAAAGCAAAAGACAACACCAGATGTGGCTTTGTACATCTTGGCACGCTTTTCCCTGATTTCGGTTTTGGGAAGAGTGGCTGTGCTAGGGTGAAATACGAGTACATCAACAACCACCGTGTGCTTTCTGCTAAGCAGCCCGTTTGTCGTGTACCTCCTAGTCCTAACAGTAGCGACGCTGTTAGCCATGTTCAGGCCTTGCGGTACAAACGGTACAGGAAATGTGGAGGGAGACATCAAATGGCACCAGTAGCTGTGCTACCGTGGTCGTTCGTAGCTCTTTGGATTATTGGAACAAGCAAGGCACTCTACCATATCAAGTTGAATACACAACACAGTTAGCTATTTCCATATCTTCTACAAGACATTGCAAGAGACCCCTGCATAGTTTGGCTTGTTTGTGATTTATTGGCAAATTTACGTTCAGTAGTTTGCCAATGCTTTTTGAACGACCGGTACTAATACCTTTGTAAGGAAAGCAACGCAAGGTGGTCGGCTGCCATATCGGCCGCTGTTGTGTTTTGAACGCGGTATGCGGGGTTACGAATCGCGTCCTTAACCCTACTCTGCAGAGTCGGCTAAATTGGGTGGATGTGTCATTAAACGAGGGGCATTTCAGAAAAGCACGGGTTTTGATTGGTTTTGGTAAGGAATTGCATTCACTGCCTACTGATAACTCCATAAAATGGTTCAGTCTCCTCCCATGGATCACTCCAGGAGAATCTCATTACAGTGCACGAACTCTGCAACGATTATCTCATTTGTCTATAATATAATCATGTAGACTATAAATATTCGCCTGTGTACAGGTTGTCTATTCCAGTGACCACGAGTGGGTTTGTTTGTTTTTTTTTTAAACTTAATGTGAAGCTTAGAAGATTACGGATATTTAACCCACTCATGTCCACGTCACAAAATGTAGATCTAGTAAATACATGGGGGTTACAAAGAGCAATAAGGAAATATCGTCTAACTCGTGAAAGTGAAGCACGTTGGAAAATAATAAAATCAGTTATAATTATAGGATTAATACTATGTTTGTAATGATTTGCACTTTTTGATGCAAAAAACGTGATTGTTATTTTGAGCGTAAAGGTTGTTTATGATATTTACAACAACGTTTGCATAGTGTGTTCTATAATATCTGTTTCTCTCCCAAGGAGTGTGGGTGGAAAGGAGAGTTAATCATTCTTCAGGAATTCCCATTCAGTCAACAGGCCATAAAACGTCGAATTCGGCCATCACAGAACATTTGCTGAATAGCAATCAGACAGTCAATAAGTAATCCACATTTGGTATACTGTATTCCAGGAACAATAATCCATTGCTCAAATATATCGAAGCGTTATATGAGGGTAAGTTAATAAGTCAGTCACAAATGGCTGTAGAAAAATAACTAACTATGATAACAACTTGAAACAAGTTTATTTCTATACATACATTGTCCCTTTATTTCTCAACATAATTTCCACCAACACTGATGCACTTATCCCATCGTTTTATCAGGCCTCCCAAACCGGCTGCATAGAATTGCGTGCCTTGTTGTCATTTACCTGCCATCTCACAGAACCGTGTGACTTACTTATTGACTCGCCCTCGTAACTTTTTCTACCCAACTATGCACCGCTTTACGGGGAATCGCTAGGGGCTAAATCCTCTAAAATCCAACCTTGGCGGGAGACATTTCGCGAATGACGCCAAAGTTTAATGTGAAGTGAAAACGTGGTTTAGAAAACAGAGCACGCAGTTCAATGCAGCCGGTTTGGGAGGACTGATAAAACGATGTGATAAGTGCATCAGTGTTCGTGGAAAGTATGTTGAGAAAAAAAGGAGCAACGTATGTATAAAAATAAACTGGTTTCAAGTTGTTATCATATTTAGTTATTTTCTACAACCATTTGTGACTTACTTATTAACTTACCCTCGTATATTAGTCGATTTCAGCCGTTACTATGTAAACAGAAAGACTTCCTGCTAAGTGTTAAACTTCCGTGGATATAACGTTCTACACAATCGCTCAAGGTCAGTGACGACGTGCATCATATTTCAACCAAAGTATCATTCATTGTTTCACATAACATGATATATACCTCTTCTACGATATGCACCTAACGAGATGCAGCTAAATATGTCAGGAAAGAAATCGTGCAATATTTTATTTATGGCGTGTGTGTTTAAGTGAATACTCTGACTATCCTTTCTTCTTAAAGTCCATGCTGTACGTTGTGGTCTTTATGTCTGGCCACAGATTTCTGTTTCGTGTACTGCCAGTCTCTTCTGTGGCCATACATGAAGACCATAGCACACGGCATGGACTGTAAAAAGAAAGTATTGTCAAGTAATAACCTCCGGGGAGAGAAACAAATAACCGTACAGTTAAGAATAATTTCATAAGAGCGAAACGCATAGTCGTAATGTTAAGAAAAACGTAATAGGGGTAAAAATTAATAATCGTACAGTTAAGAATAACCTAATTGGAGCGAAACAAATAATCGTAAAGTTAAGAATAACGTCATGAGAGGGAAATAAGTAATCGTGCAGTAAAGAATAACTTCAGGGGAGATAAACAAATAACCGTAAAGTTAAGAAAAGCTTCATAATAGCTACAGAATGGTGATTATATCATGCTATGTTAGTCCTATTTTGAGAAGGCACCAATTAATGAATGAATGTGCTTGCTTGCTTGCTTGCTTGTGTTCGTTGGCTTGAGCTCCAACGCGAAGTCCTGTATGTCGGATGAAGGCATCCTGTTGTCCAACATCAGTGTGATGTCATACAGGACCAGAGTTTTGCGTGAGTATCCGTTGTCCCATGTCTGGCTTATTGGTGTGCAGACTGGTGGTTCCTCGCCGTACAGGCAGACACTCTCCGACTTCGGAGGAATCGGCGATCCTACTGACTTTAACCAGGACCCCAAAAGGACCTGTTGCCCAGGACGCTCGACGAGGACGCGTCAATAGGTCTTGGCCAGTATATAACCCGGCCCTGGTGCCTTGGAAACACCTCTGCGTCCCATGAATGAACGTATTTTATTTGGAATTGTTTTAATCGTTCTCAATTTTTCTTATCCAAAAAGTGGTACTGATGTAACGTTAGAATTTAATACTCTCTGTTGAGAGCTATAGTCTATCCTGAAATGAATGCCTTCATTCACGATCAATTATTTTGAAAACTGTCTGTTGCATCGTTATGAAATTTTTCCTGCCGTCTTATATTTACCCCCACCCAAGGAATATGTCTGTGATAGGTCCATAAGCAACTTAAATCATGGAAAGCGGCGACATGTCTTTGATGTTTTGATGAAAAACTAGTGATTTCTCGCTAGCAAATTTGTTTTACAGTAATTTTTCGCCAGTTCGGAAGACGACACAAGGCTCTACGCGAGGCACTTGTCATAAGGCCAATCCTATGAACCGCGAGAAAGTTAATTATTCAGCGTTAATGTTTCCGTGTGAAGAGGTAATACATTTAATAACGTGGACTTCATCTCTGTCCCGTAAATTATATACCGCATATAAACAAACTTTGAAATCTGCTGTACAATCTCCAGAACGAAAATTATTTTGCTGGATTGATATATCATCATTGGCACCTTGCCGTCTTGACAGACGATAGTTTGTGCTTTAAAAAGGCATAATAACTTTTAACTATGGCGGTAGCGAGTGTGACTGATAAGGCCAATTTGCGCTGTAAATGTCCGTTCACAGTGGGTGCATGTGAACACGTGGTCATTTCCACCATCATGCACCATCTTACGTCTCAAATGCTTGGTGTGTGACTTTTCTGCAATAATTTTCTCCTTTGACTTTATTCCATTTCTGATATTTGCCCTCCATGCAACACGTTCAGCGGCGACTTGCTCCCAATGTGCATTATCAATGCCTGTATCAATCATGTCCCGCTTACACACATCTTTGTATCGTAGTAGAGGCCGACTCTGAGATCTCTTACCCATCTGTAATTCACCAAAAAAGATATCCTTTGGTATTCTACCATCATCCATCCTCCTAAGATGTCCTATCCATCTAAGTCTACGAAGACTGAGCATGGAATAAACTGTCACACAACCTGATCTTTCCAATACTTCAGTATTTGTGATTTTGTCTTGCCACTTAATACCAAGAATTCTTCGCAAACACCGCATATGAAAGCTGTTTAAATTGTTCTCTTGGTATGAGTAAGTTGTCCAGGTTTCACTGCCATAGAGAAGAGTACTAGGGACACAGGCTTGATAGACAAGGATTGATATAATGATAAGGTTATATGCTAGATCTCATCATTTTTCCCTAAGTTGTTTACTGAGATATGGAATTTTATATTGGGGCAGACAAAAGTAAACAGACTATAGTTATAATGTCTGTTAACTTCCACACATTTGCAAGTGCTATTAAAGCTTCTCTGTTTTGTTGTATTCGTATGTTCACTTACTTTACTTCACCTACGCTACTTTACACGGAAATATCAGTTGGGGTGAATTTTGAGGCCAATAAGACACTTCATAAATAAAGACATATATTGTTTGGCGCTGACAGAAGAAAAAGAATGAAGTAGGCAGCACAACATCAGAACTTAAAGCTATAGTTACTGATGGGGATTCGAACCTGTCACCTCCATTTGACGACAGAGCCTCGCTGCAGGTACAAGTGTACTTCGTCGCATGACCAACTAGACACCCTAAAAACAGGTGTCTTCATTAGCCAGGTTTATAATCCCTCCGACACCCCGGAAGATTAACTCGGTCAACAAATGCCAGCAGAAGTCGGATCTGTCGGCCGAAAGGCGCAAGTATCGCAGCTCTGCTGTAAACAGGCACAACGCAGTCACGTCCGAAAAAACTCTCCGGATGACCGCAGAAAAAGAAGTAATCCTTCCTACTTCTCTCTTCTACTTCTGTGAGAGCCACACAATTTGTGTGTTTATTTATCATCTGTCTTACGTTACGTTACTTTACGTTACGTTACTTTATTTTACGTTATTTTACAGTGCGCTACTTAACGTTACGTTACTTTACTTTACTTTACTTTACTTTATATTACTTTACCTTACGTTACTTTATTTTACGTTACTTTACATTACTTTGTTTTGCGTTACTTTACTTTAAGTTACTTTACTGAGCTTACACGTTCAGACCAGTAGGAACTGACACTCTCAACGCAGACCTAACATGGTGCAGATAAGGGCCACAATGCTATGCATATCATGTTCATTACTCACAATATCTATTTTTGACTCCACGAACATATATAACCACAAAAATGAAGGAACATCTATAAATATGTATAGCTGAATATGGAACTGTTATTTACGAGGAGGTAAATTCAGATTTACATCTTGCTGGCCTGCACGATCAACAGACAGCACTGCCGCACTCTTGCCAAATTGGCCTTGCAGAACGAATTGATATTATATTGCATGCAAAAGACTTCGGAGAAGCGCCAGTAAAATCTGGCTTGACGAAGATGAAATGTACGACGAAAATTAATGACCTGAATAGAAGCAGTTCTTGGATGTGTAAGAGGATTAAACTTAATGCTAGTTTTTATGTAAGGCACTGATGTATTGCACATAGAACACGCCACTTGCAAAGCCACGGAGTGCACTGAGGGCCATTCAATGTATGTATTTATGGGACATCCAACATGGCCGAATGGATAAGCGCCCTCGCTCTTAAATTT
Organism: Cepaea hortensis; assembly: GCA_963921405.1. Classification (NCBI taxonomy): domain Eukaryota; kingdom Metazoa; phylum Mollusca; class Gastropoda; order Stylommatophora; family Helicidae; genus Cepaea; species Cepaea hortensis. Next base: position 15,396,238 of record OY992888.1, on the reverse strand, counting down.
CCGGTTTGTTGATGCCAAGGTAGCGGGTTCAACCTCTAAATCGGTCAATTGGACTAAAATGTTGACTTCTTATCCTTTATTTGGGGACGTAAATAGCATTGTACCTCAGAAGTTAAAGCGGGTAAGCCTCGAGGCCAGGAGCACTTGTAATAAGGATAGCTAGTCCACTCGCAAAAATGTGTCCAGTATACTAGAAGTGGTAACACATTTATAGACTACGCTTGAGTTTAAGGCCAGCGAGCCAAAACAAATGCCTCCAATGCACAGATCTTGCGCATATATTCAAAGACAGACAGACAGACAGACAGACAGACAGACAGACAGACAGACAGACAGACAGACAGACAGACAGACAGACAGACAGCAGACAGACAGACAGACAGACAGACAGACAGACAGACAAACGGACGGACGGACGGGCGGGCGGGCAGGAAGGCAGGCTCAAAATATATAGGTATACAGGTATTCTTCAAGATCTAAACATCGTATGCTTGCTTGCTTGCTTGTGTTCGTTGGCTTGATCTCCAACGCGAAGTCCTGTATGTCGGATGAAGACATCCTGTTGTCCAACATCAGTGTGATGTCATACAGGACCTGAGGTTTGCGTGAGTATCCGTTGTCCCATGTCTGGCTTATTGGTGTGCAGACTGGTGGTTCCTCGCCGTACAGGCAGACACTCTCTGACTTCGGAGGAATCGGCGATCCTATTGACTTTAGCCAGGACCCCAAAGGGACCTGTTGCCCAGGACGCTCGACGAGGTAGACATCGTATAAAACTGGCTCATAATGAGTGCCGTTTTGAGAAAATGAAGTATTATTAACATTTTCTTCATGTGGCATGTAGATATTTTTCGGCAATGATGTTTCGCCATCTCACACGTCCGTCCACATTTCTCACGTCTGTGCGTGCCTGTTTTCACGTTCTAATCATACAAGTGAAGATCTCCGAATAATAAACAATATTTACTGGAACCACGTAGCATCAATTAAAATGGGAAATAAAGAGGGCAATTAAGAACAAAGAAAGTTAGGAGTACACAGGAATGTGTCTTGTCACCGGACCTCTTCTCTCTCTCTATTTAAAAAAAAAAAATGAATGTTCCGTATCCCTTACGGGACGTTGCAGTCAACACCAGCATTTGTCAGCTGCTGTTGATGTACTAGGCAAGTGTTACGTTCAGTAATTTGCCATTGCTTTCTGAACGACCGGCTCCCATACCAGCACGTTATAACACAACGCGACACAGGCTGCTGCACAAATCGGTCGCAGCTGAGTTTCGAACGCCTGGTACCCTGCTCACAAACCGCGTTCGCAAGTCTTTGGCCACGGAGACCCGATCTCTCTCTCTCTCTCTCTCTCTCTCTCTCTCTCTCTCTCTCCCTCTCTCTCTCTCTCTCTCTCTATAGCGAAGTAATAATGACAGAGATCAAAGAGACGTCAGAAATATTAATCGGGTGTATTAATATAAACAATATACGCTATGCAGATGACACATATTGGTGGCGGATAATGCGAAAGATCTACAACAATTGTTTCAAGAGAGGCAAAGATATTGCAAAAAAGGACGCTCCTTGAATATCAAGAAAAGAGTAACAATGGTGGTATCAAAGAAAAAGGTGACACCAAAATGTGAAATTGAAATAGAATGGAACATTCTTAACCATGTGGATAATTTTAAATACTTATGAGCATTTATAACATCAGATGGAAGATGCACAACAGAGATTAAGGGCAGAATAGGGTAAGCAAAAGTATCTTATGCAATAAGTCATTATCATTGATGTAAGAAAGAGAGTGCTGAAGTGCTATATAGAACCTGTTTTGCTGTATGCAGTGAATCTTTGAATGTAAATACACAAATTAAGAAGAACTTGGAAGCCACAGAGATTTGGTTCATGAGACGAATGTTGCGAATTCCTTGAACAGCCACAGTAGCCAACAGCGGTTGCCTGAAACACGGTAATGAAACTAGAACATTACATACAACGATACAAGAAAAACACACAAACAGGTTTATTTGGTCATGTGATGAGAAGAGAGGCATTGGAGAACATCGTAACAACTACAAAAATCGAGGGGAAGAGAGGCAGAGGCAGACCAAGAGAAATGCTAATGTATAGATTGAGACAGTGGCATTGAGGAATCAGCAGCAGAGTTGATCCAGAATACCAAAGACAGCGATCATGAACGCCTACACCAGATGGAATGGCACTTGATGATGATGATTACGATTATGCCATAACGCCAATAGCCCAGGATTGTATGTCTTTCTCTTCCCCTGCTTTTTTCGTCATCTAGTTTGTTAGTTGTCGCTAAGTTGTCAAGTGTGTTTCGCCTCGCAACGTTTCAAAAAAAAAAAAAAAAGGGTTATTGCCTATGTCTTAATTTGTAATAATTCAAAGTTATCATCTTTCGCCTTGAAGGAGTGCTCATTAGTTTCATCAGAAACCACATTTCCACTGCCATTTGACATTTCTCAGCTTATCTGCTTATTGCCCATATTTTAAATCATACAACATTCATCATCATCATCATCATCAAGGGCCTTTCCGGCTGGCACGGGCGATCATGCTTCTCGACAAATTGCGAACTCCGAAGGCATGGATCCATCCATCTGTTGATTCCCTTCCCTCCCATGACACAAAACTGATAAGAATTTTCTCTCTCGATGTCCTTCTCTATTTCTCTTTCCGCATATCTTTCCGGTTATCACAACATGTTCCAGTTTTGGATTTCTTACATTGTGACTACAAAATGACGACTGCCTCTTTCTGATGTTTGTGATAAGTTGTCTTTGCGACTTAACACCCCTCAGAATGTCCAGACTGCTCATTTTGGCTGTCCAATGCATTTTCAACATGCTTCAGTAAAAATGCACTAGTAATAGGGAAACTAGATCAACGCAAACATTGGTCCAACATGGGCAAAAGTTCAAACATGGCGAACGAAAAACAAATCGTTGTTGAATTATTATTATTATTATTATTATTATTATTATTATTATTATTATTATTATTATTATTATTATTATTATTATTATTCTGCATTCGTCCGAAATGTTGTTTTAGACGTAATTGTGTTGCACCTTTTTACAGCAGAATAGATTGTATGTATGTGTAGCACTTTAACTCTCTTTCTCACTGGAAAAGGACAATATTTTAGTAGTGCGCAAACTTTCCATCTAGCAAAAGGCAATTTTTGCAATGACCATTTTTATTCTAATCTCAACAAGCATAAATTAAATGGGTTTAACCGCTTTAAAGCTGTGAAATGTTGACAATTAACAAACACCCGGTGTTGTTTAGTTTTACTAAACTAGAATTACAATCAAACAAACAAACACTGTGAAAGTTCCGGTGACAAGACGTCATCAGTAAAAAAAAAAAAAATTAAAAAAATAAACAAGAAGCAGACCAGAAAAATACACACAACAAACCAAAAACGGTCGAGAGAAGAACATTGCGGAATAATGAATGTTAAATAACAAGCTTAATGAACTATGTGGCACTTAACTCAAAACGTCCTTGGTAAATCTGTCTGTCTGTCTGTCTGTCTGTCTGTCTGTCTGTCTGTTTGCCCCTCTCTCTCTCTCTCTCTCTCTCTCTCTCTCTCTCTCTCTCTCTCTCTCTCTCTCTCTCTCTCTCGCGTCTAAATGAAGGACGTCTGTCTTAGGCGGTGTTTAGACGAGGAAGTCTGTCTTTGATGGTGTCTAGATAAAGGAAGTCTGTCTTTGGTGGTGTTGAGATGAAGGATGTCTGTCTTTGTCTGTGTCTAGATGAAGGACGTCTGTGTTTGGCGGTGTTTAGACGAAGACGTCTTTCTTTGGCGGAGTTTAAATTATAGGCGTATATCTTTGGCGAAGTTTAGAGGTAGGGTTTCTGGCTTTAACGGAGTTTTAGATAGTGCATATGTGTTTAACAGAAGCCAAATGTAGGGAATCAGTCTTTGAAGGAGTTTAGAGGCAACTCCTCTGCCACCGGAGGAGTTTTTAGACGCGAATTCTTTATCTGACGGAATTTAGAAGCATAACATCTGTATTTAATATTATCCGTGTTTACAATTGCATCGGGAAGATGAGTCACGGCGACAAATAAAATCTAGAGAAAGTTGGTCTGTTTCTAAGCGTACACAAAAATCACAGCTCTCCAAAAAGACCCAAAAAAAATCATAACGAAATGGAAATAAAGAAACATAAAGAAATGAGAGAGAGGAAGCAGAAAGAAAGATAGAACGTAAGAAATAATGTGTCAATTTGTATAAATTGATTGCGGCCAGCGTAAGATAAAGATTGTGCATCAAAGAATGATTATTCACTTATGCAAGCAGCCATCTATCGCCATGGAAACAAATTAAAACCTTGGCATATAAAATGGCCGAGTATAAGGGGATTAACTCCCGATTCTATATTTGAAGATTTTTCAGCCGTCCTTTGAAAGCTCGCAGGGAAAATAAGCGGGCGCGATTTTGATAAATGCCAATAATTATGGGAATTCTGAACAGGAAATCGTTGAATAAATAACAGCGCGAATAATTACTTGACATAGATAAACATATATCTTCATTTAAAGGCAAACATTCAGGCCGAATGAAAGAAGGTTGCCGTGCAGTTTTACAAAAGGCAATCAAGTGGGCCATTCTGCTCAATTACATAGCTGGACCTAACCTGTTGCGGGCAGAATAATTTGGATATAGTTTTGAAGTTGGGCATACATGAAGATGTTTGTTTTTATGTTTCTCCTGTTGCATTTTTTTTCATTTCTGGGTTTTATTTTGTATACCTTTACTTTTATGGTCTCTGTGGCTAAGGGCTTGCGAACGCGGTTTGTGAGCCCGTATACCCGGGTTCGAAACACGGCGGTGCTGGTTTTTTCGAAAAAGGTATAGGGGCCGGTCGTTCAGAAAGCAATGGCAAACTACTGAACGTAACACTTGCCTAGTACATCAACAGCAGCTGAAAAAATGCTGGTGTTGACTGCAACGTCCCGTAAGGGATACGCAACACAATTTACTTTTATGGCCCTGTGGCAAAAGTATTTTCGGAGTGAAGTTTATATTCCAGCATACCGCGTTCGAAACACCGCTGCGGAAAATTTAACAGCATACCACCTTGCTTTGGTATTTATAAAATGATATGAGTGCCAGTTGTTCGGTCGGTCGGTCGGTCTTTCTGTTTCTCTACCTGCCTCACTGTCTCCCCTCCAGCCTGCCTTCTCGCATGCAGGCCCGGTGGTCATGGTTTGGATCCACATCTGGGCGGATCCGAACTTTTACCTCTGACCAGGTCTCCCAGGTCCATCCAGCCTAAAATGGGAACCAGTAAACGTCTTGGGGAAGTAAAAGCCACCGGAGTGATACTGTCCACGTCATCCATCGATTGGTCTATCAGAATATGGGCTGAGCACCATATTCCCAGTGAGCCTGAAGACATGTAAAAGGATCCTATACTTCTTCTTCTTCTTATACTGGGTGTATTTTTAATGACTGTAAGGCTTTTGAAACGCCGTTCCAAGTTTTGTATTTACCTTTTATGTTGCATGAACTCCACAGAGGGTGTATACAAATCTTAAAACTGCAATATTATCAAAAACCCCACAGTCATCAAAAATACACCGTATAGTCTATACCGTATTGCGCTGGTGATCATGTCTGTCCACAGCTCTCTGTCTCGTGTGCTGACAATTAATTCTGATACTGATGTTCCTCCATGCCAAACTGCCCAGCATCTTCTCTCGTGGGCTCTCCAAGTCTCTTTTCCCCTCCTGCTTTTCCCTTCTCATGACATGTCCAAGGAATGGAAACTATCTTCTTCTGATTGATTGATTGATTGATTTAGGAACCGACATCACAGCATTCGGGGCATTCCCATAAGCGCTCCGTCCCCATCCTCAGAAGCCAGCGAAGAGTTCCAACCCCAATAGTACCAGTAGCAATCTGATTATATGTGCGTCTCGCCTTTCTTCTAAGCGTTGAGCATCGACCAGATCCCCTCGTCACTCCACGCTGTCGCATTCTTGCCAGACTATGGTATGATACGAGTAACCAGTTCTTTTATGAGTTAACGTCTGTCAAGATATCTTCATTGTTCTTTCTACTACACCGTGTTCTAATCATCCTTCCATAAAATCACATCTCCGCAATGCATGGCCGGATGGACCAGAGCACTGGTTCCTAAACATTTATAACTCTTTACTTCAGATGAAACAACTGATCCACAAGAAATAAATGAACTTTTATTTGCAGACGATCAGTGCCTGTTTTATAACGCGAGAGCAGACTGCAAAATCATATCAATAATCTGAATTCAACACGCAGCAGATACAGCCAAACCCGAAGTGATGCAAATTAGCAGATCTCCTGGTCCACTAAGTATACATATAAATAGCACATCTCTGAAATAAGTTAAATAAATTAAATATCTTAAATGTATGATTACAGAATATGGCAGATTAGACAGAGCAATCGAAATCATATGTCAAAAAAGCAAATGCACTTATATATCAACTATCACCCATACTGGAACATCCAAATATACCTATCTCTGCAAAACGATAGATAATAAACAGTATATTCACACCAACCCAATGCTACCAATCTCAAACTTGGACATGTATCCAAATCACACTTTCGCAAAAGCAAAACCTGCTATGAGATGATATGCCTGAGGAGAGCTTCCAACTTGGCAGTCTGAGACCGAGTAAGAAATGTTGTTATCAGACAGACATTGGGATCAACACCTTGTGCCACATTTATTGAAAGATAGAAGATCAAGTGTTTGGCCATCTCGTTAGAATGCAACACCATCAATTACCATCACTGGCCTTACATCAAAGATCATCTGCGACAAGAGCAAGAGGACTCCCGAGATTAAAATGCATTGACGATATCAAAGACATTGTACAATCACACGGAATGACGCTATCTAATGCCACCCATTGGGCGCTGGAGAACCAATTATTCCTCCCCACAACGCTTGACGGCAAAAGTGGAAGATGATGATGATAATGATGATGTTGAAGCATAGCTCAGAAAAATATGTAGGACATGTATATTAACCAAGCATAGCTCAGAAATCACAATAGGAAACTTACATTAGCCAAACATAGCTCAGGAAATATTGTAAGAAATTTGTATTAGCCAAGTACAGCTCAGGAAATATTGTAAGAAATTTGTATTAGCCAAGTACAGCTCAGGAAATATTGTAAGAAATTTGTATTAGCCAAGTACAGCTCAGAAAATTTTGTAAGAAACTTGTATTAGCCAAGTACAGCTCAGGAAATATTGTAAGAAATTTGCATTAGCCAAGTACAGCTCAGGAAATATTGTAAGAAATTTGCATTAGCCAAGTACAGCTCAGGAAATATTGTAAGAAATTTGCATTAGCCAAGTACAGCTCAGGAAATATTGTAAGAAATTTGTATTAGCCAAGTACAGCTCAGGAAATATTGTAAGAAATTTGTATTAGCCAAGTACAGCTCAGGAAATATTGTAAGAAATTTGTATTAGCCAAGTACAGCTCAATAAATATTGTAAGAAATTTGTATTAGCCAAGTACAGCTCAGGAAATATTGTAAGAAATTTATATTAGCCAAGTACAGCTCAGGAAATATTGTAAGAAATTTGTATTAGGCAAGTACAGCTCAGGAAATATTGTAAGAAATTTGTATTAGCCAAGTACAGCTCAGGAAATATTGTAAGAAATTTGCATTAGCCAAGTACAGCTCAGGAAATATTGTAAGAAATTTGCATTAGCCAAGTACAGCTCAAGAAATATTGTAAGAAATTTGCATTAGCCAAGTGCAGCTCAGGAAATATTGTAAGAAATTTGCATTAGCCAAACATAGCTCAGAAAATATTGTAAGAAATTTGCATTAGCCAATCATAGCTCCATAGCTATAGGAAATGTATATTAGCAAAACACAGCTCAGAAAACACCATAGGAAATGTATAATTGGCGTTCATTTGAAATCCGTTCGTGCCGCACCTCGCGTAATTGCGTGAGTTGAACATGATCATGTCATATGTGATAAGTACAGACCAATGAATAACAGAGCACGTGCTTATCGTCCCATGATGCATAGGTTCTGTTTCTGACCGTTAAAAGAATGTCCGGATTGATCCAAAATCCGTCCAGAGAAGCTCAAAGAGCGGTGATTCAGTTTCTTTCATTTGAAGGATGTCGACCAGTGGACATTCATCGAAGAATGCAGGCATCGTACGGTAACAAATATGTGTCGAAGAAAACAGTGACAGACTGGGCACGAATGTTTCGGAAAGGATGTCAGTTCACGACAGATCTTCGACGGCCGGGTCGAGCGCATATTGTTGCAACAACAACAACAACAAAAACATCGTCAAAATTGATGCAGTAGTACAGATGAACCGTTGTCGAAGCATACGTTCGTTAGCGAAAGAATTTGATGTGTCAATTGGGACAATTCAAAAGGTCGTTTGTAAGAAACTGCAATATCGAAAGGTGTGTTCACAGTGGGTACCACGGATGTTGACCGACCACCAAACAGAGGAACGCATGGAATGGTGTTTGAACCATTGCTGCGTTACAGAATGGAGGGTGATGAATTTCTTTTCCGCATAGTGGCAGGCGATGAATCATGGTGTCACCAGTTTGAGCTGAGCAGCAAAAGATAGAGCATCCAATGGAAGCATACTGGATCACCAAAAGCCAAAAAATTAAAGTTACAGGTTTCCGCTGGTAAGGTTATGCTGATCGCATTTTTTTTATCATGAAGCGCTATTGTTGGCCGACTTGAAAGAACCCGTTGTCAACATCAACTCTATCCACTACTTGCAAACACTAGACAAGCTGCAAAATGCCATTAAGAATAAAAGACACGGCATGCTTTCTCGCGGTGTGATTTTGTTGCACGAAAATGCTCGTCCGCATGTCGCAAAGATCATGCAGGAATCATTAGCAAGGAAGAAGTGGGAAATTCTGCAACATCCAGCCTAATGTCCTGATTTGTCATCATGTGATTTTCATTTGTTCGGACCTCTAAACAAAAGCTCCCAAGGGGCAACGATTTCACACAGATGCAGACGTAATGAACGCTGTAAACACTTGGTTCAGCGAGCAACCACAATCCTTTTTTGCGGATGGCATTCGCCGCCTACCTAAGCAATTGGATGCTTGCCTGAATGCCTACGGCGACTTTTTCTGACCAACCCATGGTGCATAATTCATTCAAAATTAACGCTTTGTTTAATTCTACCATGCTTGTTAATTTTTCTTTCATGCTTTTGTAATAAAGACATTGGAACGGGTTTCAAATGAACGTCCCTAATATATTAGCCAAACATAGGTCAGAAAACACCATTAAATTAAATTTAATTATTTGCATATCCTTTACAGGACATTGCTGTCAAGATCAGCATCTTTTAGCTGATTGTTGATTTCTTGGCAAGATTACGCTCAGTAGTTTGCTATTGCTTTCTGAGAGGCCGGCTCACATACCCCGTAAGTTATCGACCCGATTCGAACCACTGCTGATTCTCACCGTCGTCACGTTACTTACGTGAGTATACGAGATTACGGAGAAAAGTCGCTAAGCTCTAGACCAGGAAGCCGACAGAAAACACCATAGGAAATGTATATTAGCCAAACATAGGTCAGAAAACACTGTGGGAAATTTATATTATACAAGCTTACAAAACGCAATATCAAAATTGTACTTTAACAGAATGCCAGCTCCGTGGTGAAGGCCTTACGGACGCAGTTCGTAATTCCGCATACCCACGTTCGAAACACAGCTGCAGGCTATTTGGAAGGAGACCACCTTGCGTTGTTTTAATACAAAATGGTATGAGTACCTGTCGTTCAGAAAGCAATGGCAAACTTCAGAACGTAAACTTGCCAAGAGATCACAACAACAAAAACAAAATGCTGTGTTGACTGCGACGTCCTGTGACGGATATATGCAATAACCTAACCTTAACCAAATATAGTTTAAAACCCGACATCAGAAATTTAATTTAACCACACAGGGATCTAAAACAATTTTTCAGAAATGTGTTAACCAATGTTGCCGGTCTCCCTGGCTAAGGGGTTAATGACTTTTTCCGTAATCCCGTATATCCAGGTAGGGTAATGCAGCTGCGCGAGATTCGGTAGCGGATCACGTCGCGTTGGTTACTTACGGCGGTATGTGAGCCGGCCGCTCAGAAAGCAATGGCAAACTAATGAGAGTAATCTTGCCAAGAAATCAACAGCAGCAGTAAAATGATGGTGTTGACACCGATGTCCTGTAAATAGGATATATGTGGGAAAAAAACAAACAATGGTAGGTTAGAAAAAAGAAAACAAAACACATCGGATTGGTATATTGTATCTGCTATTACAAACATTTAAAGAAAAGAAATGATTGGTTGCTGCGTTGTGGTGTACGTAAAACACATAGACATCAATTGCCTGGGAACCACTGATGCCATAGTAATATCATGACACATAAACTACACGTATTGATTGGCACACATAGCAGCTCAGGGAGGAAGTAGAGATTAGATGACACACAAGACAAAATGAAACTCTCCTATTCTGACATAGACTTGGCGATCTTACAACATTCTCAAGGCGATGTTGTATCAAAATGAAATAAATCTTATTTTTCTATCAAAATTAAATCAATCTCGTTTCCGGTTTATCACATGAACTTTCCAAGGTCAGGCAACCCCTCCGATGATTCTGGAACCAGGAATTCGAGATCGATAAACTATGTTCTTACTTCGTTCTCTCAGTTTTCCTTTACGTTTTGTGGTCTCTCGCTTTGAGCTCAGTCGTAGTCAATACACGTGCAACTACTCCAAGTGCACTGGATTTATTTTTGCGTGCAGTTAGCTTATCTTATTGTCAGTTTCCTTCGACCTGAGGAGAAACAGACATCGATTCAGAGATATTTGTAAGTTAGTCCTCAGGTCAAACACGAGAAATCAACATTCAGTCCTGCTGACTGGTGTTGGGGTTTAATCAGCTACCTCGGCATCAGCGCTCCCGAAGTTTACGTGCGCTCTGATAGATTTTGCCAATCTGACCTCCAACCACGTGATTTTTTGTTTTGTTTTTTTAATTTTCCGATTATAATTTGACCATCTGTGTTTTATTTTCCTTTTTTTTTTCACAGCACTGCTTGCATCATCCATTACAATCTGTAGTCATTTTATTTTGTAAAGGCCTTCCACGCCTTAAGGCGATACATAAACTGTTCTTTGCCCGGACTGTAAGCTTTCATTGATGTTTGTTTAATTGTCCAGTATAACTTGACTACCTGTGTTTTCTGTTTGTTTGTTGAGCGAGTCACGTATCCTCCGTTACGATCTATAGTCCTGTTATTTTCGGTTTGTAAAAGCCGTCTGCCGGCTCCCTGGCCGAGGGGTAATCGCGAATACTCTCCGTAATCCCGAATACTCTCGTGGTTGACGTGAGTGCACAAGAATTGGAAGCGGTTCGAGTCGCACCAGTGACTTACGATAGTATGGAGCCGGTCGCTCAGAAAGTCGTGGCGTGTTGATGAGCGTAATCTAGCCTAGGAATCAACATACAGCTGAAAGATGCTGGTGTTGACCGCAATATCCTGAAACAGGATGGAAACGCGGGGAAAAAAAAAGCCGTCTACGCCTTATATTTTCCTTATATCTCAAATGTTCTAGCTATGCCAAACTCACCATCATATTTGTTCTATGTCAAACTCTCCATCCCAATTATTCTATGTCAAACTCTCCATCCCATTTGTTTTGTGTCAAACTCTCCATCCTATTTGTTATATGTCAATCTCTCCATCCCATTTGTTCTATGCCCGCTCTTGATCCCATTTGTTCTATGTCAAATTTTACATCATATATTTTCTATGGCAAACGATGCATTCTGTATGTTCTAGCTATGTCACACTCTATATCGCATATGTTCTGGTTATGTCAAGCTCGACATCCCATATGTTCTAGCTATGTCAAACCTTACATCACATGTTCTATCAATGTTACCCATGTGATATGTTCTATCTACACCAAACTCCACATCCCATAAGTAATATCAATGTTAAACTCTATCTCCCTTAAGTTATAACTATGTCAACCTCTGCGCCCCACATGTTCTATCTGCATGGAACTCTACATCCCAAATGTTCTATCTATATTAAACTCTACACCACATGTTCTATTTATATAAAACTCTGCATGAAATTTTATGTCTATATCAAGCACTACATCAAATCTTATATCTATATCAACCTATACATCCCACATGTGCTATCTGTATTAAACTCTACATCCAATCAGTTAAATCTATATCAAACGCTACATCCCATATGTTCTATTTATATCACAGACTCCACACCAAATGTTCTATTTATATCAAACTCTACACTACTTGTTCTATCTATATCAAACTCTACACCAAACACACTATCTATATCAAACTCTACACTACTTGTTCTATCTATATCAAACTCTACACGACTTGTTCTATCTATATCAAACTCTACACCAAACACACTATCTATATCAAACTCTACACGACTTGTTCTATCTATATCAAACTCTACACCAAATACACTATCTATATCAAACTCTACACCAAACACACTATCTATATCAAACTCTACACCAACCTATCTATATCAAACTCTACACCAACCTATCTATATCAAACTCTACACCAAACACACTATCTATATCAAACTCTACACGACTTGTTCAATCTAGACCAGACTCTACACCAAACACACTGTCTATATCAAATTCTAAACGACCTGTTCTATCTATATCAAACTCTACACCAAACACACTATCTATATCAAACTCTACACGACTTGTTCTATCTATATCAAACTCTACACCAAATACACTATCTATATCAAACTCTACACGACTTGTTCTATCTATATCAAACTCTACACGACTTGTTCTATCTATATCAAACTCTACACCAAACACACTATCTATATCAAACTCTACACGACTTGTTCTATCTATATCAAACTCTACACCAAATACACTATCTATATCAAACTCTACACCAAACACACTATCTATATCAAACTCTACACGACGTGTTCAATCTATACCAAACTCTACACCAAACACACTATCTATATCAAACTCTACACGACTTGTTCAATCTATACCAAACTCTACACCAAACACACTATCTATATCAAACTCTACACGACTTGTTCTATCTATACCAAACTCTACACTAAACACACTGTCTATATCAAACTCTACACGACTTGTTCTATCTATACCAAACTCTACACCAAACACACTGTCTATATCAAACTCTACACCAACCTATCTATATCAAACTCTACAGCAACCTATCTATATCAAACTCTACACCAAACACACTATCTATATCAAACTCTACACCAAACACACTATCTATATCAAACTCTACACCAAACACACTATCTATATCAAACTCTACACGACTTGTTCTATCTATACCAAACTCTACACCAAACACACTGTCTATATCAAACTCTACACCAACCTATCTATATCAAACTCTACACCAACCTATCTATATCAAACTCTACACCAAACACACTATCTAAATCAAACTCTACACGACTTGTTCTATCTATATCAAACTCTACACCAAACACACTATCTATATCAAACTCTACACGACTTGTTCTATCTATATCAAACTCTACACCAAACACACTATCTATATCAAACTCTACACCAACCTATCTATATCAAACCCTACACCAACCTATCTATATCAAACTCTACACCAAACACACTATCTATATCAAACTCTACACCAAACACACTATCTATATCAAACTCTACACCAAACACACTATCTATATCAAACTCTACACGACTTGTTCTATCTATATCAAACTCTACACCAAACACACTATCTATATCAAACTCTACACCAAACACACTATCTATATCAAACTCTACACCAAACACACTATCTATATCAAACTCTACACCAAACACACTATCTATATCAAACTCTACACCAAACACACTATCTATATCAAACTCTACACGACTTGTTCTATCTATATCAAACTTTACACCAAACACACTATCTATATCAAACTCTACACCAAACACACTATCTATATCAAACTCTACACGACTTGTTCTATCTATATCAAACTCTACACCAAACACACTATCTATATCAAACTCTACACCAAACACACTATCTATATCAAACTCTACACCAAACACACTATCTATATCAAACTCTACACCAACCTATCTATATCAAACTCTACACCAACCTATCTATATCAAACTCTACACCAAACACACTATCTATATCAAACTCTACACGACTTGTTCAATCTATACCAAACTCTACACCAAACACACTATCTATATCAAACCCTACACCAACCTATCTATATCAAACTCTACACCAACCTATCTATATCAAACTCTACACCAACCTATCTATATCAAACTCTACACCAAACACACTATCTATATCAAACTCTACACGACTTGTTCAATCTATACCAAACTCTACACCAAACACACTATCTATATCAAACTCTACACCAAACACACTATCTATATCAAACTCTACACGACTTGTTCTATATATATCAAACTCTACACCAAACACACTATCTATATCAAACTCTACACGACTTGTTCTATCTATACCAAACTCTACACCAAACACACTATCTATATCAAACTCTACACCAACCTATCTATATCAAACTCTACACCAAACACACTATCTATATCAAACTCTACACGACTTGTTCAATCTATACCAAACTCTACACCAAACACACTATCTATATCAAACTCTACACCAAACACACTATCTATATCAAACTCTACACGACTTGTTCTATATATATCAAACTCTACACCAAACACACTATATATATATATATATATATATATCTATATCAAACTCTACACGACTTGTTCAATCTATACCAAACTCTACACCAAACACACTATCTATATCAAACTCTACACCAACCTATCTATATCAAATTCTACATCCCACGTGTTTAGTTATATCACATTCTATGGACATGTTCTCTTTAGCCATAAAACACACAAAGACAACGGTGCTTTGTTTAACGTTTCGTCACCTCTCCCGTGGAGCGGAAACAGGCTGGCAGCCTTCCATTGATTCCCGCCTTGTGTCAACATACTAAATAAATATCACGCTTGAAAATACGAGGAGACAAATCTTAAGTCTTGCTGTTTCATTTTTGGGACGGTGTTTAGAACATTTGCTGATATAAAAAATATGCTGAATGTGCGGGGTTTGTGGGAAGAGTTCCGCACATGCTGGACATTTGTAAACTTCAGAGACTGACTGGATAACTTAATACTGATGTATGTAAAATTCAACGGCTGAGTTCATTACTCAGTACTGATGTATGTAACATGCAACGGCTGATTTAATGACCCAATCCTGATGTATGTGAAATTCATATGACTGGCTTCGTGGCTCAACATTGATGTATGTACAAATAACACACTGATTTCATGACTCAATACTGATGTATGTAAGATTAAACAATTGACTTCATGACTCGCTTGCTTGCTTGCTTGCTGGCTTGCTTGCTTGCTTGCTTGCTTGCTTGCGTTCGTTGGCTTGAGCTCCAACGCGAAATCCTGTATTTCGGATGAAGGCATCCTGTTGTCCAACATCAGTGTGATGTCATACCGGACTGAGGTTTGCGTGAGTATCCGTTGTCCCATGTCTGGCTTATTGGTGTGCAGACTGGTGGTTCCTCGCCGTACAGGCAGACACTCTCCGACTTCGGAGGAATCGGCGATCCTACTGACTTTAGCCAGGACCCCGAAGCGACCTGTTGCCCAGGACGCTCGACGAGGACGCGTCAGTAGGTCTTGGCCAGTATATAAACCGGCCCTGATGCCTTCGAAACACCTCTGCGTCCCTCTTCATGACTCAATATTGATGTATGAAAAATTCAACAGCTGAAATCTTGACTCAGTACCATTCTATGTAAAATTCAACACCTGACACCTTGACAAAGCACTGTTGTGTGTACAAGTCAACAACTTACTTCATGACTGAATACCGATGTATGTAACATTCAATTGTTGACTTCATGATTCATTGACTCTGAGGAATTAAGATCATCTGGCTAATGCAGTCACCGCGAATTGTGCAGGTTAGCGTTTTTGGTCCTCGACAGAAAAAAAATCCACCACCTTACTGAGGATTCGAACCCGGGTATCCACAAGAAGAACGCGGCATTCTAGCCACTCGTTCAGCCGCTCCTGTAGTCATGGTTACTAGAAAGAAAAACGGTCTATCCAAACTCAACATCAACGTGCATAGGAACCAGTTTGAAACACGTCAATGCATTTAATAATTAGGGCACTTTAATAAAGCAGATAGGAGATTTATTTAAGGGGTTGGATGTGCACATCTATCACGGAAAGACCATATAACAAGCAAACATGTGATGAAAAGAAGGCATATTACCACAGTGCACTCGCTCCTTAAGCAAAGACGCCTCCGGTGGCTGGGACATGTCTCTAGAATGGAGGATGAACGTATTCCCAAAGATCTCCTATATGGAGAACTAGCCAATGGGAAGAGGCCAACCAGAAGACCCCAAATGTGATATAAGGATGTGCGTAAATAAGATATGAAAAGCCTCGATCAGGACATGTGGAAAAGAGTTGCAGCAGACAGATGTTTCTGGAGAAGAGATGTACGAAACGGACTGGTGCTCTTTGAGCGCAATCTGATCCAACAAACTGAGGGTAGGAGGCACAAGCATAAAATGAAGTCACTTACTGCGGGACCAGCCTGGTCTTACAGATGCGGAAACTGTGACAGAGACTGTCACTCTCGCATTTGACTATACAGTCACCAGCGGTGCTGTCAGGTACCTCCCCAGCGGCAAACCTCTGTAGTTCTACAGGACTGAAAGAGGCCTACTACTACTACTACTACTACTACTACTACTACTACTACTACTACTACTACTACTACTACTACTACTACTACTACTACTACTACTACTACTACTACTACTACTACTACTACTACTACTACTACTACTACTACTACTACTACTACTACTACTACTACTACTACTACTACTACTACTACTACTACTACTACTACTACTACTACTACTACTACTACTACTACTACTACTACTACTACTACTACTACTACTACTACTACTACTACTACTACTACTACTACTACTACTACTACTACTACTACTACTACTACTACTACTACTACTACTACTACTACTACTACTACTACTACTACTACTACTACTACTACTACTACTACTACTACTACTACTACTACTACTACTACTACTACTACTACTACTACTACTACTACTACTACTACTACTACTACTACTACTACTACTACTACTACTACTACTACTACTACTACTACTACTACTACTACTACTACTACTACTACTACTACTACTACTACTACTACTACTACTACTACTACTACTACTACTACTACTACTACTACTACTACTACTACTACTACTACTACTACTACTACTACTACTACTACTACTACTACTACTACTACTACTACTACTACTACTACTACTACTACTACTACTACTACTACTACTACTACTACTACTACTACTACTACTACTACTACTACTACTACTACTACTACTACTACTACTACTACTACTACTACTACTACTACTACTACTACTACTACTACTACTACTACTACTACTACTACTACTACTACTACTACTACTACTACTACTACTACTACTACTACTACTACTACTACTACTACTACTACTACTACTACTACTACTACTACTACTACTACTACTACTACTACTACTACTACTACTACTACTACTACTACTACTACTACTACTACTACTACTACTACTACTACTACTACTACTACTACTACTACTACTACTACTACTACTACTACTACTACTACTACTACTACTACTACTACTACTACTACTACTACTACTACTACTACTACTACTACTACTACTACTACTACTACTACTACTACTACTACTACTACTACTACTACTACTACTACTACTACTACTACTACTACTACTACTACTACTACTACTACTACTACTACTACTACTACTACTACTACTACTACTACTACTACTACTACTACTACTACTACTACTACTACTACTACTACTACTACTACTACTACTACTACTACTACTACTACTACTACTACTACTACTACTACTACTACTACTACTACTACTACTACTACTACTACTACTACTACTACTACTACTACTACTACTACTACTACTACTACTACTACTACTACTACTACTACTACTACTACTACTACTACTACTACTACTACTACTACTACTACTACTACTACTACTACTACTACTACTACTACTACTACTACTACTACTACTACTACTACTACTACTACTACTACTACTACTACTACTACTACTACTACTACTACTACTACTACTACTACTACTACTACTACTACTACTACTACTACTACTACTACTACTACTACTACTACTACTACTACTACTACTACTACTACTACTACTACTACTACTACTACTACTACTACTACTACTACTACTACTACTACTACTACTACTACTACTACTACTACTACTACTACTACTACTACTACTACTACTACTACTACTACTACTACTACTACTACTACTACTACTACTACTACTACTACTACTACTACTACTACTACTACTACTACTACTACTACTACTACTACTACTACTACTACTACTACTACTACTACTACTACTACTACTACTACTACTACTACTACTACTACTACTACTACTACTACTACTACTACTACTACTACTACTACTACTACTACTACTACTACTACTACTACTACTACTACTACTACTACTACTACTACTACTACTACTACTACTACTACTACTACTACTACTACTACTACTACTACTACTACTACTACTACTACTACTACTACTACTACTACTACTACTACTACTACTACTACTACTACTACTACTACTACTACTACTACTACTACTACTACTACTACTACTACTACTACTACTACTACTACTACTACTACTACTACTACTACTACTACTACTACTACTACTACTACTACTACTACTACTACTACTACTACTACTACTACTACTACTACTACTACTACTACTACTACTACTACTACTACTACTACTACTACTACTACTACTACTACTACTACTACTACTACTACTACTACTACTACTACTACTACTACTACTACTACTACTACTACTACTACTACTACTACTACTACTACTACTACTACTACTACTACTACTACTACTACTACTACTACTACTACTACTACTACTACTACTACTACTACTACTACTACTACTACTACTACTACTACTACTACTACTACTACTACTACTACTACTACTACTACTACTACTACTACTACTACTACTACTACTACTACTACTACTACTACTACTACTACTACTACTACTACTACTACTACTACTACTACTACTACTACTACTACTACTACTACTACTACTACTACTACTACTACTACTACTACTACTACTACTACTACTACTACTACTACTACTACTACTACTACTACTACTACTACTACTACTACTACTACTACTACTACTACTACTACTACTACTACTACTACTACTACTACTACTACTACTACTACTACTACTACTACTACTACTACTACTACTACTACTACTACTACTACTACTACTACTACTACTACTACTACTACTACTACTACTACTACTACTACTACTACTACTACTACTACTACTACTACTACTACTACTACTACTACTACTACTACTACTACTACTACTACTACTACTACTACTACTACTACTACTACTACTACTACTACTACTACTACTACTACTACTACTACTACTACTACTACTACTACTACTACTACTACTACTACTACTACTACTACTACTACTACTACTACTACTACTACTACTACTACTACTACTACTACTACTACTACTACTACTACTACTACTACTACTACTACTACTACTACTACTACTACTACTACTACTACTACTACTACTACTACTACTACTACTACTACTACTACTACTACTACTACTACTACTACTACTACTACTACTACTACTACTACTACTACTACTACTACTACTACTACTACTACTACTACTACTACTACTACTACTACTACTACTACTACTACTACTACTACTACTACTACTACTACTACTACTACTACTACTACTACATGTACGTTAGCTCAAGCAATTGTTGCATTTTATAAGATGAATTAGCCTTTAGCAAGATGAAAAACATTCTGACCAATAAAAAGGTGTCAATTGAAACGAGAAAAAGAGTGTTGAGGGGATACATAGAGTCTGCTCTTTTGTATGGATGTGAAAGACAATGTGCAGTCTAGCTGAAAAACATCTGATGGCTGCACAAATGTAGTTTTAGAAGAACATGCAAAGAATACCATGGACAGATAGAAAAACCAATGACCAAGTACTACAGGGGACAAATGAAGATCGTAAATTGATTAGAGAAATTAGACGTAGACAGTCAAATTTTTTAGACATGTTATGAGCAGAAATGAATTGGAGAACTTAGTGACAACTGGCAAGATCGAAGGGAACAGACCAAGAGTAAGACCGACAGGAAAATACCTGGATGGCTTGGCCACGTATCATGGACGAGACAGGAACACTGAGCTGATCCACGACTCTGGTGATCGAGTGAAATGGCGAGTCATGACCGCCCACGCTTTCCGGCATGACACGCTATTGATTGATTGATTGATACTCTCTGCAACCTCTTGTTATCAGTCGGGGTGGGGAAAAGAGTTCTGAAGTGCTATATTGAACCAATCCTGATGTATAGAAGCTAATCATGGACAACTGGCAAACAGTGAGGAATTATTTGCAGGCTGTGAAGATGTGGTTATTACTCCATCCATCCATCATGTACCATGCCGGTAAGCGTTGGCAGTCATGTTCTGCCATCTCACTCGATCACCAGAGTCGTGGATCAGCTCTGTGTTCCTGCCTTGGCCATGCCATGTGCCAAGCCATCCAGGTATTTACTTCTCGATCTTCCCCTTGGTCTGTTCCTTTCGATCTTGCCAGTTGTCACCAAGTTCTCCAATTCATTTTTTCTCATAACATGCCCCAAAAATTGTTTACTGTCTACGTCTAATGACTCTAATCAATTTACGATCTTCATTTGTTTCTTGAAGGACTTGTTCATTGGTTTTCCTATCTGTCCATGGTATTCTTTGCATTTTCCTCAGAAACCACATTTCCACAGCCATCAGCTGTTTTTCAGCCTGGCTGCTTATTTTCCACGCTTCACATCCATACAAAAGTACAGGTTCTATGTAGCATTTCAACAGTAATATGACAAAATGGACATTGCGGATAAAGTTTCATCGGCACATAGGCAATAATATGATAAAACAATATAGAAAATACATACAAGTTCTTCTTACAGTCCATATTGTTGATGATCATGTCTGTCCACATCCTCCTGAATCATGTGCTGTCAATCATTTCTGATACTGATGTTGCTGTATGCCTTAGTGTTAAACTGTCCAGCATCTTCTCTCTTGGTTTCCCCTGCCTCTTTTCCTCTCAAACTTTCCCGTTGTGGCGACATACTCCAGCTATCCTCTTCTCATGACATAAGCAAAGAATGTAAGCTATCTTCTTCTGAGTAACCAGTTCTGTTGTGAAAGCATCAACAAGCTAGGGGGCAGGTAAACCAAGTGTGTTGCCAGGCAGGGGGAAATGTTGAGGAATAAAACACACAAAATGTCTGGTTCTCAATTTTGTAAACAAGTTATTTGTAAAATCCCTGTTATGTAATGCAATCAATCAGGTGCCGTCTATACAATGAAGGTTGGTTGCAATGGAACTCAAACTCTGTCTGTCTCTCGCCTTGATTGTACATTCTGTCAGATTGATGTTGGTCCATCTCTTGATGTTATCTTCCCACTTTTATCATTGTCTACCTCTCGCTCGCTTGTCCTCAACCTTGCCCTCCAGTATGGTTTTTATAAGAGTAATATGTCTTTTAACGTGGCCGAAATATTTCACTTGCCTCTTTTTTTATTTCTTTCATTAACTCGCTTTTTATTCCCAGTTTTTCTAGAACCTCTATTTGATTGGTTTTGTTTCCATTAAATCTCTATATATAAAATGCAATGTATGTATGTATTTATGTCCGTCCGTTCTTTATGCGTTCGCGAACGGTCCATCCGATTGAGATGAAATTTTCTACACGTCTTCTTCTCATTCCAGTGCAACCAACTGTCATAGTTTTTTTTTTAGTGTACAATACTAACATACTTACTAACATTTAATATTTAAATTTACATGACTTAACATAAGAAAAATTAAATAAAGGGACATAACTTTTAGTAGCATTGCTATATCTTAGGTTAAATCCCCTGGCTAATAAAATATATATCTAATAGATAGATAGATAGATAGATAGATAGATAGATAGATAGATAGATAGATAGATAGATAGATAGATAGATAGATAGATAGATAGATAGATAGATAGATAGATAGATAGATAGATAGGCAGGCAGGCAGGCAGGCAGGCAGGCAGGCAGGCAGGCAAGCTGGCTGGCTGGCAGGCAGGCAGGCAGATCCCCGCCTGGAACTGGGCGAAGCCGGGCCGGGTCAGACAGACAGACAGACAGACTGACAGACAGACAGACAGATCCCTGCCAGGGACCGGGCGAAGCCGAGTCAGACAGGCAGACAGACAGACAGACAGACAGACAGATAGTCGGGAACGGAAACTTATATGACTACTTATATGAATTAAATTAGATGCTCCCATCAGGGGCTGGGCGAAGCCGGTCCGGGTGAGACAGACAGACAGACAGACAGACAGACAGACAGACAGACAGACAGACAGACAGACAGATCCCCGCCAGGGACTGGGCTAAGCCGGGCCGGGTCAGACAGACAGACAGACAGACAGACAGACAGTCGGGAATGGGAACTTAGATGACTACTTATATGAATTAAATGAGATGCTCCCATCAGGGGCTGGGCGAACCCGGGCCGGGACAGACAGACAGACAGACAGATCCCCGCCAGGGACTGGGCGAAGCCGGGCCGGGTCAGACAGACAGACAGACAGACAGACAGACAGACAGACAGACAGTCGGGAACGGGAACTTAGATGACTACTTATATGAATTAAATGAGATGCTCCCATCAGGTGCTGGGCGAAGCCGGGCCGGGTCAGACAGACAGACAGACAGACAGACAGACAGACAGACAGACAGACAGACAGACAGACAGACAGACAGACAGATCCCCGCCAGGACCTGGGCGAAGCCGGGCCGGGTCAGCTAGTACGATATATTCGTCAGTATATCCACACCCCCAGGGTCTCTATTCTACTTTCTAGTTGCTTATTTAATGTTCAGACCCCCGCGTCTTACAGTAGTGTTAAATATACGTAACATTTGACAATTCACATGTTTAATGCGTTGTTAATCTCACTAGATATTAATATTGATTTCATGCCGTTGAAAGCAATTATTGCCATTCTTATTCTCTTTTTGTTTTGTTGTTTGTATTTCTATTTCACTTCTGCCATCATCTGTTATTACATGTCCAAGATAGGAGAAACATGTTACTTGTCTAGTATCTCCCTGTTTACTGTGATGTCCATTGATGCCCTTTCCTTTCCACTGCTAATTATCATAGTTTTTGTTTTTTGGAGGGTAATATCCAAGCCACATTCTGCATTATGCCTGTTTACTTGTTCCACTAGGTTTTTTAACTCTTGCACGTTTTCTGCTAGTAACACGGTATCGTCAGCATACTTTACATTGGTTATGATTCTTCCGTTAATATTTAGTGCAGGCAGTTTTACTTGTTTAGAAATTATTACTGTGTATAGGTTGAATGGGCTTGGAGACAACTCACATCCCTGCCATTCTCCTCTTTTTATCTCTGTGTTCGACGAATAGTTATTTCCGCATCTAATAGACGCCACTTGTTCCCAGTACAAGTTACTAATAAGTCTGATGTCCTTTTCGTCTACTCCTATATCTTGAACGCACGTAATTAGTCGTTCATGTTGTCCTCTGTCAAAAGCTTTCTTGTAGTCTATAAAACAAATATATATATATATATATATATATATATATATATATATATATATATATATATATATATATATATATATATATATATCTTATTCTTCTTCTTCTTCAGCGTTCCGAGCCATTGAGGTTCTTTGCTGCAGATACAATCCGTCTCCATTCGTCTCTCTGGTTGACCCTCTCTTGCCAGTCGTTGATTCCAAGTGCTTGTAGGTCTGTATATATATTATCTCTCCACCGTCTTCTTGGTCTACCTCGGGGTCTACGGTCATTTATTTCCTGAGTGTAAGCGAGTTTCGTTTCCCTATTATCTTCCACTCTTTCGATATGCCCCAGCCATTGTAGTCTATTAGCCTTCATGATACCAGTGATTAGCGGGGACTTAAACAGATCATAAATGTCTTTGTTACTTCTTCTTTTCCACTCTCCACTTTGTGTATCCCTAATGGGTCCAAAGATGCGTCTTAAAACTTTGTTCTCAAAGGTTTGTAACAAGGCTTCGTCTTCTTTCGTTGTACTCCAGGTTTCAGAGCCATACAGCACAACTGGTCTGATCAGTGTTTTGTATATTGTGATTTTGGTGTTACGAGATAGCGCCTTTGATTTTAGTAGATGTTGTAGTGCATAGTATATCTTATTTCCAGAATTGATTCTAGTTTGTATTTCTTCCCTTATGATGTTGGAGCAGTTGAAGATCGTACCCAGGTATTTGTATGTTTCCATTCTTTTAATGGTCATATTATCTATTTGTCGGTCTCTGTGGCTAAGGGCTTGCGAACGCGGTTTGTGATCCCGTATACCCGGGTTCGAAACACGGCGGTGCTGGTTTTTTCGAAAAAGGTATAGGGGCCGGTCGTTCAGAAAGCAATGGCAAACTACTGAACGTAACACTTGCCTAGTACATCAACAGCAGCTGAAAAATGCTGGTGTTGACTGCAACGTCCCGTAAGGGATACGCAAAACAATTTATTTGTATTATCTATTTGTATGTGGCCAGAGTTTTTAGCCATTCCTTCTCTTGAAATTACCATATATTCTGTCTTATCTTGTTTGATAACCAGCCCCATGTGTTGGGCTTTTTCCTTTAAGTGAGTCAATATTTCCAATGTCTTTTGTTCATTTCCCCCTATAATATCTATATCATCTGCATAACCAAGCAGCTTGGATGTTTCTCCAATATCACATTCCTCCTTTAACCTCCTTACAACCTTCTCTAGAGCCAGATTGAAGAGTGGTGGCGATAGTGGATCACCCTGTTTCAAGCCAGATGTTATTTGGAAAGGTTCTGATTTCCTGCCTTTATATGTTACTATATTATAAGTATCTTCCATGCATAGTCTGGTCATGTTGATTAACTTCCTTGGTATTCCAAATTCCCGCATAGCATTCCATAGACTATTCCTATGGACACTATCATAAGCCTTTTTAAAATCCACAAAAATGTTATGGAGATCTCTTTTATATATATATATATATTTCAATGAGCATCCTCAAACAGATTATTGCTTCTCTGGTGCCGCTGATTTTGTAGAACTCAAATTGTTCTTCAGCTACTTCCTCATCTATGTTATTTTGAATTCTTTCTTGTATGACCTTGAGAAATTTCTGAGATGTTACGTAACTACTTCCCTATGTATACACGAACGATAAGTCAGTAAATATGTTACAAAATACAATGTAGAAGGTTATTTAAACGCAAACTAAAACCATTTATTATTGTACTTCCATCTCTTCTCTAATTTCAACATAATCCTCGCTAACAATATTGCATTAATCCCACGACTTGAACAGTTCCCCACTACCTGCACATTATGGGTATTTGGGCTGCTGCCCTAGCCACGTTCGCCTCAAAAGCCCTCCCTCGCTCTACTTGTTCGTTATCAGCACGCAGTTATCACCTCAATCGTGAAGTGCTTTTGCGACAAACGTTTGCCGCCATAGACAGACAATATTGTGTCGTGAATCACTTTGTTAGTAAGATCTCTGGCTCCAAACACCCCACAACAGCACGCTGTTCTTCGGCGGTGAATTTTTCGAGTACGGCTGAGATTTTACACACCACGTACTCATGAAACTTTGTAAGTGCATTAGCATAAGTACACGTCAGTTGTCGTTTGCTACACATAGATATCCAGCTAGATGGATATGCCACATAATGACACTAAAAGCAGGGGTGAGCAAGGCCGAATTTATAAAAGCCTTTGCTTTATATAGTTTATTCATTTTTAAAATAATCCCTTCCCGGTATAGATTCGAACTGACGACTATCAGGCGGTCAGACGAGCGTTTAGCCACTACACAACTTCTGGTCTCAGATTATTTTCTGCTTACATTCCATATAATTGGACAGTGAGATAATTTGGAGAAGAAATATCAAGTAACATACAAGAAAATGGAGAGCTGAAACATTCTGGAAAGGTGGACTGTTTCTGACGATCAGAAGACCCCGTCGTGCCTGCTCCATGGCGGAGTATTTATCATTAATAAGAAATATAATGAGACGAACAAGAAAAACAATGAACATAGAAATTTGGAATAAGAGTATGGATCTTTCTAAGGAAATTATACACGTAATATGGTAGACATACGAACATTCATTGCGGATCAATAGGGCCACATAAAGACAGTTATTTGTGCTTTTTAGATTATACTTAAATGGGAGTCTCCGTGGCGATGTGTACAAGCCGTATGCCTCTCGCTCCGAAGGATGTGGGTTCGATTCCAGGCTACACCTTTCCCTTCACGAGTGCATGTTTCTCGGAGACTCCTGGTGGTCGTCGCTGGAGCTACGGAGTTTGCGCTTTGTCCGACGCTTTCGGAAGGTCGCCCTGCGGAAAGAGACCCAGCCGTATGGGATTAAACCCGGTGCAATGAAGTTAACCCTCTCAACTTTTAAGACCATTTCCTTAAAGATTATACCCATGAATTTGATAACAGTCTCATGTCCATTACAGAACGTCGCTCTCACTAAGGTCTGTATAATAGTTTCTCGATTTCTTCCTAGTTTGCCTGCCTCATGAACTCTCATGCCCAATGATTGTGTCATGTCCTGTATCCATGTTCGGCAGGTCGATCACTGCTTCTCCTTCTATAAACTACCCCTTCAATCACAGGTCTTTCCAATCCACTGTGACGTTTAGTATGGTCAACGTGTTGTGTGTTTGTGTGTGTGGGTGTGTTGTGTGTGGGGGGAACAGCTTCTGAAGTGAGCGCACATGTGTGTACGTGTGTTCATAAGATGAGAGCTTGCCCACACACAGTGTCCGAGGAAAGGCCAGACAGATTCATAATCAGACTTGAACCGTTGGTATTGGAACTCTTCGCTGGTTGCTGAATATGGGGACGGAGCGCATATAAGAATGCCCCGAGTGCTGTGATGCCGGCTGCTGACTCAAATCACCTCAACTGACACACATACAGTTCATTGACATGTAGGATTTGACAATCCGTCTGTCATGGCATCAATAAATAGAAGCAATAAATGTAAGCTTGTACGTCATTTCCGCCGCTAAATTACGACTACCCAATGAAATCGGGCGGCGAAGGCAGTCAGGGGCCATAACCGACGAGTTATGTTGTGAATGTGATACAGTTACTTCTCCCAGTTTACTAGGTTGTAAAATCTTTGGACGATATAAAACTCTTACAGACAACAATGATAGGTTAACTACTTTTTTGCAGGAAGCAAGGTTGTTCAAATAACAGGGAATTGATGTTCGCATCGAGGAATTCAATCTTCCAACTTTTATTTAGTGCGCTGGTGAAACGTTGCTGCTTTTCTTGTGTACAACGTCATCACAATGATTGAGACAAACATAGTTCGCCTTATAATGTTTCTCTTGACACAAACGTATGTTGCGTTGGTTGTAAGGTATGTACACTGCAACTGCATCTGTGTTGACTATCTCTCATTATTTGACAAGAGTCACACTTCCTGACTGTTTTCATTCTATATTGTTTGTATTGTTATGTTCGCTCGATACACGTGCTGCTTGCTATTTGGTGTAATTTTTAATGACTGTGGGGTTTTGAAAATATTACCGTTCAAAGTTTTGTATTCACCCTCTGTGGAGTTCATGCAACATAAAAGGTAAATACAAAACTTGGAACGGCAATATTTTCAAAACCCCACATTCATTAAAAATACACCCTATACTTTTAGTGCACTGGATTGATTTTTGCGAGTGGATTAGCTTTTCATAATACCAGTGTACTTGCCATCAGACTTCGGAGGTAGTTGTAATTTACGTCCCTGAGTCAAGGACGAGAAATCAATATTTTAGTCCAACTTGCCGGTGTACGGGTTGAACATGCTACCTTAGTATCAGCACATTGGATGTTTAACAACGAACTCTCTTATCCGGTCGGCCACGCAGGCCTCCTGTATTGTAACATAGTGTTGCAGCCGTGACTTCCTGCACACTAGTCAACAACCAAGATGTACCTGATATGAACATATCTGATCCTAACTAATTTTGGTGTGCTGATAATGAAAATGGCATTCAGACATGTTGATTGGCTCTAGTTTTCAAGATATATTCTACTCATGTCATCTCATCGCATCTTGCCAGGTTCCTCTTGTACCTTGCGGTGTCGAGGTGAAGCATACACAGCGTGAGAGTGCCCGTGTATGAGCTTCATATATCGAGGTTACCATGGTTTACCATGAAGTAAGCCAATATCAGCCTATTAAAAGGGGTGTGAGACAGGGATGTGTAATGTCTCCAGATCTGTTTTCCCTGTACAGTGAAAGTATTTTCAGAAATATTGAAGATATGGAAGGAATCAACATTGGGGGACGATCAATAACATTAGATATGCAGATGATACAGTCTTGATTGCAGATAATGAACAGGACCTGCAAAATTTAGTAGATGCAGTTGTTACACACAGTGAACAACAAGGGTTAGAATTAAATTGTAAAAAGACACAGATTATGGTCGTCACTAGGAAGGACGAAATACCACAATGTAATATACAAGTAAATGGGAATATTCTTCAACAAGTGAGCAGGTACAATTATCTCGGAACAGTAATAACATCTGATGGGAGATGCCTTGAAGAGATTAGAACAAGAATCGCCATGGCAAAAGTAGCCTTTAGCAAGATGAAAAACATATTGACCAATAAAAAGATGTCAATTGAAACGAGAAAAAGAGTGTTGAGATGCTACATTGAACCTGTACTTTTATATGGATGTGAAGCGTGGACAATGAGCAGTCAGGCCGAAAAACATCTGATGGCTGTAGAGATGTGGTTTCTGAGGAAAATGCAAAGAATACCATGGACAGCCAGAAAGACCAATGAACAAGTCCTTCAAGAAACAAATGAAGATCGTAAATTGATTAGAGAAATTAGACGTAGACAGTCAAAATTTTTTGGACATGTTATGAGAAGAAATGGATTGGAGAATTTGGTGACAACTGGTAAGATCGAGGGGAACAGACCAAGGGGAAGACCTAGAAGCAAGTACCTGGATGGCTTGGCCTTGTGGCATGGTCAAGACAGAAACACGGAGCTGATCCACGACTCTGGTGATCGGGTGAGATGGCAGAACATGACCGCCCACGCTTACCGGCATGGCACATGATGGATGGATGGACCATGGTTTCTGTAATTCCCTCTATCCATCGTTCACGTGGTCGGCCTCTTCCTCTGCTTCCGTCTGGTCTGTACATCATTGCTTGTTGAGGTATACTCTTAGTTGGTAATTTAGTTACACAGCCAAACCATTTAACCTGTTGTTTTCTGATAAAATCTAGCGCTGCTTTAACCCCAACTTAAGTCCTGGTTTCTTCATTTATGATTTTCTTTCTTCTTGATACATTGAGTATTCTTCTCAGGAATTTCATTTATGTTGTTGTGATTCTTCTTTTCTCTTTTTCTTTGGCATTGGTAGCATAGATTCAGTCTTGTATAGTGCTTTCTTAGTGGCTATTGATATAAGCTACTAGTTTATTTAATTACTTTTTTTTCCCCGCGTTTCCATCCTGTTTCAGGATATTGCGGTCAACACCTGCATTTTTCAGCTGTATGTTGATTCCTAGGCTAGATTACACTCATCAGCACGCTACGACTTTCTGAGCGACCGGCTCCATACTCTCATAAGTCACTGGGGCGACTCGAACCACTTCTAACTCTCGTCCGCTCACGTCGACCACGAAAGTATTCGGGATTAGCGAAGAAAGCTGCTAAGCTCTCGTCCGGGCAGCCGGCTTATTTAATTACGGTCAGTTTATATATGTGACGCATCTGTTGCGGTGACTTAAAAGTGGTCGCTCTTTTGCTTGGACTACAGGGTGGATACACCAAGTACTGTTTCTTTCTCTGTGAGTGGCATAGCTGTACACAAACTGACCATTACGTCAGAAGAGATTGGCTAATCAGGCAGTCATTGCTGCCTGGCAGTAAGAACGTTGAGAACCAAGCACTTGTCGACTTCATCAAGACGTTGCTGCCACTCTTGGACATTAAGCTGGGTCTCATGAAAAATGTTGTCAAGGCAATGGAGAAAACAGATTAGGCTTCCAAACACCTCATCAGAACATTTCCAAATCAGAACATTTCCAAGCATGAGTGAAACTAAAATAATAGAAGAAGTATTTGTTGGTCCGCAAATTCGAAAACGTCTTCATGGTAACGAGTTTCTTTGCGTCGTGCATGGGTAGGAAAAAAGAAATGCTTGGCAAACATTTAAGTCAGTGGTGGACAGTGTTCTTGGAATTTAGAAACATTCATCCATCATGTGCCATGCCGGTAAGCGTGGGTGGTCATGACTCGCATTTTCACTAGATCACCAGAGTCGATGATCAGTTCAGTGTTCTTATCTCGACCATGATACGTGGTCAAGCCATCCAGGTATTTACTTCTCTGTCTTCCCCTTGTATTCCCCTCGAGCTTGCCAGTTGTCACAAAGTTCTCCACTTTATTTCTTCTCATAACATGTCCAAACATTGTGAGTGTCTACGCCTAATTTCTCTAATTAGTTTACGATAATCATTTGTTTCTTGTAGTACTTGGTCATTGGTTTTTTCTGTCTGTCCATGGTATTCTTTGCATTCTCCACATTTCCACAACCATCAGATGTTTTTCAGCCTGTCTCTGTGTAGTACCTAAACACTCTTTTTCTCGTTTCAATTGACATCTTTTTATTGGTCAGTATGTTTTTCATCTTGCTATAGGCTATTTTCGCCATGGCGATTCTTGTTCTAATTTCTACAAGGCATCTCCCATAAGATGTTAGGACTGTTCCGAGATAATTATACCTATTCACTTGTTGAAGAATATTCCCATTTACTTGTATATTACATTGTAATATTTCCTTCTTCCCAGTGACGATCATAATTTGTGTCTTCTTACAATTCAATTCTAACCCCCGTTGTTCATTGGGTGCAACAGCCGCATCTACTAATTGTTGCAGATCCTGCTCATTGTCTGCAATCACGACTGTATCATCTGCATATCTAATGGTATTGATGTTTCGCCCTCCGATGATGATTACATTTATATCTTCTACATTTCTAAAAATATGTTCACTGTATAAGGAAAAAAGATCTGGAGACATGACACATCCCTGTCTCACACCTCTCTTAATAGGCTGATATTGACTCACTTCATTATCAATCTTTATGGCAGCTTGTTGGTTCCAATATATGTTTTTAGAAGTCTAATGTCTTTCCTATCAAACTGTAGATCTGCAAGCATCTCTACCATGTTGACATGTCTTACTGTATCAAAAGCCTTTGTGTAGTCAATAAAGCAAAGATGTATATCTTTGTTTACTTCTGTAGAACGTTCAATTACTCATCGCGGTATATACAGAATATTAACTGTACCCTTTCCTTCTACAAACCCACATTGTTCTTCTCCTATTTCAGGTTGCATTTTCTTCCTCACTCTTTGCATGATAATTCGTAGCAAAATCTTTCATGATGTAACTCTTTATACTAATTGTTCGATGTTGATCACATTCCAAGGATCCTGGTTTTGCAATAAATACAGAATTACATAATACAGAAGGTATATCTCCGGTATCATATATTCTGTTCAGCATTTGGAAACAACATATCTAATAATTACAACGAAATTGTAGAAAATCCCCTTCTAAAGTATAAGTGTCTTGGCTGCAACATCTCTTTGAAAGTGCATTTTCTGGATTGGATCGAGGACTCTGGTGTTCGTGTAAGATGGCGAAGCATGACCACGCACGCTTATCGGCATAAATATACTAGATCAATTGTTTATGTCCTTG
Organism: Cepaea hortensis; assembly: GCA_963921405.1. NCBI lineage: Eukaryota > Metazoa > Mollusca > Gastropoda > Stylommatophora > Helicidae > Cepaea > Cepaea hortensis. The sequence continues at coordinate 15,363,808 of OY992888.1, read as the reverse complement.
TCCATCTTTTCTTTTTAACTCAAGCGTAGTGCATACACACTACTCCTAGTAGTGCTGGGCTGAAATTTGCATGTGGATTAGCTGTCCCTATTAACAGTGTCCCTCGCCGTCAAGCGAACCCACTCCGACGTATGAGGTACTTGTAATTCACGTCCCCACGTCAAGGATGAGAGGTCAACGTTTTAGTCCAGCTGTCCGGTGTAGGGGTTGAACCCCTTACCTCAGCATCAGCACACAGGATGTTTTAAGAACACGCGTTTCTATCTATTCCGCCATGCTGAGCTCCACTCATGATCTTGTTTACAGTTACATATCGCTATGCCGGTCGTTCAGAAAGCAATGGCAAACTACTGAACGTAAAACTTGCCTAGTACATCAACAGCAGCTGAAAGTTCTGGGGTTAACTGCAACGTCCTGTAAGGGATATGCAACATTAAAAAAAAAAAATCGCTAGTTACATATCGTACTAAGCCAATGACATGTTATGTGATGCCCACATCAGAGCTGTATAAGTCTTCAATGACAGGTCTATGTACAAACAAAAACAGTTAGTTGCATATCATTTCACAGAACGTCGCAGTCAATCCCAGCGTTGTTTGGCCGTTTGTGATTTCTTGTCAAGTTTGCGTCCAGTAGTTTTCCAATGCTTTCTGAACGACCGGCACTCATACCTCTGTATAAAAACCAACGTACTGCGGTCTGCTTCTAAATCTCCCGCAGCCGTGTTTCGAACGCAGTATGCGGGATTACAAACTGGCTTGTAGCCTCTTCACAACTGCACCGGTCTTTGCAAAGCCGGGCATACATTGTGTTCCTTACTGGACGTCTTCGACTCTTTTCGAGGGATACAAAGCCGAGCACACAATGTGTTCCTTATTGGACGTCTTCGGCTCTTGTCGAGAGACACAAAGTCGGGGCGACCATCCCCAACCCAGCGCGTCCACAGGTGGCGGATCGTAGAACGGCCTCTAGATATAGAGGTTAGCTGCGAATACTCAATAAGCAGCCGCGGACCAACTGGCGGTGGGCACCGACGGCGAGGCGGGATCTCAGGGTGGGATCTGAGTTCCTTAGAAAATACCTCATATGCTCGGAGACGTGCCTGCCAAGCGAGTCAGGGGCGCTCTAACCTCTCCCTCGTGTAGGTTGAACCCGTTACCTTTGGACAGCAGTCCATCTTAGTTAGTTAGTCTTTCCTCTTGAGCCTAAGGCGGCGCATAGGGCAGAAGTCCTGTCTCTCCATGCTTGGCGGTTCGCTGCTACCTGTTGTAGATCTTGGATATTTACTTGGCCATTGAATGAGCCTTCTCTAATGATGGTTCTACGCAGGGTCTCTCTTGGTCTTCCCCGTTTTCTTTTCCCTACTGGTGACCATATGAGGGCTTGATAGGGGAGTCTTGACTTGTCCATTCTGAGTACATGGCCGATGTAGTTCCAACGGCGTCTTCTTATGAAATTGGATACTGTATCTTGCTTAGTCTCTTGTCTTATTTGCGAATTGGTTCTGAAGTCTGTCCAGTGGATGTTTAGAAGTCTTCTAAGACATTTGTTCTCAAAATTGTCTAATTTTTTATCTAAAGCTACCGTTGATTTCCAACTTTCACATCCATACGTTAACACTGGAATCACACAGGAGTTGAAGATTTTAAGTTTTGTGTGTTTGCTGAGTGTCTTTGACTTCCAGATGTTTGACAGTTTATTGAAGGCACTAGATGCCAGTGCGATTCTAGATGATATTTCTGGTGTTGAGTCCCCTGTAGATGTCATTTTGCTTCCTAGGTATGTAAAACTGTTGACTTTTTCAAGAACGTAGCTGTTCAATTTGGTGTCATCTGAACTGTTGGTAAGATCAATAGTCTTTGTTTTCGTGGTGTTAATTTGGAGACCAATTTGCCCTGAAACATTTTGGAGGTGGTTTATTTTCTCTTGGGCATCCGGGTGTGTTGAACTCAAAAGCACTATGTCGTCGGCAAAGTCCAGGTCTTCTAGAATTTTGTCAACCCAATGGATACCCATATTTGTGTTGTTTGTGCATTTGCGCATGACCCAGTCGATAGCTATTCCAAAAAGCATCGGTGATAAGACGCAACCCTGTTTCACTCCTGTTTCGACTGAGAACCAGTCAGAGTTGCCTGTTTCTGTTCTTACGCAGCAACGTGTTTCTTTGTAGAAAGATTTTATGACGTTGGTATATTTGGTAGGAAAACCATAGATGTTAAGTAGATTCCAAAGTGAAGGACGGTGGATACTGTCGAAGGCTTTTTGAAAGTCGACAAAGTTGGTGATTAATTTCGACTGGAATTCTATGGAGTCTTCAATTATTATTCTGAGGGTGAAAATGTGGTCTATGCATGACCGTTTTGGTCTGAAGCCTGCTTGTTCTTCTCTGAGCCTTTCATCTATCGCCTTTTTCAATCTCTCAAGTAACATGCTACAAAAAAGTTTTCCTGGTACTGACAATAGAGTGATACCACGCCAATTATTGCAATCAGACATATCGCCCTTTTTAGGCAGTTTGAAAATTACACCATCTATCCACTGTTGTGGTGGGGATTCGCTTTGCCAGATTTCATTGATCAGCTGTAACAAACGTTGTAAGGTGTTCCCATCTGCTGCTTTGAGCATTTCTCCTGAGATTTCATCTTCACCAACAGCTTTGTTGTTCTTCAATTTTTTGATGGCTGCTTTAATCTCTTCCATGGTGAATGACTCGCAGGAGGCATCTAGTGGGGGCATAGTAATTTCTCCATCCAGGTTCGGAACAGTGTCAGGCTGCGGTCTATTTAATATTTATTTGAAATGTTCTGCCCATCGTTGCTTTTGAAGGTCATCGGATAACAATTGATTGCCTTGTTTGTCTTTGATGGGTATATTTGGTGTAGGTGAGTGATTGCATAGTTGCTTCATGATATGGAATACGGCTCTGTTGTTTCCAGTTCTGGCAGCTGCTTCGGCTTCGGAGGCCAGGCTGTGAATGAAGTTCTGTTTGTCTTTTCGTGCGTTTGATTTCACCTCTTTATCCAACATAGAGTATTTTTGCTTATGGGTTTCATATGTACTGTATGTCCATCTAGGAGACGGAAAACTCCAAAGTTCAAGGTGGAGCAGCGTGCTGAGGAACTGGATGGGCGTGGGTAAACTGTCGTGAACGTTGGACGTCTGGCAGGCGTGCGGGGCGGCACCAGGCGTATAGACTCCTGCGGGACATCACCTGCGTTTTCCCTAGCAAGCAGGCAATGCTAGGGCGAACGGTTATTTCCTGCATTATCCAAACTTTGCTTATGGAATTAATTAATCACGGGAATCGTCGCCGGAGCTACGGAGTACGTGCTCTGCGCTTGACACATCTTTCAAAGGTTACTGGTACTATTGGTGTTGGAACTCTTCGCTGGCTGCTGAGGATGGGGACGGAGCGCTTATGGAAATGCCCCGAATGCTGTTATGTCGGTTCCTAAATCAATCAATCAATCAATCAATCAACAAAGTCGGACATAAAATGGGCTCCTTATTTGACGTATTCGTCTCTTGCCGAGGGATTTTCCTGCAGATTCTGTCACAGACCATCTTGCGGTAGCTGATGAATAAGATCCGCATCTGTCATTTGTGTATTGACGTCAGGATTTGTCTCTGGTCGTTTATGTCTTCGAGGACATTGCTGTTTGTCATGAAAAAGTAAAAGAAGAACATCCTGATGTGCCCATTACATACCACAAAACAAAAAGGATGATCAATTCAGTCAGAAAGCCACCAAAACCTGCTCAAGACGACTACCACATTATTGACAGACCAGAACAAGTCATTATTCTGCACCTCAAAACAGGACACAATAGATTACGCAACCACATGTATACAAAATTCAAGATTGGTGAATCAGCCATGTGCACATGTGGATTGGCGTCGCAGACAGCAGTGCGCATACTTCAAGACTGCACAAAATATAACATATCTAGGCAAACCTTCTGGCATAGAGTGACAACAGTGGATGATAAACTCTATGGACCGCTGAGTGAACTAATAAAGACAGTTAAATTCATACATGAGATAACATTGCAGTTATAGACACATTTCAAGCGAACGAAAGAAGAAGAAGAAGAAGAAGAAGAAGAAGAAGAAGAAGAAGAAGAAGAAGAAGAAGAAGAAGAAGAAGAAGAAGAAGCTGTTTGTCATAGTTTAGTCCAGTTTATAACTTGAGTTTATATTTTTGAGGACATTGCTGTTTGTCATAGTTTAGCCCAGTTAGTTACTTACGTTTATGTCTTCCAGGACATTGCTGTTTGTCACAGTTTAGTCCAGTTTATTACTTACCTACATTTATGTCCTCCAGGACAGTGCTGTTTGTCATAGTTTAATCCAGTGTATTACTTACGTTTATGTCTTACAGGACAGTTCAGTATGCCATAGTTTAGTCCAGTTTATTACTTACGTTTGCGTCTTCCAGGACATTAGAATTTGTCACCGTTTAGTTCAATTTATTACTTAAATTTTTCTCTTCCAGGACATAGCTGTTTGTCAAAGTTTAGTCCAGTTTATGGGTGCGTGGGCGAAATCACATAGCAATAATTAGGACATCAACACAGACCTGGCGAATGTGTGGGAGTGCGAACAATCATCCCGTAAGCTTATCAGCAGGGCACATGATGATGATGACGATGATTATGATGATAGTGATAATGATAACGCTGAGAGAGAGAGAGAGAGAGAGAGAGAGAGAGAGAGAGAGAGAGAGAGAGCCAACTTTATTTTCAAACGGTTAAGAATTCGGCACAACAGGTCCATCTAATATTCTGCCCTTCTTACCTCTTGGCTCTCATTCATTATTTCATTCAGACAGAGAGAGAGAGAGAGAGAGAGAGAGAGAGAGAGAGAGAGAGAGAGAGAGAGAGAGCGTGTGTATGTGTGTGCGTGCTTGCGTGCGTGCGTAACAAAGACAGAAAGAACCAGCGAGACCGAAGGAGAAAGAGACAAAGTGAGACATACCGTGGACACAGCAAAATCTTTAATATATAGATTCAAGATTAATCACGTATTGATTACCACCCGTGATCAAATAAGCACCCGTGTTATTAGCACAGGTACGGTAGGTTAACCTGCTATTTTCGTGTTCCGCTTTAATAATAGTTATCGCGTTGATTTTTTGCAAGTGCGTAATGGGAAATTTCCTTCGGGGGTCCTGTTAGATTCATAATCGATTCCTTTTATAATTATTGTAGCTGTTCTATAGATTAATAGCTCGATAATGCATTTTGTTTAGAGTACAGAGTGAATGTACATAGTTTCCCGTGAAGTACACTGAGGCCGCCATGCTTGTTGCACACGAATAATTGAGATGTCTTTTTTTTTTTTTTTTTTTTTGCGTTCGCTCACTTTAAACTCAAACGTAGTTCATACACTTGCTAACACTTCTAGTGCAGTGGACTGATTTTTGAGCGTAGATTAGCGTTTCTTATTACACATGTCCCTCGCCATCAGGCGAACCCACTCCGACTTCTGAGGTACTTGTGATTTACGTCCCAAAGTCAAGACGAGAAGTCAATATTTTAGTCCATCTGTCCGGTGTAAGGGTTGAACCCGCTACTCCACATCTGCAACCGATGTTTTAGAACGACGCTTTTATCCATCCAGCCATGCTAAACTCCTAAATGAGATTAATTTTGAGAAACGTAATGTTCTTGAGGCTACGAAATCGATGTGCAGCATGGATGTGTGCATGTGTGCTACGAAAACACAAGAAATAAATGGGGAGAACCGTTGAGACCACTAAGACGATATCATAAATAGACACACAAAGTATTATTTGGCGCTCACGGAAGAAGAAGAAGAAGAAGAAGAAGAAGAAGAAGAAGAAGAAGAAGAAGAAGAAGAAGAAGAAGAAGAAGAAGAAGAAGAAGAAGAAGAAGAAGAAGAAGAAGGAGGAGGAGGAGGAGGAGGAGGAAGAGGAGGAGGAGGAGGAAATAGAGATTAGAAGACGCACTAGACAACATAAAATTTGAGAGCTATAATAGTTACCAACCGGGATCGAACCTGTCGCCTCCAAATTACGACGGCGCCTCGCTGCAGGAACAAGTGTACTTCGACGCATGACCAACTGACGCTTATACATCAAATAGCCAAACAGCACTCACATGTTGTAATTGTAACGAACTCACAGAGCATTTTGAGAAGGGTGAAAACAGTTGCTCCCTGAAGAGTGCCAGGGCATGATGGTGTGTTGGCAAATGAGCAGGCGGATTGGTTGGCTGGGTCTGCATTGTTTGATGGGATATTGGTGCAAGTGTGATCAGAGCCATTTGGAATAATGTGTGGAAAGATACACCATTACTGCCTGGAGAGAATGATTTGACAGGGAGTGACCAAAGGATCTGGCCGAAACTGCGAGGAAAGACCAGGCAGGTGGAGATATAATCAGACTGCTATTGGTACCATTAGTATTAGAACTCTTTGCTGGCTGTTGCAGATGAGGGCGAAGCACGTGTATTACAATATCTCGAGTATTGTGATTCAGCTCAACTCATAGAACAAGTAGAATATTAGGAAACACCTGGGGTGGAAGCCAGGGTAGCGTACTAATTAGACACTCACCTCTCGGCTCGGTGGTCAGGAGTTCCAATGCCGATTGAACTGTGAAAATATGGAGCTAGAATCAAATGACCAATGCGCCGCAAGACATACGAGGGTCGTTCAGAAATTAATACACAACAATATTTTTCTCAGCTAATAATGAAGACAGAAGCATGACATTGTGCACACTTTAAATATAAATTGCAAACAATTAAGTATATTTAGCTCCTGCGAAACGAACAGACATACTAAAGACAGACACGATATACATACCTTACAAAAAACTCCATAGAAAAACAAAGTGTGACTTATCAAAAATAAGAAACAATCAATAAATATATAATAATGAAGTATTAACATAAAACAATAAGTATTATAGGACAACAAAAGACTACCGACGTTTCGGTTCTAGAACCTTTGTCAAGGAAAGGACAACATAAACAGATAAAAAGCGAAATAAAGCACACAAAATAAAATAAACTTGAACTCAGATTCTTGTTGATCGGAGGGAAACAGAAATGGTGGTTTACACACAGTGCAGAATGGTGCTCTTGGGCTACAAAAGTTTGTGTTGCCAAATGGCGTGTAAACAGTCCGATATGAATGAAATACAGAGAAGATAGTATAGTTTTACTGTGGCATCAACAGCGGTATTGATTCCTGCTGGGTGAATGCAGCCCAGAGAGTTTTTTAATTGGCTTTCAATTTTAAGTCTAATGGAGTTGTTAGAGAAGCAAGGTTTCAATGCAGTGACCCATACATCGTCAACTCCATTGTGGTTAGAAGAATTAATGTGCTTGGGGACAGGTTTGTCAGCGCCTTGATTAATGTCTCTAAGGTGTTCCCTAACATATGCCGATTGTGTGTACCAAATTGCAAGCCAACCGGCCAAATAATATGGCTGCCAAAAAACTGTTGAAAATGAGTATGTTTGCATCTTGCGTTATAAGCAGCTAGTAGTTGTGAAAGCATTTCTCGTTGCACAGAATAAAACTGTTGTGAACATTCACAAGCGATTATGTGATGTGTATGGAAGTTTTGCAGTCGACAGGAGTACAGTCAATCGCTTGGTTCAGAGAATCACAGAATCAGGAAGTGGAGATACGGAACTGCTTAGATGCCCGCGCTATGTACGTTCTGCCACTGCCATCAACGCAGAAATGTTGAAATGCGCTGAGAGCATTATATTTACTGATGGGCGAATCACTCCTCAATAATTGGAATTTTAGCTGCCAGTCTACAACGGTATGTCAGATATAGTTATAAAAACTCTTGAATTTTCTCAGATTTGTGTAAGATGTATTCCTCGAAGTCTCACAAAAAACCACCAATTCCAAAGGAAAGCAACTTCTTCGAATAATTGGAGCGTTTCAATGCTGATGGAAAGAACGTTATAGCTAAGATCGTTACAGGTGACGAAACCTGGGAATATCTTTTTGAACCTGAGACAAAACGACATTCAATGGAGTGGCACCAGCCTCAATCACCACAAAGAAGCAAATCCAAGACAGCTCTTTCAACCGGAAAGGTCATGATCACTGTCTTTTGATACATTGAAGATGTGATTCTTGTGGATGTTATGCCAAGAGAAGAGACAATAAATTCTCAAACTTAGATTAATACGTTAAAAAAAAAAAACTCAATCAACTTTTTCAGCAGCGCAAGAATCCAGTAGACCTGCTTCTTCTTCACGACAATGCGCGCCCTCACACAAGTCTGGCAACATGTGAAGCAATCACCACATACACCCTATAGCCCCGATTTGGCACCCTTTGATTTTCATCTTTTCGGTCTACTTAAAGATGCACTCCGTGGGACAAGGTTTCAAGATGATGAGGAGTGATTCGTGCAGCGTAGAAATGGCTGCAGATCAAGGCAAAATCTGGCATGGCATACATGAACTATATTCTCGCTGGCATGAAGCCGTGCAAGTTGATGAGGAGTGATTCGTGCAGCGTAGAAATGGCTGCACGTTCAAGGCAAAATCTGGCAAGGAATACATGAACTATATTCTCGCTGGCATGAAGCCGTGCAAGTTGATGAGGAGTGATTCGTGCAGCGTAGAAATGGCTGCACGTTCAAGGCAAAATCTGGCAAGGAATACATGAACTATATTCTCGCTGGCATGAAGCCGTGCAAGTTGATGAGGAGTGATTCGTGCAGCGGAGAAATGGCTGCACGTTCAAGGCAAAATCTGGCAAGGCATACATGAACTATTTTCTCGCTGGCATGAAGCCGTGCAAGTTGATGAGAAGTGATTCGTGCAGCGGAGAAATGGCTGCACGTTCAAGGCAAAATCTGGCAAGGCATACATGAACTATTTTCTCGCTGGCATGAAGCCGTGCAAGTTGATGAGGAGTGATTCGTGCAGCGGAGAAATGGCTGCACGTTCAAGGCAAAATCTGGCAAGGCATACATGAACTATTTTCTCGCTGGCATGAAGCCGTGCAAGTTGATGAGGAGTGATTCGTGCAGCGTAGAAATGGCTGCACGTTCAAGGCAAAATCTGGCAAGGCATACATGAACTATATTCTCGCTGGCATGAAGCCGTGCAAGGTGATGAGGAGTGATTCGTGCAGCGTAGAAATGGCTGCACGTTCAAGGCAAAATCTGGCAAGGCATACATGAACTATATTCTCGCTGGCATGAAGCCGTGCAAGTTGATGAGGAGTGATTCGTGCAGCGTAGAAATGGCTACACGTTCAAGGCAAAATCTGGCAAGGCATACATGAACTATTTTCTCGCTGGCATGAAGCCGTGCAAGTTGATGGGGATTATGTTGAATAATACCGATGTTTACATGATATATCCATGTTTATTGTGTATAAATTTCATGCTTTTTTAATACACACCTCCGAACAACAACTATGTGGTACATTACTTTCTGTACTTTTCTCGTACATACATCCATACACACAGACAGACACACACAGAGACACAAACACACACTTACAAGCGTGCGTGACGGCAGGCAGGCAAACACATACACACACACATGTATATAAGAACGGACGTATGGGCGGCCGGATGGCCATCCAACTATTCACCCATCACGTATGTATGCTTGCAGGTTGCCAGGTAGATACACGGGAAGGCAAACAGCCAAACTTGTTGGCAGACAAGTAGCGAGGCAGACATATCTCCACAACTACACATGTTTATAAGCTTCCGCAACCGACTACTTTGAAGAACAGACCAAGAAATAACCGAAAACTTCCTTATAACGCCTGCGTTGCTCCTGGAATATAGTACCGCGAGGAATGCTGGGTCAACTGCAAGACATCATTCCACCATTTCTCCAATAGTTGTTGTTAATCTCTTCGTTAGCAATTCATGTCTCGACATTTGCATTCACCGAAGTGCGATTATTTCTTCGCGACCTCGTCGAATTCTAAATCACTGTATTGTAATGTTAAATATCCACATACATTAGATGCACACACTGTCTGTCTGTCTGTTTCTCTGCCTATCTGTGATTTATTATCACGTTTACCTTCCGTAGTTTGTCATTGTTTTCTGAATGACCGGCACCCGTACAATTAAATGAAAACCAGCGCAAAGCTGTCTGCTGCCAAGTCGCCCGCAGCTGTGTTTCGAACGCGCAATGCGGGCTTTTTTTTTTTTTTTTTCTTGAACACTTATTGAAGTTTATTCATTATCAATATTAATGGTTTGTTTTCCAATGAACTCAGCACATGGCACGTGTGTGACCAATGTGTACAGTCTGTGTGGGGAAACCTAGTCTTAAATGCGCTTCCTGGCCAGATGCACGCTCACTATGTGTGACACATGTCGAGACCAACTGTTTTAGTTAGCGGACAGATCATCTGCTTTGCACATCGAACCATTCAGTCCATAAGTGCTCGCTGGATCCCCTCTCAGTAAATTCCACAATGTGTAGAGGCTCACGACACCAGTTCTGTGTTAATTTATGAATCGTCTTTGGCTTCCTATATAGTGTTCTTGTCTGGCCACACCTCTTATAACTTGATGTTTTCACAGTCTGACCACGGTTGTAGATTCACAGTCACCACTTGGTTCTCGCAAATCTTTGGCTTCACGAATGTCAACACGCAAATCAGGTGTTCCTATCATCGTATCTGCAAATTTACTAATCCCGTTGATGTCAGGAAGGGGCTCTCTCCTTGAAACCAATGCCTTGCATCCAATTGTGCATATGCATTGTACAGTCCTTGGTGATACGCTTATTCGGTACTGCCTTCTTTTTCTCACGTTGTCTACCGTGGGGGGGGGGGGGGCATTTTCTTCGCCACATTAAATAAAACTACCACAGTGTTTATTAACTTTTCATATCGTTAAATAGAATGGGTGGTATGAATAAATAAAACGTGTTGTTGAGGTGTTGAGATGATGATGATGATGATGATGATGATGATGATGATGATGATGATGATGATGATGATGATGATGATGATGATGATGATGATGATGATGATGATGATGATGATATTTATGATAGTTCATGTTTTGAAATGCTGGTGGTATGCGGCGAGAGAATGATGTATGGTCAAATTGCATGTATAGAAAACAACATGTACGGAATTTATTGGCACAGCTGACGAAGAAACCGCTGTGGCGAATGCTAAACTTTGAGACGCGTTGCACATCAGCTTGCAGGATTCACACTGGGTCCTCACTCCCACGATGATCAGACGACCCTTTATGTGAGTGTATTGTTGACTGTCCGTGACTCCTTCGAGTGCTGAATTTTCTTTTTCTTGTCTTACTTTTTTTTTTTTTTGAGCCAAGAACCCTGCCACTAGACTCCTCACTTAAGTTTTTTTTTTTTTTTTAATTTTGTATTTCAAGTCCTCTTAGTCCACTATATGCATTTCGGCCCATTGTGGTCCACAAGCGCCCATCTGCCATTGTTATTGATTAGAGTTTGGATGACCGCCTCTGCACTCTAGCTAGATCAAGTGCAGTTAGGCGCCGTGGTACATTGTTTTAAGTATACCTTGATGGCCACTTGGTAAGGCTAGACGACCGTTGCTATTACCGGGTCATTATTGACGAATCTTAGTTTCAAAGGTTGCCCGATAAGGGTAAACATTCGTATATTATATTTTGTGGCTTCTCCCCAGCATCGCTCCAATTTTCCCAAGGAAGCCATTCATGAAATGTGCCATGCCCACCGGCTTTGGTTTAATGACATCTCTATTCTCACAGAGATCGTCTCTCTGTGATAGAATTCAGATCGTCTCCCTTTGATAGAATTCTGATTATCTCCCCTGGTAGATTTCAGATTGTCTTCCTATAATAGAGTTTTTGCCCAGGGCTTGAATAACCCGCATTCCAAATTGTTCTAAATGCTGAATGTGTTGATAAAAGAGTGAGTAGGGGAGTATAATCATTTCTGTTATTGCTATGGAACATGTGTAGCGTGATTGTTCGCTATTCTAAGTCAATGAATACTGATAACTAATATTTTCTTCTTTTCGCTGGCTTTGACACTGCCTTGCGCATGAACTACTCAGTTTTCTGTGGAATCTGCAGGCGTCTGCAGAGTTTGACATATACGTTTCTTTCATCCGGCCATGGATGCTATGCTATATTTCATAGAACGTTCTGGTATGTGTTTTAATAAACATGAAATGGGATAAGGTTAAAACTGCGAAAAAACTATTTGCATGTAAACAACGGAAAAATACGGTGTGTAGTGCAATTTTACAAAATACAATTGCTGAAATTAGATACGACAAGACTATGAGAAAACAACAACAAAATTACAACTATATATAATCGACGATGCCTTAATGTAGTCACTAAGTATCGTCTCCGAGGTTCTCCCTTGTTCTGGTGTCTTATTGTTGTTTGCTGATGAAGTTTGTCGCTGAAAATTCCTCTGTTTGTTTTGAATTGTGTTTTGTACAGACGCACTATACGTTGGCCTTACCAAACTTCACGCCGTCTTGAAGAGAACGCTGATGGAAGGCGTGGTTCACTAAGAAGAGGCAGAGGTCGACGATGCAGAGTGGACGTTGCAGACAGCGTCACCAGGTGGTTGTGAGACAGGAGAAATGACCAGAGATTGAGAGACTTGCGCACGTAGTGATGATGGTGACATCCTGCGGAGAATTTCTACATGAGTATACTCATCCACGGACAGCCGATAATATAAATATGGCAACACATGTACGTATCATCATCATCCACGTTTGCCGTCAAAAGTCGTGGGGAGATATAGCTGGCTTTCCAGCGCCCGATGGGTGGCACTGGATCGTGTCATTCCGGGAGATTGTACTATGTCTTTGATGTCCTTAATCCATTTTCTTCTCGTGCGTCCTCTTGCTCTCGTATCAGATTTTCCATGATGTAAGGCCAGGGCTGGTAGTTGATTGTGTTGCATTCTAAAGAGATGGCCAAACCATTTAAGCTTCTGTATTTCAATATATGTGGCACAAGATGTTGATACCACTGTCTCTCTGATATCGTCATTTCTTATTCGGTCTCGGATAGTTCATTTGACAGCTCTCCCCAAGCATCTCATCTCACATGCGTTGATCTTGCTTAAGTGTTAACATGCGTATCAATGGAGATAAATTACAGAAAGTGAGTAGTATTAAATATTTAGGTTCACGACCGACTGGCGATTGAAGTGGCAAAGCGTACATTAAAAGAGAATATTGCTCCACAAACGCTAAAACAATTGACATATTAATGGACTGGATCAGACAGAACAACAACCGTCAGAGAACTGAGTGCATGCGTGTTGCCTGTGCTAACGTAAGTGTCTGAACTTGGACATTCAACAGGCTAGCTATAAAGCGCATATCCGCTTCTAAAAGCTCATGTTGCAGGCGAGTGTACACATTTGATGGACGGAGAAGACAACAAACAGATCTATCCATTATGTATTGAAGAAGGTAGGCTATTACAACAAATAAATGAAGAGGAAGACGAAGAAGATGAGGAGGTAGAAGAGGAGGAAGAATTACATCGAAGACTAAGACAGAAGAGGAAAAAGAGAAGGAAGAAGATGAAGAGGAGAAGGAGGAAGAAGAAGGTGAGGATGATAACGAGGAGGTGGACAAGAAGAAGAAGAAGAAGAAGAAGAAGAAGAAGAAGAAGAAGAAGAAGAAGAAGAAGAAGAAGAAGAAGAAGAAGAAGAAGAAGAAGGAGGAGGAGGAGGAGGAGGAGGAGGAGGAGGAGGAGGCGACGATGACGAAGGCGAAGAAGAAGGCGACGACGACGACGACGAAGACGAAGACGACAACGAAGAGGAAAACGAACAGTGAGAGAAATGTATTAACACAATAACGTCGGTCATGCGGAACTCAAACACCACATGACGTCATCCAGGACCTGACACTCGAGCACACAATAATCCGTGGGATAGAATGTCAAATGCAGTTGTAATCTCAATATACGGTTACAACCATCAGATGTCATAGAGTCATGGGTACGAATATTCATCGATAAGTTTACCATGGTAAAGCTTTAAGTTAGTTGCATATCCTTTACAGGACATAGCTGTCAACTCCAGCCTTTTTTGGTATAGCCATTTGTGAGTCCTGGGCAAATTTACGTTCAGTAGTTTGTCATTCCCGGTTTCCGTGGCAAAGGTCTTACAAACGCGATTCGTAAGTGTCAGCAACCGATGTTTCAGGCATCATAGGATTACTTCTCTCGCACCACACAAGAAACTTGCAAGTCGTGTGAGAGGAAATGGATGATACATTTTATTGCCGTTGGCTCTTTACATTTACAAAACAGTCGCTATCAAATCACACACAAAGCCACAGAATTGCCTATCACTAGTTTCCTAACCCTGATGCTAATCTCTATCTACTTGGCTACAGAAACCCCTATCGACACTAAACGGTGCGCTCGCTAAGAAGTCAGTCCCCAGTCTGATTCTTCTCCTCGCGTGGCTACACAGCACGCGGAAGGACCTTGTGCGTCCTTCGACTTTTTGCGTGCTGTTACACTCAGCACGCTTATAGCGTCTCCTATTGAGTGGCAATCCACTTCTCTGTGGCTATCACGTAGGCGTGATTCTGCCGTGACCAGAGTACTAACTATCTGGTCGACGCCTCCGTGTCTCATGAGAGAACTAGTTAATAGTCCCCCTTCCTATCACCTACCCTGCCCTCATACCGGAGCACTGTGTTACCTCTGATCTACTTGAGGTTGACCACTCTTCCCGGTGGTCTTCTATCTTGAGGCAGACCTCAGAACCCTATACTTCAGTCTTTGACACACACCCTCCCCTCCTGTGTTGCGTCACCAACTTTGACTCCTTGGTTGTGACGCAAGAGGTTTCTAAAAAATTAGTGTATCTAATTTTTGTCAAAGACTGCTGATAACCTGGCTTTGGGTAACTCAATAGACTTCTACTGACTATTGTTACAATGTAGTATCACTTTACTTGGCTACTGGCAATCGCCACAAACTTGTCTGGTTGGCGTGAGCCCTCTTCTCAATCGCAATATTATATTAATTAGAGGTATGTCTGAACCGGACCATTGTCTTATAAGACCTGCCCTCAAATAGTAAATTAACTCACTACCCATACAAAGTTGACTTTCTTAGGGTCAACACATGAATTGCTTCATGTCCCCTATATAATATTAAACAATCATTACACAAGTTGTGTGCGACAGGCTTTACCTATCTCGCTTCCGCGTGTAAAGTTATCTTCCACTGTTAAGTTAGTGTTTCGTTGTCTATTGTGTCCCCTGACCCGGAGTTATCTCCCTTTGATCTACCGAAAATGTATGCAATTTACATGTTAGTTTTCCTGGATGTTTGCGTGTTTGGATCTAACTAATAGTATAATCTAACTTCTAACATCTGTGTTTATTTACAATATGTATGTAAGTTAGTTTTCAAGTGCCATAATTCGGTTAAATGTGGCCACAAACCAGTGTATAACACTAATTCGTGACTACGTTTCCGTCTTATGAGACTTAAAATACTTTCTCTAAGATCTACACTAAACTACACACAACACATTCAACACAGCACACTTTCAACATCGAAAGCAAACATTTGACGCAGACAAAAAATTAAAAAAATCGCGTTGAGCGGCAGAAAAAAATCCGCTGACTGATCTCATTCTCTCTTGTATATTTTACATATGCTCTCACTTTTACACTTCTGTCACACATCTTTTACTTTCACACTTATTTAAAAACCTTGGAGTGACACTGTACAAGTTTGGCTCAGTTTGAGAAAGTTGAGCTTCATGACTGTGCGTAAATTGCTGCACGAGTCATGTATTTACAACATATTTACATGTAAGAAAAAGGGTTGATGGTTTGTACCCTGGTATTCTTAACTACTATATTCTACTGAAATAATACTCTAAATACTGAAATACTAATACTAGTTCTATAAATATGTATTTAATGTGTTACCTACTTTAATCTAATTTAAGGGAAGTAATCTAACTATTTAAAATGAAATTGATGTGAGATGAGTTATGTAACTAACTAAAATGGGTAATGTGAAATGTAATAAATTATGTCCCTTTCTAACATGGGTAATGTGAAATGTAATAAATTATGTCCCTTTCTAACATGGGTAATGTGAAATATAACAAAATTATGAATAATGTTTTTAAATGAAAAAAAATATATGATTGATATTTTTACTCTAAATGGTGTAAATGATGTATGTTTATGTGTATAATTATTTTATCCTATCCGGTGTAAATTAATCATAATATTAAATGAACAAGTTTGTTAAATGGACTGGTTCATTAAGATGGCATGAACTATAGTGAAATGAACTAAAGTGAAATGTAACAAAGTAAATGGTACTATTACTATCTAAACTTTTTATCCTAGTTTATAATTAGATGTTATTACGTTGAAATTACTATCCTAATCTACTTTTAAGCTAAGTAAGTGGGTAAATTAATGATCTATCTAAACTACTAAAAAAAAAATGAAAACTATTATATTTCCTAAATCTAAATGTATCTTAGAGTGACCTAATCTAATTATAATTTATCACTATATTAAAACGTTATAATACATATCACAATGAGTCTATATATACATGGTATTTAAATACCTCAGGTTAGTCGTTGCCCTAATGTTTAGAAATTTCTTTCATTGGCATAGTATATATCCACAATTGTCCTGAGTATATTAAATACATTACACAGTCATACTTGTGTCCTATGGGTATTGCACCTGTAGAGTTTGCTGGTGGCGTAGACAAGTATTTTCGTGTCTGTTATTTATGTACTGTTATGACTCTGTTTTTCCCTGCTTAACACAGATGATTCACCGGAACACATATGGAGCTTAGTATGTAACGAGCTGTCTTAGTTCACACGGTGATATACTTGTTCACGGAGTACAGTTCTTATTTTGCTGTCTACGGTCACATAGTAGTTCACTGTTCTTAGTACATAATTCAGAACATAATGTCTATGTATTCGTAAAATATTTCATATAGAATATTCTAATGTACTAATTTAACCTCTATTACTCTACACTCTCATGTGGGATATCTGGTATCTCTACCTCAGATGGTCGACTAAGGGTATCTGCCAGAATGTTGTCCTTACCCTTAATATGCTGTATACTAAAAGTATAATTTTGTAGTATTAACGACCACCTGTAAATACGGTCATTCCGATGCACACCACTTTGTATGACCGTGATTGGGGAGTTGTCTGTCTGGACAACGAAGTGAACACCCGCTAGAAATCGATGCAGCTTCCTAACCGCATAGATGACGCTTAGGGCTTCCAACTCTAATATGGAATATCTGGACTCAGCAGGTGTGATCTTGCGGCTCACGTAGCAAATCGGATGGAAGATGCCATCATAAAACTGGCCTAGTACTGCAGCGATGGAGATCCTGCTGGCATCTGTCCTAAGATAATAAACGAGCCTAGGATTAGGCAAGCGGAGGATTGGTACATTACTAAACAGGATTTTCAATTTTGACAATGCAGAAATTAATAATGCATCTTTGACATCTAATTTTACAGATGCTTTTAAAACATTTGAAAATACACTTGTAATTTCCGCTAAGTTTGGTATAAACTTGCTATAGTAATTAACTAAACCCAAAAGGCTTCTGACCTGCTTCTTTGTTGTAGGCATGGTCAGGTTCATAATTTTGGTAATAATTCTATTGTCAGTTTTTAGTTGACCTTGTGAAATGACATGACCCAAAAAATCAATTTCTTGTAGGCCCAATTCAACTTTGCTCGGTTTGACAGTGAGACCGAAGAGTCGCAACCTATCGAAGACATGTCTTAGTTTCAGTAAGTGTGTTGTCCAGTCATCTGTATGGACACATATATCATCTATATACGTCACTGTATTCGTCACTCCATGAAGTAGATCTCTAGTTAAGCGTACGAAAGTGGCAGGAGCGTTTCGAAGTCCGAAAGGAAGAAAACGCCACTCGTAAAGTCCTAAAGGTGTTGAAAAAGCAGTAAGATGAATGGATTGAGTCTTCATAGGGACCTGCCAATATCCCTTAGTAAGATCTAATTTAGAAAAGATTTTGGAGGTGGACATGTCAAGAATAAGATCTTCGCAGGAAGGAATTGGTTCTGCGTCGATCTTAGTGACGTTGTTGAGCTTTCTATAGTCCACACACAGAAGAATTGTGGAGTCTTTTTTCTTAACTAGGACGATTGGAAAGGAGTACTCAGATGTAGATTTCTGGATGATCCCACTAGCTTCTAAATTAAGAATTTCCTTATTTAGATTTTCTCTATAGCTGAGTGGGATAGAGTACGGCCTGCATTTTATAGGCTTAGAGTCCGAAAGAAGAATGGAGTGCTCGATTCTGTCCGTCCTACCTGGAATGTCAGAAAATATGGTTTTATACTCCGTCACTAATTCTATCGTCGTTGAACGTCTGTTAGTCCCTGTTCTATCCGTATGCTATCTAATGTCGCAGTCTTGTCTACAATAGGAACAGGTAGTTCTATTCCGTCGTCGTCTACCTGATTCAGTACGGTAGTGGTGCTAAATGCGTTTTCTGTAATCTCACTAAGTGTATGCATCTCGTCGGATTTGCCAGTCTCGCTAACTAGTGTAGTTGCGTTGTGTACGTCTGTCGTCTCATCACTAGGTGTGGGTGCACTGTGTTCGTCTGTCTCTACTTCTGTCTCTTGTCGTGAAAAGTAGGGTTTCAACATGTTGACATGAAATATCTTTAAGTGTCCGTTTATCGATATTTCATAGTCGACATCCGAAATTTTTCGTACCACCTTGAATGGCCCTTGCCATGAGGTCGATAATAAATTTCGTTTGTCTGGAAGTAACAGAAGTATGTCTTGATCTGGTTCAAGATCAATTGTTCTCGCACCTTTGTTTGCGTATTGGCGGTAGATTTGACCCTTCCTCTCCAAAGCTGCCTTAGCTATGATACACGATTTCATGATTTTATCTCGTGTTTCTGTCACCATTTCATAAGGTGTTTTTGGGGTTGGAATTTCAATGGAATTAGTTATTACCTGATGATAAATGGTTAGGGGTCAACGTGGGTTAGCCCCGTATACTAATTCAAACGGTGAGAAACCCGTGCTTGAATGGGAATTCTCCCGATAGGCGAACAGCACTGTTGGTAACAGTGTATCCCAATCAGCTGGGTTTTCTGCTGTTACCTTAGCCAGCATATGCTTAAGATCTCCGTTAATTTTCTCTACTATACCATTGCTGGCTGGATGGTACGCTGTTGTAAAATGCTGTTTAATCCCTAAAATTTTTGTAAGGGCTTGCGTTGCAGCCGATATGAATTGAGTTCCACGATCGGATAAGATGGTACGTGGAAATCCGAATCGTGAGAACAGGTGTAGAAATACATTGGCAACATCTTTGGAGGTGATGTATTTCAAAGCTACTGCCTCAACCCACCTTGAACATAGGTCGACCATCGTTAATATGAAGCGATTTCCTTTGCTGGACACCTGATTCAGGGGTCCAACAATATATACCGCCACACTCTCAAATGGCCTAGAAGCCAGTGTAGAAGGTTGTACTTCAGCTGTAGGATGTTTACCCTTACGTACTAGTTGTTGACAGACATTACAAGAACGACAAAATAATTTTATATCATTACAAAAACCTGGCCAATAAAAATGAGCCTGAATTCTGGCCCTGGTTTTGTCGTATGCAAGGTGACCAGCAAACGGTGACTCATGTACAATCTTTAGCACAGTTAGGCGGTGTTGTACAGGTAACACCGTTTGCTGAATCTCATGGTTACCAGTTGTATAATATCTAGTAAGAATGCCATTGTTAAGCCTAAAGAACCATGATGCGTTTTTTGTCACTTTGGCTTTTTCTTTCAATAATTTTAAATATGGAGACACACTAGGATCAGCTTTCTGCTGTTCTATAAATTTTTGTCTGGTGGTATCATCCGTGCTCGTTGGTGATAGCAACAGTAGTCTCTCATCTTGTAGTGTGTCTTGATGTTTCATAGCGTCTGCTCTGGTTGTTGCATTAGCTGCATTTAATTTTTCCCATGCAGCTATTTCATCGCTAGTGCATTGTTTCAATTGGGGTAAGCATCCCAAAATTAAATCAGTACAAGGGTTGTCAAGTATTGCACAAGTAAAGGTACCAGAAAGGAAAGGAGTGTTAATACGGGCTTTGGCCAAAGGGTAGATTTCAATGTTACCCGAAAAGGTTCGGCATTTGACAGAGTCACCTGTATAATCATTTGGATTCACCAGTTCCTTTCTAAGACCAATAAGGGTGCTGCCGCTGTCCAGCAAACATTGGCATGGTCTGTCATTGACCATTGCATTGTGGAACACTAAATTGCCTCTGGAGGCTAATGCTGCATTTACACTCTCAGTTGAGAATGGTACTGTATGTCCACATTCTAATTTTCCGTCTGCATGAAATTGGTGACATCGCTCACAACTGTCAAAGCTCACTATATCGTTTACATAACACACATCTTCAGATTGGTTAAAAGGTAATTCATTTTCAACTTCACACTCAGTCTCACTACCACTATCAGAAGATGTATCAATCAAAATAGCATTGTTGGCTTTCATGCGTTGGCGCCCCAGGCACTTATTTGAATAATGGCCGTAGCTGGAACAGAAGAAGCATTTGACTGCACGCCTGTATGCAGTTCTTTTGTTTTGTTGCTTCTTAATGACATTTTCAAGATATGCCGGATAGTTAGGCGATTTATCACACATAGAATAAGTGTCATGCAAAAGTTGACAGTAAACACATTTCGACACTTTCTTATCTTTCTTGTCGACTCTATGAAATGGTTTTCTATTAATCTGATAGTTTTTAGGTTGGTCCTTTACAAAAGAAACTATTTCAGAGTCGCTATTTGATGTCTTAAAAATATCTCTATTTGAGGAAAAAATATGCAGAGCCTTTCTTTTCAAATTGTTCTATGGTCTCAATGTCTGACTGCTGCAGGAATTTAGCAAATGGAGATGGTATAGTGTATATGACTTTATCCATGGCTATTAGATTTTTAAGTCTGTCAAAGTCTTTTCCTATGTTAGCTGCATTAAGCCACCTATTTAGTACACTTTGGACATTTGAGACGTAATCAATGAAAGTCTCACTAGGTTTTGGTTTTAAATTTGAGAACTGAACTTGATACCCAGGGGCATCAAGTAAAAAGTGTTGCATTATCCTATCATGGATGTACTGATAGTTAGATCTAAGATCAGTTGGTATTGATTCTATCACCTTAAGGGGCTCACCACTCAGGTTCTTCATATAAATCATAGCCCACATCTCTATTGGAACTTGGTGGTATTTAAACAGATACTCGACATTTTCTGTCCAGGCTGATATGGAATCTTCTTTACAGAATGGTTTAATAATATTTTTGTATTTATTGAACTTATGTTCTTCTTGTTGACTTTTTAGTTTAGTAGCAGAGATCTCTACGTGTGAGTCTACATCCATACCTTTCATCTTTAACTGTGTTTCTGATTCCACTTGTATTTGTTTTTCCTTAACTCTTGCCATTTCATCTATCTCTTTTTGCTTTAGTTCTTTCTCCTGATCTAACTGCTTTTGTTTTAACTCTAATTCCTTCTGTTTAATTTCCTTATCATGTTCTAAATGTTTTAGCTTAATCTCCTTATCATGTTCTAGCTGTTTCTGTTTTGTTATCTCAGCTAGTTCTGCAATCTCCTTTTGGTGTTGTCTTTCTCGTGCGCGTTCATCTCTCTCCGCATCCTCTTTTCGTGCCCGTTCAGCTCTCTCAGCATCTTTTGCTTTTTTAAATTTTTGATCAGCATATTGTTCTAGCTCCTTTCCTGTGTATTGTAACTCTTTACCTGCTTTTATGAAATCAGCTAAAGTAGCCATGTTGTTGGGTAATTAGCTAGCGTTAACAGACCTCTTTAAGCACTTATTTATCTTAGATATGTTATGTTTCTTAATCTCTGAGTACTACCACTTGTACTCTTGGTTTATAACCTGGAAGATTTTATCCTGACAAACAGAGCACAAAAATATGATAATGCATCAGACGCTGAAAAAGAGATGCATTATTAATCACATTGCATGCCAAATACGTTGAGTATACTCATCTTAATGTTCCAGAAAATCAGGGACAATCGTTTGGCAACTCAGGTCTAATCGTTTGGCACTGCGGCATACACACGAGTTACTTTTCTATTCGGCTAATGTTCACCCTGGTTCACAAGAGCAGCAACAATTAACAAATTGCAAACGACATATTACTTTCGACAAATTGGTACGATCACAATGACATGCCCCCAGACAATTACAATGTAATTTAATTAATATTAAATGTCAATGTCCTGTCTTTGTTCTAACGTTTTATGCCTTTCGTTCCTACTCTAGTTTAATCTATGGAAGTGTTGTGCAGACCAAGTCTAATTTGCATAGCCAGAAAGTAGTGCCATCGCGACGGTAAACAAATAGAAAAAGTACGAAAAAAATTCAATAACTGCTTTGAAATCAATATAAATATAATAATAATGTTTAAATAAATAAATATATTCATTCACTAACTTAAATAAACAAATAATAGTTCATATAAAGCACAGATTCAGGCGGGCAGCAGCTTGGCGATTTGTAAACAATCAGATGATGATTGCAAATGGCGTAAAACAACTGTTTGTCAGTCGCAATACGTCAGAGGCGCAGCGCTATTTTTAGCTTGCAAAAATCGATAATGTAGCCGGCATGTGTATCGCTCCGCCATGAATCATATTTGATAATTATTCATAAACAAATAAGAAATTACATAAATAACTGAAAGAAAACCATAATATCACTACTTACAACTTTGAAGAACACATGAATATAAGTACACAATATTTCAGTAAACACAAATAAACATTATTTTGTCACGATAGGCACAGCTCAGCTCGCAACTTGTTCTAGTCTGCACACGTCATCAGTCACTGACACAAATTAAACCCTGTAATTCACTACTAGTAACCTTAGTCTAGAGCCGTGGGTGAGTGTAATAGCTTGAACATTTGTCCAAGCCACACTTCTGACACCACTTACCCGCGTTCTAAACATAGTTGCGACCTATTTGGCAGCAGACTGCGTTGCGCTGGGTTTTAACAAGTTGGTATGGGAGCCGGTCGTTCAGAAAGCAATGGCAAACTAATGAAAGTAAACTTGCCAACACATTAACAACAGCAGTAAAGTGCTGGTGTTGACAGCGATGTCATGTAAAAAGGATATGCAAAAAATAAAAGTTTGCCATTGCTTTCTGAATAAATAAAACTTCAAGAGTATGGGATATTTTGTACATTGTAAAGGTACATCGTTGTCATGAAAATTAAAATTAACTTTGCTAGGGCAAGGGTGCCGGCTTCGTGGCTTAGAGGTTATGACTTTTCTCCGTAATCTCGTATACTCTCGTCGGTAACGTGAAGACGGTTCAAATCAGCAGTGGTTCGAATCGCATTGGTAACTTACGGGGTATGTGAGCCGGCCGCTCAGAAAGCAATGGCAAACTACTGAGCGTAATCTTGCCAAGAGATCAACATACAGCTGAAAGATGCTGGTGTTGACAGCTAAGTCCTGTAAAGGATATGCTAAAAAAAAAAAATTTAAAAAAGGGGCAAGGGTAGCAGTTTGCAAGATGGAAAACATACTGAACAATAAATAAGAATGTCAGTTGCAACGAGAAAAAGATTGTTGAAGTACTACATAGAACCTGTATGGATGTGAAACGTGGACAATGAGCAGACAAGCGGAAAAATATCCAATGGCAGTGGAAATGGGATTTCTGAGGAAATTGCAAAGAATACCATGGACAGACTGAAAAACCAATGAGCAAGTCCTGCAAGAAACAAATGGAAACCATAAACTGATTAGAGAAATGTGAAGTAGATAGTGATATATGAGACGAAATACCCTGGAGAACTTGGTGACAACTAGTAAGATTGAGGGGAAAAGAACAAAGGGAAGGCAGAGAGGTAAACATCTGGATGGCTTGGCCACATGGCATTATCGAGACAAATATACAGAGCTGATCCACGACTCTGGTGACCATGTGAGATGGCGAAACACAACTGCCCACGCTTATCGACATGACACATAATGATGATGGCAAACAAATTTATATCCGCTAAATATTGGATTCGTTTCTGCTGACAATGAAATATCTAACACCAGTACAGGACACATTGCATTGATGGCGGGTACATGTTTATTCATCACAAGATAAAGTTGCTTGAATGCTGACGAAAACTTTGTCCGCAACGTCCGTTTAGTTATTTGAGATTAAATTC
>OY992888.1:14932028-15332028 GCA_963921405.1 Cepaea hortensis | reverse complement strand
CTATAATAGTTCTGCCTCGCGAACATATTTGTGACCAACGCGCGGATATGGCCAACACAGACTTCCATAATCCAATTGTCCAAGCTGTCATTGCTATAATTCTGGATAATGGCCATGGATGATGACTCAAACATTATCTTAGATGCACGGCTTTATCCGTAACATTGTGTCCACAACGTCGACTCCGATTCTTACTGTGGTGACTTGTGTTTATATTCCCAGAGACTAGACTTTATTCTTTCATATAAACAATGTGTTTCCCCAGTAAAATTTATCTTGCAGTAATCACTCAATTTTTTTATTGCCACATTGTCTCATCTTTCAATCTCTCGTGTGTTATTGAGTGGACATATGATTCTCAGTGTGTCTCTGTAAATGACGCATGTATGAATGGATTTGTGTATGAAGGTATATATGTATGTTTTTATGTGTCTAAATGTATCCCTGCCTATCTGAATGTCTCATAACATGGTAACATACATTGTTTATGTTTACAACATTATGAGGGGGTAACATGCAAAATAGATAGTCGACGTTCTAGAGATGAGAGGTTGGAAGTGCCGATTATACAACGGGCCTGCACGCTCAATCTGTGACCTTTTGAAGATAAGGTTCTCTCTCTCTCTCTCTCTCTCTCTCTCTCTCTCTCTCTCCCTCCCCCCCTCTCGTTTCAATACTACCTCAGTACAGACTTACATGCCCCCTAATAATAATAATGGTAAATTATCTCAAACGACGACTAGCCAATAAACAACCCCATATGTATGGCACGTTACACCTTCCTTAGATATTTATAATGCCCATGTTAAACATTGCCTCAGTGAGTCATGTATTATTGATTATTTTTCATGCGTATTAATGACTATTGTTCTTTTTTTTTTGTTTTTTTGTCTAAGATTAGCTTCATAAGTGATGTTGAATGAAATAATGTATGAGAGGAAATAGAGAAGAAGGGCAGAGTGTCAGACGGTCTTGCGTGCCCAATTCTTAACCATTTGAAAAGTAAGATTGTTCGTTCGTTCCTTCTCTCTGTCTTCCTATGTCCCTCTCTGTCTCTCCCACTCCCTCTCGCTCCCACTCCTTCTCTCTCTCACACTTCCTCTCTCTCACTCCCTCTCTCTCCCACTCCCTCTCTCACACTCTTTCCCTCTCTCCCTCACTCTCTCCCTCTCTCTCCCTCTCTCCCTCTCTCTCTCTCTCTCTCTCTCTCTCTCTCTCTGTCTGTCTGTCTCTCTCTCGCGCTTTGTGTAAATATAAAAACAGAAATTCTGCCTGGTAGACAGTCAGTTGGACGGGCCGACAGAATATGTGCATTAAGAATAAACTGTTGACTAACTAATTTACTAGCTAGCTAATTGACTAGCTAACTACCTAGCTAGCTAAGTAACTAACTAAACTAATAACTAACAAACTAGTTAACTAAGTGGCTACCTAACTATAATGAATGAAACACACTACAGCGAGAAGAACAATTAAGAAGCTTTACTAGAAGACAGTAACAAGAAACAAAACGGACGAAGCGGCAAAAGACTGTTAACAGACAAACAACAAACACACATGAAAAACACTAAATAACTAACTCTATAATATAACTAACCAACTAACTCACTAACAAACTAGCCAACTAATTAGCTAACTAACTAGCAAACTGTAGGGTTCTAAACTATGCAGTGGATAAAAGTGGCGAAAAATGTACACAGACAATCAGGAAGTGGTGTTAGCGAAAGATACAAGGGCCAGATGTAGCGACACTTGACAAATGAACAAGCTCTGGATTGAATCTCGGAACAAGGAACACTTCTTGAAGTAATACAGAACCGGGGGAAATCTCGGTCAGGTCGCAACTTAAGACACGAGGAAACATCAAAGAGATTAGTAATGGATGAACTGCCAAAGACAAAGAATGAGCAAATAGAAAAAATAAACATAAACTTTATTTTCAAAGCGTTAAGAATTGGGCTTGCAGGTCAAGCTAACATTGTACCCTCTTCGCTCTCTCTCTCTCTCTCTCTCTCTCTCTCTCTCTCTCTCTCTCTCTCTCTTTCTCTCTCTGATTCTTTCCCTATCTCGCTCTCTCTCTATTTCTCTCGCTTTCTCTGTCTGTTTCTTTCTCTCTCTCGCTCTCTCTCTTTCTGTTTCTCTCTCTCTCTTTGTTTCTTTCTCTCTTTCGCGCTCGCTCTGTTTCTTTATGTCTCTCGCTCTCCCTTTGTTTCTTTCTCTCTCTATCTCTCTCTCTGTTTCTGTTTCATTCTCTCTCTCTCACTCTCTCTCGCCCTCTAACTCTCTCTCCCTCTCTCTCTCTCTCTATCTCTGTTTCCCTCTCGCGCTCTCTCTGTTTCTCTCTCGCGCTCTCTCTGTTTCGTTCTCGCTTTCTCAGTCTGTTTCTTTCTCTCTCTTGCTTTCTCTCTCTCTCTCTCTGTTTCTTTCTCTCTTTCGCGCTCGCTCTGTTTCTTTATGTCTCTCGCTCTCTCTCTTTGTTTCTTTCTCTCTATCTCGCTCTCTCTGTTTCTATTTCATTCTCTCTCACTCTCTCTCTTTCTTTCTTTCTCGCTCTCTCTCTGTCTGTTTTTTTCTCTCTCGCTCTCTCTCTCTCTCTGTTTCTTTCTCGCCCTCTCTCTCTGTTTCTTTCTAAATTTCGCCCTCTCCTTCACTCTGTTTCTTTCTCTGTGTATGTGTCTCTCTCTCTCTCTCCCTCTCTCCCTCTCTCTCATTCCCACAACTCATCAAAGAGATTACTAATGGGTGAACTACAGAGACAAAGGATGAGCGAACGAAAAAACTATATTTTCAAAGGGTTAAGAATTGAACAGGACCTGCAAAATTTAGTAGATGCGGTTGTTGCACACATTGAACAGCTAGGGTTAGAACTGAATATTAAAAGACACAGATTATGGTCGTCACTGGGAAGAAGGAAATGCCACAATGTGATATAAGAGTAAATAGGCATATTCTTAAACAAGTGAATCGATAGAGTTATCTCGGCACAGTCATAACATCTGATGGGAGATGCCTTGAAGAGATTAGAACAAGAACTGCTATTGCGAAAGTAGCCTTTTGAAAAACATACTGACCAATGAAAAGGTATCAACTGAAATGAAAAAAAAAGAATGTTGAATTGCTACATAACCTGCATTTTTGTATGGATGTGAAGCGTAGTCAATGAGCAGTCAAGCTGAAAACCAGCTGATGGCTGTGGAAATGTGGTTTCTGAGGAAAATGCAAAAATTACCATGGACGGACAGAAAAACCAATGAACAAGTCCTTCAAGAAACAAATGAAGATCGTAAACTGATTAGAGGCATTAGACGTAGACAGTCAAAATATTTTGGGCTTGTTATGAGAAGAAATGACTTGGAGAACTTGGTGACAACTGGCAAGATCGAAGGGAAGAGACCAAGGGGAAGACTGAGAAGTAAATACCTGGATGGCTTGGCCACGTGGCATGGTCGAGACAGGACCACAGAGCTGATCCACGACTCTGGTGATCGAGTGAGATGGCAGAATATGACCGCCCACGCTTATCGGCATGGCACATGATGGATGGAAGAATTGGGCTCGCAAGCCAGGTTAACATTGTACCCTCCTCGCTCTCTCTCTCTCTCTCTCTCTCTCTCTCTCTCTCTCTCTCTCTCTCTCTCTCTCTCTCTCTCTCTCTATCACTGGCATTCATCTTACATTATTTCATTATCTTTAACCATTATCATATTAATTGTTGAGTAATGTTATACTAAGTAAATCGCCATTCACAGAAAGTAATTTGACACATGTCAGTGTGTTTGTATTTGATGTATGATTACAGTTGCATACACTACAAAAGCATGGACCTGTGCACAAATTACTACATGACGAATTCATATTAATTTATATTAGGTTAAATGAAATAACACCATGCTAAGCGTGGACGATCATTGTTGGCCATCTAAAATTACATAGCCCTATGCCATAGGCACGCACGGTCTCGCAGCGCGCGAGAATTGGAAGCAGTTCTACCCGCGCTGGTGACTTGCGGGATAACTGAGCCGGCCGCTCAGAAAGCAATGGCAAACTAATGAGCGTAATCTTGCTAAGAAATCAACAATCAGCTGAAAGATGCTGGTGTTGACAGCGATAATAATACCCCCATGGCTGATCATCATCATCATCATCATCATCATCATCATCATCATCATTGTCACGGAAAAACTGCAGTTTAGTGATTCCTTGATAACTTACATATTAAAATACAAGGAAGGAGGAGGGTTAACAATTGTGTACTTCATTCTGAGAGGAGGAATAAAGTAAAGAGCATTGACCTCCGAATAGAAAAATAGGATACAGGTACGTGCCGAGGTCAGTGGCTGCCGCTCTTATCGGCCGACGGGAAAACGAACGGACAGAAAAACTGGGAACAGAAAGACGGTGATCAAAGCATAGATTTCTTTGAAGTGCGACCAGCGATGAACGGAAGAACAGGGTAACAACGGAGAGAAACGAACAACTAACCACTACGTGATTTCACCGCTTTTTGAGGGGAAGGATACGGCAAATTTGATTGTAGATCAAACAATCAGCGTAGGATTGGACACTTGTTATAAATAGTAGCAACTGAGGTTTCTAGTTAGTGTGTGTTCCAAACTGGGCTGAATGAGATATGCTCCTAAGTGGGGAAAGAAATACACGTCCCTAATGGTTTAAAAAAGATGGGATATTAGTGTGTTATTCGCTAGTGTATTTCGATTCCAGAAGGATAAGTGCATATATAAGGTATTAATACTTTAGAGTAATAGTTTAGCATAGGACCATAGATGTGTAAGCATAGCGTTTATCATTGCTTTCTATTAGTGAATAAGTTAGCCTTTGATGAATTCATATGTCTTATGTGGGTGTTTACTTCGGAAGCCTTGTCATTATGGCTGGAGAAGGACACTTGCATAAGTAGTATTAAGTGGCAGACACTTATCACTGGATCTGTTATACTTTTCACAGGTTCAACTCCTATCCGGATATAACGAGAATATAGACACATACTTCGTGTGTGCTGGAAAAGCTTTGAAGATAAAACTAAAGGCATTTCATTTGTGGGGAGAGCAAATACCCTAACAAACCAAGTAATAAATTAGACAGGATCAAAGAAGAACTAAACTATACTTTTAAAGGAACTTTGAAAAAGAAGATCCAGATAACTAACGTAATAAGGAAAAAAGGAATATAAGTTTGCAGAAAACAAAGCAGAACTGTGGTGATGTGGTGTTTTTCAATGTCGGATAAATACTTTCATGAAACATACTCGGCCGAAGTCATAAACTGACCGGATTATTATTACTGTACAGTGACACATCGGTGAACAGTTTTGTTTCATTCAATAACGGATTTACCGTCAGACTCAAGCATACGGATCATCCAGGGTCTTTCCTGTTTGATGTGCTGTCCTGTGGTTTTGCATAATGAGTGGGCGAGATGTGACACCGCTGCTAGACATTCAGAGTTCATTCTGGCACCAACAATAGAATACACTATCAACTACGCTTACACAGTCCATACATACACCAGACATAGTTTTTATTAATAAATCTTTTATTTATC
Source organism: Cepaea hortensis (assembly GCA_963921405.1). Lineage (NCBI taxonomy): Eukaryota > Metazoa > Mollusca > Gastropoda > Stylommatophora > Helicidae > Cepaea > Cepaea hortensis. The sequence continues at coordinate 15,326,466 of OY992888.1, read as the reverse complement.
GTTGAAAGGAACTGTTGTCGGAGTATGTGTTGAGGGAATAACAGAGAGAGTGAAAGAAATAGATATATGGAAGGGAAAACAGAAGGGAGGAGTGTAGACAGAAGTCAGTCAATAATCCCAACAGATAAAAAGTTTGAAGATGTGCTTGTTGATTCCACATTCCTCCCGGGAAAACAAGTGACATAATTGGTGGAGCGAGCGGAGTACAACATAATACCCATATGACCTGGAGGCATAACAGGGCATATGCATAGAGGGGTACCTGCATATTGGCACAGGCATAGCGGAGTACCTGCAGGTTGGGATATACTGATGGGAATAAAAATAAGTATACATTGATGACTTGTAATGGAAGGACGTCCATTGGATATATGGTGCCATTACATTTATGGTGGAAACATTTCATTAATGCTGGTGACTTTACAGTGAGAAAGTTCCAGACAGGGTGAATGTGGATAGGTGGTAAGACACATTACATACCTAGTCACACGGTCTCACGTCTACATAAGTCTTTATCCTATATCTCCTCTTGTGGATGAGAGAGTGGTTGTGATGTACTGTGTGGTGTTGTAGATTTATAATATTGGATAGACATAGATAAATGATATAGGTTCTAGGTAGATTATCTGTTTATAGTGAGTACTTCTTACTGCTTTAAGGTGTCTTTACTCAGCCGGCTGACTTACATTCTTAACTATGGCAACTCCTAAAGTAACTACAGCAGAACTAAGGGCCAACGGGGAGGCGATTGGTTTAGCTGGTTCGGAACTAACTGATTACATACAGGAAAGAGAGAGGGAAATTCGTCATGCGGAAAGAGAAGATCGAAAGATTGAGTTGGAATTGAAACGCATGGAAATGGAACAGAGCAACAAGAGACTTGACGCGGAAGAAGCCACAAAGATACGGGAACATGAATACCGCATGAAAGAGATGGAACTCAAAACCCAAACTAAGGGAGAAATAGATGGCGCGGAAGGTGGATCATCGTTGCATGGTGCAACCAACATGAGTGGATCTAGCTACCATGCAATGAAGTTTCCCTTAGCTGTTTATGAGGAGTCTAAAGAAAAATTTGACAACTTTGCGAACCGCTTTGAAGCAATGGCAGTCGCTATGGGACTGGATAGGAGCAGATGGGCTCTTAAATTATCCCAGGCCTTACGGGGTTCAGGGTACGAGGTCTACACACGCCTCCCACCAGGACATGAAAATCAGTATGAGGAATTGAAAGCCGCTTTGATGAAGCATTATGAAGTCACAGCACAAACGTATCGGAAGAAGTTTAGAGCGTCTAGACGAGAGCCGGGAGAGCTATTCGCCGCCTACAGTCTGAGGCTGAAATCTTATCTCCAGAAATGGATGGACTTGGCAGAATTCAAGAGGGATTATGAGAGCCTCGAAGAGATGATGGTGGTCGACCAGATGCGAAAGCAAATGTCGAAACCTCTCAGAACCTTCTTGGGAGAGCAAGGGGCGGAACGGATAGATGTTGTGAATAAGCTGGCGGAACGATTCGTAGAGGTACATGGGGAGACTGAGGAACTAAGTACACAAACCAAAGGTCAGGAGAAACAAGAGAAAAAGAAACCTAAAAACTGGGAAGGAGCAAAAGTGGAACCTTATATAAAGGCGTCAATGGAGAGTTCAGAGAAGGTGAAGGAAGGAAACCAGAACACCTAGAATTCTCCATCGAAACGACAGTGGTCCAAGAAGTGGTGTTCATTCTGCAAGGTGCCATCTCATACAACGAAGGACTGCAGATCGAAACCTAAAAGTTCTTACTTCGCAGCATGCAAAGTGATTCCTACGACGGTGATCACAGACAAGGCTGAGGTCGGCGAAGGAGAAAGGAACAAAAAGGACACACGGAAACCTAGGAAGGGAACATGGTGCCCTCACTGCCAGTCGACAACACATAATACTGTGGACTGCAGATGCAAGGCAGAAGACGCCAATTGCATAACCAACCTCGAGGAATCAAAAGAGGAAGGCAAGGAAACGGTCAAGGAGATGGAAGACACTCCGGACCAAGAGAGGCCACCTGTGGTCGAACTGATTGAAGTCAATGGCCAGCAGGTTGTTTGTCTCTACGATACCGGTTTGGATGGGGAAGCTGTGATAGACGCCAGCTTGGTACGCCCAGACCAACTTACAGGGGAGACCATAGAAATACAGCCGGCAATGAGGAGTGCGGTTACCATGACGCTGCCAATCGCCAAGGTGGAGATTAAATCCAGGTACGTCACGGGCATTATTCCAGCTGCTGTATTATCTGACTCCTTATTTCCCATGATCATTGGCACGAAATATGTCTTTTTGGGGATGCCCAAACAGCCAGCCCACCAGGGAACAGTAGCCAGTGGGTTTCAAGGGAAGGAAAAAGAGGCAGAGACATTATGCGACAACTCAGAGATAGGAGAATTGCATACTGCCCAGAGGAAGGATACTACGTTGCGTCCTTGCTACAGGAAGCTGCAAAGAAGTGCTGAGCCACCAGAACGGGGACAGTACTTTCTGAAGAATCGACTACTCTATCGGAGAGCTGGGAGGGGAGATAACCTGCACGAGCAGTGGGTGGTTCCAGAGACCCACCGTCCTCACATTCTTCAGAGTGGACACATCATAGGCGAGAATCGACATATGGGTGTCAGAGAGACCTTGCAGCAAATTTCCGGCCATTATTGCTGGCCAGGAATGACCGGAGATGTACGCCGGTGGTTGAAGTCTTGTTCGGAGTGCCAGAACGCACCACCCAACAAGCGGACTAAGAGTAACATAGCTCTTAAAGTGGAAGACAAAGTGGAAGTGTGGAGTCCAGCAGAGACCAATATACTCCAAGTAGGATGGAAAGGACCTTATCCTGTGGAAAAGGTGGTGTCAAAGAACACCTACAAAATCCGGATCGGGGAAGAGCAGAAAAATCTCCCTAGACATCTCATTAGGAAATATGAGGAAAGATCCGAGAGCAAAGCTTCGCACTTTATGGTGATGGCAGCCATTGGGACAAAGGTTACCAGTCCAGACGAAGACCAGAGATCGCCAGTACAACATAGGAGGGCCTATGGGACAGTACGTGATAGGTCAGATTTACCCAACGAAAGGAGGAGGGAAATCACACGTCAGGGAAAGGACAAGAGTGAAAGTTTCACCGGTAACCAAGTTCAGAAGGGGTGGGTAACGTCGGGTAAGGCGAGAAATACCCAGGACTCCAACCGAAGAGGGGCTGACCAGATCCAATATCGTACAAGATGGTCCTGGAAGCACAAGTCCAGGAGGTTTGGGCAAGACGACTCGGTCCAACGCGGACGAGGCGGAACAACCCCAGAGGCAAGGCCGGGGGAAACCAAGAGGACATGGAAGCAGTGTTACAATCAGGATGGGACAATCCGTCTGTATTGTGAGCCGTCGCTTAAGCAAGTCGAAAGGAGGTCGACAGGACGGATAGGAGCGATGAGCCAACACTAGTTTCAGTCATGAGTAGTATGGTAGGGTGCCTATGAGGTAGCCTACTGGATGAGGTGTTGATCCATGTGAGGATCCAATCATATCATCAACACGTGATGTTCATAGCTACTTCAAAGAAGCTCAACGCACGGTGGATGTGATGGACGTTGTTGCTGCCACAGGACAATTTCACAGTGGAATACATATCGGGTAAGGAGAATGTAGGAGCGGACTTCTTATCTAGACATCCAACTCCAGAGGAAGAGGAATAAGTTGGAGGATCATAGGAATCAAAACTACAGGGATGAAGAGTCGACGCGGTCAACTCTCTTAAGAGGGGGCCTATGTCACGGAAAAACTGCAGTTTAGTGATTCCTTGATAACTTACATATTAAAATACAAGGAAGGAGGAGGGTTAACAATTGTGTACTTCATTCTGAGAGGAGGAATAAAGTAAAGAGCATTGACCTCCGAATAGAAAAATAGGATACAGATACGTGCCGAGGTCAGTGGCTGCCGCTCTTATCGGCAGACGGGAAAACGAACGGACAGAAAAACTGGGAACAGAAAGACGGTGATCAAAGCATAGATTTCTTTGAAGTGCGACCAGCGATGAACGGAAGAACAGGGTAACAACGGAGAGAAACGAACAACTAACCACTACGTGATTTCACCGCTTTTTGAGGGGAAGGATACGGCAAATTTGATTGTAGATCAAACAATCAGCGTAGGATTGGACACTTGTTATAAATAGTAGCAACTGAGGTTTCTAGTTAGTGTGTGTTCCAAACTGGGCTGAATGAGATATGCTCCTGAGTGGGGAAAGAAATACACGTCCCTAATGGTTTAAAGAAGATGGGATATTAGTGTGTTATTCGCTAGTGTATTTCGATTCCAGGAGTATAAGTGCATATATAAGGTATTAATACTTTAGAGTAATAGTTTAGCATAGGACCATAGATGTGTAAGCATAGCGTTTATCATTGCTTTCTATTAGTGAATAAGTTAGACTTTGATGAATTCATATGTCTTATGTGGGTGTTTACTTCGGAAGCCTTGTCATTATGGCTGGAGAAGGACACTTGCATAAGTAGTATTAAGTGGCAGACACTTATCACTGGATCTGTTATACTTTTCACAGGTTCAATTCCTATCCGGATATAATGAGAAGATAGACACATACTTCGTGTGTGCTGGAAAAGCTTTGAAGATAAAACTAAAGGCATTTCATTTGTGGGGAGAGCAAATACCCCAATAAACCAAGTAATAAATTAGACAGGATCAAAGAAGAACTAAACTATACTTTTAAAGGAACTTTGAAAAAGAAGATCCAGATAACTAACGTAATAAGGAAAAAAGGAATATAAGTTTGCAGAAAACAAAGCAGAATAAAAATACCTACGTCTTGTAGGCATAGACAATAGACAAGTAAAAACATTGCTACTCATAGAGACAATATGCTGAACTGTGGTGATGTGGTGTTTTTCAATGTCGGATAAATACTTTCATGAAACATACTCGGGCGAAGTCATAAACTGACCGGATTATTATTACAGTGATACAGCGGTGAACAGTTTTGTTTCATTCAATAACGGATTTACCGTCAGACTCAAGCATACGGATCATCCAGGGTCTTTCCTGTTTGATGTGCTGTCCTGTGGTTTTGCATAATGAGTGGGCGAGATGTGACACCGCTGCTAGACATTCAGAGTTCATTCTGGCACCAACAATAGAATACACTATCAACTACGCTTACACAGTCCATACATACACCAGACATAGTTTTTATTAATAAATCTTTTATTTATAGTTGAAAGGAACTGTTGTCGGAGTATGTGTTGAGGGAATAACAGAGAGAGTGAAAGAAATAGATATATGGAAGGGAAGACAGAAGGGAGGAGTGTAGACAGAAGTCAGTCAATAATCCCAACAGATAATAAGTTTGAAGATGTGCTTGTTGATTCCACATTCCTCCCGGGAAAACAAGTGACAATCATCATCATCATCATCTTCCACTTCTGCCGTCAAGCGTCGTGGAACAGACCATACTTAGGTTGAAACCAAAGATCCCGCCACAACCCTACAAGCAACTGGAGAACACTCGCCGTGGTGCCAACTGTCAACTGATCTTTCTGACAGTGTCACGTTTCTGTGCATCATGTCTGGACCAGCACCTTTCTGACTGGCCGTGCTGTGATCTTCTCATTTTGATTAATTCTCTCATTGTCTTGAGTTAGGTTTAAGTTCTTTCACTGCACTATTCACGACAACTAGTGAGTTGGACCAAACTCAGCACGTCTTGAACAACGCAACACAGATATAGTTTTATACTTCTCTTGTCTCCGATTACAGTACGAATTACATTATCATTTACACCACATTTCAAGTAAACACAGTATTCAGAGATTACAATTTTACACATTCTAACTACAAAAGGAGGGGCACAATATATGGCCATTCGCAATCAATCAGGTGCCGTCTCCGCAATGAAGGTTGGCTGCAATGGATCTCCAACACTGTCTGTCTCTCTCCTTGACTGTACATTCGGTCAGGCTGATGTTCGTCCATCTCTTGATGTTATCCTCCCACTTGTATCGTTGTCTACCTCTTGCTCGCTTGCCCTCAACCTTGCCTTCCAGTATGGTTTTTATAAGAGTATCATGTCTTTTAACGTGGCCAAAATATTTCACTTGTCTCCTCTTTATTTCTTTCATCAACTCTCTCTCTTTATTCCCAGTTTTTCTAGGACCTATGCATTTGATTGTTTTTGTTTCCATGAAATACGACATATTCGTCTGTATATCCACATCTCCAGGGCTTCTATGCGACTTTCTAGTTGCTTGTTCAATGTCCAGGATTCCACGCCATACAGTAGCGTCGAATATACGTAGCATTTGACAATTCTCATTTTTAATGCGTTATTAACCCCTCTAGCTGTTAATACTGATTTCATGCCGTTGAAAGCATTTTTGGCCATTCCTGTTCTCTTTTTTTGATGGCCATTCTACTAAACTCAGAACCAGGTCCGACGTCTGACTGCTTTTAAGGTAACGTTTTGTCCTTTTCACAAAACGTCCTGAACGCTTTTCACGTTCTCGTGTCCACGCTCGTGGCGGGTCACTCCACACGGTCTCCTCATGTAGACCGCACTTGTTGCACACCCTTAGCGTGTTCCAGGCCTGTATAAACTGGACAGGGCATCCTACAAAAGAATGTTTTCTTTGATGTCAAGCATTGTACACCTGATTTTTTTTTTTTTTTTTTTTTTTGCACAAATGCGGCCTTCTAAATTCAAATATCATTTTTATTTGTCTGTAGTAGCAGCTCTAGTTTTTGAGGTACAGGCGGGTGTGTATTTAATTAATATTATTACAGTATTTTCTGTATAAGTTTCTTGGGGGAAAAAAAACTAATGCTATCTAGATTTTGACAAAATTAACCAGCTTGTTTACTTACATTTTCAGTTTTCCAAGAATCTTCCAAGAATTGCCTTTTGTAGATTTTAACCCACTGTATGCATGTTCGCATGCTAGTTATTTTCTTACACTTTTAACACAGAGTTGCAACATCTTCAAGAAGAGCAGGTTTTCTGTCTCCGAATTTATTTTGTTGTATTAGTGGAGAGTACACTTTGTAAGAAGAACATGGAAGCATATTACTGTTTTGTGTAAAAGGCATACGTGGAAAACTTTAAAGTAAATATTAGTTGACCGGGACAAGTCTTAAAATCCCTATTTTTTTTTCTAACCATGTGTTGAATATCTGCGACAGTGGACTTGTGGGGAAAAGAAAATGTTCAAAATTTGGAATTCCAATAGTTTGGAGAGGTCCCAGGAATCACTATGATTACTGTTATTTCTGTGTTGTCAATATTACGAGAATTAATTAGGGATGGGGTGAAGGAAATGGAAATTTCCAGGTTTAGATTATGCTAGACGACCTGTTCCACACGGAGATTATATACCAATTCCAACTTTCAGTCAGATTTCGGATTCCCTGTTAGAAGATGAGACAGCAGTGGCATGTGGAACGACAAGTGACAGTGATAGTGACTTCGAAGATGATTGTCCAGCTGCTCACCGCTTCGACCAGCGTAAACTGAATGATCTAATCCGAGATGTATATCTCTCCAAGGAATCTTCAGAACTTTTGGCTTCAAGATTGAAAGAATAATATTACTGATTGATGAAATAAAGGTTACATTTTATCGCAGCATAGAGCAAGGTTTTCTTGAATTCTTTTTGTAAATAAAACAACTTTGTGTTTTGTACTATTGTAGGAGGTCTTATAAATTAAATGGGTGTAAGTTATATAGTTATACACCAGGTGACTGGCGATTTTTTAATTGACAGCTCTAAAATAAGTTTAAAATGTGTTCTCTTACACAATGGTAACAAATATAGCTGAATTCGAAGTGCAGGAGGAGTAAGCTAAAATAAGTACATTTCTGGAAAAATTGAAGTATTTAGAAAATAACTGGATGGTTTGTATAGATCTTAAAATGGTGAACTTGCTTGGCTAGCAAAGAGGATTCACCAAATATCGATGCTTTATATGTTTGTGGGATAGTAGGTCAAAAGATACGAACTGGACAAAGACACAGGTGAATTTAAAGTTGGAAAAAAAATATTGTCAAGAAGCCTCTCATTGACCGAAAAAGAGTTCTACAGTCACCATTATATATAAAGCTGGGCATGATAAAACAATTTGTTAAGACACTGAACAAAGATGGTACCAGTTTTAATAACTTATACAGAAAGTTTCCGGAATTGAGCATAGACAAACTTAAAACTGGAATTGTTGATGGACCTCAAATTAGAAAGTTAATACACGATCCAAATTTTATTGATTCGGTGAACGTAACAGAGTCCACAGCCTGGTCATCATTTGTTTTAGTTGTGCAAAACTTTCTGGGTAACTTTAAAGCATAAATTTATTCTGAATTAAGTCGAGTGCTGAATGCTGTCGAGTTTTTGTAAGCTTGGATACCACATGAGCATACAATTGTACTGCCTCCATAATCATTTACATTTCCTTCCCGAAAATCTTGGCGACTTTAGTAGGAGCAAGGTGATATAAAAACAACGGAAGAAAGATACCATGGGATGCTCACATGATGGCAGATTACTGTTGGACCCTTAAGCGTGACTGTCCGGGCGTATCACATTCCAGGAAATCCCCGAAAAGAAGCTGTTTATGTGTTGACTATAGAATTTTAGAAAATGTTGGTGATAATAAGTTTTAATAAATTTTTGGTGTATTAAATTAAGGTAATAAATGCACAGAAATTACATATAATATAAATGCAGATTACAGTCAAAATGCCACATATGGCACCTATCTCTGGGCTTGTACATAACAATTACCCTACTAAGAAAGTCATTTTTAGTTCTCTCAAAAACCAGAGCCTATAGTAAAAAAATATGATTACATTTTTGGAATTAACAACACAAAATTACCCAAGAACAGCTATAACATTTAAGGCGCCAAAGTGTGTGTAAACCAATGTTATCAGCCGTCACGGATCAGGTCTGTGTTCTTGTCTAGTTATGCCGTGTGACCAGGCAGTCTCTCTCTCTCTCTCTCTCTCTCTCTCTCTCTCTCTCTCTCTCTCTCTCTCTCTCTCTCTCCCCCCCCCCTCCCATTGCTCTTTTTCCACTACTTTTGCCAGCCGTCACCAGGTTTTCTATCTTACATCTTATAACGTGCCCACAAGTCTTGACCATCTATACATGCAGACATACGAGGTATTACAGAGAGCAGCACAATACAGGCAGCTATGAAATAGATTGATCAAGATGCTTCATTCAGAAGTTCGTTGTATATCCTTTACAGGACGTTGCAGTCAACCCAACACTTTTTTCTGTTTGTGATTTCTTGGAAAATTAAGTAGTTTGTAAGTGCTTTCTAAACGACCGGAACTCATACCATTGTATGAAAACCGGCGATTTTATTAACCTGACACTACATGACGCTAAATGACACTACATTAATAAAATTCTTTTTATCAAACAGAAAACAAATAGTATAAGCATACAATAAATCTCAAACCATTAAATTTAATATTGGGGTACCTCAGAGGTTTATACTTGGCTCTATGTTGCCATTTATATAAATGACCTTCCCTTATATCTTTCGTCGTCCTGCCATCTATTTGCAGACGACAGCACAGTTTACACAAACGCTAGGTGCTGTTATGTGCTGGAATCGTCCTTGCAAAATGAATTAAATGGTGTAGTTAGAGAGAGAGAGAGAGAGAGAGAGAGAGAGAGAGAGAGAGAGAGAGAGAGAGAGAGAGAGAGAGAGAGAGAGAGAGAGAACGAACGAACGAACGAACGAACGTACGAACGAACAAACTTTATTTTCCAAGGGTTAAGAATTGGGCACGCTGGCCCGTCTAACATTCTGCCCTTCTATCACTCTCTTTCATACATTATTTCATTCACACATCATTCAAGGCTAAAGAGAACAGCAACAATATAAAAGATATGCATTATAAAGGCATGGGCAAAAATGCGAACATCAAAACTACACGACACAGTAATATTCGATAATGGTCTGACAATTGTTATTAGCCATGTGGAATATACTGGACTACCAAAAGGGGACTGGCTGTTATACTAGGGTTTTGTTATTATTATTATTATCTCTATTATTAAGGGGGAAGGTAATCTGTACTTAAATAGTGTTCGAATAATTTGCGATTATATGAATAGGGATTGGTGATGTCTTTGATTTCTTGTGGAAGATTGTTTCACAGCTGAGCTGCAGAGTACGTTAAGCTTGTTTAGTAAAAGTCAATCCTAGGCTTCGGAATGTGTAATATATTTAAACGTGTACTGTGTTTAGCATTATATTTAATCAATGGCCAAAGGTAATTTGGGGCATTCCGATGCAGGATTTTGTGAATTAGTTTAGCTTTATTGAAAAGCAGGCGTTTGCGGAGTGGTAGTAACTGAAGGCGTTTATACAGGCTAGGATTGTCAGATAAATGTTTGCTATAAATTAGACTCATGGCCCGTTTTTGGAGTGAGTAAAGCCGCTTGGTGTTTGAATTAGAACAACCGTCCCAGATTGTAGAGTAGTAGTCAAAGTGTGTCTGTATATGAGAAGTATAGAATAGTTTCCTTGTGTCCTCATCAAGGAAGTTTTTAATTTTGGCGAGTTGGTAGACTTTTTTCGCTGTTTGTTTAGTGAGCGCGTGAACGTGGGAATTAAAGGTTAGGTTTCTATCAATGATTAGGCCTAATGTTTTGTGCTCAATTACACTTTCTACTGACATGTTATCGATGTGAAGTTGAAATGTTGTGTGTGAGCTTAGAGTTTGAAGTCTTTGTCTGGTTGTTAATAACATTGATTTTGTTTTAGTGATGTTAATTTGCATACGGTTTGAATAGCTCCACCTAACTACATTATTTAATTCTTGTTGTAAAGACGACTCCAGTAGAATACAGTTTTCAGCGTTTGTGTACAGTGTACAGTCGTCTGCAAATAGATCGCAGTACGACGAAAGATGCAAAGGTAGATCGTTAATATATATGGCAAATAATAGAGGGTCAAGAATAGAGTCTTGCGGTACTCCAATATTGAAGGTAGTGGTTTGAGACAGAGATTTATTATGTGATACTACTTGCTTTCTGTTTGATAGAAAAGATGATATTAGAGTGACTACATTGGGGCCAATTTTCATTGTCTCAAGTTTTTTAATTAAAATAACATGGTCTATCATAACAAATGCTTTCTTGAAATCAATAAACACAGTTCCACATAGACTGTTATTGTTTATATTCTGGTGCCAATTTTCTATCATATTTGTTAGCGCCGTATGGCAAGAATATTTTGGTCGAAATCCTGATTGACTGTCAACAATAAGCTTGCTGCGAACTAAATACTGTAATGTTACTTTATGGATGTGTTTTTCTAGTGGCTTAGATAGTGATGATAGTAAGGAAATGGGTCTGTAATTGTTCGGGAGACCATTGTCGAATGAACCAGATTTAAGAAGAGGATACACTTTAGCGATTTTGAGAGCTGATGGAAAGTGGCCTTTGGTGAGACACTGATTATATACATAGGTTAGTGATATACAGATCACTGGTGCAGCACAATGGAGAAACCTGTTGCTGATTCCATCTAACCCAGATGAGGTTGTGTTTCTTAGGTTACTGAGGTAAGTGAATACTTCAATGGTTGTCATTAGCGGCATGTCGGAAAGAATCTCGCGGGAGCATCTATTCTCGCAAAACGATGACAGTAAAGATAAGTTGCAAGGAGAATTAGGTATTGAAGCCTTCAACTGGTCTATGTCAGTTTGAAAACAATTACTGAATTGGTCGCATGTAATATGATTTGATGGTAAAGAATTTCGGAAGTTGTACTTGTTTGTCAAGGTGTTAATTGCCTTCCATATATCCTTACTATTTGTTTTATCCATTACTAAGTTCTTAAAGTAATTTTGCTTTTCCCGTCGTATGGTATATTGAACTTTGTTTCTAAGAGTATGGTATGCGCTAAGATCCCGCTTTTGATTGATTGATTGATTGATTTAGGAATCGACATCACAGCATTCGGGGCATTCCCATAAGTGCTCCGTCCCCATCCTCAGTAGCCAACACTAATAGTACCAATAGCAATCTGATTATAAGTCCGTCTCGCCTTTCCTCTGAGCAAGATCCCGCTTTTTATGTGCTTTATCTCTGTCTCTCATAATTTCAAGTATTTCCTGGGTGATCCAAGGTGGCTTGACGTGGTGTTTTACTCGAACTTCCTTGATTGGCACATGTCTATCAAAACCATCAAAAAGGTTTTCATCCAGAATTCCAGAGCATCATCCGGGTCAGGAAGCTGATAAACATTGTCTAGAGGTGAACTGAGCAAGTCCTGTAAAAATGCGTTTTGGTTTAAATGTTTGTAACTTCTATATTTTACACTTATGTGTTTATGTTTAGGAGTTTTAATTCCTTTTTTAGACCACGTGCAGCATATTGGGTAGTGATCGCTCATTGCACAATTGGGTACGGTGCATTCTATGATGTTGTCTGAGCAAGTTACATAAATGTGATCTATGACTGTTGAAGATGACTTTGTTACTCTAGTAGCTTGTTGTACTATTTGTTGGAAATTGTATGATGCAATTATATTTCCCCATATTATGTTGGATTTGTTGGTGTCAATGTTAAAGTCTCCGAGTAGTATAATTTCCTTCCCGGAAGCGAAAACCACATCCATTATGGTAGTGAAGTTTTCGTACCAGACGTGTCCAGCACTGGGATTTCGATAGAGGTAGCCAATTATCAGGGGTGTGCGGTTTTGAAGTTTTAGCTCTAACCAAATACATTCTATTTCGCAAGTTTCAAAGTCTAGCCTACGGTGAGCATTTAGTAAATTAGAAACATAGGTTACTATGCCTGTCTCTTGTTTCCTACAGGGATCCCTTCTAAAAACTTTGTACCCTTTAATAGAGATGTCCTCATCTGAAATTTTATCATTAAGCCTACTTTCACTAAGGCCGAATAAATGAAAATTTTGATTAAGAATAGAAGATAACTCTGGTAGCTTGTTAAATAAGCTGCATATGTTTAAGTGTCCAAGGCGTATTCCTGACTTATTGGGCCAATGTTGCCACTTCTCAGACATTTCATCCATGAAGAAAGTGTAAATTAGTCAAAGTTATGCAAAAATACAAGATCATAAAAAATCACAATTACATTAACTTACAAAATATCAGTAATACAAATCGATATTTAAATGACAATATTATAACGATATAACTAATTAAACCAACGAATATAATGCAAACACGGAACAAAACGAATTAAAGAACATGCAACAAATAATTAACCTGAAAAAAAACTACTTCACAAGCTAAGTAACTAACTGTTATCCAAAAGAATGAATAAATGACTATACAAGTCAATGTCTCTGTTTAAAGCGAGGTATCTCACACGGGAAATAAAACGTTAAACAGTAAGCAATTAAAGTTCAAGGAGGAAGCTCTGTTGCTTCCTCTGTTGAGAGAGAGAGAGAGAGAGAGAGAGAGAGCGAGAGTGAGAAAGAGAGAGAAGAGTAAACAGCAGAGAGTGTTAGGGAGGTGGACATTTGGGAGAGAGAGGGGGGATGGAAAGACGAGAAACGGAAAGTTAGAGAGAAAAAATAAATAGTGGGAGAAAGAAAATAAAATACATAGACAGAGGAAGAGAGAGAAAGAGAGGCAGGCAGGCAGGCAGGCAGGCAGGCAGACAGACAGACAGACAGACAGACAGACAGACAGACAGACAGACAGACAGACAGACAGACAGACAGACAGACAGACAGGTGGTATTAACGAGACGGAAGACTAAAGACAAATGAAGGCAGTATACCCCCAACAGCAAAATTTAAGATATGAAAAGGGCAGACTGGCTGTGGAAAACAATTTTAGTTTTAATTTCTGCCACACTCTAGACGTCTGTCATTACTCGGCCCTGCCCTTAGATTCTTTCCCTCGCTAGACTGCTCGGCCCAGAATGCTAATATCGACTATTTTGACACGTCTGAAAATTGCATATTTTTCGAGGGCTAAGCATAAGGTGTTTTCAGTGTCGAAAGATTGTCGATCATTTTTGAAGTAATTTTCTCATATTTATTTCTCTGCTTCTAGTATAGGCAGACTATTTCCCTAAAAACTGTTAAAGTGGATTGCGGATTGTTATGATTAAGGCGACAGAAAATAGACTGGTAGGCGTCATTCAAGTAAAGTAAAGTAAAGTAAAGTAAAGTAAAGTAAAGTAAAGTAAAGTAAAGTGGAGCAAAGTAAAGTGGAGCAAAGTAAAGTAAAGTAAAGTAAAGTAAAATAAAGTAAAGTAAAGTAAAGTAAAGTAAAGTAACGGGCCCTTGCGACCTTCTTTGGGTGTTGTTGGAACATGGAAAGAACAAGTAAATACAGGTCCTTCCACACACCTTAGAGCCCACTGGACACGTGGTTCTAGACATATTTCTATTCACCCATCGCATCTCGATGGCCCACATGATCAGTTTAACGCCGGCCGCCTTTACTTCCGGTCATTTTCTGGTGCCTATTTTAGACTGGATCGACCTGGAAGCCCGGGTCCATTTTACAAATCTACCTCCATGCGGTTTCGAACCTATCACCGCTGGGCCGGCATGCGGGAGTCTAGCTACTACGCTACCGCACCTCCCCTTGAATATACGGTGCCAGTCAGCATGTTATAGGCTAATCAGCACTTTATAAGTGATGGGGTCTTTTCTACGGCTGCCGCTTTTATTTCCAAGGCAGTGTCCTGGTACCCATTTTAAGTTTTCATCTTGTCGACTCAGTCTTTAACATCATAATCATCGTCATCATCAAATGCCCTGCCAGCTGGCGAAGGCGTTCATGGCTCTCTCAGATCTCGGTCTTTGGTGTTCTTGATCAACTCTGCTGATAGTATTCATCCATGCCACCGTCTCAATCCATCCAGCATCATTTCTCTTGGTCTGCCTCTGCCTCTCTTCCCCTCGATCTTTCAGTTGTCACGATGTTCTCTAATGTCTCTCTTCTCATTACATGACTGAAGAAAGCTGTTAGTCTCTTTCTTATTGTTGTATATAGTGTTCTAGTTTCATCAGCCTGTTTCAGGCAATCGTTGTTAGTTACTCTGGCAGTCCAAGGAATTCGCAACATTCGTCTCAGGAACCACATCTCTGTTGCTTCTAATTGTTTCTTAATTTGTTCATTTACATTCCAAGATTCACTGCCATACACTGGTTCTATATAGCATTTCAGCACTCCCTTCCTTACATTCAATGATAATAACTTATTGCATAAGATACTATTATTTTCTGAAATGAGGCTTTTGCTTGCCCTATTCTGCTTTTAATCCCTGTTGAACATCTTACGTCTGATGTTATCTTTGCCTCTTCAGTGAATGCTATAACATTACTGAACAGAATATCATTTGATGCATTATTATAATTATTCACATTGGTATTGGTTTATTACTTTCTGGCAATGGTGATGTCTTTGGTACAAACTCACTAGGAAGAATGCTATTTGTAACATCATCACAATTTTTCATATAGACTTCGGTTCATAACGTTCTGTGAATGGTGATTTCCTTGTTATAAAATTACTGAACAAATTAGCGTTATAACATCAATCCAATCATTCACACTGACAGGGGTTGATTACTTACAATGAATGGTGATTTCCTTGGTATAAAATCACTAAAATCAATACTATGTGTAACATAATTACCGTCATTCACATTTATATGTATTGAATTACTTTCAGTAAATGGTGGTGTCCTTCGTTTAACGTAATTCAACACAAAACCGTTCGTAACCTCGTTACATTTATACACGTAAATTTGGGTTCATTAAGTTTTGTAAATGGTGATTTCCTGGGTATAAAACAAATGAATATCAACAACCATCAAAATAAACATTACACAATCCACTGTATTTCATTTAATTCTATGGGAAATAGTGTTTCGCTATCCGTCGTTTCACTTAAAGTCACGTTTTCCAAGAACGTAACCCCGACATTAACAGGGGCCTCCCTGTATATACAATTGAAATAAGAGCAGGAGTGCGACAGGGATGTTTTTGTCAAATTCTATTTCCACTGGTTATACACAGGGTTATAAAGACAACAATAACGAGTGCCAGAAATGTACTCAAACGGGCAGTTCCAGAGCAACTTAATAGACAGACAGGCGGGCGGACAGGCGGGCGGGCGGGCGGGCGGGCGGGTGGTCGGACGGACGGACGGACAGAAAATCCTACTCCTTCAGGAAATCCCGGTATTATAGTCTATCTTCTGCCCCACGCATGAAATCAAATGCGAGACAAATTAAACACAGCTGATGCTTTACAACTAATAGATCTAGAAATGTGCAGGGAAAGGACAAAGATCCCATCATCTCAACAACTCATCTCGTTCCTCTTGTACCTTGCAGTGTCGAGGTGAAGTATAAACAGCGGGAGAGTTTAGACTTCCCACATACTTAGAGGACATTACACTACTTCACACAATCTTAGAGGACATTACAATATTTCCCACATACTTAGAGGACATTACACTACTTCACAAAATCTTAGAGGACATTACAATATTTCCCACATACTTAGAGGACATTACACTACTTCACACAATCTTAGAGGACAATACAATATTTCCCACATATTTAGAGGACATAACACTACTTCACACAATCTTAGAGGACATTACAATATTTCCCACATACTTAGAGGACATTACACTACTTCACACAATCTTAGAGGACATTACAATATTTCCCACATACTTAGAGGACATTACACTACTTCACACAATCTTAGAGGACATTACAATATTTCCCACATACTTAGAGGACATTACACTACTTCACACAATCTTAGAGGACATTACAATATTTCCCACATACTTAGAGGACATTACAAAACTACGTGCGTACGTAGACATCAATACAATACTTTAAGCATATGTAGACACTAATACAACACTTCATTCATGTGTAGTCATCATTACAATAACTCACACATTACATAACTTAGACACATTACAATACTTCACACATGGTTAGTCACCATTCCAGTAATTCACATAAACTTAGACACATTACAATATTTAACTCATATTTACACACCATTACAATAGTTTACACATGTTTACACACCATAAAAATACTTCACACATACAAGACACCATTACACATATTTCCCACATATTAAGGCAGAATTACACATTGTTCACACATGCTAAGACACAATTACATATAGTTCACACATATTAAGACATCCATCCATCATGTGCCATGTCGATAAGCGTGGGCGGTCATGTTTCGCTATTTCATTCGATCACCAGAGTCGTGGATCAGTTCCGTGTTCCTGTCTCGACCATGCCACATCTCCAAGCCATCCAGATATTTACTTCTCGGTCTTCCCCTTGGTCTCTTCCCTTCGATCTTGCCAGTTGTCACTAAGTTCTCTAATTCATTACTTCTCATAACATGCTCAAAAATTGTGACTGTCTACGTCTAATGACTCTAATCAGTTTACGATCTTCATTTGTTTCTTGAAGGACTTGTTCATTTGTTTTACTGTCTGTCCATGGTATTCTGTGCATTTTCTTCAGAAACAAACTTTCCACAGCCATCAGATGTTTTTCAGCTTGTCTGTTCATTGTCCACGCAAAGACATGCAAACTAAGACACCATTACACATATATCTCACCGCTTGTAGACACCGCTCCAATTTATCACACAAACTAAGAAACCATCTCAAATACTTCACACAAACTTAGACGCCGTGTCAATTATGAAGATATGCGCGTGTCCCTAAATTCTGCTGTAATTAATGTCCTCGATCGGAGGTATCGACCTTCTATTTTTGTATCTGGCCAGCAAATGAAACGGTCTTCAGAGAATCCAATTACCAATCGCTCAATGCTCGTCTTGAACCAAATTTACATTCTGTCTCAGTAATCGAATACTGTTAGTCTGGTGGCTAATTCTATATTTAGCTGTATAATGACAGGCTGTTGTTCGTTATACCTATCCACACGTTCGTCCGTATGTCCTTCCTCCGTCCATCCATCCATATCTCAGACTATCCATCCGTTTAACCATCCATCCATTTAGCAATCCTTTCATTCATTCATCCATTCGTCCGTCCGTCCGTCCATCCGTGCCTCCGTGTATCCATCCGTTCAACTATTCATCCATTTAGAAATTTCTTCATTCATTCATCCATCCGTCCGTCCGACCGTCCTTCCGTCCATCCATCCATTCATCAATCTATGAATCCATCCATTCATTCATTGGTGCACCAATCCATCTGTCCATCAATCCATCCATCAATTTATTCTCAGGTGATATATTTTGTGTGAGAAAGATTCATAAATTCCTTCTTTCTTTCCCTGGAATGTCAAAGGATGTCTATGTCAATTTGTGTGTGTCTGTATGTGTCTGTGTTTATCTCTATGTCAATTTGTGTGTGTCTGTATGTGTCTGTGTTTACCTCTATGTCAATGTGTGTGTGTCTGTATGTGTCTGTGCTTATCTCTATGTCAATGTGTGTGTGTGTGTGTGCTCATGTGTCTGTGTTTATCTCTATGTCAATATGTGTGTGTCATGTGTCTGTATGTGTCTGTGCTTATCTCTGTGTCAATGTGCGTGTGTCGTGTGTCTGTATATGTCTGTGTTTATCTCTATGTCAATGTGTGTGTGTGTCGTGTGTCTGTATGTGTCTGTGTTTATCTGTATGTCAATGTGCGTGTGTCATGTTTCTGTATGTGTCTGTGTTTATCTCTATGTCAATGTGTGTGTGTGTCGTGTGTATGTATGTGTCTGTGTTTATCTCTATGTCAATGTGGTCTGTCTGTATGTTTGTATATCTTTATATATTCCTGTGTGTATGTGAGTGTGTATGTTTGACTGTGTGTATTTGTGTGTATGAGTGGGTGCTTGCGTGTCTTTATATGTTTGTGTGTGTATTTATGTGTGTCTGCGTGTATGTGTGTGTTTGTGTGTAGTTGTGTCAGCGTGTGTCTGTGCTTGCGTGTCTTTAAATGTGTGTGTGTGTGTTTGTTTGTTTAACTATGTGTGTGTATTTCCATGTGTGTGTGTGTGTGTGTGTGTGTGTGTGTGTGTGTGTGTGTGTGTGTGTGTGTGTGTGTGTGTTGAAAAAAAAATAACAGAACAAAAATAATCCTGCCAAATATAAAGAAATTCACAGAAAAGTCAGAACATTATGTAAGGAGGCAAAAGAAGCATGGCTCGAGAAAAATTGCATAGAAATTGAAAAACAACACAACAGTAAAAATACCAAACTAATGCACAAAAGAATTCATGAGCTTACTAATCAAAGAACACATACATCAGCAGGCTCCCTAAAGACAAAAGATGGAAAAATCAAAATGAAAAAAGATCAGATTTTGCATGTATGGTCAGATTATGTGAAAAACCGTATGATGATAACAGATAAGAACAGTATGATATTCAAAATAATAATAAAGAACCATCCATTTTGAAGATGGAGGTTCAGAATGCTCTTAACCATATGAAATGTGGCAAGACCCCCGGTTCAGACAGCATCACAACAGAAATGATTAATGCTTTAGAAAAACACGGAATAGATAAATTTACCAGACTCCTGAATACCATATATGATACTGGAGATACACCTCATGAATTATGTAATTATGTATTTATTGCAATCCCAAAGAAATCAGGAGCCTTTGAATGTGATCAACATCGATTAATTAGTATAATGAGTCACATCACGAAGATTTTGTTAAGAATTATCATGCAAAGAGTTAGGAAGAAAATACAACCTGACATAAGAGAGGGACAATGTGGGTTTGTAGAAGGCAAGGGTGCAGGTAATGTTGTGTACATACTGAGAACAGTAATTGAACATTCTATAGAAGTAACCAAAGATCTACACCTCTGCTTTATTAACTACACAAAGGCTTACGATAAAGTGAGGCATGTCAACACGATAAGGATGCTTGAAGATCTATAAATTGTAAAAAAGAAACATATATTGGAAACAGCAAGCTGCCATAAGAATTGATAATGAAGTAGGTCAATATCAGCCTATTAAGAGTGGTACACAGTGAACAACTGGGGTTAGAACTGAATTGTAAGAAGACACAGATTATGGTCGTCACTAGGAAGGAAGAAATACCACAATGTAATATACAAGTAGACATGGGACAACGGATACTCACGCAAAACTCAGGTCCTGTATGACATCACACTGATGTTGGACAACAGGATGCCTTCATCCGACATACAGGACTTCACGTTGGAGCTCAAGCCAACGAACACAAGCAAGCAAGCAAGCATATACAAGTAAATGGGCATATTCTTAAACAAGTGAATCGTTACAGCTATCTCGGAACAGTCATAACATCTTATGAGAGATGCCTTGAAGAGATTAGAACAAGAATTGCCATTGCGAAGGTAGCCTTTTGCAAGATGAAAAACATACTGACCAATAAAAAGATATCACTTGAAACGAGAAAAAAGAGTGTTGAAGTGTTACATAGAACCTGTACTTTTATATGGATGTGAGACGTGGACAATGAGCAGACAAGCTGAAAAATATCTGATGGGTGTGGAAATATGGTTTCTGAGGAAAATACAAAAAATACCATGGACAGACAAAAAAATCAATGAACAAGTCCTACAAGAAACAAATGAAGATCGTAAACTGATTAGAGACATTAGACGTAGACAGTCAAAATTTTGTGGGTATGTTAATGAGAAGAAATGAATTGGAGAACTTGGTTACAACTGGCAAGATCGAAGGGAAGAGACCAAGGGGAAGACCAAGAATTAAATACCTGGATGGCTTGGCCACGTGGCATGGTCTAGAAAGAAACACAGAGCTGATCCACGACGCTGGTGATCGAGTGAGATGGCATAACATGACCGCCTAAGCTTATCGCATGGCACATAATGAATGAATGTATGTGTTTTCATATGTCTATGTATAACTGTGTCTTTGTGTATGCGTGTATATGTCTCTAAGCCAGCCTATATATGCCATGCATGATTATTAAGTAACTATCGTACGTTTCTAGTGCTCTGGCATTGAAAGAGTTAAACACATTCTTAGCCACATGTTTCTCAAAGAGTTAAACCACACATCGACGCGAATCGTATCGATACACTGCGTTCTATCTTATTAACAGAGTACCCGTCTCTCGCCATAGGGCAGTATCGACAATCTTCTGAATTAACTGCTAAATGCGCGAAATATGAGATAAAATGGCCCATGGGCTCTCTTGTGTCACATAAAAGTGAAGTAATCATACAAATAGTGAATAAGAGTAGTTAGCTTGCCCAAGGCAAAGTCAATGCCATTTCCTGGCCAAAAAAAAACAAAAAACAGTTAGAAATGATTTCCTTGTATTTTGTGAAAGTTACAATTCATTCGTCAGGGTTTCGTCTCTGTGTCACCTGAGCTTGGCAACGCAGAGAACAAATGCATCCATATTTGTAACGAAAATTGCCAATACAACCGTCACCCAGCTGCGGAGTTCGGCCTGTGTGTTTCCTTTGTTGAGTGATTTATGTTAATTATCTTATATGTTAAATGTGTTAATTGCTTATTTAACTTATTCAGTACTAAACTTTTACAATGTGCTAAGTCTTTCCTATTCAAAGTTGGTTTTTTTTTGTTCGCTCGCTTAGAAATATAGCTTAGTCCACAATGGACTGGTTTTTGCGTTTGGGCTCGCTTTCACTATTTCCAATGTCCCTCGCCATTGGGCGAATCCACTCCGGCTTCAGGGGTACTTGTAATTCACGTCCCCAAGTCAAGGACGAGAAGTCAACATTTTAGTCCAACTGACCGGCGTGGGAGTTGAACACGCTACGTTGCCATCAGCACAGGGGAATTTACGAGCGACCGCTTTGATCCATTCACCCCCTTTAGGTCTTTTAAAATGTATATGCAGAATGTGTGTTCTTTTGTTCAAAAATAGTGATGAGTTTATCGACATCATGGTCATCGTCATCATCATCATCATCTTCACATCATCATCATCGGGACGCAGAGGTGTTTCTAAGTCACCAGGCCAGGTTCTATACTGGCCAAGACCTACTAACACGTCCTAGCCGTGCGTCCTGGGCAACAGGTCCCTTCGGGGTCCTGGCTAACGTAGTAGGATCGCTGATTCTTCCGAAGTCGGAGAGTATCTGCCTGAACGGCAAGGAACCACCAGTCTGCACACCAATAAGCCAGACATGGGACAACGGATACTCACGCAAACCTCAGTCCGATATGACATCACACTTATGTTGGATAAAAAGATGTATTCATCCGACATACAGGACTTCACGCTGGAGTTCACTGCCAGCGAACGCAAGCAAGCAAATAGTTTGGCCATATGGTTATTTTTCAAGATTATCACGTACCAACAATGGCCCTAAATTAAAGAAGATCTGCGACGAGAGCAAGAGGACCCTCGAGAAGAAAATGGATTGACGGCATCAAAGACATTGCACAGTCACACGGAATGACAATATCCAGTGCCACCCATCGGGAGCTGGGGCGCCAACTTTTCCTCCCAACGCCGCTTGACCGCAAAATTGGAAGAAGAAGATGATGATGATGATTGAAGCGTGTAGAGGGATCAGGCGATAAGTCTAAAGGTACCAATATGTATGCGCAAAAAAAAAAAAAAAACATTCCAACACCAGTACTACCAATGAAACGTCACGGCGCGAAGATGCCCTCCTCACTCGGAGGTTTGGCACCCTAGCGCGGCTCGTTGCGTCACCTAGTCTGGATCGAGTGTTGTGTATTAGCAGATATCGATTTGACATTTCCAGCAGCGGGCATTGCGTTTCTCCTAACCTGGTCTATTTTCGTGGGTAACCTGTTTTTTGCGCCTTGTCTTTTTTTTTCTTTCTGTCTTCCAGTACAAGTTTTACTGTTTAGATATTTGTGCAGAGAGCAGAATATTGTACAAGGAGTAGATTATTGTACAAGGAGCAGATTTTTGTACATGGAGTAGTTTATTGTAGATGGAGTATTTTATTGTACATGGAGTAGTTGATTGTACATGGAGAAGTTTATTGTACATGGAGTAGTTGATTGTACATGGAGAAGTTTCTTGTACGAGGAATAGTTTGTTGAGCATATAGTAGTTTATTGTACATTGAGTAGCTCATTTTAGAAGTTTATTGTACTTGTTGTAGTTTATCGTAAATGTAATAGCTTATTGTACAAGAAGTGGTGCATTGTACATTGATTAGTTTATTGTACATGGAGTAGTTTATTTAAATGGAGTTGTTTATTTACATGGAGTAGTCTATTGTAAGTGGAGTAATTTTTTGTGCATGGAGTAGTTTAATGTAAATGGAGTCGTTTATTGCACATGGAGTAATTTATTTAATGCACGTGGAACAGTTTATTATTCAAAGCACACATTGTTGTACAAAAATGTAGTTGATTGTCAAAAAAAATGTTTTGTGCAATGAGTAATTTATTGTGCAAGGAGTAGTTTGTTGTACAAAGAGTAGTTTATTTTACAAGGCACAATATAGTATACCAGAAGTTCTTTATTTCTCAAGGCGCAATGTTTTATACAAGGGCAAGTTGTAATATATTATTATGTTAATAATATAATATCATATTATTCGTAATAATTCCTCCCCGGAAAGAGGAAAGTAAAAGGAGAAGTGTAGTGTTATTGTTCTTGCACATTGATAAAGATTTCTGGAGACACGCTCGCCTGTATATCTGTGTTTCGCCATTCGTCCAGCCTCCCGCCATATTTTGTTTTCATTCTTACTCTTTTATAAGAACAACAGCAGCCAGCCATATTTTTAACACTAATTCCCAGCATCGCCGTGATCTCTTCACGTGTAGAGTGTAATACCTGGGTTCTGATTATCCACCATCATTGTGATGAATAGCAGTAACTCTCTGACAATCTTGCAGAGTTAGAAGTTTGCGGTCCTCGGAAGCTATTTCACAGCGGTGACCATGGTCGATTTTCCCTTATCAAGACTAGATGTTGCCCTCACTTGTGGCCCAAGAGAGATCTTGACCAGGATAAACTTGACTGTGGGTGATCAGATCATTGGTATATTATATATAAACATACATTTAGAACTATGCGACAGCGGCCACCCCCGGGCAACAGCTGTTAGAGGCTGGCTAAACCAGGCGTGGGTAGCCGATTTGGTGTCAAACCAAGCGGTAAACAAGGGTAAGCCTACCCAGCATGTGAAGACAGGATTCGGCAGACTGCGCGGAAGAAATCATTCCTGATTCAACGGGCAAGACGGCGTTTACCTGCAAAGCATTGTGGAACGTAATGAGCACGGCAAGGCACGTAGAGCGCCCTGGTCATCCACTGAACCTGTATTCGTCTCCAGTCGTCTCGACTTGTCTTGCCACTGGACTCACATGGACTCAGGCGAGAGAGTGAGGTCGACGAATTGCGCAACTCTTCCTCACTTTAATCCTAGTCATCGCGCAAGTCATTCTTCATCCAACAGCTGCAAGAGAAATGTCAGGAACAGAACTGCGAAATGTTCTCCACTTTCATTGATCTTACCAAGGCTTTTGATACAGTAAGCAAAGAAGAACTGTGGAAGATCATGGCAAAATATGGCTGTCCACGAAAGTGTGTCCAAATAGTGCGGCTATTTCATGATGGTATGCAGGCAAGAGTACAGGATAATGGTGAACTGTTTGAACCCTTTCCTGTCACCAATGGAGTGAAGCAAGGATGTGTCCTGGCACCAACACTGTTCAGCCTTATGTTTTCAGCCATGTTGATGAATGCCTTCGAGAACGACGACATTGGAATAGATATCAACTACCGTATGGATGGAAAGTTATTCAATCTCAGAAGGATGAAAGCTAAAACCAAAATTAACAGTGACACCGTCAGAGAGCTCCTGTTTGCTGATGATTGCGCTCTATACGCCAACTCAGAGGTGGACATGCAACATAATGTTACAGCTTTCTTACATGCCTGTGCCAACTTTGGGCTCAATATCAACTTGGAGAAGACTGTAGTTATGTACCAGCCAGCTCCATGGAATAATCACACTGTGCCGAATATCAAAGTGAATGGTCATAGACTAAGTGTTGTGGACAAATTCACCTATCTTGACAGCACTGTGTCACAAGCTGCCACAATTGATGACGAAGTGAATGCAAGAATCTCCAAGGCCAGTGTGGCCTTTGCCAGACTGTACAAGAATGTATAGGACAGAACTGGAATAAGCCTGCAAACGAAGCTAAAAGTCTACAAAGCAGTTGTATTATCCACACTGCTATATGCTTGTGACACCTGGACTGTTTATCAGCGACACGCTAGGAAATTAAATCACTTCCACGCAGTCTGCCTAAGGAAGCTACTGAAGATTAAATGGTAAGACAAGATCCCAGACACTGAAGTCCTAGCAAGAGCGTCCATGCCCAGTATCCACACTCTACTAATGAAGAATCAGATTCGTAGGGCTGGTCACTTGACTCGCATGCCAGATCACAGGCTCCCTAGACGAATTTATTTGCAGCGAACTGCGTTGTGGTAAACGCTCCCAAGGTGGCCAGAGGAAACACTTTAAAGACACTGAAAATCTCACTGAATGCTTTTGGAATTCATCATGACACCTGGGAGACTGCAGCCAGAGACCGAAATTCGTGGCGTGCATCATTACACAAGGGTGCAGTCATGTGTGAGGCAACCAGGACTGCAAGAGCTGTAAAGAAAAGGCAGGACAGAAAAACCACTGCAGGAAATCCTCCTCCAGAAACGTCAAGCATTCTTTGTCCACATTGTCAAAGAACATTTCGAGCCAAAATAGGCCTTATCAGCCATCTTAGAACCCACGGCTCCATACTTTCAACCCCACTGGATGAAATAAATGGTCATCATCATTCTTGATGGACAAACAACAGAACAGAACACATTTCGAACTAAGGATTGAGTTTTAGATATGAAATTTAGTCTTTTTATTTGTGCACTTCAGTCATCAAAATATATTAATACTAGCTGACCCGGCCCGGCTTCGCCCAGACCCTGGTGGGGAGCATCTCATTTAATTCATATAAGTAGTCATATAAGTTCTCGTTCCCGTTACCGACTATCTGTCTGTCTGTCTGTCTATCTGTCTGTCTGTCTGTCTGACCCGGCCCGTCTTCGCCCAGACCCTGATGGGGAGCATCTCATTTAATTCATATAAGTAGTCATATAAGTTCCCGTTCCGACTATCTATCTGTCTGTCTGTCTGTCTGTCTGACCCGGCCCAGCCCATGGTGGAGAGCATCTCATTTAAATTATATAAGTAGTCATATAAGATCCTATTCCCGACTATCTGTCTGACTGTCTGTCTGTCTTGGGTAAATGGAGGAGGGAGGAGGAAGAGGGAGGTGGAGGAGGAAAGAGGAGGGAGGAGGAGGGAGGAGACAGGAGGAGTAGGGAGGAATAGGAGGGAGGAGGAGGGATTAGCAGGAGGAGGGAGGAGTAGGGTGGAGGAGGAGGCGAGGAGGGAGGGAGGAGGAAGAGGGAGAAGGAGGAGGGAGAAGGAGGAGAAGGAGGGGGAGAAGGAGGAGGGAGAAGGAGGAGAAGGAGGGGGAGAAGGAGGAGGAGGAGGAGGGAGGAGGAGGAGGAGGAGGAGGAATGTGAAGGGAGGAGGAGGGAGGAGGGAGGAGGTAGAGGGAGGAGGAGGAGGAGGGAGGCGGAGAGAGGAGGAGGAGGGAGGAGGAGGAAGAGGGAGGAGGAGGAATGTGAAGGGAGGAGGGGGAGGAGGTAGAGGGAGGAGGAGGAGGTAGAGGGAGGAGGAGGGAGGAGGCGGAGAGGGATGAGGAGGAAGGAGGAGGGGGAGGAGGGAGGAGGAGGAAGGAGGAAGAAGGAGGAGGAGGGGGAGGAGTGATGAGGAGGAGGGAGGAGGAGGAGGTAGAGGGAGGAGGAGGAGGAGGTAGAGGGAGGAGGAGGGAGGAGGCGGAGAGGGAGGAGGAGGAAGGAGGAGGGGGAGGAGGGAGGAGGAGGAGGGAGGAAGAAGGAGGAGGAGGGAGGAGGAGTGATGAGGAGGAGGGAGGAGGAGGAGGGAGGAGGAGGAGGGAGGAGGAGGAGGAGGGATGAGGAGGAGGGGGAGGAGGAAGAGGGAGGAGGAGGAATGTGAAGGGAGGAGGAGGGAGGAGGAGGAGGGAGGAGGAGGAGGAGGACGAAGGAGGGGGAGGAGGGAGGAGGAGGAGGAGGGAGGAAGAAGAAGGAGGAGGGAGAAGGAGGGATGAGGAGGAGGAGGGAGGAGGAGGAAGAGGGAGGAGGAGGAGGGAGGAGGAGAAGGCAGGAGGAGGGATGAGGAGGAGGGAGGAGGAGGAAGAGGGAGGAGGAGGAATGTGAAGGGAGGAGGAGGGAGGAGGTAGAGGGAGGAAGAGGAGGGAGGAGGAGGAGAGGGAGGAGGAGGAAGGAGGAGGGGGAGGAGGGAGGAGGAGGAGGGAGGAAGAAGGAGGGATGAGGAGGAGGAGGGAGGAGGAGGAAGAGGGAGGAGGAGGAATGTGAAGGGAGGAGGAGGGATAGGAAGGAGGGGGAGGGGAAGAGGAAGAGGGTAGGAGGAAGAGTGGAGAGGAGGAGGGAGGAGCTAGAGGGAGGAGGAGGAGGAGGGAGGAAAAGGGAGGAGCGAGGAGGAGGGAGGAGGTAGGAGGAGGAGGAAGAGGGAGGAGGAAGGAGAAGGAAGGAGGAGGAAGAAGGAAGAGGGAGGAGGAGGATGGAGGAGGGAGAGGGAGGAAGAGGAGGAGGAGGAAGAGGGATGAGGAGGATGGAGGAGGGAGAGGGAGGAGGGGAAGAGGAAGAGGGTAGGAGGAGGGGAGAGGAGGAGGAGAAGGAGGGAGGAGGAGAAGGAGGAGGAGGGAGGAGGTGGGGAGAGAAAGAGGGAGGAGGCAGAGGGAGAAGAAGGAAGGAGGAGGAGGAAGGAGGGAGAGGAAGGAGGGAGAATGAGGAGGGGAGGAAGGAAAGGGAGGTGGAAGAGGAGGAGGAGGGAGGAGGAAAGAGGTAGGGGGAGGAGGAGGTAGAGGGAGGAGGAGGAGGAAGGAAAGGGAGGAGGAAGAGGAGGAGAAGGGAGGAGGAGGGTGGAGGGAGGAGGAGGAGGTAGAGGGAGGAGGAGGTAGGAGGAGGAGGAGGGATGAGGAGGGAGAGGGAGAAGGAGGGAAGATGAGGAGGAGGCGGAGGGAGTAGGAGGGAGTAGGAGGGAGTAGGATGGAGGAGGTGGGGAGAGGGAGAGGGAGAAGGAAGAGGGAGAAGGAGGAGGGAGAGGGAGGAGGAAGAGGAGGAGGGTGGAGGGAGGAGGTAGAGGGAGGAGGAGGGAGGAGAAGAGAAGAGGAGAGAGTTCGCCATTCCGAATTCATACTCGTCTAGTTCTTCCCTTCTACACGACTGTAGATAACTTCCTTACACATAAAAAGATGAATTGTTATTGATATTGCCGTGGCATGGAGGAATATCAGAAGCAGAGTTGATCCAAAAAACCAAAGACTGAGATCTACGGAGAGCCATGAACGCCTACGCCAGCCGGCACGGCACTTGATGATGATGATTGCCGTGTGACGATTCTGTGTAGTCACGTCATTTTCTTCCCTTTCCCTAGCGTTTTCGTTCGGGGATTCTTTCATCATCATCATCATATATTTACGTACGTATTTTGGGAGGGGGAGGAGGGAGGAGGAGGAAGAAGAAAAAAAAAATATGACAGTTGACAGCTCTGGAATGAAAGGAAGGCGTGTAGAAAATTTCATCTCAATCGGATGGGCCGTTCGCGAACAAATAAAGGACATACATATTTACATACATATATACATACACTTTGTTTTATAGATAAAGATTAATATGAAATGAAGAATCAACAACACTGCACGCGGAACACCCTGTCCCCTTCTGCTGTAGCCAAGGAAGAGTTTCCAAGCTAAGGGGG
Source organism: Cepaea hortensis (assembly GCA_963921405.1). NCBI lineage: Eukaryota > Metazoa > Mollusca > Gastropoda > Stylommatophora > Helicidae > Cepaea > Cepaea hortensis. The sequence continues at coordinate 15,297,592 of OY992888.1, read as the reverse complement.
TGCATATAGCGGCCTGTTTGAACCTCCCTCTGCGTTTTCCAGCTGAGTGTCATCCAGACCCTCTGCTGACGCCCTGCGGAATCAGTCTCTCCGGACGTGGGTCCTCGTGTTTGCTGCACTTTTCTCTCGATCGCATAAAGCTTTCACGACATCAGCCTTGTCACAATATTACTAGCTTCAACATGGATATATCCAAAGATAACAGCAGTAAACTTGAGCTTGCTGAAATCTCTTTAGAGAATGCCTTCGCGACATCAATCTTGCCATGATATTGATCGCTTCAACATGGATATATCCAATGAAATCAACAGTCAACTTGAGCTGGTTTTCATCTCCATAGAGGAGGCCTTAACGACATCAGCCTTTTTATGATATTGCTCGCATCAACATGGATATATCCAAAGAAAACAGCAGTCAACATGAGCTTGTTGACATCTTTATAGAGGATGTCTTCAAATGGAGCGAGTGACGGCCACAACAGTTTTATCTGTTCATCGAATATCAAACAATGGAGGTGGGTGCATCTTGGCTACCAAACATAACATGACGCCAGAAACTAAAAACACAACATAATTCTTGTCGTTAAAAAGTTGGGCTCATTTCCGCTCTGAACCTTATTTCCGGATTTATTTTTCTATTGTCTTAAAGAGAAGAAAGAGTTATTAGCAAACCATAAAGAAATAAGGTTTCTAATATTCTACATTTTTAGCTAATTTTAATAAAATAAGGGATAGATGGATGGAAGGGTATGTGTGTGGGTATGGTGCTAGGTGCTACAGGGCCATGCAAATAACTATGTGGAATGTGACTGTGTGGTTTGATGTTGTGTCAGTAGTCAAGTAGGTAGATAGGTTGGATTTGTGGATGTGTAGGTAGGTAGGTAGGTAGGTGTGTATGAAGATAGGCAGATAGGTTGGTAGGTAGATAGGTAAGCAGTTAGGTGGGTGTGTAGGCAGGTTGGTATGTGAGTGGGTTGGTGGGTAGGTAGGTAGGTAGGTAGGTAGGTAGGTAGGTAGGTAGGTAGGTAGGTAGGTGGTAGTCTGTTTCTCACGATCCTTTTTGTTTCTGTTTCTCCTGTCCGCTTCTCTTGATCCTGTCTGTTTCTCTTGATCATATATGTTTCTCTAGATCCTGTCTGTTTCTGCTGATCCTGTCTATTTATCTTGTGTCTGTCTGTTTCTAGTACACCTGTCTGTTTCTCTTGATCATGTATTTTTCTCTTGATCATATATTCTGTTTCTGCTGATCCTATCTGTTTCTCTTCTGTCCGTCTGTTTCTATTGATCATGTCTGTATCTCTTGCTCTTGTCTATTTCTCTCGATCATATCTGTTTCTCCCACTCATGTCTGTTTTTCTTGATCCGCCGATATTCAATTTAGTAGAAGACATACGGTGGACACTTGAACCGATTTGTCATTTAATAGGATTCTTGTTCAATGGACATATGAACGGACTATTCATTTAGTAGAAAGCACACTTGCTGGACATCAGAAACTATTTGTTACATTAGCAGATCACGGAGGTATGGGTGGCAACTATTTTCCTCACTTAGCTAAACGACGAACGCATATGTCGAACCCTGGTCTGTCCGACCACGCTCATGACGTCAGTTCACCCTCAAATAATGGGCAAGTCGGATAGGTAGGTGAATAGGTAGATAGGTGGATAGGTAGGTAGGTGGGTAGGTAGGTATGTGGATAGGTAGGTATGTGGATAGGTAGGTAGGTGGATAGGTAGGTGTGAAGATAGGTAGGTAAGTAGGTAGGGTGTTGGAGGGAGGAAGGGACGGTGGGTAGGGACGGTGAGGAGGTAGGTAGGGAGGTAGGTAGGTAGGAAGGTAGGTATATGGTTAGGTAGGCATGTGGATAGGTAGGTATGTGGATAGGTAGGTAGGTATGTAGGTAGGTAGGTAGGTCAGGAGGAGGAGAGAGGGTAGGTGGATAGGTAGGTAGGTAGGTAGTTCGTAGGTAGGTAGGGGATGGGAGGGAGGTCGGTAGGGAGAGAAGTAGGTAGGTAGGATAGGGAGGGAGGTAAGTAGGGGAGGGGAGGGAGATAGGTAGGGAGGAGGGTAGGTAGGTAGGAAGGTAGGTAGGTAGGTAGGTAGGATAGGGAGGGAGGGTAGGGAAGAATTGAAACAAGCTTAACGGTATAATTGAATGGGTCATACATTACAAATTGCAACAAGAGTCCCATTTTACAACGTAAATTGAAAACTGGTATGTGTGACTTTTGCGCGCGAGATAGATAGACAGACAGACAGACAGACAGACAGACAGACAGACAGACAGACAGACAGACAGACAGACAGACAGACAGACAGACAGATTAGATAGATAGATAGATAGATAGAGAGAGAGAGAGAGAGAGAGAGAGAGAGAGAGAGAGAGAGAGAGGTGGGGGAAGAGCAAGTAAGAGAGAATGTAAGAGAGAAATGAAAACGAGAGAGATAGGAGAACGAGAGAGATAGGAGAACGAGAGAGGACAGAGAGAGGAGACAGAGAGAGAGGAGAGAACAAGAGAGAGGAGATGGAGAGGAGAGAGTGAGAGAGAGGTAGAAAGATTGGGGAATGGGAGCGAGAGGAGAGAGAGTGAGTGAGAGAGAGGAGAGCGAGAGAAAGGAAAACGAGAGAGGGGAGATAGAGATGAGAGAGTGAGACAAAGAGTGCACAAATAACACAAAGCTGTGTGAAGTTAGATGCATTGGATAGTAACTTCATCTCGAGCTTAATGTTTATTTCGGCTGGGTGGGGTGGTGTTTAAACGAACTTTTGTCTTGCTCATGGCCATTGATTCCTGGCGGACACAGACCTTTGGCCCTTGAGGTACAACCTTCCTCTCGCTCTCGCTCTCTCTCTCTCTCTCTCTCTCTCTCTCTCTCTCTCTCTCTCTCTCTCTCTCTCTCTCTCTCTCTCTCTCTCTATCTCTCTCTCTCGTTCTCCTTTCTCTCGCTCTCCTCTCTCACTCACTCTCTCTCCTCTCGCTCTCGTCCTCCAATCTCTCTACCTCTCTCTCTCACTCTCTCCTCTCCATCTCCTCTCTCTTGTTCTCTCCTCTCTTTGTCTCTGTGCTGGGTGGCTTAATGAATTTTTGCCCCTGACCGTGGTATTATTTCCCAATCCCCTGTGACTAAGACAGAACAATTTCTGATTTATTTGCCTCTATGACAGATGTTCAATCATTCAACAGGCTGCCGTCTCCACAATGACGGTTGACTGCAGTGGATCTCCAACACTTTGAATTCAAACGTAGTCCATACATTCGCTACTACTTCTAGTGCACTGGATTGATGTTTGTGTGTGGATTAGTTTTCATATTGCCAGTGTCCCTCGCCATCAAGCGAACCCACTCCGGCTTTTGAGATACTTGTACTTTACGTCCTAAAGTCACGGACGAGAAGTCAACATTTTAATCCAGCTGACCGGTGTCGGAGTTGAACTCGCTGCCTCGCCATCAGCATACGGGATATTTAAGGATCTAATAGCACAGACAGACAGACAGACAGACAGATAGACAGACAGACAGACAGACAGACAGACAGGCAGGCAGGCAGGCAGGCAGACAGACAGACAGAAGACAGACAGACAGACAGACAGACAGACAGACAGACAGACAGACAGACAGACATGTAACCTCATAGAGATCATAGAGATATAGCTCAACACTGACTGCTCACGTGCCATAGAAAAAGAGAAGAATAAGAAGACAAAAAGAATCTCAACTTATCTCCGCGGTTAACAAGAAAAGAAAACATTTAAGACATAAGAATAAACGCAGGACCTTAGCCGGGAACTATGCCTTAATGCATATTCCAGACTATGAATCACTGAGGTGGGTGGGCCAGCATTAATGAATGTAACAGACAATGATTAACATCAGTTGAACAGCAAAGACTAAACATAACACATCATTTACAACTTTAATGAAATCTTTATTTTATAAATCCCATGGTCTGAAGGTAAATGGACACACAGGCACACACAACACATGATTTGTGTGATTACAGTATAGGGAACCTATGTTCCCACAGTGAGCGTCACTGCTGCCTAATATCCATGATCACATGACCGAATACCCATCCCACAGACCATTAATAACATAACAAAGGAATTTCAGAGCTAACAATAATGATAATAAGGGTGGACCTCTATTGATCTCACCCCAAAGCTCTGTCGTTGACTCGTACAGTAAATGGAACTCAAAAATTCCCCAGTAAGGATAACTACTGCCTGGCGTCACCAATAGTGAATGGTCTCTGGTTGATAGGGAGATCTCAGCCATGTCCAGTGGAGTCTGTGGGTACCCTCACATCCACACTCACTAGGACAAACGCAAGGGAAAGCCGCAACATTGCCAAAGACATAATTACAGTCATGGTCATAGGCGCAAACATTGGTGGGAAAAACTCAACCAACTCGTCAAGCAGAAAAGAAAAACTGCAACCCTAACTACACAGGCATAAACTAGGGTATAGAAAGCTCGACTACTGGGTCAGTTGGAGAAGGAGGAAAAATGGGGGGGGGGGGGGGTAAGGGGGATGGGAGGTGAGGACAAACGGGTCGCGCTGCGGAAACCCTGCGGAAAGAGACCGAACCATATGGATAACCCGGGTCAATGAAGTCTTTCTTGTGACTGCAGATTCCATCGACGATGAACTGTATTTTTCGTGGAGGACTTTTGTGTTGGCATTCTGGCGGCGGCATAATGTACAGTGTACCTGTACGGGCTGTTGGCTTGCTGAGACTCCTGTCTGTTCCACTTTTCACATTTGGCAGTGAGGAGCATTTTGTAAGATATTCACTGGCACAGGAACGGGGCATAATGGGGACGGCCCGGTGCTGTGAAGTTGGAACCGCGACTAACTGACTAACTAACTTCCATGATTTCTGTTCTGGGAAGAGTGGCTCTGCTTGGGTGAAGTACATCAACCACCATCTGCTTTCTGCTAGCAGCCGGTTTGTCATGTACTTACTAGTTCTAACAGTCGCGACGCTGTCAGCCATCCAAGGTGGATAATGGCTTAATGGATGGGTATGCCTTGATATGTATTCGATTCGATTATATCGTTACCCTTAATCCTTTCAACCTCTAGTGTCCACCCCTGGCTCAGATTAATATTTTCTTTTTTCAATCGATTCGATTACCCCCTACCCCGTTCAGTCTCAGAGAGAAGTTATATTAGGGTACATCACCGGCTCTTATTAATAATATTAACATATAGGATATTAATTTGAAGGTAATTATTTTTTTTAAAAGGGCTCACGGTTCCCAGAGGGGCAAGAGCTGCCCCCTAGGTCCCGCGTCCCTGTGTGTCGGTTGTGTTGGGTGATCATCCCGGCCCCTGGCAAGATCAAGTGCAGCAATTACACTTTAATCTTAGCCAAAAGGATTATAAGAGGGTAATGTCAGATTAGTAATCCTGTGACATTGGTATATACGTTGAGCCGTTTGTAGGTGATGTTCTCCACATGACCTCTGTATGGTAATGATTACTTGAATATTGGTCTGCTGAGCTGTCTATGGAATTCTTAGCATTTCACAAAGAAAGCACGCGTCTCTGGCTACCAGTTTCTTTATAATAATTGTAAATATTGTTCCATAAAATACTTGCACATCTCTCTGACCATTTCACGAAACAGACTGAATCAATACTCAAGATGTAACCAAGAAATTATCTCCCTTGGCAAAGAAATCTCTCCTGTGTTAGTAACGAAGGTTGCTCTATTTCTATAAGCACCTTTCCATATTTGTCTCCACATGAGTCCTCTTTGCTCTGTGACAACCTCACGTTGTTGATTTTTCTAAATGGCTCGACCATGTATCTTCTTTACAGTCGAGGAGTCAGCCAAGAGTTATTTCCCTCTCATTTAATTACTGTAGCCAGGTCTTAGAGTTACATAAATAACCACACGTAGTATTGTTTGGCACTCACGGAAGGAGAAGAAAGAAGTAGATACCAGAGAACGCACTAGACAACATAAAATTTCAAAGCTATAGTTACCGACCGGGATTCGAACCTGTCACCTCCAAATGGCGACAGTGCCTCGTTGCAGGAATAAGTGTACTTCGACGCATGACCAACTAGACACTCCTAAAAAAAAGTGTCTTCATTAGTCATGTCTATCAAACACATGAACCTAACAACTATGGAATACGGACAGAATTCGTATCAAACTATTGAGATAGCACCATAGGTCTCATAATTTATATTAAACCAGCATAGGTCAAATAACAAACACACAAACACATCGAAACACATCGGACCGTAAATGCTGTGTCCAGTATATACAAACATTTAGAGAAGAGAAATGATTGGTCGGTTCTAATGCTATACACGTATTATACACAGGAAATCAATTTGGTAACCAGTTGAGGCCACTGAAACAATTACATAAATAAAATAAACACACGTAGTATTGTTTGGAGCCGGTCTCTGGTCGAGGGGTTACACCACTTTCTCCGTAATCCCGTTTAAAAACCTCAGGCTCAAGACCCCCCGCCCCCTGCAATACACCATCCATCCATCATGTGCTATGACGATAAGCGTGGGCGGTCATGTACTGCCATGTCACTCGATCACCAGAGTCGTGGATAAGCTCTGTGTTCCTGTACATGAAGTTAGTCGACAGATCATCCTCATTGTACATCGACCCATTCAGTCCATAAGTACTCTCTGAGGGAGACTTCCGGTCAAAATGGCGGCGGACTGTTGTGATTTTTCGTAAGCGCTTTCTTTTTACGTAAAAGATGGATAGGTTCATCTGAACATTGAAGAAATGACTCACCGCTAAACATACCATTGCCTAGAAAATAAACTTGGATTTGCTCGCATCGTCCTGACAAAGGAAATCATCATCATCAAGCGCCATGCCTGATGGCGTAGGCGTTCATGTCTCTATAAAGATCTCGGTCCTTTGCGTTCTGGTTCAACTCTGCTGAAGACGGTTCCGCAATGCAATCGTATCAGTCCACCCAACATTATTTCTCTTGGTCTGGCTCTGCCTCTCTTCCCCTCGATCTTTCCAATTATCACGATGTTCTCCAATGCCTCTCTTCTCATCACGTGACCAAAACAATACGTTTGTTCCTTTTTTGTTGTTGTTATATATAATGTTCTAGTTTCAGTAGCCTCTTCAAACAATCGTTAGTTACTCTCGCTTTCCAAGGAATTCTCAACATTCGTCTCAGGAATCAAATTACCGTTGATTCAAGTTCTTCCTAATTTATTTATTTACATTCTAAGATTTACTGCCACACAGCAAAACAGGCTCTTTAAGCCATTTCATCCATCTCTTTCTTACATTTAATGATAGTGACTTAATGCATAAGATACTTTTATTTTCTGAAATGTAACTTTTGCTTGCCCTATTATATTCTTAATCTCTGTTGTACATCTTCCATCAATCCATCATCCAATATGTGAAATGCCGATAAGCGTGGGCGGTCATGTTTTGCCATCTCACTCGATCACCAGTGTCATGGATCAGCTCCGTGGTCCTGTCTCGACCATGCCATGTGGCCAAGCCATCCAAGTATTTACCTCTCGGTCTTCCCCTTGGTCTCTTCCCTTCGATCTTGTCAGTTGTCACCAAGTTCTCCAATTCACTACTTCTCATAACATGTCCACAAAATTTTGACTGTCTACGTCTAATGTCTCTAATCAGTTTACGATCTTCATTCGTTTCTTGTGGGATTTGTTCATTAGTTTTTCTGTCTGTCCACGCTATTCTTTGCACCTTCCTCAGAAACCATATTTCCACAGCCATCAGATATTTTTTCAGCTTGTCTGCTCATTGTCCACGCTTCACATCCATATATAAAAGTATAGGTTCTATATAGCACTTCAACACTCTTTTTCTCGTTTAAATTGATATCTTTTTATTGGTCAGTATGTTTTTCATTTTGCAAAAGGCTACCTTCGCCATAGCAATTCTTGTTCTAATCTCTTCAAGGCATCTCCCATCAGATGTTATGACTGTTCCGAGATAACTGTATCGATTAACTTGTTTAAGAATATGGCCATTTACTTTATAATACATTGTGTTATTTCTTCCTTCCCAGTGACGACCATAATCTGTCTTCTTACGATTCAATTCTAACCCTAGTTGTTTACTGTGTGCAACAACCGCATCTACAAAATATTGCAGTTCCTGTTCATTGTCTGCAATCAAATCTGTATCATCTGCATATCTAATGTTGTTGATGTATTGTCCCCCAATGTTGATTCCTTCCATATCTTCTATATTTCTGAAAATATTTTCACTGTACAGGAGAATAAGATCTGGAGACATTACACATCCCTGTCTCGCACCTCTCTTAATAGGCTGATATTGACCTACTTCATTATCAATTCTTATGGCAGCTTGTTGTTTCCAATATATTTCTTTTTTACAAGTCCAAGGTCTTTTCCATCAACTTGTAGATCTTCAAGCATCCTTATCATGTCGACATGTCTCACTTTATCGAAAGCCTTTGTGTAGTCAATAAAGCAGAGGTGTAGATCTTTGTTTACTTCTATAGAACGTTCAATTACTGTTCTCAGTGTGTACACAGCATTTACTGTACCCTTGTCTTCTACAAACCCACATTGTTCTTCTCCTTTTTCAGGTTGTATTTTCCTCCTAACTCTTTGCATGATAAATCTTAACAAAGTCTTCGTGATGTGACTCATTATACTAATTGTTCGATGTTAATCACATTCCAAGGCTCCTGATTTCTTTGGGATTGCAATAAATACAGAATTAAATAATTCATGAGGTATATCTCCAGTATCTTATATGGTATTCAGGAGTATGGTAACTTTATTCCATATTCGTCTAAAGCATTAATCATTTCTGTTGTGATGCTGTCTGAACCGGGGGTCGTGCCAGATTTCATATGGTTAAGAGTATTCTGAACCTCCATCTTCAAAATATCATACTGTTCTTCTCTGTTACATCATAACGGTTTTTCACATAATCTGACCATAAATGTAAAATCTGATCTTTTTCTATTATGATTTTTCCATCTTTTGTCTTTAGGCAGCCTGCTGGTGTATGTATTCTTTGATTAGTAAGCTCCTGAATTCTTTTGTGCATTAGTTTGGTATTTTTACTGTTGTGTTGTTCTTCAATTTCTATGCAATTTTTCTCGAGCCACGCTTCTGTTGCCTCCTTACACAATGTTCCGACTTTTCTGTGAATTTCTTTATATTTGGCAGGATTATTTTTGTTCCGTCTTCTTGTTTCCATTAGCTGTAAAATTTCTTCATCTTACATACGATGTTATAATGACCCCAAGGTATTTAAAATTATCCACTTGTTTAAGCATGTTTCCTTCTATTCCCATTTCACATTTTAGAGTCACCTTTTTCTTTGATATCACCTTTGTTACCGTTTTCCTTATATTCAAGGACATGTAACATTAAAAAAGCTTTGCCTTCCGTTGACGATTTACGTCGGAACAAAAGAACAGGAGCAGGGAAAGCACAAACTGCAAATGTGGCCTGTTCTGGCTAGACGTCAAAGTATGTCACATGTCTGAGTACTATCTTGTCCTTGACATTTAACATTCATTCAATTTCGAATTTCGGGCATTTGTTTCCGGAATTTGAGCTGCATTGTCTGTACATTTTCTTACTCTATAAATGTGAATGTGCAGTACTTTCATACACAATTTTGATTCATTAATGTGATACTACGATTAGTTAATTCTTCTGCCTAACCCACTTCTTCTTCTTCTTCTTCTTCTTCTTCTTCTTCTTCTTCTTCTTCTTCTTCTTCTTCTTCTTCTTCTTCTTCTTCTTCCTCCTCCTCCTCCTCCTCCTCTTCTTCTTCTTCTTCTTCTTCTTCTTCTTCTTCTTCTTCTTCTTCTTCTTTTGCTTCTTCTTCTCCATCTTCTTCTTCTTCTTCTTCTTCTTCTTCTTCTTCTTCTTCTTCTTCTTCTTCTTCTTCTTTTGCTTCTTCTTCTCCATCTTCTTCATATTCATTGCCATCTTCATCTTCTTCTAATTAATATTCTTGTCCTCTTCTGTCTCCCTTCCTGTATCGTCTCCTTCCAGTTTTAGTGTAGTTGTTTTTGTAAGTCCCCTTGCTCTTTCGCCGGCTCCGTGGCAATGGAGTTACCTACGCAGTTGGTAATCCCGCATACCGCGTTCGAAACACAGCCGTGGGCGATTTGGTAGCAGACCGTCTTATGTTGGTTCTTTATTAAATGGTATGGGTGTCGGTCGTTCAGAAAGCAATGGCAAACTACTGAATGTAAACTTGACCAGCAATCATGAACAGCCAAAAAAATGCTGAGGTTGATTGCTACGTCCGATAAATATATGCAACTTTTTTTTTTGCTTTTTTATCTACTTCTTGTTCCTCATCTTTCTTTCTTTTTGTTTTTCTGCCTCTTCTTCTATTCTCCTCCCCATTTCCATCCATCCCGTGAACATATCCTATTACTCACTCATGCCCATAAAGAAAACATGTAAACCCACATACCACAAGAAATTGCCAGCTTCGGCTTTAGTCGTACTGCCTGCCCTATCTCCAACCCATCTGCTTGTGTCCATCCCGGGGTGGACATGTTTGTGTCCGGCCAGTTAGCCACAGAGACGCCGTGTGCTTCCGATCGATTTGTGTCGTGAGATAAGGGACGACCTTTCAACGGTGGAGGCCGCAAACATGTCCACCTTTTACTCAGCTCTTTCATAGACCGGAACTCCGGCCTTAGATAATGATTGGAAAGTCAAGACAGACGCGTCTTTAGAGACAGAGAGAGTGAGCAACAGATGGGAGAGATGTAGTGAGAGCGAGTGAGAAATAGAGTGAGAGAGGGTGGGATACAGAGGGATAAATAGTCAAGATAGATCGGGAATACGTTGTGGCCAAGAATAGAAGCAAGGCTTTGTGTTACGCTGCTCAGAATCTATACGTATTTCTCTTTGTACAGCATAAAGAAAAAATACATTTTGACATTTAATTTCTCCCATCTGGCCTCCATCTTTGCTACCTATTTTAAATATTTACTTTTCACAGGTTTCGTTGCTGAATTTCATCTGCGTCAGTCTTCTTCTTCTTCTTCTTCTTCTTCTTCTTCTTCTTCTTCTTCTTATTATTATTATTATTATTATTATTATTATTATTATTATTATTATTATTATTATTATTATTATTATTATTCCTCTTCTTCTTCCACGTCTTCCTGCTTCTTTTCCTTTTCCTGCTCTGCCCTTCCTTTTCTCACTACTTTTCCTTCTCCTCTTTGTTTTTCAGTAATTTATCTTTTACCTCTTCTTTGGCAACTTCCCCTTCCTCCTCCATATCCGACAGTGAAGTCTTGATGACGCGTTAGTTTGGTGATCTCAAGTATTAAAATACATTGTGCATTTCTCTTGTATTGATTGGTTGGTTGGTTGGTTGGTTGGTTGGTTGGTTGGTTGGTTTGTTGTTTGGTTGCTTGCGTGCTTGCATGCCTACTTAGTTGTTTGCTTGGATGTCTGGATGGATACATGTCTTTTTGAATAGTTGATTGGTTGGGATGTTATTTAAAATAGTTTTCTGACAAAAACTGACAGAAATTCAAAGAAGAACACACCTCGCTGTAAAAAAAAGTTGAAGCAATTAACACTTTATGGACTGGAGCACACAGAACAACAGGTTTCAGAGAACTGAGAGCATGCATACTTGTTGAGCCAGCATTGGGGTTTGACACTTGGACATCCAACAAATCTGCTGAACAACATATCTCCGACTCTCAATAAAAATTTTCCAGAGGAATATTAAAAATTAATTGGAAGGAAAGGATAAACAAATTTATCTTGCAAAAACTAATTATTGTAGAAAATTGGTTATTATGACAAAGAAACATAGGAAATGGAATATTATGGTCGTGTAAAAAGATATAAACATCTTAAAAGATAATTACGGAAGGAAATGTATCGAACTGGAAGAGAAGAGTATGACGGCAATGAAGAACGATTCACGATGTGATTAGGTATTTAAACACATGACGCAACAAAGGCAGAAGATCTGGCTGATAATAGAGACAGATTTGGATATTTTGTAAAGGATAATCGTGTACACTATGATAATGGTTGTCACTAGAAATTTATTGCCAAAGTATACTTTTTTTCTATCTCGTTTTTGAAAACAATACTTTGCCGTAATGAACTGGAATAATGAAGACACAAACAATAGCTAGTTGTATATCCTTTACAGGACGTCGCAGTCAACCCCAGGATTGTCTACCTGTTTGTGATTTTTGGCAAGTTTACGTTCAGTAGTTTGCCATTGCTTTATGAACGTCAGGCACCAATACAATTGTATGAAAACCAGCGCAAGTCGGACTGCTACCAACTTGCCCACAGCTGTGTTTCGAACGCGGTATGGGGGATTACGAACTGAATCGGTAACTCCTTCGCCTCAGAATAGGGTAAACAATATGTTACCTGAGATATTTCACTGCATCTCCGCGTGTGCCTACTGCAGGAGTCATTCACGGAAGCAGTTAAATAATAAGGTGGTAGAGCACGCACCCCACTGGGTACATGGAATAATAAACAACGGAGATTCTGGTAACCCAATATAACATACGTTCAACAGATTACCCACTTCTGCAATAGCACGCCATCTATTGGTGGAATGTCGTCACGTGACTGACAGACACGGTTCGTTCCTTGTGTTGCTTAACACAGACACATTACGAATGTTAAGATCTGCTGAAGCAGCTGCCATCTGTATGGTCAAGCCATTGCTGTGTAAATAAAAAGATACGACAGTCAGTTTAAAATTATCAAAATTACTTTACCGCTTGATTGCTTTTGTTCCGACTATCTGTCTGTGTGTCTGCCACGATGCAAACATGTGACCTAAATTGACATTTACGTTAACGAAAGTATTTTGGTACCAATATTATACTGAACCAACATAGGACCCAGGTCTATGAACATGTTCCCACCCGTAACGGGGTTTGAACGCATAACCACCGGGTCGGCAGGCAATCGTTCCACCCACTGCCTTACTGCAGCTCTCACTCGTAAACTGTTACCCTTCAAAAACAACAGAAAAAAAAGTAGACACCAGAGAACACAATAGACAACAAAAATGTAAGCTGAAAACCAAACAACGAAGTCAACTCGCTTATCAACAAATTAGTCTCGTGGAGTAAACTCTTATTTCTTCTCCTTACACTTGTCTTCTACAAGTGCAAGATAATACATGGGAATTTATTCTCTTGCTAAACCTGTTATTTAATACACTCGAAATCCCCCTAGGATTCCCTTCTTAAATGTCAGTAATCGCCAAGGAAGGAACATTGACGAACTTTCAGCTTTTTTGGTGGTTTACTCTCTCGTGACCAAAATAAAATTTGCATTTTTTGACTCTACAGCTCGACTGGACGGCGTGAAGACGTACATGGCTCTACGGCGAGTGCCGCTCAAACTTCAGGACCGAGTGATTAAGTGGTTCGACTATTTGTGGATGTGCAACAAGTCTGCGGATGAGGAAAAGTCCTTGAGTCTGCTGCCGGACAAGCTTAAGGTTTGCTGAATGTACATTTTTGTTTTTTAAATATTATTATTATTACTTTTATAAAGACTCGTGGTTCCCCGGGGGACAGAGCCGCTCCATGAGGTCCCCACGTCTCTGTATGTCTTTGTGATGACCCTCTCTGCTGGTGGTCCTAGTCAGATCAAGTGCCGATACTACACTGTGATCGTAGCCAAAAGTGGCCCAGGAGCCATGTGTTGTGTGAGGTAACTTCCCTGTTTGGACTCATAATTGTGATCCTCTGGCTTTAGTTGCTGAATGTTCGTGACCTTTGACACACATCGATGCTGCATCAATAATGATGATGGTTATGCTTCTGATGATAGCGATGATGATGATGGTGATGTAATGATGATCATGATGGTAATGGTGGTGCTGATGCTGATTATGATGATAATGGAGGTGGTGATGCTGATGGTGACGATGGTGATGATGAAGGTCGAGATGAGGATGGTGATGGGAGAGGTGATGATAATGATGATGATGATGATGATGGTGATGATCTCATGTTGAAGGTGATGATAAATATGATGAAGATGATACAGTCAACGACAATGATGTTCATGATGTTCCGATGATGAAAATGATGATAATGGTGGTGGTCGTTGCGATAATGATTATCGTGGTTGTGATAATGATGATGGTAATGAAGATAAAGATTATGATGACGATGGTGGTTGTGGTGGTGATAATGATGATGCTGGTGATTGTGATGATGATGGTAATGATGTTGTGGTGGTTGCGATGATGATGGTAATGATGATGATAATGATAATGATTGTTGTGGTGGTGGTGATAATGATGATGCTGGTGATTGTTGTGGTGATGGTGGTAATTATGATACACGTAATCTTTCTGGCTGCACTGAACATGACCTACCCTAAGCATATGCCTGATTTCTTCCTCCTTCCCCACACTGACCCCCACAGGCTGAGATCGCCATCCACGTCCATCTAGACACATTAAAACGCGTGGAGATTTTCCAGGCCACAGAGGCTGGTTTTCTGTGCGAGCTGGTGCTCCGGCTGCGGCCGGTGCTGTTCTCACCTGGAGACTACATCTGTAGGAAAGGTCAGTGTGTTGTTGGATGTGAATGTTAGCTGTTTGTGCGTGTGTCTTTTAATACATTAAGTGCCATGTGATGATGATTCGTGTTAAGTGACTTCCAATATATGCCATGGGCTTATATATCGCCGAAATTTTGTCATTTCAAAATATTGTCTCAATTAAAATATCAATACTGTTGGTGTCCCTAAGCAGCCGCCTTTAATTTGATATATAATACAGCATGTCTGCTACCATATTAACAATTTTTAGGTCAAAACTGTGACACCTATACTTTCACCTTTTCACCATCCATTTGTGTTTGGTCCAAACGTACTTTCTGTTTTGCAATGAATCTGTTAAACTTTCCTTTTTTATGTAATGTATTTGCATGAGGGGGGTTTAATGTAGGCAGTGCCAAGCAAAAGCAGCATTTTTACCAGATGAGGAATGTTCTCTGTAATTGATCTTTATTAACCAAGGTGAGGACAAGAGTTCTTAAGAGATATGTAAAGTCATTCCTTATGTACGGATGCGAATCATGGACACATAGCAGGCAAGTGAGGCATTATATGGAAGCTGCGGAGATTTCGTTTTATAGAAAAATGTAATGGATACCTTGAGCGGATAGAAAGAGCAATGAAGGTATTGTGAAAGACGTTAACTCACAAACAAAACCGGTTACCCGCTTCAGAAAAGGGCAGTCCAATTCTGTGGGCATGTCAAGAGAAGGGGAAAGTTGGAGGGGAGGAGCGATAGGGAAGGCCAAGAGGGAAGATGTAGTACCGTTTGACATCATAGCACAGACAAACATCAGTATCAGGAATGATTGGCTGTACACGAAGCAAAAGGATGTTGACATATATAATCACTGGCGCCACGCGGTATGAAGTATAAGAAGAAGATGCCTATAATATTATTCCCACAGTGTAGAAATGTTCTGCAGTGGATGTGATCCCAGATGCTCTGTAAGGTGAAATGAATAGGATGACAAATTAAGAGAGCTGAAAAATTGACTCGCCCTTGTATTACTGGGGCACCAAAGAGGATTAAAATTTGGTGGAACTGCGGTAAAGCTGTGGAAATGTAAACAATATACAATAACAAAAAGTAATGCAGCTTTACAGAACAGAATTACGACACATACAGGACGTTGCGGCGACTAGCATTCATCGGCAAACAAATACATGCACGAAACACAACATATAGTACAGGAGAAGATCCTCCGTTGACGACATTGAAGCGTAAGGACTGGAGGAGAAGAACAAAAAGATTAAAAAAAATTAGAATATGAAAAAAACTCTTACTACTTATCTCAGAGTCCGAGGCTGTACTGCTACTGCGAATGTATTCTTTATCCTTTTTTTATACATAGCTGTGGGAGTCTGCTCGGTTCTGTAAAGCTGCATTACTTTATGTTATTTTATATTGTTTACATTTCCACAGCCTTATGCAGTTCCACCAAAGTTTATTCTCAAAGACCTAATCTTTCTTTGCCCATGATATTCTCAGCATTCTTCTCAAAGACATCTTTCTCTGCCCAAGATATTCTCAACATTCTTCTCACAGACCACATCTCCATTGCTTCCAGTGAATTCACAATGTCATGACATCTTCATTTACATCCAATAAGAAATGGCAAACTTCCAAATGGTGCATGTCCTTGGCACGAAGTTGATAAGCCCCAAGTGGATTTTACTAAAAAAATAGCCTAGTAAATCAACATGCAGTTGGAGTTGATGACAACGTCCTGTAAAGGACATGAAACGTTTTAATCTATCTTGCTACACTACAGCTTCCGTTTCTCCTTTTGATCGTGAACTGCATGTTCGGAAAAATGGCGACAGGACGGTTGCTGAATTAATCGGATTGCCTTATACAGTATTATGGGGCTGCTGGTTTTCTAGTGACTGCCGCTTCCATCGACGATGAACTGTATTTTTCGTGCCGAACTTTTGTTTTGGCATTCTGGCAGCGGCATTATCCATAGTATACGTGTGCAGTTTGTTGGTTTGTCGAGACTCCTGTCTGTTCTACTTTTTACGTGTGGCATCGGGGAGCATTTTGTGAGATATTCACGGGCAAGAGAACGGAGCATTATGGGGCGACCTTTTGTTGTGAAGTTGGAACCGTGACTAACTAACTACCTACTTTTGTATTGTGTTGCTTGTTTCTTATTAGCTAGAGCTGTCGAGCTATTTTCTTATCCAGCCATTTCTTGGTACTGTTTATATCTTGTTATCACAAGGATCAAGATATAAATCAATAAATCAATCATGTGTCATGCCGGAAAGCGTGGGTGGTCATGACTCGCTATTTCACTCGATCACCAGAGTCGTGGATCATCTCAGTTTTCTTGTCTCGACCATGCTATCCAGATATTTTCCTCTCGGTCTTCCCTTTGGTCTGTTTCCTTCGATCTTGCCAGTTCTCACCAAGTTCTCCAATCCATTTCTTCTCATAACATATCCAAACAATTTTGACTGTCTACGCCTAATTTCTCTAATCAATTTACGATTTTCATTTGTCTCCTGTAGTACTTGGTCATTGGTTTTTCTGTCTGTCCATGGTATTCTTTGCATTTTTCTCAGAAACCACATTTCCACAGCCATCAGATGTTTTTCAGCTTGACTGCTCATTGTCCAAGTTTCACATCTGTACAAAAGAACAGGCTCTATGTATCCCCTCAACACTCTTTTTCTCGTTTCAATTGACATCTTTTTATTGGTCAAAATGTTTTTCATCTTGCTAAAGGCTACTTTCGCCATGGCGATTCTTGTTCTAATCTCTGCAAGGCATCTCCCATCAGATGTTATGACTGTTCCGAGATAACCGTACCGATTCACTTGTTGAAGAGTATTCCCATTTACTTGTATATTACATTGTGGTATTTCGTTCTTCCTACTGACGACCATAACCTGTGTCTTTTTACAATTTAATTCTAACCCCAGTTGTCACTGTGTACAACAACCGCATCTACTAATTGTTGCAGCTCAAGATAGGTTGTTTGGTTTTTCTGACATCCAACAAAACCCCATTTAGATGAAGCCATCTGCGACAGGTTTGCATCGCCTTTCCTCCCGCCATTATAACTTATCCTTAGATGAATACTTTGGTGAACACATTGTGTTGTTTCGTTTCTGCGCAGCTGATTATGAGCATTTGCATTCACTATACTTTTTTATTCGCGGCTTAACCAAATCCATCCTATTTTAGCCAAATCTATTTGCATTCTTTGCCCGGCTTCGAGGGAAAACTGTTAAAATTGCCGTTGTTTGTTCTATGCGATTATAACCAAGGGACGTGACAAACATTGTAACCAGAATTGTGGCTTAGTAAATCGTCTTCTTCTCCTCAACATTCTCCTTCTGTTTATCCAACTTCTTCCTTATCTTTTTTCTTGTCTTCAACTTCCTTCTTCTTCTTCTTCTTCTTCTTCTTCTTCTTCTTCTTCTTCTTCTTCTTCTTCTTCTTCTTCTTCTTCTTCTTCTTCTTCTTCTTCTTCTTCTTCTTCTTCTTCTTCTTCTTCTTCCTCCTCCTCCTCCTACTCCTCCTCCCCTCCGCCTTCGCCTCCGCCTCCTCCTCCTCCTCCTTCTTCTTCTTCTTCTTCTTCTTCTTCTTCCTTCTTCTTCTTCTTCTTCTTCTTCCTTCTTCTTCTTCCTTCTTCTTCTTCTTCTTCTTCTTCTTCTTCTTCTTCTTCTTCTTCTTCTTCTTCTTCTTCTTCTTCTTCTTCTTCTTCTTCTTCCTTCTTCTTCTTCTTCCTTCTTCTTCTTCTTCCTTCTTCTTCTTCTTCCTTCTTCTTCTTCTTCTTCTTCTTCTCCTTTTCTTATTCGTTAATGAGGCGTGCATCACGCCTACTTAAGCATTACAGGTCAGTTTGTACCACTTCAGAATACATTTACACAAGGTTTTCTTTCTCCAGACAGATTACATCCAATGTGGCGGTCTCCACATACCCGTGGATATGTTTTCTTCCTCTGGACAGATTACATTCCAGGTAGCTTATACACACTTACACATACTCATACGCACACTTAAACACACTTACATGCATGCGTAGTTAAAGTACCTGTGTCAGGTTCAGAAAAAGTATCCTCATCAACAATAAATACAACAATTGTAACATTTTCCGTGAAGCAGACATTGCCAAGAACTTCCAAACACGGAAGTAATCCTGTCAATCAATCCCATGCCGGAAAGCGTGGGCGGTCATGACTCGCCATTTCACTCGATCACCAGAGTCGTGGATCAGCTCAGTGTTCCTGTCTCGTCCATGCCACGTGGCCAAGCCATCCAGGTATTTTCCTCTTGGTCTTCCTCTTGGTCTGTTCCCCTCGATCTTGCCAGTTGTCAATAAGTCCTGTAGGGACTTCCATTCACTCTATATTCCGTCTTAGTAATATACATTTTTTTATGTTCACAACAATCATATGACAATTTTTCCCCCTATATGAATGTAACATGCACAATATAAAATTAATGTATGAAATATGAGTAGTTGGAAGGATCGAATGTAAGATAGGCTTGCGTGCCCAATTTGTGACCGTGTGAAAATAAAATTAGTTGTGTTTTTTTTTTTTTCGTTCCTTTGATCATTCGTTCCTTCTATGTCTGTTCTTTGGCGTATTCCTTTTTTTTTTTTTTTTAAATAATGACTGTTAATTTCCAAGTCAAATATTATTGTGTTTGTATTTGCTCATATTCCAGTATCAATCCCGTATGGGGGTCAGCGTGGCAGTGAGGTTTGACATATCTTGCCTAAATTTTTCTGGTGACCGCGGCGGAGTGGGTTCACTCCACACTCCGGACAGTTGAACTTAAAAAGTGTGACTTCTTGTCCTTGACTTGGGGACGTAAATTACAAGTACCTCAGAAGTCGAAAAAGATTCGCCTTATGGCGAGGGACATTGGTAATAGGGAAAGCTAACAATCCCGCAGGCTCCGTGGCCTAGTGTTTACGGGTGCAATTAGTAATCCAGCATACGGCGTTCGAAACACAGCTGCCGGTGATGTAGCAGCAGACCGGCATGCGTTGGTTTTCTTACAATGGTCGTTCAGAAAGCAATGGCAACTCTAGTCTCTACTTCCTTGGCGTTCACCTTCTGTAAGTGCCAAACAATACTGTTTGTGTTTATTTATGTAACTCTCTCAGTGGCCTCAACGCGTTCCCCAATTGATTTTCTGTGTAATACTGAATGCAAACTTGCCAAGAAATTACAAACAGCAAAATCAAACAAACAAAACACTCTCCAGCAAAAATCAACCACTATGCTCACTAATAATAATAACTCATTCATTCATTCAGTTGCATGTCCATTGCGGAACTTCGCTCCCATAACAACCTTCCGGAAAACTCGGTCATAAGCAAAATGCACCGTGTCCGATACACCCATCTGGAGATCATCCGCCACATCCTGCACCAATCTTCTCTTTGGCCTTCCTCTTCCTCTCTTCCCTTCCATGACTGTTCTATCCAAATTTTTAGGACGTTTCAAGTGACTAAACTATTTCAATTTTCTTTGCTTTAGCATCTTTGGTAGCTAACCTTCTTCAGTATTCAGCTCTTTTCTTCTGGATGAATTTGTTCTTTTCTGTATCCAAGATGTTCTTAGAACCCGTCTATAACATTTATATTCAAAGGCATTTATGCGCAGTTCATCTTGTTTAGTAAGTAGGGTCTCACATGCGTATTTTGCAATGGGAAAGATGCAAGCTCTTAAAAATCTAATATTTGTAGTTCTATCTGTACCCCTCACACGTGTGTGGATTACGCTTGAGTTCAAAGCTAGCGGAAGTTAAATTAAAGAATCGCTTAGTGCTGTTTCACATTCAGTGTGAAGCAGCATGGTACACGAATATCATTTGAGAATCTCCATGTACCGCTAGTGAGCAATCAACCAGCCCTGGCAATATTCCAGCATCGTTCTCATCAACACGTATTTGCATGAAATCGGAAGGCATCTGGATTTTCTGATTGTGCACAATTTTCTGCCTGTTCTGAAAGTGCTATCCAGAATCTTAGATTTGCCAAGGATATTCCGACATTCCAACGGATATCACCAATCTGCGAGCTGCGGGAAGTCCCGAACCTGTTTGCTTTATCAGAAAAGGAACCAGAGGAATCGAATTAAACTGCGGTAGTCAATTAAGAATTCCTCTATTTCGAATTTATCACATTGATTTTTATCTTTATGCAAATGATGAGAATACACGCGGAGGCTGGGCAGTGAAACGTGATTGGAATTGGAAGAATTTTTGGGTATGGAAATTAAGTTTGTTTAAGGGGATCTCTTCAAACACGCGCTGAAAGGAAATTCTTTATTTGTTAATTATTATATTTTAATTGTGTATTCTCTTTTAGGAGAGGGGGAAAGCTGTGGAATTTCTCGCTGTAATTAAATGATGATCTGTGTTTATTTATCATAATAGCTGTTGTATTCAGATGAGAGAAGAGAAAGGTATATTTCAGCCCCAGTATACAACAAGTGAATGCCACAATCAACAAACCGGATGATAAGCAAACATTGTGAAATAAAAATAAAAAAGACACACTTTATTATAGTCAGTACAACTGCTGACAGCAGAATATCAATGTCATGGGGACAAACATAGAAAACGTAGCTGTTGATTGAAAGACACACACACACACACGCACACACACACACGCACGCACGCACGCACACGTATATGTCCCGATATAAACAGTATCATGTAGGAGGTCTCATGCAGAACGTCGCCCTCGTAACGGCCCAGAGGAAAGACTCTGGATATTGTGTTAGTTCCGCTGCCCCGTGTGTGTGTTTGCCTAATTTGTCTACAATGCCCAACGCCCACCATCGTGCTGGTTTACGACTGCCTCTTCGTCCAGGAGCCTGGCTTTCCATCGCTCTTCTGTCCAAGCCACTTTGGTATATCGTCCAGTTCCTCTACCCAGTCCCTTTTGAGCCAGGGTTTCTGGATATGAATACTCTGTCTGGTCAGCTGCACTCTTCCCTGTCTCTAGAGAGTCTTCACCACGTGTCCTTAATTATAAAGTAGATCTACACAGAGAGTTTACACAGAGAGTTTACACAGAGAGTTTACACAGAAAGTTAACACAGATAGCCTTTGTATAACACAAACGCGCCCACTCTTCTTACCTCTTACGACAGACCCATGCTTAACCAACTACCATAGACCCATGTTTACCTCTTATCATAGACCCATGTTTACCTCTTACCACAGACCCATGTATACGTCTTACCACAGACCCATGTTTACTTCTTACCACAGACCCATGTTTATCTCTTACCACAGACCCATGTTTACCGCTTTCCAATGACCCATGTTTACCTCCTACCACAGACCCATGCTTACCACAGACCGATGTTTCCCCCTTACCACAGAACCATGTGTAACTCCTATTACAGACCCATGTTTATCTTCTACCACAGACCCATGGTTACCTCTTACCACATACAAATGTTTACCTCTTACCAGAGAACCATGTTTACCTATTACCACATACAAATGTTTACCTACTACCACAGAGCCATGTTTACCTACTACCACAGACCTACGTTACCTACTACCACAGACCCATGCTTACCACAGACCCATTTTTATCTTCTACCACAGACCCATGTTTACCTCTTACCACAGACCCACGTTTACCTACTACCACAGACCCATGCCTACCACAGACCCACGTTTACCTACTACCACAGACCCATTTTTATCTTCAACCACAGACCCATGTTTACCTCTTACCACAGACCCATTTTTATCTTCTAACACAGACCCATGCCTACAACAGACCCATGCCTACCACAGACCCATTTTTATCTTCTACCACAGACTCATGTTTACCTCTTACCACAGACCCATGTGTACCTCTTACCACAGACCCATGTTTACCTACTACCACAGACCCATGTTTACCTACTACCACAGACCCATGTTTACCTACTACTACAGACCCATGTTTAACTCCTACCACAGACCCATGTTTACCTACTAACACAGACCCATGTTTACCTCTTACCACAGACCCATGTTTACCTCTTACCACAGACCCATGTTTACCTACTACCACAGACCCATGTTTACCTATTACCACAGACCCATGTTTACCTACTACCACAGACCCATGTTTACCTACTACCACAGACCCATGTTTACCTCTTACCACAGACCCATGTTTACCTCTTACCACAGACTCATGTTTACCTACTACCACAGACCCATGTTTACCTCTTACCACAGACCCATGTTTACCTATTACCACAGACCCATGTTTACCTACTACCACAGACCCATGTTTACCTACTACCACAGACCCATGTTTACCTACTACCACAGAACCATGTCTATCTTCTACCACAGACCCATGTTTACTTCCTAACACAGACCCAGGTTTACCTCTTACTACAGTTAGTTAGTTAGTCGACAGATCATCCTCATTGCACATCGAACCATTCAGTCCATAAGTGCTCGGATCCCCTCCTCAGCAAATCCCGCAGCGTGTAACGGCTAACGACGCCATTTCTGTGTTGGTTTATCAATCTTCTTTGGCTTCCTGCGTAGTGTTCTTGTTTGGCCACCCCTCTTTTAATTTGCTGTTCTGGCAGTATGGCCATGGTTGTAGATTCACAGTCATCACTTGGTTCACGCAAAAGTCTTATTTCTCGTAGAGCATTCAGAATGACAGCCTGTTCCATGGCGCGTCCGCCTTCCACAGTAGCCTCACCTGCGAGCTTGTCAGCCCGCTCATTTCCTTGTACTCCCGCATGCCCTGGCACGAAGATGAAACTAATCTTTGCCAGCCGAGACCGCTCCAGAGGCAGCAACCATTCTCTTCGGATCGACCCCTCCTCCATCCTCTTGATCATGTTCATTGAGTCGCTAAGAAAACATGCCCTAGTGAATGTCTGTGTCTCGAGCCATGTTATTGCTTTACTTACTGCCATGACTTCCATGGTCAGGCTACTTGTGGTTTCAGTGAAAGCACCAGAGTCCTCCTTCACAATTCTCCCTCCGGCCCGAGCTGTAAAGGCCCACGAGCTTCTCACATGTCGGACGACCGACCCATCTGTGTAGATGACCGCATCACCGTCTAGTGAATTCTCGAAAATCAACGCTTGTACTTCAGCCGCCACAGCAGCCGGATTTTCTTGTCTGCATTTTCTATCTAGTTGGATGCAAACTGAAAAGGATGTGCAGAAATCTGTTGGCACTTGCACCCACTCCTCGCTAGGTTCTAAGTCCTCAAGTGAGCACACCTGTTGAAGAATGTCTTCGGCTTGACTCATCCACGACCGTCCTCTTTTTAACCTGCTGCCCTTCACCTTCCTAATTTCACTATGCAGTGGATGTTGTGTGTTTGCGTTAATTCTGAGGTAGGCGCGTGCCCTGCAAACTTGTATTCTCTCTTCAATGGTTGGAAAATCAAGAAGGTAGCGCATCGCCCTGCATGCTGTATCTCTTGTACATCCAAGAATAATGCGCATAGCTTCATTCTGTATCCTTTCCATCCTTTCTATCTGCTTACGGCTGAGAGTCAGGATTGCCATTGCATACTCCAAAACAGACATGACCAGCCCCTCGTACAGAAGACATAGATGGCGCTGCTCACAGTTTGCTGCCGCCATCACCCGCATCGCAGCCAAACACCGCTTGGCCTTTGTTATCACCTGGTCTATGTGCTCATTATAAGCAAGGCTTCGATCAAACCGTATCCCCATATACATCATTGCCTGCGTTCTTTCCACCGTCTCTGAACACAGCATTACAGTTGGTGTTGGGGTGTTGACAATATGATTATTCAACGAGAACCAAGTCACTGTTGCCTTTGTTGGGTTGACCATTGCCCCAGCTTCATCACACCAAGTACTTATGCGATTGAGTTCGGTTTGTAGTTCCACAGCAACCTGCTCTCTATCCTTAGCCTGACGATACACCAAAACATCGTCGGCATATGACAATGTCCTGCCAGGTCCAGTGATCTGCTCACTGGTGATTCTCACTGTGTAGGCGTTGAACAGTACCGGAGATAATGGTGATCCCTGTGGTAGGCCAGGATATATTGTTGTTGGTTCCGAAGTCCAACTGCCACATCTAAAAACTACGTTCCGTTGGAAGAGGGCTGCAGCGATCCAACTAAGGAGGAATGGACTTACTGTTAGTTCAAGAAGATGAAGCATTAAAAAATCCAATGGTACTCTGTTGTATGCGTCCTCAAGATCAATCGCTGCAGAAAAGGTTTCAATGCCTGAGTGGAAACCTTCATAGACATCATGGGCAAAGACTGCTGCATTGGTC
Organism: Cepaea hortensis; assembly: GCA_963921405.1. Classification (NCBI taxonomy): domain Eukaryota; kingdom Metazoa; phylum Mollusca; class Gastropoda; order Stylommatophora; family Helicidae; genus Cepaea; species Cepaea hortensis. The sequence goes on along the minus strand of OY992888.1, from coordinate 15,272,731 downwards.
CAGGTTTCTCTTTTTGGACGGTACCCACCCAGGGTAGGTGGGAAAATACCTTACCTCTCTAGCTGGCTTGATATTTTCCTGCAATTACCTTCTCCAGCAGCTTACCTATTGTATTCTGCATGGTTATAATTCGATATCCCTGAATTTTTTGTGGTCTTTGTCAGGCGTCGGCAAGGGAATCAGATAGCTATGTAACCACTCCTCCTTGATGCTAGCACTCACTATACTGTTGTTGTACATGTCTGCTAGTTTCTCTAGCTAATTGTCGGTACACCTATTGATGTCGTCGTATCTTATGCCATCAGGCCCTGGAGCGCTGTTATTTGATCGTCGAAGTACAGCCTTGATTTCTTTCACTGTCACTGTGTCTTCATCCGAAGTGTTCTGGGCCTTGCACCTGTCTGAGGTGACCTCCTTGGCCAGATTTCGGCCTCCCATGTCTGTCTGGTTGCTCTGCTCTAGATAGCGTTCAAAGAGGGCTTTGCCCTTGTCCTCGTCAGTCCTCTGCCAGATGAGGTCAGCACCTTGGAAGTCAGAAATGCTCTTATTCTTGACTACACCACTCATGCTTTTATGTAGTCGCCAGAACAATTTCAGTGACTTGTCTGTGCTTACTCTTTGACACACCTCTGCCCATTTTTCGCTTTTAACCACCATGACCAGTTTTTTTAAATAGCTTACTTTTGTGTGCATCTCTCTTTCTAAGTGCAAGCAGGGACTAGGATGACCAGCTCTGTTATTGTTGGCATTTTGCCATCTTCTTACAGCACTACGCTTATCCGCCCAGGCCTTCTCCACCTCGAAATTCCACCAAGGTGCCTGCTCCCAGCTTTTTTTCCTGCCCTGAAGCTTTCTGCGCTTGTCACGTCTTATTTTACTCACCACATCTTGCCCTGTACTGTCATACTGGAAAGTCTTTACCTTTCGCTTGTGCTGCCTGGTTCTGCCTTTCTCCACCAATATGCTGCAAGGGTGGTGGTCGCTGCCGTGATGTCCTAGGATACCCCATCTACACACTGTAGTGAGTGAAGGAGAAACCAGCGCCAGATCAATAGCACTGTCCTTATCGCCTGGACGGCTTGCTGTCCTGGTGACACAGCCACTGTTGATACAAACCAGGTCAATGGTTTCAAGTGCAGTCTCAAGCCCCTCCCCCTGTGTATTGGAGGAAATGTTTCCCCATGATCTGCCTTTAGCGTTAAAGTCGCCACAGAAAATAACATTTCTCTCGTGACCTAATATGTCACTTAAGCACTGCCACTTCTGGGCGTCCATACTTGCATTGCGGGCATAAACATTAACCAACACGAAAGGTATACTGGAATGAACTCTCAATGCCTGTATTTGTATATCGTCACTGTCCCAACTGGACATGTCTAGCGCTGACGCCACCATGCTGTCGCGAACGAGAATCGCCATTCCCAGATGTCGCCTGTTGTAGAAACATTTGAAGCCGGCAATTCGGAGTAGCTGATCGCCCAGTCTCGTCTCCTGGAGTGCTACAATATCGTTCCTGTAAACCAGGGTTTCTAAAATACAGCCCCGTTGTTTTACGCTGGCGTAGTTCCAATACAGAATACGGATATTCCTGAGTCCTAGACGGTGACACTTGAGTATAAAACGTCTTAAACCACCACGCTTACCTTGCTTCTTTTTGTCTGCGCGGCGTCCACACCGCCTCGTTAGGTTGACTGCTGACCGCTCGGAGAACACACGTTGTTCCGCCATGTTGAAAATCCGAAAACACAGAAACCACACACGCTGCCAAAAATTCGCTCAAGGATTGCTTCGCTCGATGCACGAAACTCCGTAGCATCCGCGCAAATCTTGAGTAGAAACTCCTGGTTTTACATCCTGGCACACACATTACACGCAAGAGATGAATAAATCAATCTCCTACGCGAAAAAGTTAACGATCACAAAACAACCCGATCGTCCGTCGCCATCTTGAAACCGGAAGTCTACCTCTTACCACAGACCCATGTCTACCTCTTACCACAGACCCATGTTTACATCTTACCACAGACCCATGTTTACCTCTTACCACAGACCCATGTTTACCTCTTACCACAGACCCATGTTTACCTCTTACCACAGACCCATGTTTACCTCTTACCACAGACCCATGTTTACATCTTACCACAGACCCATGTTTACCTCTTACCACAGACCCATGTTTACCTACTACCACAGACCCATGTTTACCTCTTACCACAGACCCATATTTACCTACTACCACAGACCCATGTTTACCTCTTACCACAGACCCATGTTTACCTACTTTCACAGACCCATGTTTACCTCTTACCACAGACCCATGTTTACCTACTACCACAGACCCATGTTTACCTCTTACCACAGACGCATGTTTACCTTCTACCACAGACCCATGTTTACCTCTTACCACAGACCCATGATTACATCTTACCACATACCCAGGTTTACCTCTTACCACAGACCCATGTTTACATCTTACCACATACCCAGGTTTACCTCTTACCACATACCCAGGTTTACCTCTTACCACTTACCCAGGTTTACCTCTTACCATAGACCCATGTTTATCTTCTACCACAGACCCATGTTTACATCTTACCACATACCCAGGTTTACATCTTACCACAGACCCATATTCATCTTCTACCACAGACCCATGTTTATCTTCTACCACAGACCCATGTTTATCTTCTACCACAGACCCATGTTTACATCTTACCACAGACCCATGCCTACCACAGACCCATGTTTACCTCTTACCCCAGACCCATGTTTATCTTCTACCACAGACCCATGTTTACCTCTTACCACAGACCCATGTTTATCTCTTACCATAAACCCATGTTTACCTCGAACCACAGACCCATGCCTACTACAGACCAATGTTTACCTCTTACCACAACCCATATTTACCTCCTACAACAGACCCATGTTTACCTCTTACCACAGACGCATTTTACCTACTACCACAGACCCATGTTTACCTCTTACCACAGACCCATGATTACATCTTACCACATACCCAGGTTTACCTCTTACCACAGACCCATGTTTACATCTTACCACATACCCAGGTTTACCTCTTACCACATACCCAGGTTTACCTCTTACCACATACCCAGGTTTACCTCTTACCACAGACCCATGTTTATCTTCTACCACAGACCCATGTTTACATCTTACCACATACCCAGGTTTACATCTTACCACAGACCCATATTCATCATCTACCACAGACCCATGTTTATCTTCTACCACAGACCCATGTTTATCTTCTACCACAGGCCCATGTTTACATCTTACCACAGACCCATGCCTACCACAGACCCATGTTTACATCTTACCACAGACCCATGTTTACCTATTACCACAGACCCATGTTTACCTCTTACCACAGACCCATGTTTACCTCCTACCACAGACCCATGTTTACCTCTTACCACAGACCCAGGTTTACCTCTTACCATAAACCCATGTTTACCTCGAACCACAGACCCATGCCTACTACAGACCAATGTTTACCTCTTACCACAACCCATATTTACCTCCTACCACAGACCCATGTTTACCTCTTGCCACAGACCCATGCCTACCACAGACCAATGTTTACCTCATAGCACAAACCCTTGTTTACCTCATTCCACAAACCCATGTTTACCTATTATTACCATAGACCCACCTATCAGTGTGTATAATTGCATCGTCAGAATGGGAGGTGTCTTCTATCAGCTGAAAGACAGACACTCGTTACCACCCACTGCCTATTCTAGGTACCCTTGGCCTAGTTTAATTATGTCTCTATGCAACTCGTGGTTATTACGGCTCTTCTCCGCGCGCTGCCCGGTCCATTTCAAACACCTGACTGATTAAGTCTTCAGCTTGCCTCTTTTTAACCTACGTCTCTTGGTTTAATTTTAATAAATACAGCGTCGTGAAGTGACTCCTATCTTCGCCAGGTTCGGCACAGAAGCTCGTACGTAACACGCCGGGTTTAAAACTCCAGTCATGCTATGTTTGTTTATACTGAGTACATTTCCGTTAACAATGTGTGCATCCGCTCTGCGACAGCAGGGGAGACAATTCTGTAGTACCTGTTCAACATCCCGTCTGAACTCTAAAGTTGTCTGTGGTCAGGGGAAGTAACTCTTCCACACAGAGAGCTGAACCTGGCCCATTTGTTGGTCAGATAAATTACTCGGTGGCAGTTTTGATTTTTTTTTTTTTTAATATTGGTTTCAGGGACTAAAAGGTCAATACCATTTAACATATTGTTTAATGTTCATGGATCCCCACTTTATTATTGCCCCACTTCATTAGAAGCCCTACTTCATTATTGCCCCACTTCATTAGAGACCCCACTTCAGTATTGCCCCACTTCATTAGAGGCCCTACTTCATTCCAGCCCCACTTCATTAGAGGTCCCACTTCATTAGAGGCCCTACTTCTTTAGAGCCCCACTTTATTAGAGTCCCACTTCATTAGAGCCCCACTTCCTTAGAGGCCCACATCATTAGAGAGCTACTTCATTACAGCCCACTTCATTAGAGCTCCACTTCATTAGGGGCCCACGTCATTAGAGCACCACTTCATTAGAGCCGCACTTTATTGGATGAATTGGGCTTCTAATGATGACAATAAACCAGAGAACTTGGTTGTGATGTTGTTTCCCCGAGAAGAGATTGGGATCAACATGCACATCTTTAAACTGATTATCTGTTGGGATTATTGACTGACTTTTCGTCTACACTCTTCTCTTCTGTCTTCCCTTCCATATATCTCTTTCTTTCACTCTCTCTCTCTATTATTCTCTCAACACATACTTCGACAACAGTTCTTTTCCACATTAAATAAAAGATTTAATTTAAAACTATGTCTGGTGTATGGGTGGATATTGTCTATGTAGTTTGTATGTTCTTCTAGTGTGGCTGCCAGATAAGATGTTGATAGATAGTCTCCGTGGTTTCTCTCGTCTCTTCTCTCAGCTAGAGTACAGGACATGACATAGATACAGAACGGTCTCACCCTGACAGCTCCGTCTGCTTGAGTCGGTAGATAAATCCGTTCTTTGTAATGAAAATGTTCACCACTGTATCAAATGTACTTAACCTGCTCACTATTTGCTGTCCGCTTAAAATGAATGTTCGTTGCTTTCTTATAGCGTTCTTTAATCCATTCTGGAAAACACATCGACTTTCTAGAATGTTCTATTAGTGTTCTGTAAAACGTTCTACACTTGATATTTTGTAATTGATATATGCACTTGGTACGCACTTTGCAACTCTTTGATACTGAGTAATTTGGGTCTTTTTCCTTTAGTTTGTATGATCTCTATTTTCCATTCTCTGTCCTCCTGACTTATTAAGATGACACTTCTTTTCCTTCCTTTCTTATGCACAAGTGTCGTGCGTTATGACTTTAAAGTGCTTTCTCGTGGGTTATCAACACTGGGTGATCTTGACCACAGCCATCTGTGTAATCTCTTAGTTGATAAGTCCAGCACTGGTATGGAAACCTGTGTGATATACATTTAATAATGAGATCTGTGTCTGCTTCCTCTTCTCTCCTATGTGAGTGTCTCTTCCTCCAGCCGAAATGAAAAGGCTTCCGAAAAAACCCACTCTGACATAGGATAGAAGATTCACCTAATCGTCTATACTATTCCTACTAATAGAAATCAATGATAAATGCTATTCACGCACATCTATATTCATATCCTAAACTATATCTAATATCTTTATACCTTATTTAGGCATCTATGTTCCTTTATAGAATTAATGTAGATCCACGAATTGAAATTAATCCGCAGCCAAGCACTTTATCCCATTATAAGGGAGGATATTTCTTTTCATTACAGGACACATAATTCTATCTTTCCGTCCAGTTGGGGAACACACACTCAACTGACACAAAGAAGTGGCCACTCTCTCTAGAACATCTTTGTCCCATCGTCCTTGACATTGCTGGACAAAGCAAATTCAGACTTCTTTATCCCTTGTCAGTGGAAAATTTCTGATCTCGAACTTTTCCGTATATTCCTACCTCCAGAACGCAATAAGCTGGTCCATGATGTTGTCTGTCTTTGTCGCAAACCAAATTTTCCACTCGACAGTTACCTGTGTTGTAGTCGACTCACCCGACTTGACCTACATACACATGCGATGGTCAATCCTTTGTGGTTATCCTTCCGTTTCATTAACCCTTCTCCCACCTGGGCAGTCGATGTATGCAGTCGTCCATCTGGGAATCATTAACTCTCAGTATTTCACGACATAGGCCCCCTCTTAAGAGATTAGACCGCGTCGAATCTTTCTCACTGTAGGTTTGATTCCCATGATCTACAATCCTAATCTTCTTCCTCCGGAGCTGGATGTCTGGATATCAAATCCGCTCCTACATTCTCCTTACCAAGGATGTATTCCATTGTGAAGTCCAGTTGTAGCAACAACGTCCATCCCATCCACCGTGCGTTGAGCTTCTGCGAAGTAGCTATTAACATCACGTGTTGATGATATGATTGGATCCTCACATTGCTCACTTCATTATCCAGTAGGCGCTCTAATTGACACCCTACTATACTACTAACGACTGAAACTAGTGTTGGCTCCTCGCTCCTGTACGTTCAGTCGACCTCCTTTCGACTTGCGTCAGCGACGGCTCACAATACAAACGGATTGTCCCATCCTGATTGTAACACTGCTTCCATGTCCTCTTGGTTTCCCCCGGTTTTTCCTCTGGGGATGTTCCGCCTCGTCCTCGTCGGACCGAGTCGTCTTTCCCAAACCTCCTGGGCTTTTGCTTCCAGGACCATCTTGGGCGATATTGTATCTGGTCAGCCAATCTTCGGTTTGAGTCCTGGGTAATTCTCGCTTTTCCCGACGTTACCTGCCCCTTCTGAACTTGGTTACCGGTGAAACTTTCACTCTTGTCCTTTCCCTGACTTGTGATTTCCCTCCTCCTGTCGTTGGGTAAATCTGACCTATCACGTACTGTCCCATAGGCCCTCCTATGTTGTACTGGCGATCTCTGGTCTTCGTCTGGACTGGTAACCTTTGTCCCAATGGCTGCCATCACCATAAAGTGCGAAGCTTTGCTCCCGGATCTCTCCTCATATTTCCTAATGAGATGTCTAGGGAGATTTTTCTTCTCTTCCCCGATCCGTATTTTGTAGATGTTCTTGGACACCACCTTTTCCACAGGATAAGGTCCTTTCCATCCTACTTGGAGTATATTGGTCTCTGCTGGACTCCACACTTCCACTTTGTCTTCCACTTTAAGAGCTAGTTTCCTCTTGATTCGCTTGTTGGGTGGTGCTCTCTGGCACTCCGAACAAGACTTCACCCACCGGCGTACATCTCCGGTCATTCCTGGCCAGCAATAATGGCCGGAAATTTGCTGCAAGGTCTCTCTGACACCCATATGTCGATTCTCGCCTATGATGTGTCCACTCTGAAGAATGTGAGGACGGTGGGTCTCTGGAACCACCCACTGCTCATGCAGGTTATCTCCCCTCCCAGCTCTCCGATAGAGTAGTTGATTCTTCAGAAAGTACTGTCCCCGTTCTGGTGGCTCAGCACTTCTTTGCAGCTTCCTGTAGCAAGGATGCAACGTAGTATCCTTCCTCTGGGCAGTATGCAATTCTCCTATCCCTGAGTTGTCGCATAGTGTCTCTGCCTCTTTTTCCTTCCCTTGAGATCCACTGACTACGGTTCCCTTGTAGGCTGGCTGTTTGGGCATCCCCAAAAAGACATATTTCGTGCCAATGATCATTGGGAATAGGGAGTCAGCTAATACCGCCGCAGGAATAATGCCCGTGACGTACCTGGATTTAATCTCCACCTTGGCGATTGGCAGCGTCATGGTAACAGCACTCCTCATTGCCGGCTTTAGCTCTATGGTCTCCCCTGTAAGTTGGTCTGGGCTTACCAAGCTGGCGTCTATCACCGCTTCCCCATCCAAACCTGTATCGTAGAGACAAACAACCTGCTGGCCATTGACTTCAATCAGTTCAACCACAGGTGGTCTCTCTTGGTCCTGAGTGTCTTTCATCTCCTTGACCGTTTCCTTGCCTTCCTCTTTTGATTCCTCGAGGTTGGTTATGCAATTGGCGTCGTTTGCCTTGCATCTGCAGTCCACAGTATTATGTGTTATCGACTGGCAGTGTGTACACCATGTTCCCTTCCTAGGTTTCCGTGTGTCCTTTGTGTTCCTTTCTCCTTCGCCAACCTCAGCCTTGTCTGTGATCACCGATGTAGGAATCACTTTGCATGCTGCGAAGTAAGAACTTGTAGGTTTCGATCTGCAGTCCTTCGTGTTATGCGAGGCCGCCTTGCAAATCGAGCACCACTTCTCGGACCACGGTCGTTTCGCTTGAGAATTCGAGTTGCTCGGGTTTCCTACCTTCACCTTCTCTGAACTCTCCTCGGTGTGCTTTATATAAGGTTCCCCTTTTTCTCCTTCCCAGTTTTTAGGTTTCTTTTTCCCTGGTTTCTCCTGACCTTTGGTTTGAGTACTTAGTTCCTCAGTTTCACCATGTACTTCCACGAATCGTTCCGCCAGCTTATTCACAACATCAATCCGTTCCGCCCCTTGTTCTCCCAAGAAGGTTCTGAGAGGTTTCGACATTTGCTTTCGCATCTGGTCGACCACCATCATCTCTTCGAGACTCTCATAATCCCTCTTGAATTCTGCCAAGTCCATCCATTTCTGGAGATAGGATTTCAGCCTTAGACTGTATGCGGCGAATAGTTCTCCCGGCTCTCGTCTAGCCGATCTAAACTTCTTCCTATACGTTTGTGCTGTGATGTCAAAATGTTTCATCAAAGCGGCTTTTAATTCCTGGTAATTATTTTCCTGTCCTGGTGGTAAGCGTGTGTACACTTCAAATCCCGAACCGACTAATCCCTGTGATAGTTTAAGAGCCCATCTGGTCCGATCCAGCCCCATAGCGATTGACATTGCTTCGAAACGAGATGCGTATTGATCAAATCTTTCTTTAGACTGATCGTAGACAGCTAAGGGAAACTTCATGGCATGGTAACCATGTCCACTCATATGGGTTGCACCCGGTGAAGAAGAATTTCCTTCCGCTCCATCTATTTCTCCCTTAGTTTGTGTCTTGAGTTCTAGCTCTTTCATGCGATATTCATGTTCTCTGATCTTGTTGGCTTCCTCTGCTTGCAACCTCTTGGTGTCCTGTTCCAGTTCCATTCGTTTCAATTCCAACTCAGTCTTACGGTCTTCTCTTTCCGCTTGACGAATCTCTCTCTCTCGTTCTTGTATGTAATCAGTTAGCTCTGAACCAGCTAACCCAATTTCCTCCCCGTTGGCCTTCAGTTCGGCTGTAGTTACTTTAGGAGTTGCCATAGTTACAGCAGATAAGTCAGCACGTTGAGTAAAGACACCCCAAGGCAGAAAAGAATACTACTATAAACAGATAATCTACCTAGAACCTATATCCTTAATCTATGTCTATTTAATATAATAAATCTACAACACCACACAGTACATCACAACCACTCTCTCATCCACAAAAGGCGATATAGGATAAAGACTTATGTAGACGTGTGACTGTGTGACTAGGTATGTAATGTGTCTTACCACCTATCCACATTCACTCTGTCTGGAACTTTCTCACTGTAAAGTCACCAGCCTTAATGAAATGTTTCTACTATCCATGTAATGGCACCATATATCCAATGGACGTCCTTCCATTAAAAGTCATCAATATATACTTCTTTTTATTCCAATCAGTATGTCCCAACATGCATGTACTCCGCTATGCCTGTGCCAATATGCAGGTCATATGGGTATAATGTATGTACGTACCCCGCTGCTCCACCAATTATGTGATGTTGTTTCCCCGAGAAGAGATTGGGATCAACATGCACATCTTTAAACTGATTATCTGTTGGGATTATTGACTGACTTTTCGTCTACACTCTTCTCTTCTGTCTTCCCTTCCATATATCTCTTTCTTTCACTCTCTCTCTATTATTCTCTCAACACATACTTCGACAACAGTTCTTTTCCACATTAAATAAAAGATTTAATTTAAAACTATGTCTGGTGTATGGGTGGATATTGTCTATGTAGTTTGTATGTTCTTCTAGTGTGGCTGCCAGATAAGATGTTGATAGATAGTCTCCGTGGTTTCTCTCGTCTCTTCTCTCAGCTAGAGTACAGGACATGACATAGATACAGAACGGTCTCACCCTGACAGCTCCGTCTGCTTGAGTCGGTAGATAAATCCGTTCTTTGTAATGAAAATGTTCACCACTGTATCAAATGTACTTAACCTGCTCACTATTTGCTGTCCGCTTAAAATGAATGTTCGTTGCTTTCTTATAGCGTTCTTTAATCCATTCTGGAAAACACATCGACTTTCTAGAATGTTCTATTAGTGTTCTGTAAAACGTTCTACACTTGATATTTTGTAATTGATATATGCACTTGGTACGCACTTTGCAACTCTTTGATACTGAGTAATTTGGGTCTTTTTCCTTTAGTTTGTATGATCTCTATTTTCCATTCTCTGTCCTCCTGACTTATTAAGATGACACTTCTTTTCCTTCCTTTCTTATGCACAAGTGTCGTGCGTTATGACTTTAAAGTGCTTTCTCGTGGGTTATCAACACTGGGTGATCTTGACCACAGCCATCTGTGTAATCTCTTAGTTGATAAGTCCAGCACTGGTATGGAAACCTGTGTGATATACATTTAATAATGAGATCTGTGTCTGCTTCCTCTTCTCTCCTATGTGAGTGTCTCTTCCTCCAGCCGAAATGAAAAGGCTTCCGAAAAAACCCACTCTGACATAGGATAGAAGATTCACCTAATCGTCTATACTATTCCTACTAATAGAAATCAATGATAAATGCTATTCACGCACATCTATATTCATATCCTAAACTATATCTAATATCTTTATACCTTATTTAGGCATCTATGTTCCTTTATAGAATTAATGTAGATCCACGAATTGAAATTAATCCGCAGCCAAGCACTTTATCCCATTATAAGGGAGGATATTTCTTTTCATTACAGGACACATAATTCTATCTTTCCGTCCAGTTGGGGAACACACACTCAACTGACACAAAGAAGTGGCCACTCTCTCTAGAACATCTTTGTCCCATCGTCCTTGACATTGCTGGACAAAGCAAATTCAGACTTCTTTATCCCTTGTCAGTGGAAAATTTCTGATCTCGAACTTTTCCGTATATTCCTACCTCCAGAACGCAATAAGCTGGTCCATGATGTTGTCTGTCTTTGTCGCAAACCAAATTTTCCACTCGACAGTTACCTGTGTTGTAGTCGACTCACCCGACTTGACCTACATACACATGCGATGGTCAATCCTTTGTGGTTATCCTTCCGTTTCATTAACCCTTCTCCCACCTGGGCAGTCGATGTATGCAGTCGTCCATCTGGGAATCATTAACTCTCAGTATTTCACGACATAGGCCCCCTCTTAAGAGATTAGACCGCGTCGAATCTTTCTCACTGTAGGTTTGATTCCCATGATCTACAATCCTAATCTTCTTCCTCCGGAGCTGGATGTCTGGATATCAAATCCGCTCCTACATTCTCCTTACCAAGGATGTATTCCATTGTGAAGTCCAGTTGTAGCAACAACGTCCATCCCATCCACCGTGCGTTGAGCTTCTGCGAAGTAGCTATTAACATCACGTGTTGATGATATGATTGGATCCTCACATTGCTCACTTCATTATCCAGTAGGCGCTCTAATTGACACCCTACTATACTACTAACGACTGAAACTAGTGTTGGCTCCTCGCTCCTGTACGTTCAGTCGACCTCCTTTCGACTTGCGTCAGCGACGGCTCACAATACAAACGGATTGTCCCATCCTGATTGTAACACTGCTTCCATGTCCTCTTGGTTTCCCCCGGTTTTTCCTCTGGGGATGTTCCGCCTCGTCCTCGTCGGACCGAGTCGTCTTTCCCAAACCTCCTGGGCTTTTGCTTCCAGGACCATCTTGGGCGATATTGTATCTGGTCAGCCAATCTTCGGTTTGAGTCCTGGGTAATTCTCGCTTTTCCCGACGTTACCTGCCCCTTCTGAACTTGGTTACCGGTGAAACTTTCACTCTTGTCCTTTCCCTGACTTGTGATTTCCCTCCTCCTGTCGTTGGGTAAATCTGACCTATCACGTACTGTCCCATAGGCCCTCCTATGTTGTACTGGCGATCTCTGGTCTTCGTCTGGACTGGTAACCTTTGTCCCAATGGCTGCCATCACCATAAAGTGCGAAGCTTTGCTCCCGGATCTCTCCTCATATTTCCTAATGAGATGTCTAGGGAGATTTTTCTTCTCTTCCCCGATCCGTATTTTGTAGATGTTCTTGGACACCACCTTTTCCACAGGATAAGGTCCTTTCCATCCTACTTGGAGTATATTGGTCTCTGCTGGACTCCACACTTCCACTTTGTCTTCCACTTTAAGAGCTAGTTTCCTCTTGATTCGCTTGTTGGGTGGTGCTCTCTGGCACTCCGAACAAGACTTCACCCACCGGCGTACATCTCCGGTCATTCCTGGCCAGCAATAATGGCCGGAAATTTGCTGCAAGGTCTCTCTGACACCCATATGTCGATTCTCGCCTATGATGTGTCCACTCTGAAGAATGTGAGGACGGTGGGTCTCTGGAACCACCCACTGCTCATGCAGGTTATCTCCCCTCCCAGCTCTCCGATAGAGTAGTTGATTCTTCAGAAAGTACTGTCCCCGTTCTGGTGGCTCAGCACTTCTTTGCAGCTTCCTGTAGCAAGGATGCAACGTAGTATCCTTCCTCTGGGCAGTATGCAATTCTCCTATCCCTGAGTTGTCGCATAGTGTCTCTGCCTCTTTTTCCTTCCCTTGAGATCCACTGACTACGGTTCCCTTGTAGGCTGGCTGTTTGGGCATCCCCAAAAAGACATATTTCGTGCCAATGATCATTGGGAATAGGGAGTCAGCTAATACCGCCGCAGGAATAATGCCCGTGACGTACCTGGATTTAATCTCCACCTTGGCGATTGGCAGCGTCATGGTAACAGCACTCCTCATTGCCGGCTTTAGCTCTATGGTCTCCCCTGTAAGTTGGTCTGGGCTTACCAAGCTGGCGTCTATCACCGCTTCCCCATCCAAACCTGTATCGTAGAGACAAACAACCTGCTGGCCATTGACTTCAATCAGTTCAACCACAGGTGGTCTCTCTTGGTCCTGAGTGTCTTTCATCTCCTTGACCGTTTCCTTGCCTTCCTCTTTTGATTCCTCGAGGTTGGTTATGCAATTGGCGTCGTTTGCCTTGCATCTGCAGTCCACAGTATTATGTGTTATCGACTGGCAGTGTGTACACCATGTTCCCTTCCTAGGTTTCCGTGTGTCCTTTGTGTTCCTTTCTCCTTCGCCAACCTCAGCCTTGTCTGTGATCACCGATGTAGGAATCACTTTGCATGCTGCGAAGTAAGAACTTGTAGGTTTCGATCTGCAGTCCTTCGTGTTATGCGAGGCCGCCTTGCAAATCGAGCACCACTTCTCGGACCACGGTCGTTTCGCTTGAGAATTCGAGTTGCTCGGGTTTCCTACCTTCACCTTCTCTGAACTCTCCTCGGTGTGCTTTATATAAGGTTCCCCTTTTTCTCCTTCCCAGTTTTTAGGTTTCTTTTTCCCTGGTTTCTCCTGACCTTTGGTTTGAGTACTTAGTTCCTCAGTTTCACCATGTACTTCCACGAATCGTTCCGCCAGCTTATTCACAACATCAATCCGTTCCGCCCCTTGTTCTCCCAAGAAGGTTCTGAGAGGTTTCGACATTTGCTTTCGCATCTGGTCGACCACCATCATCTCTTCGAGACTCTCATAATCCCTCTTGAATTCTGCCAAGTCCATCCATTTCTGGAGATAGGATTTCAGCCTTAGACTGTATGCGGCGAATAGTTCTCCCGGCTCTCGTCTAGCCGATCTAAACTTCTTCCTATACGTTTGTGCTGTGATGTCAAAATGTTTCATCAAAGCGGCTTTTAATTCCTGGTAATTATTTTCCTGTCCTGGTGGTAAGCGTGTGTACACTTCAAATCCCGAACCGACTAATCCCTGTGATAGTTTAAGAGCCCATCTGGTCCGATCCAGCCCCATAGCGATTGACATTGCTTCGAAACGAGATGCGTATTGATCAAATCTTTCTTTAGACTGATCGTAGACAGCTAAGGGAAACTTCATGGCATGGTAACCATGTCCACTCATATGGGTTGCACCCGGTGAAGAAGAATTTCCTTCCGCTCCATCTATTTCTCCCTTAGTTTGTGTCTTGAGTTCTAGCTCTTTCATGCGATATTCATGTTCTCTGATCTTGTTGGCTTCCTCTGCTTGCAACCTCTTGGTGTCCTGTTCCAGTTCCATTCGTTTCAATTCCAACTCAGTCTTACGGTCTTCTCTTTCCGCTTGACGAATCTCTCTCTCTCGTTCTTGTATGTAATCAGTTAGCTCTGAACCAGCTAACCCAATTTCCTCCCCGTTGGCCTTCAGTTCGGCTGTAGTTACTTTAGGAGTTGCCATAGTTACAGCAGATAAGTCAGCACGTTGAGTAAAGACACCCCAAGGCAGAAAAGAATACTACTATAAACAGATAATCTACCTAGAACCTATATCCTTAATCTATGTCTATTTAATATAATAAATCTACAACACCACACAGTACATCACAACCACTCTCTCATCCACAAAAGGCGATATAGGATAAAGACTTATGTAGACGTGTGACTGTGTGACTAGGTATGTAATGTGTCTTACCACCTATCCACATTCACTCTGTCTGGAACTTTCTCACTGTAAAGTCACCAGCCTTAATGAAATGTTTCTACTATCCATGTAATGGCACCATATATCCAATGGACGTCCTTCCATTAAAAGTCATCAATATATACTTCTTTTTATTCCAATCAGTATGTCCCAACATGCATGTACTCCGCTATGCCTGTGCCAATATGCAGGTCATATGGGTATAATGTATGTACGTACCCCGCTGCTCCACCAATTATGTGATGTTGTTTCCCCGAGAAGAGATTGGGATCAACATGCACATCTTTAAACTGATTATCTGTTGGGATTATTGACTGACTTTTCGTCTACACTCTTCTCTTCTGTCTTCCCTTCCATATATCTCTTTCTTTCACTCTCTCTCTATTATTCTCTCAACACATACTTCGACAACAGTTCTTTTCCACATTAAATAAAAGATTTAATTTAAAACTATGTCTGGTGTATGGGTGGATATTGTCTATGTAGTTTGTATGTTCTTCTAGTGTGGCTGCCAGATAAGATGTTGATAGATAGTCTCCGTGGTTTCTCTCGTCTCTTCTCTCAGCTAGAGTACAGGACATGACATAGATACAGAACGGTCTCACCCTGACAGCTCCGTCTGCTTGAGTCGGTAGATAAATCCGTTCTTTGTAATGAAAATGTTCACCACTGTATCAAATGTACTTAACCTGCTCACTATTTGCTGTCCGCTTAAAATGAATGTTCGTTGCTTTCTTATAGCGTTCTTTAATCCATTCTGGAAAACACATCGACTTTCTAGAATGTTCTATTAGTGTTCTGTAAAACGTTCTACACTTGATATTTTGTAATTGATATATGCACTTGGTACGCACTTTGCAACTCTTTGATACTGAGTAATTTGGGTCTTTTTCCTTTAGTTTGTATGATCTCTATTTTCCATTCTCTGTCCTCCTGACTTATTAAGATGACACTTCTTTTCCTTCCTTTCTTATGCACAAGTGTCGTGCGTTATGACTTTAAAGTGCTTTCTCGTGGGTTATCAACACTGGGTGATCTTGACCACAGCCATCTGTGTAATCTCTTAGTTGATAAGTCCAGCACTGGTATGGAAACCTGTGTGATATACATTTAATAATGAGATCTGTGTCTGCTTCCTCTTCTCTCCTATGTGAGTGTCTCTTCCTCCAGCCGAAATGAAAAGGCTTCCGAAAAAACCCACTCTGACATAGGATAGAAGATTCACCTAATCGTCTATACTATTCCTACTAATAGAAATCAATGATAAATGCTATTCACGCACATCTATATTCATATCCTAAACTATATCTAATATCTTTATACCTTATTTAGGCATCTATGTTCCTTTATAGAATTAATGTAGATCCACGAATTGAAATTAATCCGCAGCCAAGCACTTTATCCCATTATAAGGGAGGATATTTCTTTTCATTACAGGACACATAATTCTATCTTTCCGTCCAGTTGGGGAACACACACTCAACTGACACAAAGAAGTGGCCACTCTCTCTAGAACATCTTTGTCCCATCGTCCTTGACATTGCTGGACAAAGCAAATTCAGACTTCTTTATCCCTTGTCAGTGGAAAATTTCTGATCTCGAACTTTTCCGTATATTCCTACCTCCAGAACGCAATAAGCTGGTCCATGATGTTGTCTGTCTTTGTCGCAAACCAAATTTTCCACTCGACAGTTACCTGTGTTGTAGTCGACTCACCCGACTTGACCTACATACACATGCGATGGTCAATCCTTTGTGGTTATCCTTCCGTTTCATTAACCCTTCTCCCACCTGGGCAGTCGATGTATGCAGTCGTCCATCTGGGAATCATTAACTCTCAGTATTTCACGACATTGGTGACATCTGGCACGATAATAGAGAAAAAGAGCAAGGGGAAAGCAGACAGGTAAATATATGGATGGCTTGACCACAAGCCGGTCTCTGTGGCTGAAGGGCTTGCGAACTCGGTTTGTGAGCCCGTATACCCGGGTTCGAAACACGGCGGTGCTGGTTTTTTCGAAAAAGGTATAGAGGGCGGTCGTTCAAAAAGCAATGGCAAACTACTGAACGTAACACTTGCCTAGTACATCAACAGCAGCTGAAAATGCTGGTGTTGACTGCAACGTCCCGTAAGGGATACGCAACAAAATTTTTTTTTTTTTTTTTGACCACAAGGCATGGTCGAGACAAGAACACAGAGCTGATCCACGACTCTGGTGATTGTCTAAGATGGCGAAACATAACCGCCCACACTTACCTGCGTGTCACATGATGATGATTTACTGTCTGTGATCCCGCTTCCATACAGCGCGTGTTCCCCTGGTATTGTCTGTGATGCCACCCTCTGCCTAGGCCAGCTCAAGCACCGTTCTGAGATATGGGGCAGTTGCTGACCACTTTAACCCATCTTCATCACCACCATCATACAGCTTGTCATTTGCAGAACATCGCTCTCATCGTGGCCCGCTGGACATATTATCCCTCCATTACCACTTCCTCCGTCTCATGTATTTTAATGCCCAAAGTGTCTTCCAGCATCCATCTCCTCGTTCGTCGACCTCTGCCTCTTCTGTCAGTGTCGTGGTTCCTATTATAGTGTCGTCCCTGGAGTGAGGGGAATCAAAACCCACATTATTTTTAACCCCATATTATTATTCTGGAGAATCCACCAGATTCCGTCCACAACACTCCCTCAGACAATGGATACCTCTTTCTCTCTCACTCACCACTGGATCGTGCCCCCTCTCACACTTCCCCCCAAAAAACATCCGCAACAACTCTAGCATCTAAAAATTAATAACAAATAATTTAATGAAGCAAGGTGTATGTATGTGAGAAGTGTATGTGTAGAATGTGTGTCGTATACTCTAGTGTATCTGTAGAATCAGACCAGCAGATCAAGAGCCAAGTCAGATCATCATAGCAATGGCTACACCACAGCAGGTTAGCTCAGCACACAAAGACCTCACCAAACGATGTGTCTCTCCTGCCAGACGTTGACTTCCTCCGGTAGCTACTTGATAATCCAGATACATGATAATCAGAAATAGATATAGTCTAACACTGATCATGGATCGGTCCCACACAGTATAACTAAAGGTCCCTATAGTTCTGATATGTACCAATCCCTGTACCGTGAAAAATGTATCACTGTCACTGGTAACACACTTGTTCCTATCTATTGTTCTAGATTGTCACAATCACAAAGTTACAGAGTCCCATTCCACTGGAATCTACTACTCTATGAGAACGCTACGTTCAGTGTTCCTTTTTAATCCCTAGTGTTCATTTAATATGTGGTGTAAAAACCGAACATCACCCAACCTTGGTGAACCCTATCACAAAGGAATCGTTTGTATGTTTTTGCTCAACCGAGCCAGGTTCTTGTAGACCCTCCTGATTATGGGCCTAGCGTAAACACTGTTGAATAAACTTTCTTCTCCGAATGTATCCATATTCTTAACACATTGACTGTTCATCTTGTGTTCTTCCTAACCGGAGTAGAACTTCATCATAACCGGTGTAGAACTTCCTCATAACTGGCGGGGAACCTTATGTAACACTGGCCCTATTCTTGCATCGAATCTACACTTTGCCATGAAAGGCACATGTTCATTAACTTTAATTAATCCCGAACACGGTAGATTCTCTCCGAATTAAACTAGCCAGTTAAACACGTCAGCCTAGGCCCATTCCCTTGTTCACACTAGCTGCAACAAGTTTTTTTTTTTTCAACAGTCTTGGATTGTCCTAGTGACGTCCTTTGATGTCGACCCCAGGTGGTCCCAAGGGCACACAATCGGTTTCCAACCTCACAAGAATATTTGTCTCCCTCTTGTTCAACCAACGCAAAAGTCTTCTCCCTTTCATCTTGTGAGTTGGGCAATTCAACATGCCGACAATTTTCTGTCTTGTGGGGAACTCTCAAAGACTGGCAATTTTACTTTGATCCGACTTGGGTTTTTCTGTACTGGTAACAAACAAGTGCAGCTGAGAAAGCAGACTGTCTCTGTTATTTTATCATCTTATCGTTAACTCACAGTGATTCTGCGACAATCAGCAACCGTGTCTTCGGTGACCTTACTTGTTAACTGATTCAGCGCCAAACAAAATACAGATTTGGGACCGAACACAATCAAATGAACAAGTTTCGTAATGTAAATGTCCGTTCACTGAGCATTAATATTGCGGAAGATACCACGAAACCAATTAAGTAACACGATGATCTCAGTACGGCAATGTATCGTCCTTCTGTCCACATGGGGGAGGGGGGTGCACATTTGGCGATATATTATCCTTCGGCCTACATCAGTTAAACGACACGAACGTTTACCCTGACCCGCGCATTTCAGTTTCTGAGACATGGTGCAGTTTCTGAGACATGGTGCAGTTTCTGAGACATGGTGCAGTTTCTGAGACATGGTGTAGTTTCTGAGACATGGTGCTGTTTCTGAGACATGGTGCAGTTTCTGAGACATAGTGCAGTTTCTGAGACATGGTGCAGTTTCTGAGACATGGTGCAGTTTCTGAGACATGGTGCAGTTTCTGAGACATGATGCAGTTTCTGAGACATGATGCAGTTTCTGAGACATGGTGAAGTTTCTGAGACATGGTGCAGTTTCGGAGACATGGTGCAGTTTCTGAGACATTGTGCAGTTTCTGAGACATTGTGCAGTTTCTGAGACATGGTGCACTTTCTGAGACATAGTGCAGTTTCTGAGACATGGTGCAGTTTCTGAGACATAGTGCAGTTTCTGAGACATGGTGCAGTTTCTGAGACATGGTGCAGTTTCTGAGACATTGTGCAGTTTCTGAGACATGGTGCAGTTTCTGAGACATGGTGCAGTTTCTGAGACATTGTGCAGTTTCTGAGACATGGTGCAGTTTCTGAGACATTGTGCAGTTTCTGAGACATTGTACAGTTTCTGAGACATGGTGCAGTTTCTGAAACATGGTGCAGTTTCTGAGACATGGTGCAGTTTCTGAGACATTGTGCAGTTTCTGAGACATGGTGCAGTTTCTGAGACATTGTGCAGTTTCTGAGACATGGTGCAGTTTCTGAGACATTGTGCAGTTTCTGAGACATTGTACAGTTTCTGAGACATGGTGCAGTTTCTGAAACATGGTGCAGTTTCTGAGACATTGTGCAGTTTCTGAGACATTGTGCAGTTTCTGAGACATGGTGCAGTTTCTGAGACATTGTGCAGTTTCTGAGACATTGTGCAGTTTCTGAGACATGGTGCAGTTTCTGAGACATGGTGCAGTTTCTGAGACATGGTGTAGTTTCTGAGACATGGTGCAGTTTCTGAGACATTGTGCAGTTTCTGAGACATTGTGCAGTTTCTGAGACATGGTGCAGTTTCTGAGACATGGTGCAGTTTCTGAGACATGGTGCAGTTTCTGAGACATAGTGCAGTTTCTGAGACATGGTGCAGTTTCTGAGACATTGTGCAGTTTCTGAGACATGGTGCAGTTTCTGAGACATTGTGCAGTTTCTGAGACATTGTGCAGTTTCTGAGACATTGTGCAGTTTCTGAGACATTGTGCAGTTTCTGAGACATTGTGCAGTTTCTGAGACATGATGCAGTTTCCGAGACATTAGTTCTCATCTCCAGATCATGTAGACTGCCATCATCATCATCATCAAGTGCCCTGCCAGCTGGCGAAAGTGTTCATGGCTCTCCAGAGATCTCGGTCTTTGGTGTTCTGGATCAACTCTGCTGATTATATTCCTCCATGCCACCGTCTCAATCCGACCAGCATCATTTCTCTTGGTCTGCGTCTGCCTCTCTTCCCCTCGATCTTTCCAGTCGTCATGATGTTCTCCAATGCCTCTCTTCTCATCACATGACCAAAGAAAGCTGTTTGTCTCTTTCTTATTGTTGTATATAATGTTATATTTTCATTAGCCTTTTTCATGCAATCGTTGATAGTTACTCTGGCAGTTCAAGGAATTCGCAACATTAGCCTCAGGAACACATCTCTGTTGCTTCCAAGTTCTTCCTAATTTGTTCATTTACATTCCAAGATTCACTGCCATACTGTGAAATGGATCCTGTGCAGATTGTTAGTTTTTTTTCTTCTTTTAAGATCTCTAGATCTTGTGGAATGTTAGTTTTTTTGTTTTGTTTTTTTAATTGATCTGCGTGATTTTTAAAATTCTTTTATCATATTTAAATTCTGTAGCCCCGTTTCTTCTTCACACATTGCAAAATTATCCATAATTCATATCATATCCATAATTTATTTGTTGCATATTCTCAAAACGTTTACATTAAATTTATTTTATGATGTTGTGCAATATTGTCTTAATATTGTTTAACTTCTCCATTGCTATAGCCAGTATTCTGCCAACTATTTTAACGTCTCAATTGTTGTTAATAATGTAGTCAAAATTGCCTTAGCTTCTAACATTTTCCATTTCTTCAACGTGTATTGTAATTTTTACATCGACCTGCATTTTTGTACTTTGATATTTGTTGTTGCTGTTGATGGCTTATTTTCTTCATTTTTTTGTGTGTTTTTTTTAATATGGAAACAGATGTTGATCTTACCGTGTTTCCTCACAGACATGATGTACTCCTCTAATTCCTTTGCACTTCTTAAAAGAAGTGTTATCTGAGTTCTGAAATGGAATGTCCACATTAATCCATTACCTTGTATTAGCGTAACTCTTGTTTTTAACGCTGGATATCTTTTTTTTTTTTCGCTTGCTTTAACTTCAAGCGTAGTCTAAATATCTGCTAATATACAAGTATTCGCTATACTAGAGAGTGCACTGGACTGATTTTTTGCGTGTGGGCCGGCTTGCCCTCTGACCAATGTCCCGCGCCGGCAGGCGAACCCACTCCGACTTCTGATGTACTTGTAATTTACGTTGACAAGTCAAGGACGGGAAGTCAACGTCCAACAGACCTGTGTAAGGAAAAACCCTCAACCGCGATATTAGCGCACCGGAAGCTTAAGAGTACACCCTCTTATCCTTTCGACTATGCGACTTCTTTTAAACCTGGTAAGATAGTGTTCATCTACACGCTCTATTTATTATTAATCTCATCAATATGCCTGATAGAGAACATTTTTATATTATTATTGTGGCAAACTCTGAAGTCACCTGGAGGCGAGGGGCACTGGTAATAGGGAAAGCTACTCCACACACAAATATCAGTCCAGTGCACTAGGAGTGGTAGCATATGTATGGACTACGCTTGAGTTCAAAGCGAGGAATAAAACAAGAAATTGAAGGTTTCACATTTGGAAACTGAATAAGTGCCATGGGATGATTGATCGTCTTCAGCACCTTTCTGTATCTGCCATGGATTTATATACAGTAGTTGTCCCCAAGCAATCCCTTTAATCTGATATAGAATATAACTAGAATGCCGGATTCTCCTTCGGGAGACCCGGGTTCGAATCCTCGGTAAGGTGTGGAAGTTTTTTTTTTTTTTTTTTTTTTTCAGTCGGGGGCACAAAGAAAACCCAAACCTGCACATTTCACGGCGACTACACTAGCCAGGCGGACTTAATTCCTCAGTCTCAAGACCCCCAAACCCCCCCCCCCCCCCCCCGCCCCTGCCATACACCGTAAGGTACAATATTGGCAGTAAATAACACTTTTTTGTGTGGACATTATAACATGTCTGCTACCTGACCAACTTTTAAGTCATAATTGGTCACTGAAAGTATGCCAGTTAGTAGGTAGGGCAGCTATCTCTATAAAATACCTCAAAACTCTATAACGTGGCCATTGGCGAGTAAGAGGCGCCATATATAACCTCTGACCCCTTCTGCCTTGCAGGGTCTGTCTCTTTAGACAAAGACTAGTGGAGTCAACCATAAACCGGCGGAAGTCTGGGGAAAACCACCGCTGTTTTTCCCTGGATAATCATGCTTCGAAATAAAATTGATCAAGATAACTACGCTAGTGGAGATTCCAATGGAGTCTATTCGTCCGCTAAGGAGCATCATGTGTTACATGTGATGCCAGATCGTCATCAAGCAACTGTATGCAAAGTAAATGTTTAGAATATCATCATCATCATCAAGTGCCGTGCCGGCTGGCGTAGGCGTTCATGGCTCTCCATAGATCTTGGTCTTTGGTTTTCTGGATCAACTCTGCTGCTGATATTCCTCCATGCCACCGTCTCAATCCATCCAGCATCACTTCTCTTGGTCTACCTCTGCCTCTCTTCCCCTCGATCTTTCCAGTTGTTACGATGTTCTCCAATGCCTCTCTTCTCATCACATGACCGAGGAAAGCTGTTTGTCTCTGTCTTATTGTTGTATATAATGTTCTAGTTTCATTAGCCTGTTTCAGGCAGTCGTCGTTAGTTACTCTGGCAGTCCAAGGAATTCGCAACATTCGTCTCAGGAACCACATCTCTGTTGCTTCTAATTTCTTCTTAATTTGTTCATTTACATTCCAAGATTCACTGCCATACAGCAAAACTGGTTCTATATAGCATTTCAGCACTCTCTTTCTTACATTCAGTGATAGTGACTTATTGCATAAGATACTCTTCATTTTCTGAAATGCGGCTTTTGCCTGCCCTATTCTGCTCCTAATCTCTGTTGTACATCTTCCATCTGATGTTATAAATGCCCCTAGGTATCTAAAATTATCAACTTGGTTAAGGATTTATCCCTTCTATTTCTATGTCACATTTTGGTGTCACCATTTTCTTTGATATTACCATTGTTACTGTTTTCTTGATATTCAAGGAGAGTCCTTTCCTTGCACTCTCTGTTACTACAACATCTAATAATTGTTGTAGGTCTGTTGAATTATCCGCCACCAATACTGTGTCATCTGCATCGCGTATATTATTTATATTATAACCTCCAACTAGTATTCCTGGCATCTCTTTGATCTCTCTCATTATTACTTCGCTATACAGGGAGAAAAGATCTGGTGACAAGACACACCCTTGTCGTACTCCTAGCTTTATCTGTTCGTAACTACCTTCTTTATTTCCCATTTTAATTGCTGCTACTTGGTTCCAGTAAATATTCTTTATTATTCTTAAATCTTTTCCATCCGTGTTGATATCTTCCAACATTTTAATCAGTTCATCATGTTTTACTTTATCAAATGCCTTAGTATAATCTATGAAGCACAAATATATGTCTCTCTGTTTCTCTATTGACCTTTCTATTAGTGTCCGTAATGTATAAATTGCATTGTTTGTGCCCTTTCCTTCCACAAATCCATACTGTTCTTCACTAATTTCCATTTTTATTTTCGTTTTGGTTCTTCTCATTATGATTCTGAGTAGAAGCTTAGTGATATGGTTTATAAGGTTAATTGTACGAAAATCTTCACAATCAATTGCTCCTGGTCTTTTTGGTATAGCTATAAATACAGATTTCAGCATGTCACTGGGTAAATATCCACTACTGTAAATATCATTCAACATTTTGGTTAATATATCTACTCCAAATTCTCCCAATACTTCTAATTCTTCTATTGTGATTTCATCTGGCCCAGCTGTTTTTCCTTTCTTCATACGTTTCATGGCGTCAGCGACTTCTTCTTTCCGAATAGGTGGACTTTCAAAGTTACTATCTTCTGTTAATTCTTCCCTTTCTCCTTCATATAATTCTCTTATATACTCATTCCACCTCTTCATTATAGCATCTTCCTTTAATATTATCTTTCCTGTTTTTGATTTCAAACACCCTGTATTTATTCTTATTTTTCTTCCTGTAAGCTCACTGATTTGTCTGTGCATATTTTTTTGTATCTTTAATGGAATTTAATTCAATTTTTTTGCATTGCTCGTTTAACCAACTTTCTTTAGCCTTCCCACATTTATCTTTTATTTCTTTATTTATCTTAGCGTATTCTTGTTTGTCATTTTTACTCTGTTTTCTTTTGTCCGTCAGTTTTAAGATATCTTCATTCATCCATTTTTTCTTAGCTATTTTGCCTCTCTCCGGTAATACTTCTTTGCTAGTTTGATGAATGGAGTCCCTTAACATTTCCCATTGTTCATCTATACTCTGTATTTTAGTTATTGCATTGTACCTATTTTTCACAGTCACTCTGTATTGTTCTTGCATTTCTTTATCTATTTTCAGAACCTCTGAAAAAACGACAGGCAAACATTTCATGCTATCAAATGAAAACCGTTTTGTGCAATAAGTAACTGTCCTTGAAAGTTAGAAAAAGAGTTCTTGCATGTTAAATAAAACTAGTACTATGTTTTAACATACGGCTGCAAATCCTGGGCAATTAGCACACAGGCGAAAAAATCTCTGGAAGCGGTTTTATAGAAGAATGCTGAAAATTAACTAGACAGCCAAAATGAGCAATCATGACGTTTAAAATGAAGCTTAGTCGCAAAGACAACTTATCACAAATATCAGAAAGAGACAGTTATCGTTTCTGGCCACGTTATGAGAAGACAAAAAACTGGAACACGTTGTGACAACCGGAAAGACCTGCGGAAAGAAAGATAGAGGAAGACAGCGTGAGAAGATTCTTGACATTCTTGTGTCATGGCACGGAAGGGAGTCAACACACGAACTGATCCATGCCGTAGGAGATCTTAATTTGTGGAGAAGAATGATCACACACGCCAGTCGGCACGGAACTGGATGATGATGAAGTCATAACTGTGACATACTCCGACTTCCCATTTCCTGCCATCCATTTTTGTTTCGCTCAAACCTACATTTTGTTGGGCACTGAACCTGTTGATTTATTAATGATGTTTGTTGGAGCTAGGATTTGTTTGTACCGGCTGTGACCTGGTCACGTGTGTCCCCAGGTGAGGTTGGCAAGGAGATGTACATCGTCAACAGAGGGCGTCTGCACGTGGTTGCCGACAACGGGAAGACAGTCCTGGCCACTCTCAAACCAGGTAAGCCAATGCTGGCATA
The DNA here is from genome assembly GCA_963921405.1 of Cepaea hortensis. Lineage (NCBI taxonomy): Eukaryota > Metazoa > Mollusca > Gastropoda > Stylommatophora > Helicidae > Cepaea > Cepaea hortensis. The sequence continues at coordinate 15,247,055 of OY992888.1, read as the reverse complement.
TTTATAGCACATTTTTGGCACATAGGCGTATATACAGTAATTGTTCCTACGCAACCCCTTTAATTTGATATATAGTAAACCATGTCTGCTGCCACATAAACAGCTTTTAAGCCATAACTGTGACACACTCAGACTTTGAATAACGAGGACACGAACACTAGAGTGTTCGATTTCTTTCCTGACAATATTGCGCCGCATCTCGTCAGGTACATTGTGCGGAATTCACTCAACATAAATTAAAATAACTGACGACACTTCTTTTAGGTTTACTGCTTGGTGCAGAAAGAAAATAATAAAAGATACAAGACATGGAGATAGAAGAAGACTACTGCGAAGAAAAAGGAGGAGGAGGAGAAAGAGGAAGAAGGGGAAAAGGGAGATGAAGAAGGATGAGCATGAGTAGTAGAATGGGATTAAAATAAGGAGGAGAAGAGATAGAGGAAAAGGAGGAGAAAGAAGAAAGTTAACGATAAGGACGACGTCGACAACAAAATCTTTCTCTCTCTCTCTCTCTCTCTGTCTGTCTCTCTCTCTCTCTCTCTCTCTCTCTCTCTCTCTCTCTCTCTCTCTCTCTCTCTCTCTCTCTCTCTCTCTGAAACATTTATGGAGCCACAACATCTTCACTATCAGACATGAAATGTTGGCTAGGATATGGTGGATTGGCTGAGAGGTCAAGTGTCCACGGTTAAGCTAGCAAGCTCCAGGTCTGAATCCACCAGTGGATAATATTTTAACATTAGAAACCGGAGGATGTACTAATTCACTGGACTGGGTGGGGGAGGGGGGAACTGTTATCTGGCTTTGAACTCAAACGTACTCCACACACGTACTGCTAGTAATTTTTACCACATAAACAGTGGAATACCAACTGGCCTACAACATTATGGAATACCAACTGCCTACAACATTATGGAATACCAACTGGCCCTGCAACATTATAGAATACCAACTGGCCTACAACATTATGGAATACCAATTGGCCTACAACATTATGGAATACCAACTGATCAACAAAATTATGGAATACCGACTGGCCTACAACATTATGGAATGCCAATTGGCCTACAACATTATGGAATACCAACTGGTCAAGAAAATTATGAAATACCAACTGGTCTACAACATTATGGAATACCAATTGGCCTACGACATTATGGAATACCAATTGGCCTACAACATTATGGAATACCAACTGGTCAACAAAATTATGGAATACCAACTGGCCTACACCATTATGGAATACCAATAGGCCTACAACATTATGGAATACCAACTGGTCAACAACATTATGGAATACCAACTGGTCTACAACATTATGGAATACCAACTGGTCTACAACATTATGGAATACCAACTGGTCTACAACATTATGGAATACCAATTGGCCTACAACATTATGGAATACCAATTGGCCTACAACATTATGGAATACCAACTGGTCAACAAAATTATGGAATACCAACTGGTCTACAACATTATGGAATATCAATTGGCCTACAACATTATGGAATACCAACTGGTCAACAAAATTATGGAATACCAACTGGTCTACAACATTATGGAATACCAATTGGTCTAGACCATTATTGAATACCAACTGGCCTACAACATTATGGAATACCAGCTGGTCAACAACATTATTGAATACCAGTTTGTCTACAACATTATGGAATACCAATTGGTCTAGACCATTATGGATTACCAATTGGTCTACAACATTATGGAATATCAATTGGTCTACAACATTATGGAATACCAACTGGCCTACAAAATTGTGGAATACCAACTGGCCTGAAACATTACGGAATAGCAATTGGCCTACAACATTATGGAATACCTACTGGCCAACAACATTATGGAATACCAATTGGTCTAGACCATTATGGATTACCAATTGGTCTACAACATTATGGAATATCAATTGGTCTACAACATTATGGAATACCAACTTGCCTACAAAATTGTGGAATACCAACTGGCCTGAAACATTACGGAATAGCAATTGGCCTACAACATTATGGAATACCTACTGGCCAACAACATTATGGAATACCAATTGGCCTACAACATTATTGAATACCAAATCGTCTACAACATTATGGAATACCAACTGGTCTACAACATTATGAGTGTAAACTAAATGCCGGATACTCCTTAACAAATATAAAAGGTTCCTGAAAGAATAGAAGTGTGTGTTTGTGTGTGTGTGTGGGGGGGGGGGGTGTAAAGTCGCTCGCTTTGAAACCGATCGTAGTCCACACACGTGCTGCCACTACAACTGGCAGTAGTTGCTGCTACTAGGGAGTGCACTGGACTGATTGTACGTGAGGATTACCAGTGTCCTTCGCCATCAGGCGACCCCACTCCGACTTCTGGGGAACTTGTAACTGACGTCCCTAAGTCAAGGACAAGACGTCAACATTAAAGTCCAACGGACCGGTGTGTGTGGAATGAAAACACAACGCCGCGATCACCGGAGACAGTTTAATCGTGAGCGCGTTAAGCCACACGGCCATGCCGGCCTCCACTTCCTCTCAGATCTCGGGGGTAATGGGTAAGATGTTTTGCCTTTTCGGACCAGGGCGAAAAATCAGGGGTATTTTTGATAACCGGCTTTATTTGTTTACATTATACATTCTCCAATTGTTGGAAATGGTAAAGTGTAACCTTGTCATCTGACATTCAGATTCCTCTCAAATGCTTGGCTTTAAATTTAAAGGGCATGCAGATGTCAATATGATCTTCGTCAGCAGCACTGAACAAACAGCACACATGCTAGTAGTAGTAGTAGTAGTAGTAGTAGTAGTAGTAGTAGTAGTAGTGGTGGTGGTGGTGGTGGTGGTGGTGGTGGTGGTGGTGGTGGTGGTGGTGGTGGTGGTGGTGGTGGTGGTGGTGGTGGTGGTGGTGGTGGTGGTGGTGGTGGTGGTGGTGGTGGTGGTGGTGGTGGTGGTGGTGGTGGTGGTGGTGGTGGTGGTGGTGGTGGTGGTGGTGGTGGTGGTGGTGGTGGTGGTGGTGGTGGTGGTGGTGGTGGTGGTGGTGGTGGTGGTGGTGGTGGTGGTGGTGGTGGTGGTGGTGGTGGTGGTGGTGGTGGTGGTGGTGGTGGTGGTGGTGGTGGTGGTGGTGGTGGTGGTGGTGGTGGTGGTGGTGGTGGTGGTGGTGGTGGTGGTGGTGGTGGTGGTGGTGGTGGTGGTGGTGGTGGTGGTGGTGGTGGTGGTGGTGGTGGTGGTGGTGGTGGTGGTGGTGGTGGTGGTGGTGGTGGTGGTGGTGGTGGTGGTGGTGGTGGTGGTGGTGGTGGTGGTGGTGGTGGTGGTGGTGGTGGTGGTGGTGGTGGTGGTGGTGGTGGTGGTGGTGGTGGTGGTGGTGGTGGTGGTGGTGGTGGTGGTGGTGGTGGTGGTGGTGGTGGTGGTGGTGGTGGTGGTGGTGGTGGTGGTGGTGGTGGTGGTGGTGGTGGTGGTGGTGGTGGTGGTGGTGGTGGTGGTGGTGGTAGGAGGAGGAGGAGGAGGAGGGGAGGAGAAGGAGGAGGAGGAGGAGGAGGAGGAGGAGGAGGAGGAGATGAAAAAGGGAGAGCAGAAGTAGTAGAATGGGATTAAGATGAGGAAGAGAGGAGATTGAGGAAAGGAAGCCGAAATTTAATGATAACGGCGACGTCGAAATAACATCAAAGATGGTGCATAACATAATTTGGAGACGATGATGGTGAAAAGTGTAAATAGCTGCAGTGACAGAAGACAAGCCTCGGGTGTTAAATTGTTGAAAGCCATAGCGAAACAATTATCAAATATTCATGTGGTAGCGTTTGAAATGTGTGAGGGTTCGATTTCCAGCCGCGCCTTCAGGAAACCATCAGGAAATTAAAATAGGTAAGTAGGTGGCGCTTTAATGTGCACACCGCACATCCTGCAGTCATTTTAGGGAATCCCATGATAGATGTTTTCATGGTATAGAGAAGAGAGAAATCCCATGATATACTTGTCTGAAGTCCAATGTTAGATGTGTACATTATTTAGTGAGGTAAGAAAACATGTCATTCAGTTGGAAGGAAAGTTTTACCCTTTTACACACATTACAAGAGGGGGGTGGGGGGGGGGGGGGGTAATAGAAATACTAATAACCTAAACCCAAAAGAATAGTGAAAATCACAACTTATATCTTAATATAGCAAGTACAAAGATAAAGCATACAGATACAATTAATATGGAGGAAGAAATGTGCCATCTCATGTCAATATGAAATTATAATTTTAAAACGTTCAACTCAGTGCACGAACCCTGCATTATTATCGAGAATTCCAATGTGTCAATACCACAAACACACACGCTACAAGTATTCCAGACTCACATACTACAAAAACTCATGACTCACACATACTCCATATATTCACGAATCACACATACTATACATATTCCTGAATGAAAAGATGCACATATACCAAAAAATATTCCAAAATCATCATAATCACACATATTATACATAACCCAGAATCACACATACTATACACATTCCTGAATAAATTATACCATAAACATTCCTGAATAAAACATACTATAAATATGCCAGAATCACACATACTATAAATATTCTTGAATCAAACATACTATAAATATTGCAGAATCATACATACTGCAAGTATTTCCTAATCACATGTACAATAATTTTTCCTGAATCGCATGTACAATAACTATTCCAGAATCATACATGCTATAAACATTCAAGAATCTGTTATGTGTAAATTGAGAATGCCTAAAATCTCACAACAGATGGAACTCGTAAAGAGTAGGCCTTTTGGCCTACTTGGAAACCTCTTTTTTTTCCATATCCTGTTTACATGACATTGCAGCCAACACCAGCATTTTTCAGCTGCTGTTGATGTCAGTAGTTTGCCTTTGCTTTCTGAACGACCGGCTCACATACCTTTCCGTAAGAAACCAACGTGACGCGATCCGCTGCCGAATCTCGCGAGGCTGTGTTTTGTACGTGGGTATACGGGATTACTAACAGCGCCCATAACTCCTTCGCCAGGAAACCCGGCTGGAAAACTCTAAAGAAAGAAAATCAACACACGGGTAGAACCAGTGACCTAGGGTGGAATCTGTCTAGAGCAGGCACACCTAACACACAGGTATGCCGAAGTTGGACACGCTGACCATATCTAGTGGTGATGAATTCCTCTCGACACAGAACAGATGAAGAAAGTGATATGATGATTTAAGTTTTACGACTACTAATCCGTGCTACGCTTCTACCATGAATTCATAATACGGGGTATTTATACAGTCTCACTATTGTATGTAGAACCATTTTGAAAAATTAAGTACTTTACGTCATCTCAAAATGTGCTTTAAAAGAATTCATTAAATTAGTTACAATAGTCACTGCTATGGTCTAACGCTGTTTTGGGGAAGCTGGAAAGTACCAATCAAGTATTCATTATAACTTATTCAACAAGTTTCTAACCGTAATGTGATGAACAGGTTGTTTATCTGAAAATCTTGCTATAAATCTCTGAACAACCATCCGTGTGTATCGACCGCCATTTCGAAACACTTGTTCAATCCCCCCCCCCCCCCAAAAAAAAAAATCCGTTGATTGAACCATTCTGTTTGTAGTGCAAAGAATTACTCCAGCAGACGACAGCCATTCGCTGCGTATTGCTCACGATGAACTGCTGAGCACATTTTTTGATGACGTCATGTACTTCATTTTTCAAAACTTCTGCATACAAAGTGTAGTAAGACTTTACAAACACCGTGTACAACATAACACAAAGTAATGCAGTTTTACAAATAAACAATTACGGAAAACACTGGACGTTGTTGCGACTAACCTTCATCAGCAAACGAATACATACACAACATATAAACACTGGAAAGATAATACAGTGATTACAATAAGGCATAAGAACGGTATGAGAAGAATGGAAAGATGAAACAAAGATTAGAACAATAAAAAGAACATTTTAAAATATTGCTAATTATCTCAAAATAGCCGGCTGTGATACTACGAGGGTAAGTTAATAAATAAGTAACAAATGGCTGTAGAAAAATAACTAAATATGATAATAACTTGAAACCAGTTTATTTTTCTACATACATTGTCCCTTTATTTCTCAACATAATTTCCACCAACATTGATGCACTTATCCCATCGTTTTATCAGTCCTCCCAAACCGGCCGCATAGAACTGCGTGCTCTGTTTTCTAAACCACGTTTTCACTTCACATTCAACTTCGGCGTCATTCGCGAAATGTCTCCCGCCAAGGTGCGTTGTCAGTGTTTGTGCTGACAAATGTTTGCCCCATGATTGATTGATTGATTGATTTAGGAATCGACATCACAGCATTCGGGGCATTCCCATAAGCGCTCTGTCCCCATCCTCAGCAGCCATCGAAGAGTTCCAACACCAATAGTACCAGTAGCAATCAGATTATATGTCCGTCTTGCCTTTCCTCTGAGCGTTGAGCGTCGGCCAGATCCCCTCGTCACACCTCGCTGCCTCATTCTTGCCAGACCATGGTAATCCATTTGCTCCTCCGAGGTGTGCACGTGCTCCCACAAGGCCGCAACCACGTCTGCCTTGTCATGCATCAATACTCCACCAAGTTCTGCAGAGCCAGCCAATCTGTCCGCCTGTTCATTTTCCAGCACACCGGCATGCCCCGGAGAAAAGATCCAGGCGATGCTTGTCACCCGTGACCTCCGAAGCGAAGCAAGCCACTCCGCACGAAGCCTGCTCGTCCTCACCCTCGTCAGCATGCTTTCTGAGTCAGTTACAATCACGATGTGTGTGTGTGTGTGTCGTATTCTCCATCCAGCGGAGAGCCGCAGTGACTGCCTCCACCTCCATTCTTAAGCTGGATATTGTGGTATCATATCCCAGGCTCTCCTGCCCCAAAAATCGACCATTAGCTTTGGCTATGAACCCCCAGCCACTTCTCTCACCTCTTGACACCGAATCATCTGTGTAGATAATCACATCACCCGAGTGAGCATTGTCCTGAATTAGTTGCTGGATTTCCACTTCCGTGGCCCTTGCTGGCCACTCCCTGCACTCCCGGCTTAATGTGATTATAACTCTGCACAAGTCTGACTGCTCCGCTGGCACTCTGACCCACTCCTCTCCACGCCTAATGTTCTCCAAGGGGCACACCTGTCTGATCGTATCCTCCGCCTGAGCCATCGTTTGTCCCGTAAAGCGGTGCATAGCTGGGTAGAAAAAGTTACGAGGGCGAGTCAATAATTAAGTCACATAGTTCTGTGGGATGGCCAGTAAATGCAAACAATGCAAGCAGTTCTGTGCAGCCTGCTTGGGAGGACTGCTAAAACGATGGGATAAGTGCATCAATGTTGGTGGAAATTATGTTGAGAAATAAAGGAACAATGTATGCATAAAAATAAACTGGTTTCAAGTTGTTATCGTGTGTAGTTATTTTTCTACAGCCATTTGTGACTTACTTATTAACTTACTCTCGTATGAACTCTACATGCTACTCCCCATTCATGTACCCAGATGTAAATCAGTTCTCACTTGTCACTGCAGGCAGTTACTTCGGTGAAATCAGTATACTGAATATGGGCACTGCCGGGAACCGTCGCACGGCCAGCGTCAGGTCAGTGGGTTACTCCGACCTGTTCTGCCTGTCCAAGAAGGATCTGTGGGACGTCCTGAAGGAGTACCCTGCTGCCAGGGTCAAGCTGGAGGCCATAGCTGTGAAGCGTCTGGAGAAGTACAAGAAAGCACCTCTAGAAAAAGGTGAGAGATCATCCTCCTTTTCATTCGTTTGCTTCAAATTTGCCTATCTATATAGGCAATGTTGTCTCTGGTATGAATTGTACTTTCTTTTTTAGGTATCTCAGTGGTCCATAGAGTTTATCTTCCATTGTCGTCTCGCTAGGCCAGAAGGTTTGCCTGGACATGTTGTAATTTGGGCAGTCTTGGAGTATGTGCTCTGCTGTCTGCGACGCCAATCCACATGTGCACACGGCTGTTTCACCAATCTTGAATTTTGTACACATGTGGTTGCGTAATCTATTGTGTCCTGTTCTGAGGCGAAGAATAATTATTTGTTCTGGTCTGTCCATGAAGCAGTAATCATCTCGAGCTAGTGTTGGTGTCTTTCTGATTGGTGTGGTCATTCTTTTATTTTGGTGATATGTAACAGGCACATCAGGTTGTACTTCTGTCTCTCTTTGTTAGTTGATCAGCTCTTTCGTTTCCAAGAACTCCACAATGAGATGGTATTCACTGTGTGTTGACCTTATGCTGGCTGCCTAGTTAAGATAGGAGTATCTGTAGTGCTTGAAATTTCCCAGACTGCAGATCCTCAAGTACTGATTTTGCATCTGCCATAATTAGAGATGAGAAATTAATGGTTAGAGATTACAAGCAGATCTGGAAACTCCCGAAGTATCTTTTCTCTTATGTAACCCTATCTGGATGATAATCCACTATTGCCGTTACGAGTCAGCCTAAGCATGCGTTGCAAGGCCAGAAGTGATGACTTTTTTGGCGTGTTGTCTGTGGTTAGGGTAGGCCTGATGTTGTCTATCCGTTGCTTCCCTGTATATCATATACTGGGACATATAATCACTTGGCACATGCGCACATCCTGCAGTAAGCTAGCGATTCCCGGGTTGATGTGCACATCTTAGAATGGAGTAGGAAATCCTAATGTTAGACGTGCGTTCCTTTGGCCCCCCATATCCAGATCTTGTTTACTTGTATGTTCCCAAGATTTACACACGTAATTTACATGTATTGCTTCACACTCATAGAAGATAAAGAAAAGACAAAGATAGATGTACAGACTTTTTGTTAAATCTCACGATCTCCTGTTCCCACCATGTCTCCCTGGAGCCCGACTAACTGGTCCAGTGTCGTAGTGCATTTGCCATTTTGGAGAGGCAATGGAAGACGTCTGGAGTGGGTCTGTTCGAATCTAGTTTGCCGCTCTTTGTTTCTTCTGCTATTTCTGGATCCGACTTCTGTTTATTTCCGTTTTCTTCCATGAATGTATATCCAAATCATTTATATCTTTAATCTCCTTGCTTTTCTACTACTTTGTGGCTTCCTGTGGATAGAATAGCTTGTCGAGAGTTTAGCTTGTAGGCTCAATGTGTGTCCCCTTCAGCACCAGTGCTTTTCTACAGCGCGTACTTTGCTAGAATGTTTAGTGATGAACAATGTATTACATAATTGAGTTGAGCTGAGCTAAGAGCTGACATCATTGCACTTAGGACATTCCCATATGGGCCCCGTCACCTCGTTCAACAGCAAGCAAAGATTCTATACTAATCGTTCCCACCGTTATCTGATTGAAAGTTCTCCTGGTCTTCCCTCTCAGTTTTGAGATTATACCAGAAACCCTGCTAATACCCCGCAATCGCATCCTATCCACATACGGGTTTTTAATCTGTTTCCCCACATCTCCTTCTCGTACCACAGGTGCATGACCACCTCCCCCTTGCCCATACGTAATGTACCACCAAGAGGTGCATTCCCTGCCAGCCTATCAGCCTGTTCCTTCCCCTGCACACCCACATGGTCAGGGTAAAATATTCATACAATTCTCACAATCTGTGACCTCTGAAGCGAGGTGAGCCATTCCACACGAAACATTCCTTTCTCCACCTTACTAAGCATACTCCTGGAGTCCGTAATAAATACAATTTGTGTTACGGTGATCTCCTCTAACCAACGGAATGCCACTATGACTGCTTCCACCTCCATTCTCGTGCTGGGGGTCGTAGCCTCATATGCCAGACTCTCCCTTTTTAAACATCGGCCATTAGCCTTCGCAATGAAACCCCAACCACACCGATGGTTTCTCACCACTGACCCTCATGACCCTCCTGACCCATCAGTATAGATCACTATATCACCTTGATGTGCATTACTCTGGATCATTTGTTACACCTCAAACTCTGTGCGGCCCGCTGCCCATTCTCTGCACTCACGACCCAGTGTTACTATTACATTGTGCCACTCCGTCATGTCTTCCGGTACTTCAACCCACTCTTTTCCACGATTGATGGTCTCTAGAGATATTTCTGCTTCTGCCATCAAGGATCAGCCTCGTCTTAGTCTATGACCCTTGACCATATCCATGGCTTCATGCAAGGGTTGATCCCTGTCTGCAGCAACTCTCAGGTACCATTTGGCCTGAAGGACCTTATGCCTATCCGCCATTGTTGGTAGCACCAGGACTTGCCTCATGCATATAATTCGCGTGTCCTCTGTGCACTCCAGAATTACACGCATGGCCGCATTCTGTATGCGCTCCAATCTTTCAAGCTGGCTCTTCGATACTGTCAGCAGCCCCAGCCCATACTCAATGACAGGTATTATTAACTGCTGAAAGAGCCTGTAAAGCATCCTCTGCTCTACCCCGGTTGCTGCCATTACCTTCAATTCATTAAGCCCCCTACCAGCTTTCACCACCAACGCCTCCACATGAGCTTTAAAAGACAAACACCTGTGAAAGGTGATACCCAAGTACTTCAATTTACTCTCTCTACTAAGGGGACATCTATTCAATATAATACATGGGACGTCTAATTTGACGATCCGGTTATCCAGGGAGTACCATACAACCGATACCATGAATGGATTTATAACGGTTCTTGCGTCCCTGCACCACTCTGCCACCCTGTTTTTTGCCTTCTGTAAGTCTTCAGCCAAACTGTCTCTGTCTCTGCCCTGTTTGTACACCAGTACATCATCTGCAAATGTCAAGACTCTACCAACATCTGGTATCTCAATAGCTACGACTTTGCTAGTGTAGACATTAAAGAACACTGGGGACATGGCAGATCCCTGTGGCAACCCTGATGTAATAGCACAGGGGTCAGAAGTCCAGGAACCTTACGCTCATAAAGTACTACCGCAACCCGTCTAACAAGATAAGGGCAGACCTCTATGTCCAACATAGTGTATATCAACCGATCAAACCTAACCCTGTTATACGCATCCTCCAGGTCAAGAGCTACCGCCACTGTCTCCTGTTTATCCTGGAAGCCCTCGTAGACATCAAATGCAAAATAGCTGCATTGGCCCATGTGTCCTTACCAGGCCGGTAACTCCCGAACCCTATGGGAAGCAGATTACGACTTTCCAAATGTCGCTGGAGCCTGCGTGCCACTATCTTTTCGAGGACGTTGTCAAAAGTGTTTTTCAGGGTTATGATTCGGTTTCCATTAAGTCTGGAGTGATCCTTATCTGGCTTTGGGAGCGGTACCAGGTGGCTGTGCAACCAACCTTGGGGTATTTCCGCCGTATTGACGCTTAGGTTGAAACAAAGAGCCATCTCCTCCAAGTGCCCATCAGTCATGTTACTCATATGGGTGTACCTCACCCCATCCGGGCCTGGCGCTGTGTCTTTAGCCCACTTCAGTACCCGTCTAATATCCTCCACCTTAACCTCCCAGTCCTCCTTCCTAGTGACCGGTGTCAAGGCTTCTCTAACCATATCCCTAAATAGCCCTGTCCTGCTGATCCTTCTGTGTAAAACTGTTGTCATGTATTACATAAAGCCATGTTATTATTTGAAGCAGACACAAGCGAACGAATAGCTGAACCACACGGCTTAGTTTTCCTGGCTAGTCTGGTTTGAAACCAGGTTGAGACTTAGATTGAACGCAAGGTGTTCTCTGACAGGTATCCCAGTATGCTTTTCTTAGAGCCCGTCATGTAACGTCTAAGTCACATCTGTCAGGGCATGTCCATAAGTTCCCCCTCTCTCTCGGGAGATGTTGATGAGAATGGATTATAACAGATACAAGTTCTGCTTTGATTTAGGGATGTACAAGGCAAAGAAGATGAGTAATGGTCATTTTACGGTATGACATCTAAACTGTGTGTGTCTTCTTCTTCTTCTTCTTCTTCTTCTTCTTCTTCTTCTTCTTTCTTCTTCTTCTTCTTCTTCTTTCGTCATCTCCTCTTCCTCCTCCTCCCCTCCCACCTCCTCTCCTCCCTCTTCTTCTTCTTCTTCTTCTTCTTCTTCTTCTTCTTCTTCTTCTTCTTCTTCTTCTTCTTCTTCTTCTTCTTCTTCTTCTTCTTCTTCTTCTTCTCATCCTTCTCCTTCTCCTCCACCTCCTCCTCCTCCTCCTTCTTCTTCATCTTCCTCTTCTTCTTCTTCTTCTTCTCTCTCTTCTCTTCTATTCTTCTTCTTATTCTTCTTCTTCTTCTCCTCCTCCTCCTACCCCTCCTCCTCCTACTTCTCCTCCTCCTCCTTCTTCCTTCTTCTTCTTCTTCTTCTTCTTCTTCTTCTTCTTCTTCTTCTTCTTCTTCTTCTTCTTCTTCTCTCTCCTCCTCCTCCTCCTACCCCCTTCTCCTCCTCCTACTTCTCCTCCTTCTTCTTCTTCTTCTTCTTCTTCTTCTTCTTCTTCTTCTTCTTCTTCTTCTTCTTCTTCTTCTTCTTCTTCTTCTTCTTCTTCTTCTTCTCCTCTCCTCCTCCTCCTCCTCCTCCTCCTTCTTCTTCTTCTTCTTCTTCTTCTTCTTCTTCTTCTTCTTCTTCTTCTTCTTCTTCTTCTTCTTCTTCTGCTGCTGCTGCTGCTGCTGCTGCTCTGCTGCTGCTGCTGCTGCTGCTGCTGCTGCTGCTGCTGCTGCTGCTGCTTCTTCTTCTTCTTCGTCGTCGTCGTCGTCGTCGTCGTCGTCGTCGTCTTCTACTTCTCATCCATATAGTATTATTATACAAGCTATGTTTTGAAGTATCGTTTATATTTAAAAAAATCTGTTTGGTTAAATTATTTGTTTTGTTTAATCATCTGTTTAATTAGATTATATGTTTATTTTAATTGTTTGTTTCGACAGAACATTTGATTATATACGTCATCAGTTAGTTGACACCAAGTATTCAACTTATAATTTGTATTTTAGATCAAAACTCTCATGTTGTCAACATTTTCTCTTCATCTAAATCTCTTTACATTTTCGTGTCCAGATCATCTAGTTGTTTTACTCTCTTTTTTTTTTAACTAGAATCTAATCTCTGTTCACAAAAACAAACCTTATCTTAAAATTATGTGGGTTTTTTTTTTTTTTTTTTTTTTCAAATAATTTATTTATCCAATACGTTTTTCTTATAGTTTTGAGTGTGATTGTCCGTTTTTTTAACTGTTCTGTTTATCCAAACTACCTGTTTATCAGAAGTAGCTGTTTAAAAAAACCACCGTTTCGTTCTAATCAGATGAGTATCATAATCTCTCTTTGTTGCTGTCACAGTTGCTATGTCCAGAAGTAAAAGCACTCCAGGTCTGGTTGAAAGCACGGGTAAAACTCCTTTAGACGCCATGATCATACAGCGACATCACACGCTTCCGGTTGGACTAATCCACAAAGACGGATCTGGTGTTGATAGAGCCGCGCCCAGTCGAGACGACCATATGCCGGTTCTGACAAATACACAAAGCGAAGACAACCTCATTTCTCGTTGTGTCACCGAGCAAAATCGCCGACTATCGACAGATTCACAACAGCAAGTCGGCAACATGACAATCTCCATGACGATCTCCAGCATGACCTCATACTGTGGAACTCCGCCCCAAAAATCGCCCATCTGTACGGAGATTGGACGAAACCCTTTCAGCACGCCCTCCAGCCCCAAAATTACCGGATACCATAAAAGTAACCCCACAACGGTGGTAAATTCAGCACCTCATGTTAATGGTCATTCGTCATTGGGACATCTAACACCGCATCATGCCCCTCCTTCAATTCAACCGGCAGCCGCGCAGTACGCGTATCAAAACCTGGCCTACATAAATCCAGGACAGCCGATAAACTTCTTATCGCCATTCTGTTCGCCACACACAAACTATCCTGCATCGCCATCTCATTTCCCCGGTTCACCACCAACGTATCATCACGCACCTACGCCGAGCTTACTCTTACCTCAGGTACCGCCTAACGCCACGCCTCATGGTTCGGATGGTATAATAAGTCCCCACCTCAGTCAGACTCCACTTCTAGGTTTCGCTCCATCATCAGCATTGCTTCACCATGCACCCCACATCATTACTTCAACAAATTCCCAGGTGCAACATCTACAACAGCCCTCATTTTCCTCCATCAGCCCAATGCATTCATCCCTGTCGCCACTCCCCACTAGAGACAACAGCCAATCAGAAATGCTGCTCAAGGAGATAACCCGCCTTCGAGAACGACTGGCCCAATTGGAGGGGGAGAATTCCGCCCTGACAGTTAAACTCAACCGACAGCAGTGGGATGTGGAATCACGACTTACAGAACTAGAAATGCACATATGCCAGAGTGATAGCGTAGCCAGTACTGAATTCGATGGAGACAGCCTCAGACAAGACTCCAAGTCAACACCCCCGACTGTTAATAGGGAATCTATTATTTAATTATTTATATATAAAGTATTTAATCATTTATACATAAAATTATTTTCCATTCCGCGGTGTTATATGACTATTAACATGCTCACTGACCGTGGTTTATTTATCTTTTTATTTACAATATTAATATATGTTATTGTTCCGTTTATTATAATGTCCTGATCCCAGATTTTATTTCGGCATGTGCTGTGAAGTGAATTCTTACTGTGAAGGTCGGTGTGCTGATGTGTGTGCGTCGATGATCTATGAGGTCATGACACAAAAGATGATTTGAGGATATATTTATAGAGATGGAGAAAATGGCAACTTTAATATTCTGACAACAGTACATACATAACTATATGATGGATGCTAATTCAAGTGAAACATTAAACACAACTATCAGAAAGATATCAACATTAATCTTTGATCACACATTGAGAAGCGAGGTATGACTTGACTAAACATAGATTCCTAAGACTGATTAACTCTCTTTCCCACTTACACTGGTATATGTTTGGGTACTCCATAGACTGACTGTCGTTCCGTGCTACCTATGTAGGTGCTTGGCACTCACACGGGGACTGGTAAATACAGCTTAATTTGGTGTACGGAGACATTAGTTCCTACACATCGTGAACATTGTGACTATTTGAAATATTAGTGGTGCAAGAGGCAGAAGCAGACAGAGATAAATGACGCTTGCTGTCTACGAAAGTGGCATTGGGGGTTGGGGTGTCAGCAGTTGAATTGACCCAGAGAACCAAATTCCGAGATCTGTGGAGAGAAATACGCGCGTGAAACCATTTGGCAGGGAACGTGATGATGATGATGATTTTTTATTATGCAAAAATGAAATCAGAGGACAATTAGCTCATATATGTGTGTCATGTGACCAGAGAGGGTCTGCAGAAACGTGTGACACCGGGAAAATCATTGGTGTTAAAGGCATAGGTCGACAGAAGGAGAACATGTTAGATGCTTTAACAGAGTCGCAAAGAAGGCGGTCAGAGGTTGAACTTATATACAAGCACGGAGGTCAACATATTGTTTAAGGCTTCTGTGTTTGAAAGTTACACTTTGATTCTTAGTTCTCAACATTTCATGACTTTCAGAGCAGATAGCAACGGGGGTGGGGGGGGGGGGGGGGGGGGGATAACCACTATGAAAAATAATGTATGCATTATTTTCTAATAGCGGGTGTGGCCAGATTTCTTTAGTTTGCCGTAACCATTTGTAACACATCAGAGAACACAGTATTCAATAGTTAGGATTCCCACTTGTAACAAAATTAAAGAGAAAACTATCTTCGGTGGTGGAGATTCACACTTGTAACAAATAAGAGAACATAGTATTCAGTGGCTGGGTTTCAAGGGAAAGGGCCAGCTCCATAAAAGGCGATATTTGGAACTGTAAGAGTCACAGAAGGTGTAGATGTGATATATTTGTGCAGAATTATTCTCTTTCTTACAGTTTTCATGTAAAGTTTAGGAGGCAGGTTTTTAAACTACACACTGGTGTCAAACGTGATTTTGAATAATGCAAGCACAAACAGTATATTGTATAATTTTTTGCCTGACATATTTCGCCGTATCTCGTCCCGTGCATACTACAGAGATGATTGAATATATATTAAAGTAGCGTAATGAATCCTCTAAGCCAGTGATTTTCAACCTTTTTTTCCAATGCACCCCTTCACCATATATTCAGAACGTCATCCCCCCCCCCTCCTCCTTTCGTATTTCCTCCCTATAAATTCCCCCACCCCCTGTCGTGTCCTCCTTTAAAGTGTCGTCCCTGGAGTGAGGAGAGTCAACACCCACATTATAATATCTTTTTCCTATCAATATCCTGGAGAATCCATCAGCTTCCGTCCAACACACTCCATCAGCCTATGGACACCTTTCCCTATCACTCTCTCACTGTCGTACTATGCCCCCTCTCATACTTCCCCAACGCAACATATTCAACAACTCTTGCTTCTAAAAATTAATAAAGATTAATTTATTAAAAGAAAGGTGTAACGTATATGAGACGTGTATGCGAAGAAAATGTGTGTCGTGTATTTTAATGTAAATGTATAGGTCAGACCACAGAGTTCATGTTCAGAGTCCACTCATCATGGTAAGGATTACACGACATCACACGAGTCAGTACAATAGACCTCACCGAAGTCGTATCCTTCTCTTCAGACATGTTCTCCTCTTGGAGCTCTGATGACCATGAAATCTGAATCCCATGTAAATATAATCCAAGAAAATACTATTATTGTTCCTAACACAATGGTTCCTAATAGTTTGAGAAAAACCAAGATCTCATAAGTCCGCACAGTGAAAAAATAATGGAACGCTGTCTCATAAACATGACGTTTTCTTCTAGCGAAATGTTCTATATTTTCACTCTTAAACAGTCATTGTATCTAGACTAAAATGGCTTGCTTTATTTACTAGATATTGTCTGACAGTTCTGATTTCCTTGATACGTGGAACAACTACACTTCAATGTTTGTTTTCATCTAATGTGACCATCAGTTCTTACTGATCTAGTTCCACGTGGGCTGAACATCCATCACTTCAGGTGTGTTAACGATTGGTATGCACTCATGTAGGATACTTATACCATTCAGCTCCACCGAGCCATGGGTATCAGCTTCTTCTAGCACCGACCCATTTAGAAGGTGGCTGGCCAATCTTTCTGCATCATAATTTATCCGGGATCGGATTTTCCATTGGTTCCGGGTTCTTCATTCCAACCTGAGGAACCTGTAAAATAGATCATACAACTGGTGAAAGCCTCCCCATCACTGATCTCCATTAGATGATCGTGGCCATCGGCCCTTGCTCAGTAAAATACAATGAACCTACTTTGTCAGGGACAGATGACTCAACCCATTGGTTATCATCAGGCCAAGACAAGAAAAAAAAATCAACAAACAGAATGCGGAACCCCGCCCACCAGGGACACCTACGGGAATATCCCAGTTATCCCTCATTACTCACTTCTCAACTAGTAGGCTAAAGCTTATCAACACTTCACTAATCTATTTTCAACTAACAGAGCCAAGTATCACTTCCCTGCTCTAGCTAGTTTTCACCATGCTACCGCCTAAAGTAATTAGGACTAATTACATAGTATACTACCTTAGGCAACACTGCAGTCTAACAAATCACATCTACAAATTGCCATGACAGGCACGTGAACCATTAAATCCACTAATAAGCACACGGTAGACATTATTCCAATCAGAACCGCAGTGCCGAAGCACGTCCGCTAAAATCCAAGGTTTGAGTTCAACTGTCCTCTCCAATCATGGTTTTCTTGCAAACCCTTAAAATTGGTCACGTGACATGGTTGATGTCCTGCAGGTGTTATTTGGGCATATCATCCATTGTCAAGAATCTATTTTCCCTGGCTCCATCAATGTCAGAGTTGTCATCAGTTGTTTAGATTCCCAAAACAAGCCAGCGAGTTCCTGTATACTCCCAACAACAGTTGCCAATAACCAGCCGTCAATCTTCTGTCGACTGGTGACAATCACCGCTGCCATTTCTGTTTGATGTCGGGAAACTCTAATTGACAGACGGACCGTTTCCTGTCCCTAGCTGGCAATTCCGGTTGTCTCTGACTGTTGACAAACTGTCAAAGTGATGTATGCATTCATCTCACTTTCGAATGTTCCTATTTTTGCTGACCAGATGTACAAGTACAGCTGTTATTTATGCCCGACCTGTTTGTGAACACGTGCAGCCACAACAATGAATGTTTTCTCGGTATTAGTTGAAACAATTGTCGCTTAGCAGATAGTCCGTTTAATCAGAAATCCTCTTATAGTAATCAGCTGGTCAAACGCGGTGTTTTATTTTGTGACACCCCCTACACAATATACGTAAAAGTGGAAGCTAAATTTAATAACACATACTAGAACAAGTCTAGACGTCTACATAAAACGTGATTTGCGGGTCTACTTACGTTATAAAATGAATTTCAGAAGGGCGAGAGGTACAGAACCGTAAAATATGGAGGGAAAAACAATATCAAGTAATCGGTTCTTGTATTGACGCGATCTTGAAATAATCTTAATTACCCCCCTCCCCCTTGGGAACCTTAAAATTCCCCCTGGGGAGGGGGGGGATTCCCCACTGGTTGAGAACCACTGTTCTAAGCTGACATGTCCAAGACACTGTCATATGTATCACATTCGTTGTAAGGACACAATGACGACACTTTGTTTGCATAATTGCGGTATACAGGCGTGAATTGTAGTCACCTCTACAAATCTCAACAACAGTTTGTTTTATGTGGTAAACAATACACATAAAGCGTCTTTCTGGTAACTAGTCTCTTCGAGGTAGCTTGCTATGAGCGATACAGGTTCTTCCCTATACTGGCATTTTGCCGCCTTGACAGACGATAGTTTGTTACATTGTGCTTCAAAGAAGGGCATAATAACCTCTCCAGAGCACATAGTCTGGTGAATTGTAGAGATCATGTGTTGCCCGTGCAGCATAATCCCTCATTTCGGCCTGCCTAGTTTTACCCAAAGACGAAGTGTAACACAAATACATTTGGAACAAGATAAACCGCAAAAGCTTCCGGATCAGCAAAGCAATGCTTTAACTGTCCGCCTTTCGGAGCTTCGATTCTAGACCAGTTGCCGGCCGAGGCTTAGAGCAAAATATCGCTCAACGTGGGGTTTTCCAATTAGTTTGTTCAATCGAGTTCTCATCATTTTCTCGTCCATTTAGGGGTGTATTTTGTTATTATTTACCAACTGTCTTTCTGTTCCGCGTAGGCAAAAGGTCTGGCGTTCACATTTCAACAGATGTCTGCAATTAGATTTGACGTATGGAAGCAGTTTTACCTCTGATCGGATTAATATAGAAAAGGTTTCATTATATAGCTTTATTGTAAGTTAGTTCCATATCATGAACAGGACATGGCAGTCAACCCCAGCATTTGTTGGCTGTTTGTAATATCTTAGCAAATTTTGTTCAGTAGTTTGCCATTGCTTTCTGAAGAGCCGGCACTCATATCATTGTATAAAACCAACGCAAGGCTGTCTCCTGCAAAATCGACCGCAGCTGTGTTTCGAAAGTGGTATGAAGGATTACGAACTGCGTCCAAACCCCCCCCCCCCTTTTTTTTTTAGCCACCGTACCGGATTTAATGTATGTTTAATTATCTCTGACATGAATATAGCGACTTATGTCAGATGTTACATTGTGTAATATATATATATATATATATATATATAATGTTTCCATTATTCTAATTCACAAGCTGAAAACATTGTTATGAGTGTCTTATTTCTCAAGATTGTTTCACAGATTCAATGCCCCAAAAAAGATGGTTAGGCCCAAACATGATGCACAATCAAATGAACAAGTTTTATAATGTTCTGTTCCCTGAGCATTGAAATTGTGGAAGATAGGCGAAAAGAAACAAATAACACAATGACCGTAGTATGGCGATATATCGCCCTTCTGTCCAAATTGGAGGTCAAATTTGACGATATATTGTTCTTTGGCACTCAATCAGATATAGCATTTTTAAACCATCATACCTAAGGAGAAAAAAGAAACAACAATTATGGTAACAATTACCGACCAAGAATAATCTCCTCCTATCACCTACTGGCTCTGTGTCGAATGGCTTACGGACGCAGTCCGTTATCCCGCAAACCCGCGTTCGAAACACAGCTGATGGCAATTTGGCAGCAGACCGCCTCGCGTTGGCCGATCGTACAGAAAGCAATGACAAACTACTGAACGTAAACTTGCCAAGAGATCATAACAGCAAAATATGCTGGTGTTGACTTCGATATCATGTAAAGAAACTAACTTTAACTATTACAAAACACCTGAAAATACTGACCACTGTAACTGGCGTACAGTCTTTTACGAATACATTCAACCATAATACTCCTGGTTGGTTACATTGTTATCTATGGAAGGGAGACAATTCATTTATCTCTATGGACATAATGTCACATTGAAGATAAACGGTTTATAACGGTTATGTGCCGGTCTCTCTGGCTGTGGGGTTACAACACTTTCTCTCTGTAATCCCGTTTATCACGCAGAGTCTCGCAGCGGAGCGAGAACTGAGGTGGTTCGACCCCCGCTCGTGACTTGCGGATACTGAGCCGGCCGCTCAGAAAGCAATGGCAAACTACTGAGCGTAATCTTGCCAAGAGATCAACAGACAGCTGAAAGATGCTGCTGTTGACAGCTAAGTCCTGTAAAAGGATACGCAAAACATTTTAACGGTTATGTTGTAATTTGTTAGTTAAAGATTTTGATCTCTTCTATTACAAGGAAAGAAACTAACTGTTAGGATTTTTTTTTTTTTTAAACAACAATATGGGGTGCTTTTATATGGCGATGTAGGAACAGCAATGATAGCTGTTATTATGTATGTATGGTGTGAGTGTGAGAGCGCGTGTGACATCCTGAAGAGGATGTCTTATTGTCTTCTTGTGGAAGCTTCTTGAAACGCAACTAACATTTAGTTTGTTTCGTTTTGACTGGATAGTTACTTATTTTTTTTTTTTTTTTAATATACACTTCAAGTGAGAATGTTTTGACTTTTAACAATGTTTCCTCTTTTCTTTCCAGCAAGATATTAAATATAATCTGTAATAATCCTTTCCTGATTATGGATTATAACATATTGATTATGTCTGTTGTTTTTGCGTTAAAAGATGGTTTAAAAAGCAAGAAGATCGTGTTCATTGCACCGGGTTTTATCCCATATGGCTCGGGTCCTTTCCGCAGGACGTCCTGCCAAAAACTGTCGCACAAAGCACTAACTCCGTAGCTCCAGCGACGACCCCCAGGAATATTGGAGAACGTTTCACTCGTGAAACCAACGACGTGCGAATTCGATCGAAATTCAAACCACAGTCTTCGGAGCGTTAGGCAGACGGCGTGACTACTTCACCACGGAGACTCGCTGTTACATTCACGTATGGTATACCACCAACACTGACCTGTATACACAGAATGACATACCACAGGCAAAAGTATTATTATTATTATTATTATTATTATTATTATCATCATCATCAACATAATCATCAACAGCGTCGTCGTTATTATTACAATTTATTATTAGTAGTATTATTATTCACTCATTCATTCAGTAGCACGTCCTTTGCAGAACCTCGCTCCTATAACAACCTTCCGGAAAACCTCTCGATCATAAGCAAGATGTCCCGCGTCCGATACACCCATCTGGAGATAATCCGCCACATCCTGCACCCATCTTCTCTTTGGCCATCCTCTCTCTCTCTCTTCCCAGGCATATACTCCTCCATTACTGTTCTCTCCAAACTTTCGTGACGTTTCAAGTGACCAAAATATTTCAATGTTCTTTGTTTTATCGTCTTTAATAGCCAATCTTCTTCAATATTCAGCTCCTGAAGTATGTATGCATTTGTTCTTTTCTTTACCCAAAATATTCTTAGAACTCGTCTATAACATTTATATTCAAAGGCATGTATGCACTGTTCATCTTGTTTAGTAAGTGTCCAGGTCTCACAGGCGTATGTTGCAATGGGAAAGATGCATGCTTTTTAAAATCTATTTTTTGTAGTTCTATCTGTCCCTCTCCATAATTTATTCAGTTGTTTTACTCTTCGAAGAGCAATTTATAGTCGTTTTTTTTTTTATTTCATTGTGTCACCGTTGTTGGTAATCAATGACCAAAGATATTCACAATTTTCCACCACCTCCAATTCTTCCTCATTAACATATATTTCTTTCTCCATAGTAGTTTTATCTGTATGCATTATCTTTGTTTTTGCTATGTTAAGATATAAGTTGTGATTATCACTATTCAATTGGGTTGAGGCTATTAGGTTTTCTGTACCATTCTGTGGTGTGGATAGCAATAGTGTAACATCAGCATACCGAATCTCTGGTAAGTCATGACTATTATTAATATTATTATTAATGCTAATATTATTATTATTATTATTATTATTATTATTATTTTAATGCTATTATTAGTATTACTTTTTATTATTATTATTATCATCGCCGTTATTATTATTTCCATTACTACTGCTATTATTGTTATTATTGTTATTATTATTTATATGCTTATTAGTATTATTGCTAGCATTAATGCTATTATTATTATTACTGTTATTAACGCTACTATTGTCGTTATTATTATTGATTATTATTATTATTATTATTTTTATTATTATTGTATGGACCAATATTGACGATGTGAGAAAAACGGCTGTGATTGATGCTGAACTCAATCGTCTTAACATTGATATTGCTGGCCTGCAGGAGACTCGCCTCGCTGAGGAAGGGTCACTCAGGGAAAACAATTACACCTTTTTTTGGAAGGGAAGAGGGCAGGCAGAAAAAAGGCAACACGGTGTGGGCTTTGCAGTGAAGAATTCGCTACTGGGAATGATTGAAATTCCAGCAGGAGGAAATGAAAGACTTGGCAACCTCTTGTGGTTTTGCCACCATTATTACTGCATATACACCGACATTCGATTCCTCTGATGATGTAAAGGATTTGTTCTATGAGGAGTTAGACTCCGTGATCAAGGCAGTTCCAAAATCTGACTACATATATATGCTCGGTGATTTCAATGCTCGTGTGGGCAAGGACTCGAGTTCATGGCCAGTGTACCTTGGAAAATACAACATCGGTCGCATGAATGAAAATGGGCAAAGGCTACTGGAGCATTGCACCAGAAATGACCTATGTATTACAAACTCCTTTTTTTTAAAACAAAAGAGCTGCATAAGGTCACATGGAAACATCCAAGATCCGGCCATTGGCACCAGCTGGACTTCATCATCACACGGAGACAACATCTGAACCATATATCATTGACTCGAAGTTACCACAGTGCTGACTGTGATACGGATCATTCTTTGGTTGTTACAAGGGTTAGACTGAGACCAAAGAGAATCTACACAGCTAAACACAAATCTAGCCCCAGGATTAATATTATTAACACTCACGATCCCGAAAAGTGCTTTCAGTTTCAACAGCAACTTGAAGACGCTTTCACTGATACACCAGATAATTGTACAGTAAATGAAAAGTGGGGTCAACTTAAGGAAACTCTTTATAAAACTGCCGTAGGAGTTTACGGCACTGTGGATCATAAGAGGCAGGACTGGTTTGCGGCAAACAGCGAGACTCTGCAGCCCTTGATTGATAAGAAGAAGAATAGCTCTCTTAAGAAACAAGGAAAGACCAACGCGTAACATTCTGAGTGAGCTAAGGCAAGCTAGGAAGGATGTGCAAAAGGCTGCCAGGCAGGATGCAAATTATTATTGGATAAGTTATGTGAGTCCATTCAAATCGCAAGTGATAAGGGAAACATAAGAAGCATGTATGATGGAACAACGAAAGCCTGTGGTCCAATGATCAAAAGAAGTGCACCATTGAAAACCTTGACTGGAGAAATCATAACTGATAAGAAACAGCAGATGGACACATGGGTAGAGCACTATTTGGAGCTTTATTCAAGTGAGACCAAACTAGCGGATGATGCCCTCAACGCCATAGAGGCTCGACCAACTCTTGACCACCTGGACACACTTCCCACCATAACAGAAGTTAAGTGTGCTATAAATGAACTTGCATCTGGCAAGGCTCCAGGTAAGGATGGGATTCCAATAGAGGTTATCAGGAGTGGGCAAGACACACTCACTCTACAGATCCACCAGCTTATAAAGCTATGCTGGCGAGAAGGACAAGTCCCGCAGGCTTTCAAAGATTCAAGCATCATAACACTGTACAAGAACAAGGTCGATCGGAGCGACTGCAACAACTATAGGGGTATCTCACTTCTGTGTATTGTTGGAAAAGTATTTGCCAGAATTGTTCTGTGCAGACTTCAAGTCCTAGGAGATCAAGTCTACCCCGAATCACAGTGTGGCTTTCGACAGAACCGGTCTACCATTGATATGATATTCTCAGTGCGACAAATGCAAGAAAAATGCCGTGAACAGAATCAACGACTGTTTATTGCCTTCATCGACCTCACAAAGGCATTTGATTTGGTCAGTCGTGAGGGTCTGTTCAAGGCACTAAAGAAGATTGGCTGCCCACCAACTCTTCTGTCCATTGTGGAATCGTTCCACACAGGCATGAAGGGTAAAATCAAGTTTGATGGTGCAACTTCTGAAGAGTTTGAAATCAAGAGTGGAGTTAAGCAAGGTTGTGTACTAGCTCCCACCCTCTTTGGAATATACTTTTCACTTCTACTGAAATATGCCTTTCGTGATCAGGATGGTGGTATATACATTCACTCACGCTCAGATGGTGGCCTCTACACTGCTCAGAGATTGAAGGCCAAGACCAAAATTAGGAGGGTACTGATCAAAGAGTTACTTTTTTGCAGATGATGCTGCAGTTACGACACACTCTGAGGAAGAATGTCTACTATCTGCATTCTCCAATGCTTGTTCTGAATTTGGTTTAACGATTAGCAAAAAGAAGACACAGATTATGTCACAAGGTGCACATGGGGTACCATCAATCTGTATTGATGACGCCGAACTAGAGATGGTAGACCATTTTACATATCTAGGATCAGTGGTAAATAGCAAATTATCCCTAGATCAGGAAATCAACATCCGGATTGGTAAGGCAGCAACAACAATGAACAGGTTAAGAAAAGAGTCTGGGAGAACAGGAAGCTTACTGCCAAAACAAAAGTCCTTGTCTATCAATCCTGTGTCCTTAGTTCTCTTCTTTATGGCAGTGAAACCTAGACAACTTACTCACACCAAAAGAAACGTTTAAACAGCTTTCATATGCGGTGTCTGCGTAGAATTCTAGGTATTAAGTGGCAAGACAAAATCACAAATACTGAAGTATTGGAAAGATCAGGTTGTGTGACGGTGTATTCCATGCTCAGTCTTCGTAGACTTAGATGGATAGGACATCTTAGGAGGATGGATGATGGTAGAATACCAAAGGACATCTTTTTTGGTGAATTACAGATGGGTAAGGGATCTCAGGGTCGGCCTCTACTACGATACAAAGATGTGTGTAAGCACATTTGGAGCAAGTCGCCGCTGAACGTGTTGCATGGAGGGCAAACATCAGAAATGGAATAAAGTCAAAGGAGAAAATTATTGCAGAAAAGTCACACACCAAGCGTGTGAGACGTAAGATGGTGCATGATGGTGGAAATGACCACGTGTTCACATGCACCCACTGTGAACGGACATTCACAACGCAAATTGGCCTTATCAGTCACATTCGCTACCGCCATAGGACATGTTATGAGAAGAAATGGACTGGAAAACTTAGTGACAGCTGGCAAGATCGAAGGGAACAGACCAAGAGGAAGACCGAGAGGAAAATACCTGGATGGCTTGGCCACATGGCATGGACGAGATAGGAACACTGAGCTGATCCACGACTCTGGTGATCGAGTGAAATGGCGAATCATGACCGCCCACGCTTTCCGGCATGGCACATGATTGATTGATTGATAGGTGAAAGTTATTATGCCTTTTTAAAGCGCAAACTATCGTCTGTCAAGACGGCAAGGTGCCAATGTATGTATGTATTATTATTATTATTATTATTATTATTATTATTATTATTATTATTATTATTATTATTATTATTATTATTATTATTATTTTAATGATATTTTTAGTATTACTTTTTATTATTATTATTATCATCACCGTTATTATTATTTCCATTACTACTGCTATTATTATTATTATTATTATTATTATTATTATTATTATTATTATTTATATGCTTATTAGTATTATTGCTAGTATTAATGCTAGTATTATTATTATTATTGTTATTAACGCATTGTTATTATTATTTATTTGCTTATTAGTATTATTGCTAGTATTAATGCTATTATTATTACTGTTATTAACGCTACTATTGTCGTTATTACTATTGATTATTATTATTATTATTATTTTATTATTATTATTATTGTATGGACAAATAATTATTATTTGTGTCATTACTATGATTATTATTATACACGTGATTAAATTTACCAGACAAAGTTCCTCAAGTGTGTATGTGTATAGGTGTCTGTTAAAGTTTTTTGCATGACCTTTACATGAATTTCCAATCAATCTCAGCATTGTGTCAGTTTATGATTGACTTGGCAGTTTTAGTGCAAAACAATGTATTCCCTTCCTTAGTGAATTTAAACACTAGACACCTTTCAATAGACACTGAAATCCAATGAATATCCAACCGGTTTCATCAAGCGTCACTGCCAGCCACCCAGCCTTACATTGAAAGAATCAACGGTTCCCAAACAGCAAGTGTTTCTACAGCTCACCTTTCGAAGGAACGATGTAAAGAAAGGAATAAACGATCTTAAAAACAACTGTAAACCGAACATTATTTGCTGCTGAACCAATTATCAGATATAAAACCGCCTCGATACTTATCCCATATGTGAAAAAATCTGTGTCTCCCTACACCAAAACAAACTGCATGTATTAATTTCATTGTGAGTGTAGAGCGGCGTACATAGGTAGCTCGGAGAGACGATTAGCAAATCGAGTAGCCGAACAAATACCAGTGTGGGTGGGAAAGAGAGTTAAATCAGATTTCGGGAATCCCCGTACAGTCGAAAGGTAATAACATGTCGAATTCGGTCATCATGGAAACATTTGTTGATTAGCACTCATACAGTTAACAAACAGATAGCATTTCGTATACTGCGTTCGACGAACAATAATCCATTGCTCACATCTATCGAAGCATTATATATTAGTCAATTCCAGCCGTTACTATGTAAGCAGAAGGACTTCCTGTTAAGTGTTAGACTTCCGTGGGGCTAGCGTTTTACACATTCGTGCAATATCAGCGAGGATGTACATCATATTTCTGCCAAATTATCATTTATTTCTCCGCTTTATATGATACTTGTATATAACTGTGCAGTATGCGAAATTTGCCAGGCAAGAAATCGTTCAATATTTTGTTTATGGCGTCTGTGTTAAAATTCTAGTGCAATTGTTTGACTTTGCTTTCCAAACGATCGACGCCCCAAACCACCAACATTAAAGCAAAGGGGTCTACCTTCAAATTTGCCCACTGCTGATTTCTAACTCTCAACTTGGTGTGTCGGGGAGTTACGAAACTGTGCGTCTTATTATCCTCTAAGTCAGTGTGTCTCTTCATGTTTACACAACGTTATAGCAGATCAGACTAGCTGCCATCTTCACTTTGTAGGTCGACAAAAGTGTAAATGGGAATATTCTTAAACAAGTTAGTGCTACAACTATCTCGGAACAGTCATAACATCTGATTGGAGATCCTTGAAGAGATTAGAACAAGAATTGCCATGGCGAAGGCAGCCTTTTGCAAGATGAAAAACATACTGACCAATAAAAAGATATCAATTGAAACGAGAAAAAGAGTGTTGAAGTGCTACATAGAACCTGTACTTTTGCATGGATGTGAAGTGTGGACAATGAGCTGTCAATCTGAAAAACCTCTAATGGCAGTGGAGATGTGGTTTCTGAAGAAAATGGAAAGAATACCATGGACAGAGAAACAAATGACCAAGTCCTACAAGAAACAAATAAAAATCGTAAACTGATTAGAGAAATGTGACGTAGACAGTCACAATTGTTTGATCACGGTATGAGAAGAAATAAATTGGAGAACTTGTTGATCGTGTGAGATGGCGAAACATGACCACCCACGCTTATCGACGTGGCACATGATGCTGATGATATCAGATCAGACTAGCTACCATCTTCACATTATAGTTCGGCAAAAATGGATCTCATGTATGTTCTGTCTGTCCTTCTCTCGCCATGATGACACACAAATTAATTCATCTTTCCAGTTCATCTTTTAATGTTTCCTTCTTTAGACTTTCAGTGCCCATAATATATTTTTCTTTGTTACGTTTCGAGAATCTGCCTGCACAAGGTTCGTTTGCTAGACGCTTTCTGGAAAATCCAGGTTTTATTGAGCTTTCAGGACAAGCCAGGTTTAATAGAGCTCACTGGGCAAGCTAGATTTAATAGAGCTTCGTGGAGAAGTCATATTTAATAGAGCTTTCTGGACAAGCCATGTTTAATACAGTCTTCTGGAAAAGCCAGGTTTGATAAAGCTTTCTTGACAAGGCCGATATAATAGAGCTTTCTGGAAAAGCCCTGGTCGTTTATTGTTTGTCGAATACAATATACAAAATGCGGTCTGTTTGTTTGTTAACTGTATGATTGCAAATTAACAAGTGTTCCGCGATGGCCGAATTTAACGTTTTATGACCTGTCGACTGCACGGGGATTCCTTAAGATTGATTAACTCTCTTTCCCACCCACACTGGTATGTGTTTGGCTACTCGATTTGCTAATTGTCTTGCCTTTCTACCTATGTAAGTCGCTTCGCAGTTTGATTTGGTGTACGGAGACAATGGTTCTTTCACAGATGGAGTATGTATCGAGGTGGTTTTATAGCTGATCATTGGTGCAGCAACAAAGAATGTTCGGTATAATGAAGCTTTGGGTAAACCCGTGTCGATAAAGCTTGCAGGAGACTTCGGGTTTGATAGAGTTTTCTGTTCAAGTTCTCTGAGTGCTGAAGATCGTGTCGTGTTAGTTGTTTCTGGTGTCTACTATGCCGCTAATCACTCGCTTGTAGAGATGTTGATGTTATCTATACATCCACACTGTCGAAGGAATTCGTGGTCGTGCAGTAACTAATCGCGCATGCCTGCCGGCGCAAAGGTCATATGTTCGAAACTCCATCCAGACGCATTTACTTGTCTGTAACTGATCTGGGCTCCTAAGTCGATCCAGCGTAAATAAAGTTAGTTGTCTGACCTGTACATGGCGTTGCAATCAACCCCTTCATTATTTTTTTTTTTTTTTTTTTTTTTTTTTGCTGTTTGTGTATGTGTAGGCAAATATTACGTTCAATAGAGTGACAATGTTTTCTGAACAATCGACGAATCACACCATCGAAATCAACGTAACGCGATCTGCTTCCAGATCTCCCGCAGCTGACCTCAAACCCTCGACTCGGTGTGTCGGGGAGTTGCGAAACGCGTTCCCTGTCCCTGTGCCACTTCTGCAGCCTACATAAGTACCGTGAAATGTCAATAGAAGTACAGGTGACCGCCGTCCTCTCTACCACATTACTCATGGATTGGCGGGTGGAAAATTTATTTTTCTCGCATTCCTCGCCTGTTCTCATAAAGGATGGTATGTCTTTTTTCTTTTTACATCAAACTATAAGCAACAAAACTTGCAATAGACAAAAATATAGAATACCTGGTGCAATAAGCACATGCCATTAAAAGCTAGGAAAATAATGCTGGCATTTTACACAGATCAAAGAGGTAAACAAGAGTTAAGACGTAACCAAGCAAACAAATCCACTTAAATGCCCTTGTTTTTACTAAAGAATGGTGACTGCACCGTGGGCTGTAATAATGAGTAATGTAAATGTTTTTAATGAGGTTAAAACAATAAAACAACTTATCACAAACATCAGAAAATGGCTGACACACAAAGACAATTTATCACACACATCAGAAAAAGGCTGACACACAAAGACAATTTTTCACAAACATCATAAAAGCGGATAACACACAAAGAAGACAACATGTCACAAACATCAGAAAAATGATAATACATAATGACAACGTATCACAAACATCAGAAGATGTACAAAGCACAAAGAAGACAACTCATCACAAAGACACTTTATCACAAAAATCAGAAAAATGATAGCACACAATGACATCACAATAGTACATAGACACATATGGGAGGAAGAGTAGGAGGATTTGGGAGAGAAGAAGAGGTAAAACATGTTTCCAGTTTACTATCTCTTGTACTGGGTGTGATCGAATATGCCAGAATCCTCCCACGTCCCAAATACTGGAATAATCAATGAGCTGTCTTAATCAACACCCATTTTTTTTTAATGTCAACGCATCTTTTGATATCACCCGGCCAACCCTCCCACGGCGACGCTTCTGGATAAAACATCATCACAGTTTTGTTTCCTGATATTTTGCAAACCCATAAACTTCCCGACGCACTTGTTGCGGCGTGTCTCCTGTTTGATTTTTGTATTTTACCCTCTCTGTAATATAGTGCTGTAATCATGCATTGTCTTTGCCTCCCAATGAGATTCCAGACTTCATTACGTCCAGGGCGGATAAGCACGTCAGCCTCCCCCCCCCCTTTCTCCTCTCCTCCCCCCCCCCCCCCCACATGCCCCACCGTGCTTTCCTATATCCCAGCTGTTGATTAGCGATTCCCAATGCAAGAAGAACCAGCGGGGACACATGGGGTCTTTATTACCGCCGCTCGTCTACATTTCTGCAAAGGTCACCTACCAGATCTTCCCATATTTCAGATATTATTGTTATTATTATTTTCATTTCGCACGGATGTGGTTCCTGTTGCGTGAAATAATTACATTGAAAAATGAAGAAAGATTGTAAATATTTCATGCATGCGCCAAGAATGTTTCGTATTATGTCTGATTGTTATCTATCGATATTCGTGTGATGTTATTAAACAGATCTTTCTGTATTAAGCTTCCCTTCTTATTATATATCAATTGGAGTCTCCGTGGCCACGTGGTTATGGCTCCTGCCTGTCGCTCCGAAGGTTGCGGGTTCGATTCCTGGCTACGTCGTTTGGTTCACGAGTGCAATTTTCTCAGATATTAATAGGAAGCTACGGAGTTAGAGTTTTGTGCGTTGACGCTTTCGGCGGACGCCCTATGGGATAAGACCTGTCCATATAGGTTAAAACCCGAAGCAAAGACATCCATCATTTTGCCTTGTAAGCCTTTTTAACTATACAGTGTGTATTTTCAATGACTGTGCAGCGTACGAAAATATTTCCGGTCTAAGTTTTGTGTTCACCCTCTGTACAGTTCATGCAACATAATAGGTAAATACAAAACATGGACCGGCAATATTTTCAAACACTACAATCATTAAAACTACACCATGTAGTTCGAGTTAATTGTAAAAGGGAGTCGAGTAGAATAGTGGTTAGATGCTGGTCTGCCGGGACAGCGGGTTGCGTTCATATCCATATCGGGGGGGAAACAGTGGGGGAGGGGCGGATTTTTACAATTAACCTGGGCTTCCAGGTCGAATCCACCTAAAACTAGGTAGCAGGCGATGGCTTGGGAGGTAAAGGCGAAGAGAGACTGGTCACATCACCCAACGTGTGTGCATTGGTATATAGAAATGTGGGTCTCGCACCATATACCCAATGAGACTTTATGCGTATAATAATTGTCCGTTAACTGTTTTATGGCTCAAAACAGGGTAGTTTTATTTTGGAAAAGATATGTAAATATATGCATTCAAAATATGTATGGTTAACTGTTTGAGCGTGTTTATCAATGGCATTGAAAAATGCTTGGCAATGAACAAGCAATTATAAAGTCGAATATAGGCCCTGGAGATGTGGATATACAGAAGAATATGTCGTATTTTATGGAAACAATAACAGTTAAGTAAACTGGGAACTGGGTTTGGTAAACTGGGAATGAAAAGAGCGTTGATGAAAGAGGCAGGGAAAAGAGGCAAGTGAAATATTTTGACCACGTCGAAAGACATAATACTCTTAAAAAAAACAACCATACTGAAGGGTAAGGTTAAAAGCAAGCGAGCAAGAAGTAGACAACGATATAAATGAGAAGATAACGTAAAGAGATGGACAGTCTGACAGAATGTACAGTCAAGGCGAGAGACAGACAGTTTTGGAGATCCATTGCAGCCAGTCGTCATTGTGGAGACGGCACCTCATTGAGTCCGTGACATAGCCAGGGCCATGGAAGTGTTCCTGGAGGTAAAGGCGGCCGACGTGACACTGCCATCAACCCCCCCCCCCCCCCCCAGCACCGACTGGTCTATACAAATATAGAGCTAGCACCATATACCCTGTACGCTTCATAGGGAAGGGATCCTTGTGTTTGCTTTCATAGCCAGAGACAGACGTCGTCGTGGTCTAAAGGATCGGAGAGCTTGCGCTTAAACTGCGGTTGCGCTGATGGCGAGGACTAGGTCCAACCCCTACACCGGCATGAAACTGGATTTAAACGTTTACTTTTTTGTGTTTTACACTCTCTGTAATATAGTGCTGTAATCATGCATTGTCTGTACCTCCCATTGAGATTCCAGACTTCATTACGTCCAGCGCAGATAAGCCAGCCAGCCTGATTTAAAAGCTAAAAGCAATGACAAACTGCCGAACGTACAACTGTCTGAAAAATCAGCCTGGGCTTGATTGTAAGTCATGCAAAGGGCATCCCACATTTTCGGCGGAATGGGGGAGGGGAGGTGTAATTTTACCAAGACGCCTCATACAGAATATGGGCTGGGGAGGACAACTTTACCGAGGTGCCTCATGCAGAATATGGCCCTTGGAGGAAATATACACTCATTGCAGTCTTTAAGGTTGCCCATTCTACTGATCTCTCTTTATGTGCGAAAGATGGGTCATTGTAAGACGATCATGCGTTCCCAATCTGTGACCCTTTGAAAATTAAATTCTTTCGTTCTTTTCTTTTTCTGCCTGTTATCACCACCCCACTTCCACCCTAACAACTCCTCCCCCACTCCGCGCCCCGCCCCACCCACCGGAGAATAGATTGTCCACCATCTCATGCCAAGTGGACCTACCCTTTCTCTCTCTCTCTCTCTCTCTCTCTCTCTCTCTCTCTCTCTCTCTCACACACACACACACACCCCTCTCTCTCCCAGTCTCACTCTCTCTCTTTCTCACCCTTTCTCACTCTCTCCCACTCTCTGACTCTCTCTCTCTCTTTCTCTCTCTCTCTCTCTCTCTCTCTCTCTCTCTCTCTCTCTCTCTCTCTTGTTGTTCCTCCCTTATATCCATATTACGTATCTATCTATACACCTCTTCTCTCTACGTGTGTGTGTATTTGTTTGTTTGTTTTCTTTAAATTTTATTTTTCCTTGCGTTGAAGTTTATTTGCTTTTCCATAAATATACTGATAAATAGTACATATCTGAAACAAGTTAACGAATTTAAATATCTAGGAAGTTTGATCACAGAAGATGCCAAAATTCACAAATAAATCGAAATCAGATGTCAAAAGCAAGTGTGCTTATATATCAACTGTCACCAATACTGAAACATCCAAATATACCCATGTCAGCAAAACAGATAATAAATAGCCATACCATATTTCACACCAACTATATTTTACCAATGTCAGACTTGGAGATGATCCAAATCATACTTACGCAAAATCAAAACCTGCAAGATGGATGATTAATTAGAGCTGCTGACTTGACTATCCGAGATCGAGTAAGAAAGTATGTTATCATACAGTGGGATCAACGCCTTGTGTCACATAAATTTACAGGCAGAAAATCAAATGGTTCGGTCATTTCGTTAGAATGTAACACCATTCGCTTGGGAAATGTTGAGAAGAGACAGATATCGGTCTTTTGTCACATAATGAGAAGAGAGAGACATCGGTCTTTTGTCACATAATGAGAAGAGAGGCACCTGAGAAGAGGGTGACTACGGAGGCAATGAAAATCTTGAGAGAAATGTAAACTAAATAAAGTGAAACAATAACGTCCTCTAACTCTTCCTGTTGCATGCCATGCACCATGAATGATGAGTTATTGCCCGTGTGTATCAAACAACGCATGACGCGTAACCATATATTTCAATTTGGTCTGTGCATACTAAATAAATCTGGCCACATGTTTTAAGATGCAGAGCAGGAAATGTGTGTGTGAAAGTACTTACAATCATAGTTATTTTCATTGTGGTTATTGCTCAGTTTGAGCGCCATCTGCTAAACTTCCTGAAGCTAACCTTAAACACTTTAGATTAAAACACTGCATTGCTACAGGATAAGATGAGATGGTTAGTTAATTATGCAATACGTCATAGGGTGCAAACAGTTTCCTCGAACATGTTACATAATGCAAACAGTTCACACGTCAGATTATTTAAACACTTCATGTAAATATTCAGATGATGTGATCAGCTCCCGTGTCACATGGTGTAAACTGCTCGCATGTCACATGATTTAAACACTTCCTGTAAACATATCAGATGACGTAAACTGTTTGCATGTCACATGATGTAAACACTTCCTGTAAACATATCAGATGACGTAAACTGTTCGCATGTCACATGATTTAAACACTTCCTGTAAACATATCAGATGACGTAAACTGTTCGCATGTCACATGATGTAAGCGATCCCTGTGAACATTTCGAATGTTGTAAACGTGCAAATGCCAGACTATGTAACCAATTTATGAGAATATGTGACTTAAACATTGCATGTGAACATGTCAGATGGTGTTACCAATTTCTGTGAACATGTCGGATGATATTACCAATTTTCGGGAACATGTCATATGCTGTGAACAATTTCCGTGAAACATGTCAGATTATGTAAATAGATGTGAATATGTCCGATAATATAAACAGCACATATGAACATGCCAAATGATGTAAACAATTTCTGTGAACACATTCAATGATGTAAACAATTCATTTCAACATGTCAGATGGTGGAAACAGTTCCTATGAAAAAGACGTGATGTAAACAATTCCCGTGAACATGTGAACAAGCGATAATATGTAAACAATTCCTGCGAACATCTAAGATGATGTAAACAGTTCGTATGAACATATTAGATCATGTAAAAAGAGGTCATAACAATTTTTTTTATGTTGCATATCCCTTACAAGACGTTGCAGTCAACACCAACATTTTTCAGCTGCTGTTGATGTACTAGGCAAGTTTTACGTTCAGTAGTTTGCCATTGTTTTCTGAACGACCGGCTCCCATACCAGCACGTTATAACACAACGCGACAAGGTCTGCTGCACAAATCGGTCGCAGCTGAGTTTCGAACGCCTGGTAAGCGTCTCACGAAAAGCGTTCGTAAGCCTTTGGTCATGGAGACCAGCTCATAACAGTTAGGCATACAAATCCATTGAAGAGAAACACAAACCATGAGAATAAATCAACAAATGATAACCTGATCTGCCTCGGTGAACCCTCACTTCAAGAGACGGAATCATACACCTGTCTAGAAAGCAATGTAGACCAAGAAGGGGGGACAGATAACGGTATCAGAATAAGAATATTCGCTGGGAAATGTGTGAAAGTCAAAAGAAACTAAACATACCACCAAACTTAGAATCTACAATTCTAACGTTGAATCGGTGCTCCTGTGAGGATCAGAACCATGGAGAGAACTAAAACCATGACAGATAAACTACAAATATTCAATAATCGCTGCTTACGCAAAACAGAAGCCAGAAAATGGTATGGCAAAATCAGCACTGTGAAGCTTTTTGTTTTCCATGATACCAATTTCCCCCACCCTGTTCAACCTCATAGGGGACGTTATTTTAGGGTCCATCGCCTGTTTCAGATTAATAATCCCGTGGCCGAGTCAGCCACAAATATGATATTAATGTGAAAGTAACTGTTTTTCAAATAGGGTAATGGCTTAATGAGGAGCCCATGGCGAGAACTAGACAAATGCCAATGAACCGAGGAAAAGAAAACAAGTACCGACAGAAAGCTCGTTGCACATCCTTATTCGAAACAATGTATTACCTTAGTGAATATAAGCATAGAAGCCATAAACAATACACGATTTATTGCCTGGCATGTTTCGCCGCATCTCGTCAGATGCATACTGCAGAGTTATACATCACATAAAGTGAATAAACGAATAATACTTTGGCTGAAATACTAAATACAAAGTGACGGATTTTGCTCGAATGTTTATAACTTCTGTGATTAAAAGCATTATTCATTTTGATGTCCGTTTTTGGTAAAATCGTGAGATATTCTTTTTAAAAAAAAAAATAAACAAATATACTCTCTGCAGAAACGATAACAGTCAGCTTGTGCTCCAGAGCAGTGGTTCTCAACCTTTCTTGGCCCATGAACCCCTTCACCATATGTTCAGAATGCCATTCCCCCCTTTCTTAGTACTCCCTATAAATTCCCCCCCCCTCCCTTACACAGTATACGTAAAAATGGAAGCTAAATTTAATAACACATACTCACATACTTGAACAAGTCTAGACGTCTAAATAAAACGTGATTTGCGTGTCTACTTACGTTATAAAACGAATTTCAGAAGGGCAAGAAGTACAGAACTGTAAATTATGGAGGGAAAAACAATATCCGGTAATCGGTTCTTGTAATAAAGCGATCTTGCAATAATCTTAATCTCTCCCCCCCCCACCCCTTGGAAACCCTAAAATTCCCCGGGGGGGGGGGGGGGGGGGAATTCCCCACTGGTTGAAAAACATTGCTCTAGAGAGCCTCATCGTTGAAATAGAACAAATGCCAGATGTCTGAAACCACATCACATCACGACAGAAGGCAATGTCTGTATTCTGCGCTGGGATAGTAACTCCACCTCAAAGCAAGCACGACAGGAGGCTTCTGATCGTTAGAAGCAGTCACCCTTCCTGGAATGTTTCGGTCCTAAACCTTAAATACACTCTCTGGGGAAGGACCCATCCGGGTCATGACTCCCGGTGGCTTTCTCCTGCCGTAACTTCGTACCCTGTTTCTTCTTCTTCTTCTTCTTCTTCTTCTTCTTCTTCTTCTTCTTCTTCTTCTTCTTTTCTTCTTTTCTTCTTCTTCTTCTTCTTCTTCCTCTGCGTTCATCCGGAGTGTTTTTTCAGACTTAATTGCGGTGGTCTGGTTAGGCACCTATGGGCTAAAACCCTTAGGACAACACATCCAACTTTAGCCAGCGTTTTTTTTAAATCACATTAGCCGTCCTGTGGGACTCTCACTGTTGTGGTACCGTCCAGATCCCAGCTGGTCAAGTTAGGACGGTCGAAGACTTCACGGTCAGCCCTCAAGGGAAGGCAGAGGCAGTCCATGGGCATTTACCGCCATCCAATGAGGCTTCCATAATTGCAGAGCCGACACATAGCGCTCTGGTGCTGGGCTCACCCAAGGAATCGCCACATCCTACCCATGGCCGCTTTAAATTCCTCACTTCCATGTATTGGGCATTTCGTTCGCCACAGGCCGCTCCTCTCACAAACCAGGAAAGGTCGGTCTGCAGACGGCGTCCACTCAGCGAGCTTTCGGTTTGACCTTATGCTAGACGCTGTGCCCGGAAGACAAAATAGTCAGAGCTGTTGAAGGACCTTCCACTCTCACACGGACGTTTTTGCGTTGTGCCAATTTTATTTGCACCCTTAGGACGGCACATCCGATTTCTGAGGGAGTTTTTACGGGTTTGCCTTCCCTGGGGTACCCTGTTTCGAGACGTTCGAGTCGTTTAGTCACTTGTCCTGCACATGCACAGACATGTATCATCATCATCATCATCATCATCATCATCATCATCATCATCATCATCATCATCATCATCAAGTGCCTTGCCAGCTGGCGTAGGCGTTCATGTCTCTCCCCAGATCTCAGTATGTGGTATTCAGTATCAACTTTGCTCATGATATTGCTCTGTACCACCCTCTCAGTCCATCCAGCACCATTTCTCTCGGTTTGCCCTGCCTCTCTTCCCCTTGATCTTTCCGGTCGTCACAATGTTCTTCAATGCCTCTATTCTTATTACATAACCAAAGAAAGTTGTCTCAGTCTTATTGTTGAATATATACAAAATATATAAAATAGAAAATTCTTTTTCTAGTTCCTCTGTGGCGCTGATACCTCCGCTGAGTGTTTTCAGTAGAACTAGTAGTTAGTTTCCGGTTTGTGACATTCTTATGCAGTTTTTGGTTGCAGGGAGTTGGTTAATGCCATATTTGGTTATATCGGTCGGAGTTTGTTTTTTTCCTCGCTCGCTTTGAACTCAAGCGTACTCCATACACACTACTTCTAGTAGTAGATGGATTGAATTTTGCGTGTGCGTTAGCTTTCCCTATTAACAGTGTCCCTCGCCATCAGGCGAACACACTCCGACTTCAGAGGTAGTTGGTTGGTGTGACATGGGCAGTATTGTCATAAATAGGTTGGAAAAAACAAAACAAACATAGCGGAAAATGGGAAGTTTGGGTGTGTCACAGTTATGACTCAAAAGTTGTTAATATCCTAACAGACGTCTTGTATTATTGTATTATTACGTTAAAAACAATATTGACGATAGATAAGCCCCGGCAGATATGGGAAGTCACTGAAGACGATTAATCATCCCATGGCACTTACGAGTTAAGAAAGCAGCAGCATGTTGTTTTACAGAGCGTTGCTGTTAACCCCGGCATTTATTGGCTGTTTGTGATCTTCTAGGATATTTTTACGTTCAGTAATTCGCCATTAGGCGGGCGTACTAGCGAAGTTGATGGTTTATAAATAAACACACACGCATTGCTTGGTGCTTATAGATGTTGGGAATGAATTAGAGACTAGAGGACGCACTAGACAACATAAAATATTGAAAACTATAGTTGCCGAACGGGTTTCGAACCTGTCACCTCCAAATGACGACAGTGCCTCGCTGCAGGAACAAGTGTACTTCGACGCATGATAGCTTTCAATGTTTATGTTGTCTAGCGTGCCCTCTAGTCTCTAATTCTTTCCACTACTTCTGTGAGCGCCAAAAAATACGTGTGTATTCATTCACGAACTTTCTTAGTGGCCTCATGTGGTTCTAACATTGATATAGGGTGTATTTTTAATGACTGTGCAGTGTTTGAAAATATTGCCGGTCCAAGTTTTGTATTCTCCCTCTGTAAAGTTCATGCAATATAATTGGTAAATACAAAACTTGGACCGGAAAAATTTTCAAACTCTGCACAGTCATTAAAAATGCACCCTATATTTTGCTTAGTTGATAGCAAAGTGCGCTGGGGATGTCATGAGTATGATATGGCGCGAGTTTGTCGTCTGTGATCGTCGCTTGCCAAAGTGATGGAAAGACTGGCCTTGCTCTCAGACCTACACAACCTGAGTGCCCTATAATATCGCAGATTCATTGCTGGAAACTGTTTCGATACAGCAAACTTGCCATTGCTTTCTGATTGGTTGACTCAAATGCTGTATGAAGAATGACTTGCGCGATGAATTGGATTAAAGTGAGGAAGAGTTGCGCAATTCGTCGACCTCACTCTCTCGTCTGAGTCCAATTGAGTCCAGTGGCAAGACGACTGGAGATGAATACAGGCGCGGTGGTTGACAAGGGC
Source organism: Cepaea hortensis (assembly GCA_963921405.1). Classification (NCBI taxonomy): domain Eukaryota; kingdom Metazoa; phylum Mollusca; class Gastropoda; order Stylommatophora; family Helicidae; genus Cepaea; species Cepaea hortensis. Next base: position 15,207,557 of record OY992888.1, on the reverse strand, counting down.
GCTCTACGTGCCCTGCCGTGCTCATTACCCTTTGCAGGTAAACGCCGTCTTGCCCGTTGAATCACATACAAATGAAATCAACGCAGAGAGTGAGCAGGCATTGAACAGTTGTGTTGGAAAACTTGCTGACCTCCAGGATGACCTTTGATCTTATATGTGCCACGGACGTTCTGGCTACCCCCCCCCCCCCCCCTGATATTTATTGTTTTCCCATTGACGTTACAATGTGTTCCTGTTTACTTTCTGTTATATTCATTATGCATGCGAACAAAAACGATATATTAAAGAGACTTAAGTTGATATTCCTGTACACAATATCTACAGACGTACGTGTTTATGTGTTTAGCATGAAGAAAAGGGTGTTTATTATTTTATGTCTTCCATTTTTGATTGGAGGAGTTGTTTCTGAAGGCAATACCTTTTTGAATGGCAAGCTGTAATTTATATCTCATGTGTTAAGAACTGTAAGTTGTCAACCCTGGGGACATGTTTATTTATTCAGTGTCAGGGTTAGATTGGAGTACACCCAATGTGTGAGTAACAATTCTATATATATATATTCTACACCCCATTAGATCTACACCTGTGTATCAAAGGAATTCATTAATGGCTGTGACTCTATTGAACTAAGACCGAAATCAAACGAACTCTATGGAACAAAAACTGAAAACAAACGAACTCAATGGAACTAAAATCGAAAACAAACGAACTAAGATGTCGACTGATCTTGAACAAAGAAAGGCACGTCTAAAATCAAAGTTATCTACAAGGTTTACTCCAATGAACATAGTTTTGTTTCTCGCTTTTATATTCATTTTAAAAAATGACTTTTTTCCGTAACCGTTGAACTTGTTCCTTCTCGTCTTTCGTTTGTACAGCTTCCTAACCACATCTCTCGTACCTTTATTTAATCTAATATAGTAAATTAAAGGCGAAGGATATATGGTGCTATTCCCACATGTTAGACCAGCCGGCACTCCATGGGTACTGTGGCCAACATCTCGCCGGCGGCCTTTATTTCCCAGGTAACTTGCTGTTCCTATTTTTAGACTGGGACAACCTGACAGCCTACGCCGGTTTTTACAAATCCTTGCATCGACAGGAATTCGAATTCACAACCTCAAGAGTCACAGTCATCTGTTCTAGCCACACGTTTTCTGCTATCTCTAAGTTCACACTGTCTCAACATGAAACCCCGAATGGCTCATTAAATCAGTCGAGGTTCCTTAGATGACACGATCCTACTTGAATAACTGACAATTCTAGAGCTGATACACGCTTACCATATTTGTAACGGGTAACGGGGAATCAGGGATCGATTCCACCAACTGTGGCAGTGAATTGGTTTCCTTGCTCTACTGTCTGTAAAAACGGCAAGTGCCATTTTACAAGCTTGGGTCCAGACACCAGGTCTACGGCTCTCATCTGATGGATATTGCTGTTAAAACCCCCCGGATGGGAGAGCCTGGTAGTTATTCACCTTCTGCTGCATAGAGGTGCGATGCTGAGCCGGCAGCATCCGCAGCTTACCTTGTTCCAGGCGTACTGGTCATCCTTTCCTCTGGATAAAACAAGGTAGACCGAGAAAGGGATCATGCTGCATGGGCAACACATGTTCTCTGATTCCATGCCCAGACATTGTGCGATGTAATTTTAGATCCAGTCCACATACTTTCGTCTGTAAAGACGGCAAGATGCCATTACACTATAAGGAGATAACATATGGGGTGTTTAAAATGTATAACCAGAACAAAGGAAACAAAACTGTCATTTTAAGTTATCCTACCACAAATACTTGCAAATGAACTTACAACCATCTGTTCTAGCCACTGGAATACTGCGACTAGCACATAGGAGACAAAGGTGCCGCTGTGTGGCAGTGGTTAACCAGCTTGCCTGCCCGCCCAGTGGCCAAGTGTTCGAATCTCCAATGTTTCGGATTTTTATTTTTAAATTAACCAATGCTGCCGGGTTGGCCGAGCCTAAAGTAGGTACCAGCAAACGTCCTGGTGTGTAAAGGCTATCGCATCACCAACATGTGTCCATTTTTCTATTAAAAATATGGAACTAGCATCTTATATTCAGAAAACCTCAAGAGGTGCAAAGGGTACTTTAATTATTTCTTTTTAGTTCGGAAACATTGTCTCGTATGATATTTTAGTCTCATACAACACAAATAACCTGATACTACAAAAGTTTTAGACTGACACAACAATAGTTATTGTCTGATACAACAATAGTTATAGCCTAATACAACAATAGTTAGAGCATAATACAACAATAGTTATAGCCGAATACAACAAAACTTATCTGATACAGCAAAAGTTATGTGATGCAACAAAAGTTTGTTGTCTAATACAACAATAGTTGTAGTCTGATACAACAATAGTTATAGTCTCATACAACAAAAGTTCCAGGTCGACCCAGCCTAAGAATAGCGACAGCAAGTTACCAGGGAAATAAAGGCGGCCGGCGATATGTTTACCTCATTGCCCATCGAGTGTCGACTAGTCTAAACTGTGTGGATAATACTATAGCTCGTTTGCCTCTATTTTACTATATTAGATGAAACACAGTTATCGTATACAACAAAGGTTAGCATAACCCATGATTTCACAAAAAGCCATGCTGTGCAACATTCATTTTAGTTTCAAAGCACCCAGTAAACGACTTGGACCCGCTTATAACAGAGAGGCAAGCATTTGCATGAATATAGATCATTATTGTGCAGTTTTGTGTCAGTCTCGCTGTTCAATGATATCCACTTTAGTACCACGTTAGTACCAGTTTGAAGTCTAGTTTCAAATTAAAATTAGTAGTGTGTCAGTACAAATGTCATGTTAGTACCATGTTAATGTCAGTACTAGTGTCATGTTAGTACCAGGTTAATGTCAGTACTAGTGTCATGTCAGTGCTAGTCTCATGTCAGTACTAGTCTCATGTCAGTACTAGTGTCATGTCAGTACTAGTCTCATGTCAGTACTAGTCTCATGTCAGTACTAGTGTCATGTCAGTACTAGTCTCATGTCAGTACTAGTCTCATGTCAGTACTAGTCTCATGTCAGTACTAGTCTCATGTCAGCATAAGTTTTAGGTTAGCACCAGTCATGTTAGTGCTAGTTTAATGATACTTCCAGTGTCGTGTGGGGAGGGGCAGGAGGAATATTGGTGCAGTGACCAGCAAGGTTGCCTACGTCCCGGAAGTCATGCGTTCGAATCCCCATCGAGAAGGGTTTATTTAAACAAATTGACCAGGGCTGTCAGGTGAGTCCGGTATAGAGAAGGTACCCGGATATATGCTAGGAGGTCAAGGCGGCCGGCGGAAAGCTGGCGGTAAAACCCATTGAATGCCGATCTGCCTAAACATGTCATGTTAGCACCAAATACAGGGTGTATTTTTAATGACCGCGCAGTGTTTGAAAATATTGCCGGTCCAAGTTTTGTATTTACCTATTATGTTGCGTGAACTTTACAGAGGGTGAATACAAAACTTGGACCGGCAATATTTTCAAACACTGCACGTTTATACAAAAAAAAAAAAAAATACCATTTACAATTTATAGCGGGATATCGGGTCCTTGACGTCACTTGTTAGTCTCATGTTAGGACTGGTCTCGAGTAACACAGAAGACAATTTCACCAAATAAACGAAAATTAGGCGGTAAGTTTTACTAGATCACAATCACACGTAACAAAACGGACGCTGTGGCTAAGGCCTTCGTCAGCACACGAAAACAAAAAACCACACAAACACAAACCGACACAACTACACGAACTAACACTACATGAAAATATAAATGAGAAAGTTACTTACCTGTATCCTCTATACAGCATGCCTACTCCGTGGTGAAGAGGTTACAGACGCTGTTCGTAATCCCGCCTACCAGCGTTCGAAACACAGCTGTGTTTTTTTTTAATGAAATGGTATGGGTGCTGGTTGTTTAGTAATCAATGGCAAACTACTGAACGTAAACTTGCCAAGACATCATAACAGCAAAAACAATGCTGGTGTTGACTGCAATGTCCTGTAAAGGATATGCAACTAACTCTAACTCTATAAAGAGATACAACACGGGATGTTTAAAATGTATAACTAACAAGGAAACAAAACTGCCATTATAAGTTATCCTACCACAAACACTTGCAAGTTCGCCAGATCTGACCCTGTGACCTTTAAGAGTTCATGGCGAGTAGTTACTGGGTTCACTATTGCTTATTGTTGTTTTGACTTCTTGGTGGCTGTTATCCTGCGGACTGGTATGTAAAACTCAGTTTTATGATACTCTTCATGTATGTATTCTTCCCATTGTCAACATTTTTCCTTCTGCATTTGCAGTTATCGTATATTATACTTGCATAATTGATATTGTTATTATTATTAATATTATTATTATTACTATTATTGAATAACAAATAAACTATACATGATGAAATCTGTTGACGTGTTTTATTTTTATTCCCGTTAATTTTGCTGAGAAATGTGGTTTCAGAAGGAAATGCTAAGAAGATGATGAACGGACACGAGCGCGCGCGCGCGCGCACACACACACACACACACACACACACACACACACACAAATTGAGTTGAGTTGAGCTAAGAACTGACATCACTGCACCCAGGACATTCCCATATGCGCTCCGTCCCCTCATTCAACAGCCAGAGAAGAGTCATACTACTAATCGTTCCCATCGCTATCTGACTGAAAGTTCTCCTGGTCTTCCCTCTCAGTTTTGAGATTCCACCACAACCCCTGCCGATCCCCCGCAATCTCGTCCTTTCCACATACGGGTTCCCAATATGTTCCCCCACCTTCTCCACTTAGTCCCAAAGGCGCAGCACCACCTCCCCGTTGTCCATAAGTAATCTACCACCAAGAGGTGCATTTCCTGCCAGCCTATCAGCCTGTTCATTCCCTCCCGCACTCCCGCACTCCCGCATAGCTAGGGCAGAATATCCATACAATTCTCACAATCTGTTACCACTGAAGTGAGGTGTGCCGTTCCACACGAAACATTCCTTTCTCCACCTTACTAAGAATACTGCTTGAGTCCACGATGAAGACAATGTGTGTTGCAGGGGTCTTTTCTTATCAAGAACACATGAGCCCGTCTATTACGATACAGATGAATACCGTAAATTGATTAGAGAAATTAGACGTAGACAGTCACAATTTTTTGGTCACGTTATGGGGAGAAATCTTGTAGGCTTAATGACAACCGGTAAACTCGGTGGAAAAAGAGAAAGGTCAGGGAAAAGTGATACACACCTGGATAGCTTGAATACTTGACATAATGAGGACAAGGCCACATGTATGATCCAAGGTTCTAGGACTCCGGTGATCATGTGAGATGTTGAACCGTGACCAACCATACTTATTGAACATGATGATGATGTTAGTGGGCACCACTTAAGTCTGGTATAAAAGAAGAATGCAACACTTTGCCAGGGTCCGCATGGCCGAATGGGTAAGAACGCGTGTTCTTAAACATTCGGTGTGCTGATGCCGAGGTAAGCGGCTCATCCCCTACACCGGACAGCTGGACTAAAAAAATGTTGACCTGTCGTCCTTGACTTGGGGACGCAAATTAGAAGTACCTCTGAAGTCGGAGTGGGTTCGCCTGATGGCGAGGGACACTGTTAATATGGAAAGCTAATTCACGCACACAATTCAGTCCATCAGTACTATAAATAATGTGTATGGACTACGCTTGAGTGAGCGCCAAAAAAAAAAAAAAAACTTTGCCGTGCAGGGACTACCAGAGGGCCAAACGGAAGACTCACGTCACAGAAATAGACAACGCTCATTTCTGTGTTCTTGTCATGATTATACATGTGGCTAAGTTATCCAGGTTTGTATCCCTTTGCCTTCCCTTACTCTTTTTCCATCAATGTTGCCAGTTGTTACTGAGTCTTTAAGTTTATTTCTCCTCATAACTTGCCTTAACAATCTTGACTGTCCTTATCTAATGTCTCTAATTAATTTATAATTTTTATCTGTTTCTTAAAGGACTGACTCATTTGATTTTCTATCCGTCATTGATTTCTTTGCATTTTCCTCAGAGACGACATTCTCGCTGTCATTGGGTGTTTCTCATCTTCTCTTTCTCCACGCAAACAACAGTATAGATTCTTTTTCTCACTTTAATCAACAGCTGTTTTTGATATGTTTTCCATCTTCCAAAAGGCTGCTTTTCTCTCAGAATAAAACATAAATTCTAATCTCTACATGGCACCGTCCATCAGATGCCATGACCATTCCAAGATGATTCGACTGTTTCAGAATGTACCCATTTACTTAGATTTTACAAGTTAGTCCCTTACATGATGTTGCAATCAACCCCAGCATGTTATTATGCTCAGTAGCTTTCTGAACTGCCGGTGCTCATACCGCTGTGAAAATCAACACAAAACAATCTGCTTCAAAATCGCCCGGGGCTGGTTTTGAACCAGGTTTGTCGGGGTTACGGTGTTCACCAAACCCAACACCTTACATTGGCTTTGAGTGGAGGAGCGCAGCTGGGAGGGTAACAGCCTTATCCTGGTGCGAGGAAATGCAATCTAAAGACTAAATGTAATTAATGGCATGGCAGACCAGGACTTAAATCTTGACGGGAAAATGGTCTAGGATAGAAGCTCCGACAGGCGGACAGTTAGAACATTGCTTTGCTGATCCGGTAGCTTCTGCAGCTTGTCTTGTTCCAGTCGTATTGGTGTTACCTTTTCTCTGGAGTAAACTAGGCAGGCCGAGAGAGGGATCACACTGCACTGGAAACACGTGGTCACTACACTTGAGCAAGGGTTTTGTGCTATGGAGAGGTATACCTTCATCCATGGGTGGGTTGTAACTATAATGGCTTTTATTAAGTACAATGTAACAAAGAATTATCTTGGACCAGTCATAACATATATATGATGGGAGATGCCTCGAACATACTATAACAAGAATCGCCCTGGCGAAGGTAGCCTTTTGCAATATGAAAAACATACTCACCAATAAAAAGATGGTAATTGCAATGAGAAAAAAAGAGTGTTGAAGAGCTACATAGAACCTGTACTTTTGTATGGATGTTAAATGTGGAAAATGAGCAGACAGGCTGAAAAACATCTGTGGAGATTATTTCTGTGGAGATTGCAAAGAATACCATAGACAGACAGGAAAACCAACGACCAAGTCCTACAAGAAACAAATGAAAACCGTAAACTGATTGGAGAAATTAGACGTTGTCGCACGTGGTAACGTTATGAGAAAAAATTAATTGGAGAACTTGGTGACAACTGGCAAGATTGAGGGGAAAAGAACAAGGGGAAGGCAGAGAAGTAAATACCTGGATGACTTGGCCATGTGGTATGGTCGAGAGAAGAACATAGAGCTGATCCACGACTCTGGTGATCGTGTGAGATGGCGAAAACATGGCCGCCCATGTTTATTGACATAGCACACGATGAACACACTATCATCTGTCAAGACATCCAGGTGCCAGTTCATTCATTCATTCATTTATTCATTCATTCATTCAGTAGCATGTCCTTTGCAGAACCTCGCTCCCATAACAACCTTCCGGAAAATTTCTCTATCACAAGCAAGATGTCCCGCGTCTGATACACCCATCTGGTTCATGGTTATGGTTTCTTGACAAGGAAGGTAGTTTGCCATTGCTTTCCTTCTGGGCAGTGACTGTACTAGTCGGTGGCCATAGCCATTGTCTCTACTGATGAGATCATCTGCCTATCGCTGCAGAGTGCAGACCATAAACAACAACACTCTGTCGGCAGCTCTCACACTCCATCCACCACCTGCTTGCATGGCTTCACGTAACCCTGATTGGGGAGGGGGGGCTAAACGAGTCTCCACCTTGCCTAAGGAGGCGTCTTACATCAGGTGCCAGTACCCTACAGAAAATGTCGAAACTATGAAGCTGCAGTCACTACTCCCTAAGCCACAACACCAACTTTGATGTTATATTATGGTATTTGTTTATTTGTTTTCTTCTTAGAGACGCCATCATTTTAACTTTACCTTTTTTTTTCGCCAGACAATAACAAATAAAAACACATTTAAAAAAAAAAAGTCTCAAGACTTTAGACAACAAACCAATATAATTACTATACACGATAAGAAAAGTCAATGTTGAAAAATATAGTTTATTCAATGTGCAATATAACAAAGGAACAAATTGATTAAAAGTCCTTGCATTGATAGGTAATAGGCACAAGAACAAGCAGCAGATAAAGGGGTGTAACAAGAGTAATAATAATAACTACAGCAGAGTTTTAATGATTTCAGGAGATGTGGAGACATAACATGCAGAATCACATGAGTTCAATCTACTCATCAGTCAGTTGGACTTAAGTTGACGTCTCATTCAGAAAGCAATGGCAAACTACTGAACACAAAATTGCCTAAAATATGGATATATATATATATATAAGGGAGCGTCAGTCAGAGAGATAGAGAGCGAGAGAGAAGAAGAGCAAGTGAGAGAGACAGGAACACAGAAAGGAGGAGAGAGGAGAGCAAGAGAGAGAGAGAGATAGAGACAGAGACAGAGAGAGAAACAGAGACAGGCAGATAGACAGACAGGCACACATGAGCATACACACACATATGTATAGGTGAGTGAGTGTGTGTAGATAATTTATAGATTACCCCACTGTGCATATATATATATGTAAACAGATTACATCCTATAAACAATAGTTGTAATGTTCCAGACATAAAAACTTTCAAAATTACCTCCAACTGCAAAATTTTGATACATTATTTGCTTAAACATGCAAATGTATAAAATTACCCTTACAAACAACATATAAACTTGCAAGCATTACCTGCAAGAACACATATTTTCATGAAATGACTCCAGAAACTGATGCCCTGATGACTCATCTCCTTTAAAATGTTCATGAATTACTTCCACACACGTCAGAATTAATAAACTGCCTCTAATATTACTTGTAGAGACTATACATTGTCTCTAATATAACCCAGAGACAAAAGAAATAAATTACATCTAATACTACTTCCAGAGACAATTTAATAAATTGCCAATAATATTACTTCCAAAGATGAAAGAAGTAATAATTGCCTCTAATATTACTTCCAAAGACAATTACGAAAAGAAAAAAACTACCTCTAATATTACTTCAAGAGACGAAAGAACTAATAAATTACCTCTCAGAACTCAAATGTTTATGAATTACCTTAACAATTGTTTTTTTTTAAACTGATACTCTGCCTTCAGCTCTTAGAGTGTGCACAATGTTGGGTGATAAAAAAAAAATTTTGCATATCCTTTTACAGGACATCGCAGTCAACATCAGCATCTTTCAGCTGATTGTTGATTTCTTGGCAAGATTACGCTCAGAAGTTCGCCATTGCTTTCTGAGTGGCCGGCTCACATACCCCATAAGTTACCGACGCGATTCGAACCACTACTGATTCTCACCATCGTCAAGTTACTTACGAGAGTATACGAGATTATGAAGAAAAGTTGCTAACCTCTAGGCCAGGAAGCCGGCTTAAGGATGATACTTGAGGCAATTTATGTACAGCATAGCGTAGAGAATTGGTAGCGGTTCTCTCCACGTCGGTAACTTATGGGGTATGTGAGCCGGTCACTCAGAAAGCAATGGCAAACTACTGTAATCTTGCCAAGAAATCAACAATCAGCTGATGTTGACAGCGATGCCCTGTAAAGGAAATGCGGGGGAAAAAAGTACACTTAGAGTAAAGAACACTCCAGAAACATAATGGAATTGATCAATTGCCTCTAAAAATACAACCATTTATGAATTACTACCAAACACAAAAAAGAAAAAAAAAACATTGACAAATTGCCTTTAAAAACACACATATTTATGAATTAACTCATCATCATCATGTGCCATGCCATTAAGAGTGGAGGTCATGTTTCAGCTCTATCTTTTTGCTCCGATTATGTCATGTGACTAAACAATTTACATATTTACTTCTCTACTTTCCCCTTGTTCTTTGCCCTCAATCTTGCTAGCTGTCACCATAATTAGCAGAAACATTTTGTGTGAATACTGCAGTATGTACCTGATGAGATGCAGTGAAATTTACCAGGTAATAAATCGGGCAATATGTTGTTTGTGTCTTCATTGTTCAAAATCACTTCATGAAAACATTGTTGTGAATTTCAGAAACATAAGACTTGATCAATTTTGTCTAAGGAAATAAATGTTTAAAACACTACCTTCAGAAACATTAAAGTGAAGTTTAGGGTGGAAGCAACATGGTTCTGGCATCTGGTAAAGGATGCAGCTCAAAGCGAAAAAATGAGATAGATAAATAATCATGGATACAACATATAATCATGGATACACAAAAGTTGCTCTGATTGACAAATATATCAACATAAATAAAGTGCATTTCAAGTAAAGATCTTTCACAGGTTAAAGTTACAGGGAAAATAAAATATATGAATATGTATATATTTATCATCTTATTATACTTTCATACATTTGTTATACAAGTAACCTCACCTACTTTCAAATTGTAAAGGAAAATTTTATATATGAAATATAACAATATATTCACCACATATCATTACACATAAAAACATGCACAAGCATACACAGCCTATGTTTAAATAATAATACATAACACTTGATTGCTTAGCAAAAAATAAAATGCAAGCATGCTATAAACTTGAGTAAAATCTGGTCACTTTCTAGCAATACATTATAAAAGCTCGAAAACAGACGATGAGAGCATTTTAAAGTTTCATGGCTGTGGCCTAATAAACCATAAGTGGTATGTGAGCAGACAAAATTAGTTAGCTACATTGTAGCCAACAAAACATGTTTATAATACTTGGGGCAAAGGTCTCATTGTGACCTGCAAACAGTGATTTCTGACAGTTGAGCTGTAACAATATTTATTTACAACAATAGCTGCAGCTATTTGTAAGACTTGCCAGTTTGGATTTCTGCAACTGAATTTAATACTAAGATTGAAGATACCCCAAAAATACACAAATACAGGAGAGGATACAAAGATAACTACAGGAGATGTGTAAACATACTGCAGAAATACAGAAAATTAAGCAACAGGGAGGTATCGTAGTGGCTAGACACTTACCTGCCAGCCGGGGGGGGGGGGGGGGGGGGGGGGGGGGGGGGGGGGGGGGCATGGGTTTGATCCTCCTGGGGGGGGGGGGGGGAGAGATTCCAATCTGTAAAATTAACCTGGGCTCCCAGGACGATGACTCGGCCAAAAATGGCTACCAGGAAATGTCCTGTGAAGTGAAGGAGACAGACTGGACACCGGCCACATCCATGACCGAGCTCTGATTGGTCTATACAAATGTACCGAGCTCTGATTGGTCTATACAAATGTACCGAGCTCTGATTGGTCTATACAAATGTAACGAGCTCTGATTGGTCCATACAAATGTACCGAGCTCTGATTGGTCTATATAAATGTACCGAGCTCTGATTGGTCCATACAAATGTACCGAGCTCTGATTGGTCTATATAAATGTACCGAGCTCTGATTGGTCTATACAAATGTAACGAGCTCTGATTGGTCTATACAAATGTACCGAGCTCTGATTGGTCTATACAAATGTAACGAGCTCTGATTGGTCTATACAAATGTACCGAGCTCTGATTGGTCTATATAAATGTACCGAGCTCTGATTGGTCCATACAAATGTACCGAGCTCTGATTGGTCTATATAAATGTACCGAGCTCTGATTGGTCTATACAAATGTAACGAGCTCTGATTGGTCTATACAAATGTAGCAAGCTCTGATTGGTCCATACAAATGTACCGAGCTCTGATTGGTCTATATAAATGTACCGAGCTCTGATTGGTCCATACAAATGTACCGAGCTCTGATTGGTCTATATAAATGTACCGAGCTCCGATTGGTCTGTACAAATGTCTGCCTAGCACTATATATCTACTACACCTTAGGGCATGTAAAAGGGTCCTTTGCTTCTTTTGTTACTTATATAACTTTTTAAAAATGTTGTATGTCCCTTGTAGGACACTGCAGTCAACCCCAGGTTAATTTTCTATATATCCAGTAGTTTGCCATTGCTTTCTGAACAAGATGTCAGCGTTGAAATGCAACTTAATGCCAGATTTGAGGTGAACCACGTACTTCATCATCTGCGGACCTGAAGTTTTAGAGCGAACGCTCATTTCATTTCAGCCATGTGGACGTCTCCCTACATAATATATATATGAACTATACAGGAATTACTCGAACAGATTTTGTAATAATTTTGCAACATGTGAGACACCATAGACAATACACACACAAAATATAGATGAGATACTGCAAACCATGAGACACCATAGAAGATATACACAAAAATTATAGAAAAGATACTGCAAACCATGAGGCACCACAGAAGATATACACAAAAAACTATAGACAAGGTACTGCAAACCATGAGACACCTTAGAAGATATACACAAAAACTATAGACAAGATACTGCAAACCATGAGGCATCTTAGAAGATATAGACAAAAACTATAGACAAGATACCGCTAACCATGAGGCATCTTAGAAGATATATAGAACAACTATAGACAGAATACTACAAACTCCAAAAGAGATACTGAAAGTTATAAAAGCAGGCTTGAGAATAATAAGTTCAGTGATATGAGAGCTGATGAAGTGCAGTGGCTGGCATACCGGCCAGTTGGCTCAAAGGGCAAGTGTTTGATTCCACACTGGGCAGGGGATTTTTGTAATTGATCTGATCTTCCAGGTCGACCCACCCTAAACCATGTACCAAGAATTGGTCTAGGAACTAAAGGCGACCAATGCAATATTACCCCAACAAATGCTGATTGGTCTATAGAAATATAGGGGCCATATAATCCAGTGGTTCTCAACCGGTGGGGAATCCCCCCCCCCCCCCCCGGGGGAATTTTAGGGTTTGGGGGAGGGGGAGAAATTAAGATTATTTCAAGGTAGTGCTAATACAAGAACCAATTACTTGATATTGTTTTTTTCCCTCCATACTTTACTGTTCTGTACTTCTCGCTCTTCTGAAATTCATTTTATAACGTAAGCAGACCTGCAAATCATGTTTTATGTAGACGTCTAGACTTGTTCTAGTATGTGTTATTAAATTTAGCTTCCATTTTTATTTATACTGTGTAGGGGAGGGGGGGGGGGGGGATTTATAGAGCAGAAATACAAAAAAGGGGGAGGTTGAAGGTATGCATGGGCCAAAAGAGGTAAGAGGTTGAGAACCACTGATGTAATCCAATACACCTCAGGGAGTTTTATTCTCATCTCCACCTTCTGTTTGGTCCATATCTTGATGTTTTCCTTCATTCCCACCTTCTGTCTGGTCCATCTCTTGATGTTTAACTTTTACTTCTTTTTTTTTTAAATTATATTTTTATTTTTTTTATTTTTATTTTTTATTTTTACATAAGAGGTATAGAAAGCTATAGCTCTAATACAGAGAACAATAAAAATAGATACAGAAACATATAAAGCTAGTTTGATATTTGGCATTTTACAGCAAACATGAATATACAACAAAATTAATGAAATACTGCTTCAGTGATTCCTAGAATTAGTTCACCATAGAATAGAAAAAAACAATAACATCAAACACATCATAGTCTTGTCAATCCTACCCAAGAGTGTCAACATTACTGCTAAATAAAAAAGGCCTTTAAAAGGCAAGGGAATCGACTTCATTGCTACAGGTTTCCTCCCATCAGGCTTGGTCTCTTCCCACAAGGTGGCATCCAGAACACATTGCATAAAGCTTGAACTCTATAGCTCCTGTGACAAACCTCAGCAGTCTCCAAGAAAATTGCACTAGTGAACCGATTGTCATAGCCTGGAAGTGAACTCGCAATCTTCAGAGAGAGAGGCAGGCAGCATAACTACTTTGCCATGGAAAGTCCCCTTTACTGCTAAATGAGATGATTCATCAGGGACTGGACCCTGGCTCTTTATCATAGTAAATCAGTAAATTTACATAAAAATGATTTATTTAGTTTAAAAATACTGTTTACAAACAACATAAGACAAGGACTATATAACAGATAACAAACGATTAACCTTTACTTACTATGTTATCTAAACCAACACAATAAACAGATGTTGATTAAATCTCTGCACATTGCAAGTTGCCACATTATTTATCTTTCGACCTGAACATAGTAAAAAATCTGGTTAAGCAACAGAACATTTAAACATGTAGAACAGTATACGGCGACGCTGTGAAAATAATATGCATATACTTCTTTTTAAATGTGTGTAAAAGGTCACTTTTTCTTCTTCTTCTTCTTCTTCTTCTTCTTCTTCTTCTTCTTCTTCTTCTTCTTCTTCTTCTTCTTCTTCTTCTTCCTTTACTTCTTATTCTTCTTCTTTTTCCTTTACTTTTTCTTCCTCTTCTTCTTCTTCTTCATCATCTTCTTCCTTTACTACGACTTCTTCTTCTTCTTCCTTTACTACAACTTCTTCTTCTTCTTCTTCTTCTTCTTCTTCTTTTTCTTCTTCTTCTTCTTCTTCTTCTTCTTCCTTTACTACAACTACTACTACTACTACTACTACTACTACTACTACTACTACTACTACTACTACTACTACTACTACTACTACTACTACTTCTTCTTCTTCTTCTTCTTCTTCCTTTATTACTACTACTTCTATTTCTTCTTCTTCTACTTCCTCATGTTCATCTTCTTCTTCCTCATCTTCATAGTAGCTGCAATATTGCATGTCATGATAATCACAAAGTTCATACTAACATCTCAAGCAGCAACATTGACATTACATGCAAATTAGTATAAACAAAGATAAACATAGCACACTATTTAGACATATTCGCTGGTATAGCTAGAGATACTGACAATATACAATATAGTCATATAGTGTACATAAGAACAGGAATGAAACTAGTGGAACAGCAGTACAGCTGCAAAGATAAAATGACTAAATCAATGAAAACAAGAAGTTGAATTAGTAAGGTTTAGTAAAACACAATTTTAAGTGACAAAATGGACGGTAGAGCCTTCATTAGCTCACAAACACACACTGATACATCTACATAAATATATATACAAAAGTTATTTAGCTTATGTTAATGCAATCTACTTGTAATCAGCAAAATGTAAATGTAGCGAATGAAATCATGTCTCTACTTCTGCACTTGATGGCCACTGGGGCATACGACCACAGCCAAGTCTGTGATGGGTGAAGTGGTCAGTACCACACCGGTCATCTTAACTTCCCAAGACATTTAATTGACCCATTTAAGGCTGGATGGACCTGACAGCCCTGGTCAAATTGTTTTTAATCCATCCTAATGTGGCTTAGAACCCATGACTACTGTACCAGCAGTTGGCATCTAGCCACTAAGTACCATGGCTCCTTTAGAGGATTCACTAAAAGTTCGCTCTCTCTAACCCAAGCAATGCACCATGTGGTATCACTCAATGCATGGTGTGTTGTGTCTTTAAAATTTGGTCTGAGTAAACTAAGAAATCTTGCTAGATATTTTAACTAGCAGCATAGTACAAGAACTGACCATAGGTCTTTACCTTGACTATGAGGGAAATATCATAGAGAATTAACATTTTGCATAGTGTTTATTCCTTTTCAATTTAATCATCACTTCAACATACACAAGTATGCCATCCCGCTAAATGTTCAAATAAAAAATCTAGCAAATAGACAATTTCATTTTTCGAACTAAACCAATCACATGCTTGTTTGATTTCTTCATTTTGTTTGTTTTTTAAAGACATGGGAAAAGTCATAATCTTCTGATAATGCCATATCTGGATAAGATTGTGGGTGTATTAGAGTCTCAGTATTCAAATCATTGGCTGCTAGCTGTACAAGCTGTGCATATGATAGCATATCATTTACATCAGCTGGGGGAAGGGGGGCCTCTGTGACAAAGTGGTTACGCTGCCTGCATGGCAACCCAAAGGTCTTGCATGCATTTACTGACTCTTTCATTTGGTTCACGGGCAGAATTTTCTAGGAGACTCCTGGGTGTCGTCCCTGAAATCTCAGAGTTCATCCTATGTGTGATGCTTTCAGCAAGCCTCAGTGTGGAAAGAGCCCAAGTCAAATATTGGATACACCCAGTTCAATGAAGTTGATTCCCTAATCTTTAACACCTTTAAACCTGTATATATGTTGTGTCCTTGAAAGTTATTGAATAGTCCCTGTTCTCCAATGTTTACCTGAGCTTCTACCCAGAATCTTCTAGGACTAAAAGAGTTAAATTACAGGTAGTATCACTACCAGGTAATCTTACCTGTGATCACAGTTAAAATACAGGTAGTATAACTAACCAGATAATCTCACCTGTGATCACCTGCTGGATGGAGAATATCACACACACACACATCGTGATTGTAACTGACTCAGAAAGCATGCTGATGAGGGTGAGGACGGGCAGGCTACGTGCGGAGTGGCTTGCTTCGCTTCGGAGGTCACGGGTGACAAGCATTGCCTGGATCTTTTCTCAAGGGCATGCCGGTGTGCTGGGAAATGAACAGGCAGACAGATTGGCTGGCTCTGCAGAACTTGGTGGAGTATTGATACATGACAAGGCAGACGTGGTTGCGGCCTTGTGGGAGCACATGTACACCTCGAAGGAGCAAATGGATTACCATGTTCTGGCAAGAATGAGACAGCGAGGAGTGACGAGAGGATCTGGCCGACGCTCAATGCTCAGAGGAAAGGCGAGACGGACATATAATCAAATTGCTACTGGTACTATTGGTGTTGGAACTCTTCGCTGGCTGCTGAGGATGGGGACGGAGCGCTTATGGGAATGCCCCGAATGCTGTGATGTCGATTCCTAAATAAATCAATCAATCAATCAACCTGCGATCACAATTGAATTACAGGTAGAATAACTAAAGCAGATAATCTTACCTGTGATCACACTTAAATTACAGGTAGAATAAGTAAAGCAGATGATCTCACCTGTGGTCACAGTTAAATCAGGTAGAATAACTAAAGCAGATGATCTCACCTGTGGTCACAGTTAAATCAGGTAGAATAACAAACACAGATAATCTCACTTGTGACAGCAACTAGATTATGATCAGTGTTACTCAAGTGCTCCTTCAGCAAACTAAAAACACACTACCAGATGTTTCTGCTTAAACATATCACTGCTACCTATTGATTATCAACCCGTAAAGCTGAAATGTAATATAGGGTGTATTTTTAATGACTGTTCAATGTTTGAAAATATTGCCGGTCCAAGTTTTGTGTTCACCCTCTGTAAAGTTCATGCAACATAATAGGTAAATACAAAACTTGGACCGGCAATATTTTCAAACACTGCACAGTCATTAAAAATACATGCTGTACATCCCTGACTAAGCAGAAAACAATAACAGCAGTACCAAAGAATTCAAGTCTTTCTTTCAAAATATAACGCTTGAAAATAGTAACTGAAATTTAAAGCTCGTTACATTCATGTTATGCTTTTCAATACTATTATCATCATCATGTGACTTACCAGATGGTATTAGTGTTTATTTCTTTCCACAGATCTTGCTCCAGAGTGTTCTGGATTAATTTTGCTGATGACATTCTTCCATGTCACTGTCTCAGTCCATCCAGCATCATTTCTCTTGGTCTGCCTCTGCCTCTTTTCCTACTGATCTTTCCAGTTGTCACGATATTCTCCATTGCCTTTTTTCTCATCACATGACCAAAGAACGCTATTTGTTTCTTTCTTATAGTTATGTATAATGTTCTAGTTTCATTAGCCTCTTCCAGGCAATCGGCGTTAGTTACCCTGACAGTCCAGGCATTTGCAACATTCATCTCAGAAATAACATCTCCATTGCTTCCAATACTACATTGATGTAATACATTGTTAGAAAGGAAATATGTAAAAAGTATAACTGGGTACACAGTGAAACAAAAGTTGCCATCCATGGAACCTTTATCTGATATGAAAATAATGAAAGTGATGATAAGAAAATGTGACATTTTTATAAAGCCCTGAGTTGATTAGAAACAATTAAATTGGTGGTAGAAGAAACAAAGATAATCTGCCAAAGAAATGGTAACATGGATATGCTGTTATAAGTGCAAGACAAGAAATATATTCATGAAACAAACTGATTTGTCTTATATATACATTGTTCGTATTAAAGGTACAGATATCTATAACAAGAACTAAGCATCTTTCAAGGTAACGAACAGCTATCATAGAGACATCGATTAAACAGAGTTACAAAAATACTTCATGGTTACAGATAAAGTTGACAGTAAATGGGATTTTCTCACATGTGTTTCTTGATTTTTCTGACTTTTTGAGTTTTCATAAATAGTTGGAGTGTAAAGACACTAATTTCCACAATATTATTTTCAATCTAAAGTTAAAATGTAAAGATAATTATTTCCACAATATTATTTTCAATCTATAGTTGAAATGTAAAGTTAGTTATTTCCACGACATTGTTTTCAAAACTACATTAATCTAATACATTGTTAGAAAGGAAACATTTGCAAAGTATACTTATATAACCAGTGAGGCAATGAAACAAAGATTTACAAAAGATACCATCCATGTTTACTGGCTCCCCATTACTGGCACCAAATGCTAGCTTCCCAGACTATACCCATTACTGACACCAAATACTAGCTCTCCAGTCTATGCCCATTACAGGCACCAAATACTAGCTCCCCAGTCTATACCCATTATTGGCACCAAATACTAGCTCTCCAGTCTATACCCATTATTGGCACCAAATACTAGCTCTCCAGTCTATACCCATTACAGGCACCAAATACTAGCTCCCCAGTCTATACCCATTATTGGCACCAAATACAAGCTCTCCAGTCTATACCCATTACTGGCACCAAATACTAGCTATAGTCTATACCCGTTACTGGCACCAAATACTAGCTCCCCGGTCTTTACCCATTACTGGCACCAAATACTAGCTCCCCGGTCTTTACCCATTACTGGCACCAAATACTAGCTCCCCAGTCTATACCCATTACTGGCACCAAATACTAGCTCCCCGGTCTATACCCATTACTGGCACCAAATACTAGCTTTCCAGTCTATACAAGTTAACAGTTACAGATATATTTTGCAGAGTTACAGGTTTCCAACAAAGTTACCTAAATGATCACTTGGGTTACAAACATACAAGATCTGTTCAAAAAGTATCAGAGCTTTGGCCTGGAAAAACACAATTACTAAGCTGCAGGTCTGAAAAACTCATCCCTCTTAAACTACTGTCCTTAAGACTGAACATTTATCCCAACAGTCCAGGCACTGTTGGAAGTATTTTGGAATACAATGTGGCTGTTCCATTCTATTTAATGCCTTTTCATGACACGCATCTGGTCCCTTTTTGTGGCATTATCAGATTGCAGAATAACCAAAATTCACAAGGAGCCGTAGGGAGGCTTTTGAACGAAGAGGAATAATGTGTGGCCAAGGAAGTCTGATTCAGATGCAAAGAATGGGCAGATGTGTTGTCATAATGGAGCTGCCAAGTTCCTATTGCCCACAGGACTGTTTGTTCACACTGCACAGCACTGCAAAGGCAATGAATGACCTCTAGGTAGTACTCTTGCTTTGGCCTTGTGGTGCATACTCGTGATGAACCACCTGACAGGAGTCAAAGTAAGCAGTCAACATGACTTTGATGCGCACCTGCCATGCCTTTTCTTGGCCTTGGAAATGATGGATGGACATCTCCACTGTCACACCTGTACATTGGTTTCTGGGTCATACTTACAAAC
This sequence comes from Cepaea hortensis, assembly GCA_963921405.1. NCBI lineage: Eukaryota > Metazoa > Mollusca > Gastropoda > Stylommatophora > Helicidae > Cepaea > Cepaea hortensis. The sequence goes on along the minus strand of OY992888.1, from coordinate 15,187,803 downwards.
CGGTTCTCATCACCGGTGATCACGGTGTTCCGTGTGTAGGGTCCCTGTTTGAACAGTCCAGAATCTCATGACAGCTTCCAGATGGAGCTGCTTCTCTACAATCATTAACAGTTTCGGCACAAATTGCACAGACACTCTGCATGGACATGTGGCACCTTGACACCTTGACAGATGACAATTATTGTGCTTTAAAAACAGGAATAATAACCTCTCCACAGCACAAGGCCTAGACTGAATTGTAGAGACCATGTGTTTCCCATTCAGTATGATATCTCTCTCAGCCTACGTAGTTTATTCCAAAGGAAAGGTAACAAAAATACATCTGGAATAAGACAAGCTTCAGAAGCTGCCGGATCAGAAAAGCAATGCTTTTACTATCCACCCGTCAGAGCTTCCATCCTTGACCAAAGCTTTAGGTTGCATTCCCTCACACCAGGATACAGCTTGTATCCTCCCAATTGCCCTCCTTCCCCTGAAGCCGTTGGCACAATGTGGGGTATCAGGTTTGGTGAGCACAGCCCAATATTCAGCACTAACAGAAAGTAAGTAGTACTGTCTACAGTCATACGGTAGCTCAGTCATAGACTTGACTAACCCACATGGACATATTACCCTTCAAATTAAAGTGTACAGAGCCAATGCTTATTCCCACTTTGTCCTCAAATTCTCAGATGATGGCATACTGGTTTTGCATGTCCAAAGTCTGTCCTTGGTCAATGACTTTGTCATTTTGGCTTGCTTAGTGTCGACTAGAACATGGCCCACTCTCCACCTCCACTAATGTACAGCCATTGTGAAAGTGAGTGTACTACTTTTTAATTTACGTCATACTCATGGCAGTGCTGCTGAAAGCCTTTTGAATCTTCTGAATTGTCTCCAATTGAGTATCCCTGAGCTTTATGCAAAATTTGATGCAATCCACTGTTAATGTCATTCCTATCATTTCAAGACAAATGAAAATCTGATGGGTGTTCACTACACTCACTCACTCACTCACTTACAGGCTGACTGCCAGCGACGTACACTCTCTGTGGGCAGGAAATAATGCATGCATGGAATTGAAGGTTTCCTACACATTCCCCAGGGTAGACACCTCAAGGGCTTCATTTCTTTCCTCGAGAAAAAGTCAGATCTGATATTTTTAAACAGACCTTGTATTTCACAGAGTTACAAACATATTTTATAGTTGTAAATAAATTTCAGAGACTCAGTTCTTTGACAGAGTTGTGAATTACGTGTCTGACTGTTCAGTTGCCATGTCGCTCCTGAAGGTTACAGAGGAAAAATTATAAAATAACAAGTAAGTTGTAAAATTATAAAACTTTAAAAATTATGAAGGAAGAATTATAAAACAACTGAAAATAGTGTAAGTGAGGAGAATTATAAAATACCTGAAAACAGTATAATGAGAGAAGAATGATAAAACAACTGAAAATAATTTGAAGGAAGAATTATAACATGCAAGCAGTATCATGTGGGCATTACAAATAACATGAAAACAATACAATGAAAGAATGATAAACCAACATGCAAACAGTATCATGAGAGAAGTATCATGAAAATGCTTCTGTTATGATCTTTTCTATCATTGCATTCATAAGTAGCCCGCATACTATGTAATAATCTTTTCTGTTATCATCTTTCTGTCTCTAAACTCATAAGTTGCTTAATACCATATCATGTTAATATTTATTTGCTATCATCTTTTCTGTTATAATCTTTTCTGTTATAATCTTTTCTGTTATTATCTTTTTTGTTATCATCTTTTTTGTTGTAATTGTTATTATCTTTTCTGCTATCATCTTTTCTGTTATTTTTTTGTTGTTGTTGTTATCATCTTAACTTCTATCCACATTGCTGTCTCAACCTTGTTGTCATATTTTCTTTATTAAAACCGATAAGCTACTTCAACCATGTTATCATCTTTTCTTTCTCAATATTTATAGGCTGCTTGATACCATTTCACTATCTTTTCTATCCCTACCCTCATAGCTGTTTCAACCACGTTATCATCTTTTTAACTACAACCTTTCTAGCTTCTCCAACCATATTATCATCATTTTAACCCCTACATTCATAGCTGTTTCAACCATAATACCATCACTGTAACTCCTACCTTCATATCTGCTTCAACCATATTACCATCACTTTAACTCCTATTTTCATAACTATTTCAACCATATTACCATCATTCTCATTCTACCTTCATAGTTGTTTTAACCATATTATCATCTTGACAACTCTTACCTTCATAGCTGTTTCAACCATAGTATTAACATTTCATCTCTGACCTTCATAGCTGTTTCAACCATAGTATCAACATTTCAACACCTACCTTCATAGCTGCCTCAATTACATTACCATCTTTGCTTTCTCAACACTTAAAGGCTACTGGACACTATATCATCTCTTCTTTGCCCTGCGCTGTCAGTGGACTGTCCAGTTCCTGATCTATCCAACCCCATCTGACGCTCCAGCTTACTTTTATTTGATCTCACCGACCCTTTCTTAATTATCCCCCCATCCTTGTCTAGCATGGGATGAGACTCAACCCCTTCTGCCTCATCATCTTCAAACACTGAATCCAGAGGTGAAGTTATTGAAAATGGAGACATAGGGGAGGACTCATCCTTAGCACCGAGTGGATCAAACGTGCCCAGCCGACCAGAGTTCCCAAAGTCAACCGTCGCTGCATGACGTGGTACACCTTTTGATGTTTGGTGGGTACGCTCTTCGCGGACCTGGGCATTTTCTTCTGACCACGAATTCCTCCTTGGAAGTTTCTGGTCACGGTCCAGGGTAATCAGACGTGCCAGTCTCTTGTTCTTGTGACTCTTCTTGCGGATTTCTGTTTGTATGTCATCCGTAGAGGTCAGGTTCTTGTCATACTTGGAGACAACCTGTTAAAACAGGAAATAGAGTAAAATCATCTACAGAAAGACAAAGTCAAAATGGTTTAAATTCAAGTTAGTTGCATATCCTTTACAGGACGTAGTAGTCAACCACAGCATTTTTTTTTGGCTGTTCGTGATTCCTGGGCAAGTTTACATTCACTAGTTTCCCATTGCTTTCTTAAGACCAGCACCCATACCATTTCATAAAAACCAACATAAGGCGGTCTGCTGCCAAATCGCCCACAGCTGTGTTTCGAACGCAGGTATGCGGGATTACAAACTGCATCCGTAACCCCTTCACCACGGTGTCAGAGTCCACAGTACGGCAGTGATGCAGGGACATCGTTACGCCGCCAGGTGACTCAGTCCCTAGCAGGGATGAAGGAACTTCGTTACGCCGCCAGGCGAATGGTAGTCACCTGCCTGCGAAGTTGCCGGCTGGCGAGACGGCCAGCGGTCACACCAAGGACGCACGCATGTCTCGTGAAGCCACCTCAGGTGAGGAGGCGAGTTCCAAACCATAGGCAGACAGCTCTGAGACGTGGACTGAACAGGACGCATGTTGCGAGAAAGGTTTCTGTGGCCGAATGTCGAGTGCCTGGACATCTTGAGAGTCAGACTGTGTGCTGTATGGTGGATGTAAGTGTATTGAAGTATCCAGTATATATTGTTGTGATCATCGTACTGTATATGATCTGTAATTAAATCCGTTAAACGTTGTGTCGTTGAGTATTGAGTCAAATCACGTTGTACTTGTACTGTCCCACATGTGTTAGGTAGCGAGCCAGGTGTAAGACCCTGACATGTGTGGACGTGGGGGAAATCGTCCAGCTTTGAAATGAACGTATTTATGTGATAAATTATTAGAACTAGAGGTTGTGAACTTAGAATTTTTGTTAAAATTGTTTGTACATGTAAAAGTGATCATGGAAGGCTCATTTTGAATTATTGCTACATTGTTTAAACATGGAGACTAGTTGTAAACGTACAGTGCATTCATATTGTTTGATCGTGTAAACGTGTAAAACATTCGTGATTGTCAAATTTTTGTCACCGTTTTGACCTTGTCAACATTGTGATCTTGTCGCCATTGTGACCTTGTCGCCATCTTGTAAACTTGATGTCTATGTCCTTACTGAATGTCATCTTGATGTAAGTGATGTGTCATCAATGTTAGAGCGTGTTGAGATACATTTAGATTGTCTTTGTGAGTTGAGTTTGTGGAAAGCAGAGAGTTTTGAGAAAAAGTAACTTGTGTTGGGAAAAAAAAATTGTTGACAGACAAACTTACGACATACAATTACACTCAACGCCATACAAACCTACTCAATACTTAGTGACAAGCAGGCACACACCAACAAATAGACGCTAATTTATTTCCTCCAAAACAAAGCAGGTTTTTCCGTACCATCCGAAACCGTGCGCGTAGAGGTCATTTGTGATTCGAAGTAACGACCCTACAGTTTCCTAGCCCGATTTCCAACCATTCTTCACCGCATCCAGGGCACTTGAGTATATTTTTCTTTCCATTTACTTTAAGGATGCAATTTTAGGCACAGATTGCATATAGAAAAATTGTAAATTGTTTAGTGTACTAACCACTTATAACTAATTGTGTGGCTGGTATTACTTTGACATTTTTCATCATGTCTTCATTATTTGATTTCATTGATATGGGGTTAAAGTTGAAGTTAACAGGTGATGAGTTAACAAAATGGAGTGAGAACAAATACGCTGAATACCTACTAGTACATGAGAAAGCTAATGAACGCGATGAAAGAGCAGCTGAAAGGGCTGCCAAGCAATTAGAGGCAGATACAGCCTTAAAGCATGCAGAAATGGCTGCAAAGACAAAGCAAGCTGAGATAGATAGTGAACTCAAGAAAGCAGAAATAGCCGCTCAGAGTAAGAGAGAAGAACTAGAGTTACAGTTAAAGTTAAAACAACTAGATACTGAGACTGCTATCAATAAAGAGTATAAGAAATCTGAAAGACTGGAGAAAGAAAACCAGTACAAGAAAATATTATACCTCGGGTGACTGCATTACAGCCTTTACCCAAAATTTTGAAACTTTAATGGACCATTACCAAGTTCCACTGTCTGAATGGAATATTGTGTATATGAGGAGTTTATCAGGGGAACCTCTTAAAGTCATTGAGACTATTCCCAAAGACCTCAGAAAAGACTACCATTATCTTAAATCAAAGATAATGGCACATTTCATGTTAGATGAAGCAGGTTACAGAGAACAGTTCAGCAAGTTGAGCCCAAAACCGACTCAAACGTTCTCTGACTACCTCTGCTTAGTCCGAGATATATTCACCAAATGGACTTCAGCAGCCAAAATTGACAGAAATTATGATAGATTAGAAGATCTAATCATCAGAGACAAAATAATTTCATCCATTCCACCAAAATTTTCCAAATTTTTGCAGGTGAATGAATGCACTAGTATAGATGAGATTGATAGACGGGGTACGGCGTATTACACTGCCAACAAACACTGTTTTGTGACTGAATCTACGGACATTGATTTTGTAGCTGCGGCTAATTTTGACAAACCCTATAGTAGGCAGAAACCTCATAGGCCTACCTCTGAGAAATTTAAGCACTGTATTCATTGTAAATTTTCACATCAACAAAATGAAATGTGCGATAAAAACCCAAAATATGATATTTATCTACGAGATATGATAAACAGACGAGATCATGAGCGTAGATCTTTCAGGTCTGTGCGTAAATGTTATCTTTGTAAAGCGCATGGACACCATCGCAAGGATTGTAAAGGTAGACAAATGATCAACGAGGCAAATGCCGCCTTGTCAAACAGTTCAGAGTCAGAAGAAGAAGAATCAGAGAAACATCCTGTGAACTCAGCACAGACTTTTGACATGTATAACACTTTATGTACTGTTTGTAACACCTTCTATGAAGATGGTATTTTAACGTGTGGTCACGCCATCCCTATTGCCAATGAAGAAGCTAATTTGGTAGTAAATTCAAAAGGCAAGATAATCGTCCATCACGGATATGTGAACGGCAAGTCTGCTACAGTTCTTCGAGATACCGGCAGTTCACTTATTGGCCTTAAGAGAACGTTCATAATGCCTACAGACTATACAGGCAGTCACGTAACATGCAGAACATTCTCAGGCAATATTGAGAGATACCCATTAGCATGGGCATATATTCAAACACCTTTCCTCACTGGGAAAGTAAAGTGCGCTGCGTTAACAAGCCCAGTGTGTGATGTAATAATTGGAAATTTGCCAGAGGTGAATGATAAACCTCATGACATAACATCTGTGTGTAGTGATGATAACATAACATCACCATCCAATGTCATCATTGATAATGTCACACCACCTATTGAACGTATGGTAGCTAATGTAGCACTAAGTTCTCATCATATCATTGATAACATTGTTTCATCACCATCTGACATCATTGATTGTGTGAACGCAGTAACCAGATCTACTGCTAGAGTGCAAGATGAAAGTAATCAAACTGAGGCTATTCAGTCACTTAGCCCAGTATCACTACCTACTAACACCATAAAGGAAACTTTTGTAACAGCTCAAAAGGCTGACCCTTCATTGGTAAAATATTTTAATCTGATCGGCCAAAAGCCAAAGGTAACCAAGAATGCAAAATGGCATTTTGCTTTGAAGAATGATATCCTCACCAGGTATTATACAAGAGGTGACAACACCACTGAGCAAACTGTTTTGCCAACTAGTTATCGTAAGCAAGCCTTACATCTTGCCCACGATATACCTCTTGCAGGGCATATGGCATATGTTAAGACCAGATCTAGATTATTAACACAGTTTCATTGGCCCAAATTTTGCAATGACATTAAAGAATATTGCAAAAGTTGTAACACCTGCCAGAAACTGATAAAAAAAGGTAAACACCCACAGGCAAAGTTGCAAGTCACTGACTTAGCCAGTCGACCTTTTGAAAAACTATCTGTTGACATAGTGGGCCCTCTCAATCATACAACAACTAAAGGGAATAAATATATTCTAACTGTCGTTGATCAATGTAGTCGCTGGCCGGAAGCTATTCCGCTAAAGAACATAACTGCCAATGATATAATGGAAGTATTCTTCCATATTTTTTCTCGGATAGGATTTCCAGACACTATCCAATCTGATAGGGGTACTCAGTTTATCGCCGCATCTACCCAAGCTTTCACCAGAATGTTGGGAGTGAAGCAATGTTTCAATTCACCGTACCATCCTCACTCAAGTGGAATCGTGGAAAAGTTTAACGGCGATCTGAAGCACATGCTTGCAAAAGTCACGCAAGAACACCCTAATAACTGGGATGTATATCTACCAGCTATTCTTTTTGCTTATCGCGAGGTACCACATTCTAGTACCGGTTTCTCTCCTTTTGAACTTATTTATGGTGCCAAACCACGTGGCCCATTGATTATTTATCACCAAATGTTAACTGAATCTACTCCACTACTTGAACCCATATCATCATACGTATATGTTACATCATTGCGTGAAAGAATCATCAAATCATGTACGATGGCAAAGAATGCACTAAAATTATCTGGTGCTACTTATAGACAGTATACATGAACTCTGTAACTCTAGCAGGAGTCTCCGAGAAAATTGCATTTGCGAACCGAATGATGGAGTTGGGAATCAAACCCACAATGACCCGGGAAGGTAACCCGGTCAACAAATGCCTGAAGAAGTTGGATGTGTCGGCTGAAAGGTTCAAATATCGCAGCTGTGCTATAAACAGGCACAACGCAATTATGTCTAAAACAACATTCCAGACAAACACAGAAGAAGAAGAAGAAGAAGAAGAAGAAGAAGAAGAAGAAGAAGAAGAAGAAGAAGAAGAAGAAGAAGAAGAAGAAGAAGAAGAAGAAGAAGAAGAAGAAGAAGAAGAAGAAGAAACCCACAACGTTTGGAGCACAAGACAGGTAGCTTAACCATTTGGCTACAGAGACCCCTACAAAAGACTGGCCCATACTTCTTCTTGCAATGGCATCTTTGATTAGTACAGTGTCAGGTGAAGGCCTATGTATCTGACAGGTTTAGCACACTTAAACTTTCTCTTCTGACCACGACGTAGGGGGTTCATTTTACATGCCAGTCAGTTGGACCTACGTTGACTTCTTATCCTTGATTCAGGGATGTAGATTACAAGTACCACCAAAGTCGGATGATCAAGCTTGTACGCATATCATCAGCATCATCAAGTGCCCTGCCAGCTGGCATAGGCGTTCATGGCTCTCCACAGATCTCAGTCTTTGGTGTTCTGGATCAACTCTGCTGATGATATTCCTCCATGCCACCGTCTCAATCCATCCAGCATCATTTCTCTTGGTCTGCCTCTGCCTCTCTTCCCTTCGATCTTTCCAGTTGTCACGATGTTCTCCAATGTCTCTCTTCTCATCACATGACCAAAGAAAGCTGTTTGTCTCTGTCTTATTGTTGTATATAATGTTCTAGTTTCATTAGCCTGTATCAGGCAGTCGTTGTTAGTTACTCGGGCAGTCCAAGGAATTTGCAGCATTTGTCTCAGGAACCACGTCTCTGTTAACTTCTAATTTCTTCTTAATTTGTTCATTTACATTCCAAAATTCATTGCCATACGGCAAAACTGGTTCTACATAGCATTTCAGCACTCTCTTTCTTACATTCATTGATAGTAACGTATTGCATAAGATACTCTTCTTTTTCTGAAATGCGGCTTTTGCCTGTCCTATTCTGCTCTTAATCTCTGTTGTACATCTTCCATCTGATGTTATAAATGCCCCTAGGTATTTAAAATTATCCACTTGGTTAAGAATTTTCCCTTCTATTTCTATGTCACATTTTGGTGTCACCATTTTCTTTGATATCACCATTGTTACTGTTTTCTTAATATTCAAGGAGAGTCCTTTCCTTGCACTCTCTGTTACTACAATGTCCAGCAATTGTTGTAGGTCTGTTGAATTATCTGCCACCAATGCTGTGTCATCTGCATAGCGTTTGCATATGCATAGCATATGGATGGCTCAGGCAGAGGATACGATCAGACAGGTGTGCCCCCTGGAGAACATTAGGCAAGGAGAGGAGTGGGTCAGAGTGCCAGCGGAGTGTCAGACTTGTGCAGAGTTATAATCACATTAAGCCGGGAGTGCAGGGAGTGGCCAGCAGGGGCCACGGAAATGGAAATCCAGCAACTAATTCAGGACAATTCTCACTCGGGTGATGTGATTATCAGATGGTTCGGTGTCAAGAGGTGAGAAAAGTGGCTGGGGGTTCATAGCCAAAGCCAATGGTCGACGTTTGGGGCAGGAGAGCCTGGCATATGATACCACAACATCCAGCTTAAGAATGGAGGTGGAGGCGGTCAGTGCGGCTCTCCGCTGGATGGAGAATACGACACACACACACATCGTGATTGTAACTGACTCAGAAAGCATGCTGACGAGGGTGAGGACGGGCAGGCTTCGTGCGGAGTGGCTTGTTTCACTTCGGAAGACAAGCATCGCCTGGATCTTTTCTCCAGGGCATGCCGGTGTGCTGGGAAATGAACAGGCGGACAGATTGGCTGGCTCTGCAGAACTTGGTGGAGTATTGATACATGACAAGGCAGACGTGGTTGCGGCCTTGTGGGAGCACGTGCACACCTCGGAGGAGCAAATGGATTACTCTATGGTCTGGCAAGAATGAGACAGCGAGGAGTGACGAGGGGATCTGGCTGACGCTCAACGCTCAGAGGAAAGGCGAGACGGACATATAATCAGATTGCTACTGGTACTATTAGTGTTGGAACTCTTCGCTGGCTGCTGAGGATGGGGACGGAGCGCTTATGGGAATGCCCTGAATGCTGTGATGTCGATTCCTAAATCAATCAATCAATCAATCAATCTGCATAGCGTATATTATTTATATTATAACCCCCATTTCTTTGATCTCTCTCATTATTACTTCGCTATATAGGGAGAAAAGAACTGGTGACTAGACACACCCCTGTCGTACTCCTAGCTTTATCGGTTCGTAACTACCCTCTTTTTTTACCCTTTTTAATTGCTGCTACTTGGTTCCAGTAAATATTCTTTATTATTCTTAAATCTTTCCCATCAATGTTGATATCTTTCAACATTTTAATCAGTTCATCATGTTTTACTTTATCAAATGCCTTAGTATGGTTTATGAGGTTAATTGTACGAAAATTTTCACATTCAATTGCTCCTGGTCTTTTTGGTATAGCTATAAATACAGATTTCAGCATAGCACTGGGTAAATATCCACTGCTGTAAATATCATTCATCATTTTGGTTAATATATCTACTCCAAATTATCCAAATACTCCTAATTCTTCTATTGTGATTTTATCTGGCCCAGCTGTTTTTCCTTTCTTCATATGTTTTACAGCGTCAGCGACTTCTTCCTTTAGAATAGGTGGACCTTCTAAGTTACTTTCTTCTGTCAATTCTTCCCTTTCTCCATCATATAATTCTCTTATATACTCATTCCACCTCTTCCTTTTAGCATCTTCCTCCAATAATATCTATCCTGTTTTTAATTTCAAACACCCTGTATTTATTCTTATTTTTCTTCCCATGAGCTCACTGATTTGTCTGTGCATATTTTTTGTGTCACATATCATGATCTATAAATGCATGGATCAATTCACATGCTGATACCCTACCATGCCTTGATACAAGGCTGTCAAGTGTTTTTTTACTTTCTCTATCTTTCTTTCCATAAATCTTTCCAGTTGTGACAACATGTTTTAGTTTTGTCTTCTCATAATGTGGCCAAAAACGATGACTGTCTCTTTCTGATGTTTGTGCTAAGTTGTCTTTGTGCTCCAGCCTTTTCAAAACATTTACATTACTCATTTTGGCTCTCCAAGGGATTTTCAGCACTCTTCTATAAAACAGGAAGAAAGAAAGAAAGAAAGAAAGAAAGAAAGAAAGAAAGAAAGAAAGAAAGAAAGAAAGAAAGAAAGAAAGAAAGAAAGAAAAAGAGAGAGAGAGAGAGAGAGAGAGAGAGAGAGAGAGAGAGAGAGAGAGAGAGAGAGAGAGAGAGAGAGAGAGAGAGAGAGAGACAGACAGACAGAAAGACAGAAAGAAATGTTTCATATAACTCACAACACCTACCATTCTTCTATTCCTCTGAGACCGTAGCAAATAGCGGAGACCTTTTGCATCGATGTCAAGTTCATTATCCAGTGACTTGCTCCGTCTCCCACGCAACAATACACCTGTTGACACAAACATTTCTGGACTGTACTCTCACATGTTATTTACAATACAACAGAGGAAAGGATTGCTGGTGCTGGAAAGACGCATACTGTAAAACCTTGATAACAGCATAACCAGAAAGTTCCTTGTCTAGAACTCACAGGGCCACTGGCATAGATGGAGACCTAACAAACACAGGGAGTCTTCATGGCGAGGTGGTCAAGCCATTTGACTCGGGCTCCAAAGGTTGTGGGTTCGATTCCAGGCCGCGTTCTTCAGTTCACGAGTGAAATATTTTGAAGACTCCTGTGGGTCATCGTTAGAGCTACGGAGTTCATGCTTTGTGCGACGCTTTCCGCGCTGTGGAAAGAGACCGAGCCATATGGGAAAACCCGGTGTGATTAAGTCGACTGTGTCGACTTTCAAGCGACTTTTAGTGAGACCTAAAAACACATGGAGAAGTGAAATAGAGATGAATAATATGGGGAGGATATAAAGGAAGACACAGGAAGTAGAGGAGTGGGTTGACTGAGGGTGTTTGTTCCAACAGGGGATAAAGAAAAAGAAGAAGAATGAGAAGAGGAAAAGGACAAGGGGAAGGAGGAGTAGGATGAGAGCTGTTCCTTCTGGACACTGGGGTGGAAGAGGCTGTAGACACTGACATACTTAAAACTCATGGAGGAAACATTACCAACCCAGATCTACTTCTAGCCCATTCGGGTGTGCTGGGCTGAATCAAGATCTGGTTAAGCAGATGTAAAGTTCCAGTACCGGTCCTGCACACCCAGTTGTTTTCTGAGCTTGGAGAGGGGAAGGAGAACTCTGAGAAGTCTCTATGGAGATTAAATCTTGGTATCACATGTAGGAGAACAGTCTCTGTGAAGGTTAAATCTTGGTATCAAATGTAGGAGAACATTCTCCAGACCCACCTCACTGAGATGGATGCATGCCCCCTTTTTTTCAAGACTCAAAAGACCTGAGCAGCAATGCATCAGACATAAAAGTGAACAGATGGTCTTGCAATGGATTTATCAGCCAACCAACAAAATAACAGAGCTGGGCTACAGTAGTGGCTAGTTCACAGATTTCATGACACATCATATGGCTGTTGGCATGTACAGGGTACATATAAGAAGGGACAATGTGTGATCTGTTAGGCAAACAGACATATATGTGTCAGGGTGCGGGTTTGGTATGAACGGAATTCACACCTGCACGAGTGTTTGTTAGAATGTGAAACAGGGTTTGTGAGTGTCAGGAAGAGAGAACTCTCGGGTTTAAACTGGGAGTACAGGTTAAGACACGGTCCAGGTTGGACGTGTTTAACAAGTGCGAGAATGGCATCCGTCTAGTGCCTTATGTACAATAGATTTTAAGTGTGAGTGATAGTTGTGGTGTTTATGTTAGGTAAGAATAACTGTGTAGCTAAATGCAAATGAAGATTTAATTGTAAATGTGAAGCCGCGGAATAAATGATGGAAACCAGCATTGACTTTTTTACGTACTACATTCAGATCTGTGACGTCGGTGCGTGAGCCGGAGAGAACGGGTAACTTGTAAACGTGGACAAGTAGCCAAAGTCAGGAAGGTAAAGTGTTTAGAAGAGAGCAACTCATGGCGCACAGAACTTTAGATATTCAAATGCGGAGCACAAACGCATCGCCATGAGTGAATGCCAGCCATGGATTGAACTTGCTAATAGAATGACAACAAACAGAAGCGAGAATAAGCAACGGCCGAAAGTTAGGTCCATGACAACTTAAAGTGTTTGTGCTCCGTATTTGACAATTTGAATGGTACAAGCTACAACTTATGGAGACAAGAGGCCTGCAGAGGGATGGGATAGGTGGTAACTTAATCATCTAGTTCCCCTCTCTGAATGTTTTAGCCTTTTACCCTCCTTACGCTCTCTGGAGGAGTGCACACCAGGGTATTGACTCAGGGTGTCTTTTTCCCTGCCATGTGTTCAAACCCTGTTTCGAGACATTCGAAAGTCTGGTTGGTGGGTTGCATGTATATTTGTATAGAAAAACATGTAGTCTATGACATAAACAGACATGGAGAGAGGATATACATGCAATCTATTACATAAACAAACAGAAATGTGGAGGGGATATACATGCAATCTATTACATAAACAAACAGAAATGTGGAGGGGATATACATGCAATCTATTACATAAACAAACAGAAATGTGGAGGGGATATACATGCAATCTATTACATAAACAAACAGAAATGTGGAGGGGATATACATGCAATCTATTACATAAACAAACAGAAATGTGGAGGGGATATACATGCAATCTATTACATAAACAAACAGAAATGTGGAGGGGATATACATGCAATCTATTACATAAACAAACAGAAATGTGGAGGGGATATACATGCAATCTATTACATAAACAAACAGAAATGTGGAGGGGATATAATGCAATCTATTACATAAACAAACAGAAATGTGGAGGGGATATACATGCAATCTATTACATAAACAAACAGAAATGTGGAGGGGATATACATGCAATCTATTACATAAACAAACAGAAATGTGGAGGGGATATACATGCAATCTATTACATAAACAAACAGAAATGTGGAGGGGATATACATGCAATCTATTACATAAACAAACAGAAATGTGGAGGGGATATACATGCAATCTATTACATAAACAAACAGAAATGTGGAGGGGATATACATGCAATCTATTACATAAACAAACAGAAATGTGGAGGGGATATACATGCAATCTATTACATAAACAAACAGAAATGTGGAGGGGATATACATGCAATCTATTACATAAACAAAGAGAAATGTGGAGGGGATATACATGCAATCTATTACATAAACAAAGAGAAATGTGGAGGGGATATACATGCAATCTATTACATAAACAAACAGAAATGTGGAGGGGATATACATGCAATCTATTACATAAACAAACAGAAATGTGGAGGGGATATACATGCAATCTATTACATAAACAAACAGAAATGTGGAGGGGATATACATGCAATCTATTACATAAACAAACAGAAATGTGGAGGGGATATACATGCAATCTATTACATAAACAAACAGAAATGTGGAGGGGATATACATGCAATCTATTACATAAACAAACAGAAATGTGGAGGGGATATAATGCAATCTATTACATAAACAAACAGAAATGTGGAGGGGATATACATGCAATCTATTACATAAACAAACAGAAATGTGGAGGGGATATACATGCAATCTATTACATAAACAAACAGAAATGTGGAGGGGATATACATGCAATCTATTACATAAACAAACAGAAATGTGGAGGGGATATACATGCAATCTATTACATAAACAAACAGAAATGTGGAGGGGATATACATGCAATCTATTACATAAACAAACAGAAATGTGGAGGGGATATACATGCAATCTATTACATAAACAAACAGAAATGTGGAGGGGATATACATGCAATCTATTACATAAACAAACAGAAATGTGGAGGGGATATACATGCAATCTATTACATAAACAAACAGAAATGTGGAGGGGATATACATGCAATCTATTACATAAACAAACAGAAATGTGGAGGGGATATACATGCAATCTATTACATAAACAAACAGAAATGTGGAGGGGATATACATGCAATCTATTACATAAACAAACAGAAATGTGGAGGGGATATACATGCAATCTATTACATAAACAAAGAGAAATGTGGAGGGGATATACATGCAATCTATTACATAAACAAACAGAAATGTGGAGGGGATATAATGCAATCTATTACATAAACAAACAGAAATGTGGAGGGGATATACATGCAATCTATTACATAAACAAACAGAAATGTGGAGGGGATATAATGCAATCTATTACATAAAAAAACAGAAATGTGGAGGGGATATACATGCAATCTATTACATAAACAAACAGAAATGTGGAGGGGATATACATGCAATCTATTACATAAACAAACAGAAATGTGGAGGGGATATACATGCAATCTATTACATAAACAAACAGAAATGTGGAGGGGATATACATGCAATCTATTACATAAACAAACAGAAATGTGGAGGGGATATACATGCAATCTATTACATAAACAAACAGAAATGTGGAGGGGATATACATGCAATCTATTACATAAACAAACAGAAATGTGGAGGGGATATACATGCAATCTATTACATAAACAAACAGAAATGTGGAGGGGATATACATGCAATCTATTACATAAACAAACAGAAATGTGGAGGGGATATACATGCAATCTATTACATAAACAAACAGAAATGTGGAGGGGATATAATGCAATCTATTACATAAACAAACAGAAATGTGGAGGGGATATCCATGCAATCTATTACATAAACAAAGAGAAATGTGGAGGGGATATCCATGCAATAGATTACATAAACAAACAGAAATGTGGAGGGGATATAATGCAATCTATTACATAAACAAACAGAAATGTGGAGGGGATATACATGCAATCTATTACATAAACAAACAGAAATGTGGAGGGGATATAAGCCCAGTACAACACAACAGCTGATGAATACTTGCATGTATCACCACACAGTTTGGGCCAAACAACTAAGTCCAGTACAACACAATAGTTGATTAACACTTGCATGTATCACTACACA
This sequence comes from Cepaea hortensis, assembly GCA_963921405.1. Taxonomy (NCBI): domain Eukaryota; kingdom Metazoa; phylum Mollusca; class Gastropoda; order Stylommatophora; family Helicidae; genus Cepaea; species Cepaea hortensis. The sequence continues at coordinate 15,172,036 of OY992888.1, read as the reverse complement.
GTTTGGGCCAAACACCATAAGCCCAGTACAACACAATAGTTGATGAACCCTTGCATGTATCACCACACAGTTTGGGCCAAACAACATAAGTCCAGTACAACACAATAGTTGATTAACACTTGCATGTATCACTACACAGTTTGGGCCAAACACTATAAGCCCAGTACAACACAATAGTTGATGAACACTTGCATGTATCACCACACAGTTTGGGCCAAACAACATAAGCCCAGTACAACACAATAGTTAATGAACACTTGCATGTATCACCACACAGTTTGGGCCAAACACCATAAGCACAGTATAACACAATAGTTGATGAACACTTGCATGTATCACCACACAGTTTGGGCCAAACACCATAAGCACAGTATAACACAATAGTTGATGAACACTTGCATGTATCACCACACAGTTTGGGCCAAATAACATAAGCCCAGTACAACACAATAGTTGATGAACATTTGCATGTATCACCACACAGTTTGGGCCAAACACCATAAGCACAGTATAACACAATAGTTGATGAACACTTGCATGTATCACCACACAGTTTGGGCCAAACACCATAAGCCCAGTGCAACACAATAGTTAATGAACACTTGCATGTATCACCACACAGTTTGGGCCAAACACCATAAGCACAGTATAATACAATAGTTGATGAACACTTGCATGTATCACCACACAGTTTGGGCCAAACACCATAAGCCCAGTACAACACAATAGTTGATGAACACTTGCATGTATCACCACACATTTTGGGCCAAACACCATAAGCCCAGTATGACACAATAGTTAATGAACACTTGCATGTATCACCACACAGTTTGGGCCAAACACCATAAGTCCAGTACAACACAATAGTTGATGAACACTTCCATGTATCACCAAATGGTTTGGGCCAACCACCATAAGCCCAGTACAACACAATAGTTAATGAACACTTGCATGTATCACCACACAGTTTGGGCCAAAAGGCAGAATTCCAGGTGCCACTACACTGACAACACCCACAAGAACATGACACATCAAAGATACCCTCACCTTCTGTATCCATGTCAAATGTGATTTCTGGCAATCCTGCGTTAGCAGATTCAGTATTGGGGAAGACACCAGCATGGGGTGAAGGTTCCACTTCTGTTCTTTCAAGGATGGGTAGCTCCTTCATATAAGGGTGAGTATCCGCTAGAGTTGACAGCAGCAGTTCAGTGTTCACATGAGGCCTGCAAACAATATTTTTATTTTGTGGATATTTATGACGAGGTATTCATTCATTCAGTAGCATGTCCCTTGCAGAACCTCGCTCCCATAACAACCTTCCAGAAAACTGTTCAATCATAAGCATCCGATACACCCATCTGGAGATCATCTGCCACATCCTGCATCCATCTTCTCTTTAGCCCACCTCTTCCCCTCTTCCCAGGCATATGCCCCACCATTATTGTTTTCTCTCCAAACTTTCATGACGCTTCAGGTGACCAAAATATTTCAATTTTCTTTGTTTTATCATCTTTAGTAGCCAACCTTCCTCAATATTCAAATCTTGTCATATGGATGCTTTGTTCTTTTCTGTATCCAAGATATTCTTAGAACCCACTTATAACATTTATATTCAAAGGCATTTATGTGCTGTTCAGCTTGTTTAGTAAGTGTTGCAATGGGAAAGATGCATGCTCTTAAAAATCAAATTGTTATAGGTCTATCTGTCCTACGCCACAATTTATTCAATTGTTTTAATTTCTGAACAGCATGACGAGGCATAAAAAAGATAATTTCCACTGACAAAACTACTTGTCAATCAAACATTACAGTCAGCAATGAAGACAATTTACAATGTCACTAAGTTCCTATATCTTCTTCTTCTTTCCCCCGTTATCCCCTATTAAGGCAAAGGCCCTCAACAAACTCACTTGAAGGCATCCTATCCTTATCTATCCCATACAGCTCCATGCATGTCTTCCCAATATTTTTCATTTCTATCTCTATGTTTCTTCTGTGTGTGTTTTTGGATCTTTCTCTATTAGCTTGCCATGTGCATTCCAGATGAAGACTTCTGTATTTATACTGACTGACTGGCGCCTGGCCATTTTGACAGACAACAGTTTATAAAATGAAGTTACACCTCTCCATAACCCAAAGCCTGGGCTAAAGTTAGAGACCATGTGTTGCCCATGCAGCATGATCCCTCTCTCAGCCTGCCTAGTTTACTCCAGAGGAAAGATAACATTAATATGTCTGGAACATATTCTTCTATCAACCAAATCATCTGCAGTAGACCAGGCTCTACAAAGCCTGGTGGTTTTCTTCAATCAACCTTCTAACTTGTCATCACAGCTGTTTAATATGACTAGGCTACACTACGCCTGGTATATTTTACAACAACCAACTACTCAGAGTTCATCAACAGAGGACTAGGACACATTTTCAGATGCTTCAAACGTTGCTACTAGATCTGCATTATGTCACATGCATGGGAATCAACTTCATTCAGTGCTATTTGCAAGTCGTAAACTCACACAACCGGAATCAAGATACAGTGTTGAGGAAAGAGAATGTCTTTCACTGATTTGATCTGTGGGCAAGTTCTCACAATTTCTCATTTGTCGCGGATTTTACATAATCACAGATCTCAAGCATTCTCTGTGCTATAATACAAGATTAATGTTCAACTCTTTTAATATTATGCCAAACACATTTTCTTCAGCCTTTGGATTATACGATAATATACATACTGAGTGTCAACTGGTCTATAAAAATATGGGTCTAGTACAGTGGTTCTCAACCGGTGAAGAAGTCCCCCCCCCCGTGGGGGGGTGGGGGGGGGGGGGGGAATTGTAGGGTTTCCACGGGAAGGATTAAGATTATTTCAAGAACGCGTTAATACAAGAACGGATTACTTGATATTGTTTTTTTCCCTCCATACCTTACGGTTCTGTACTTCTTGCCCTTCTGACATTTTTTTTATAACGTAAGTAGACCCACAAATCACGTTTCATGTAGACGTCTAGACTTGTTCTTCTTCTTCTTCTTCTGCGATCATCCAGATTTTTTTTCCGGATGTGACTGCGTTGTGCCTGTTTACAGCAGAGCTGCGTTCTTGCGCCGTTAGGCCGACACATCCGACTTCTGCGGGCATTTGTTGACCGGGTTAACCTTCCCGGGGGTTTCTTAGGACGTTTGAATCTCACTGTTGTGGTGTTATCCCCCATCCTAGCTGGCCCATATAGAACAGCCAAAGACATCCTAGTCAGTCCTCAAGGGAAGGCAGGGGCAGACCATGGGCATTCCCCGCCATCCAAGGAGGCTTCCATACTTGCAGAGCCAACACACAGCGCTCTGGTACTGGGCTCACCCAAGGAATCGTCACGTCCTGCACATGGCTGCTTAGCCTCACTTCCGTATATTGGGCCTTCCGTTCACCATAGGCTGTTCCTCCGGAAACCAGAAGAATGCAGTCTGGTGATGACATCCACACAGTGAGCTTTCGATTAAGACTTTCCACATAATGGATTTGCTATCCAAGCAATATTCCATTTCGTGCCACTAGGACACTTTTTCAACCTTTTATGAAGCCCACACAGTGAGCTTTCGATTCGAACTTTTCACGTAATGGATTTGCTATCCAAGCAATATTCCATTTCGTGTCACTAGGACACTTTTTCCACCATTTACGAAGCCCACACAGTGAGCTTTTGATTCGGACTTTCCACGTAATGGATGTGCTATCCTAGCAATATTCCATTTCATGCCTCTGGGATGCTTTTGTAACCGACATACCTGTGGTATGAAGTGTGGCAGTCTAAATACATCTTCATGCACCTTTAGATGTCAACCTGAATGTAGTTAAAGTAAGCTGTAGTCAACTTGAGCTTGTTGATATCTCCATAGAGCTTGTCCTCAAATGTAGCAGGCGTGGGCCAAAATATCTTTCTCTGTTCTGCATATATTGGGAACTCCTGCAGCAAATGTTTAGCTGTCATTTTACCAGTTCCACAATTACATTCATCGGTATCTCCTATCTTTAGTTTATTGAACAAGTGGTGTTTCAGCCTGTTATGTCCTGTGCGGAGTCTGAGGATTGCTACTTGTTCTCTTCGGTCGAGTTTGTAATATGCATCATCCTTCTGGTGGCCTGGATGCTCTGATTCCCATTTGGTTCTATAAGTGCTTTTTATAAACCTTTTTGCTTCATTATAGGTTATGTCTATGTCAGGCTGTGGTAATCGTCCACCCTCTTTTGCTAGTCTGTCTGCCTCTTCATTTCCAGGTATACTGCAATGTGATGGGATCCACTGTATTACAACTTTTTTGGATTTCTGGCATAGACCATGGAGTGCTGCTCTTAGGTCAACTAGTTCTGTGCTGTTTTTTCTCTTCAGTATTGAGACAGCTGACTTTGCATCTGTGAAGATAGCTATTTGCTTCTCTTTATTTTCCTCCATCAAGAGCATTTCTGCTGCAGTTTTCAAAGCCTCTACCGCCGCTTTGAAGTTACTTGAAAATTTTCCAGTTGCCACTGATTGTTTGTTTCACTCCATTTTTTAAATTAAGGAGAATTCCTCCTCCTCCATTTTTAATTGAATCTTTGGCTGATCCATCTGTATATGCATGGGTCCAATTGCTGCTTGGGTAATGTTCTTTTATGTAGTTGAGGGTTATTTTTCTTCTTTCGGTTTCATTCTGAGTGTTCTTTTTCTCAATACCAGGAATGTTTTCTATCATCTCAGGCAGTTGCTGCTGTCTCCAAGCTGGGAAGTTGTCTGCATTGTAAATGGGCTTGACTGTTGATATGTTAAGTATGGGATCTGCCCTAATCTTTCGTTTTGCAGTTTCTACAAAGTTGCTACACTTCAGTCTTCCTTTTCCAAAACCATTAAACCTGTTATACATAGGGTGGTCTGTCAATCTTCTAAATTTTTCTGCTTGTTGCTGGGCTCTGCTATCTCTTCTGTCCTGCATTGGTTGTAAACAAGTGATCTTTTCTAGTTCATTAATAGGCGTTGTCTTCAGGCTTCCAGTTATGATTCGCATTCCTTGGTTTTGGACTCTACTTATTTTGTTAAAGTTTGACTTAGCTGCTGTTGCCCAAGCTGCAATGCCATATTCCAGTACTGGCCTCACCCGTCCAGTATATAACTTCTTGAGAACTTTCTCATCTGCTCCCCACGTTGTACCAGCAAGCTTTTTCATGATTGCCATTCTCTGCCTTGCTCTTGTTCGATTTTTCTCAACCTGTGTCTTCCATGTCAGGCGACGATCAAAGGTGACTCCTAGATAGTTTGGATTTCCTTCATGGCGCAATATTTTTCCATTCAATACCAACTTAGGTTGCTGAGTTTTATTTGAGAGGGAGAACACTGTGCATGTTGTTTTCTCCTCACTTATCTTCACTAGCCATGATTTTGACCAGTCCTCTAGCGCTAATAAGGCTTGCTGTATTCTGCTGTTAGCTGTACTAATATATTCTTCAGATGTCCATATGGCTAGGTCATCTGCAAAGGAGGATGTGTGTACTCTGGCTGGAAAATTTTCTGTGATGTCATTTATATATGCTAGGAATAATGTTGGTGAAAAAACTCCTCCTTGAAGGACACCTTGCTCCAACAGCATCATTTTGCTTGTTTGTCCTTGTACTTTTGTCCTGGCAGTTCTGTTCTCAAGGTAGTAGCTGATCCATTTATACATTTTTCCACAAACATGCATTTTTTGCAGTTTTACTTTCAGTCCTTCCTTCCATACTTTATCAAATGCTTTTTCTAAATCTATCCAGACTGCTAGTGTGTGCTTTTTCTCTTGGAAGGCATCCTCTATTTCATGAGCTATATAGGTTATTTGATCTTCAGTGGATCTGTACTTTCTGAATCCTGCTTGGTGTGGTGTTAAGAGTTTGTTTTCTTCCAGATGCCATGTTAGCCTGCCATTGATAATGCGTTCCATTAATTTTCCTACACAGCTAAGTAGACTGATAGGTCGATAGCCATTTGGTTCTTCCAGGTCTTTTCCTTTCTTTGGGACTGGTATTAGAATAGCTTCCTTCCATGCCTGTGGGACTATTCCTCTCTTCCAGCTGTTATTTAGGACTGCTAGTAGTTTCTTCTTTGCCTTGGTGCCTAGTCCTATTAGCATTTCATTTGTGATTCCATCCTTTCCCGGTGATTTCTTCTTTTTTAGGGTATTCATTGCCTGTTCCATTTCTTCCATTGTTAGATTTGCCATCATATATTCTGCTGCTGTCTCTGTATTTCTATGATGTATCTGTTTGTCTTTAATTGCTTTCTTCTGTTCGGTTGTAATATCAATGTGGTTTGCATTTGCATAGTGTTCCATTAGTGCATTTGCAGCCTTTTTTCCTGTAAGCAAGTCATTTCCTTGTTTAATTGTTATTTGTTTGTTTCTAGGTCCTTCATTGTTCATGGCTTTCACTAGTTTCCATAGTTTGTTTCCATCCCTGTCAAAATTCAGGTTTTCTGTTTTTTCCCTCCAACAATCTCTTGTTGTTTGATTTACTGTTCTTTTATATTTTGCTGAGATGGCTTTGAAAGAGATGTTCGCTTCAATTGTTTGTTCTCTCTCTGCTGTCTTCCTGGCATCTTCAACTTTGTCCTCCAAACTTTGTAGTTCTTCAGTCCAGTATGGTTTGTAATTTTTCCTCGCTCCTCTTGGAATGGACTCAGTGGCTGCCTGTATTATCGCTCTGTTTAGACTTTCCACCATTTGCTTTATGTTGCCATATCGTGTATTTATGTTTTCACAATATTTGTCTGTTAGTATGGCAAATCTGTCTCAGTCTGCTCGTTTGTAATTCCAGCGGGGCAAGGGCTTTTGCTCCTGTGGAACATACTCCATATTCATTACAAGCTTGATTGGTCTGTGGTCACTACCTGCTAATTAGTCCAGCACATGATGATCGATTTTGTGGAGGATGTCTCCTGTGCAGAAAGCTAAGTCTGGAGTAGAAGTGGTAAGCCATCTTCTGGAGTAGAAGCTCGGTGTGTCATCTGCTTTGTTGAGTAGATGGAGATTTGAGTCTATTTCCCAGTCCTCCAATTCATCTCCTCTTTTGTCAGTATCTGGGTATCCCCATCTTTCTGAACGGCTATTAAAGTCTCCGACAATAATGCAGTTTGTGTCAGTTATTTTCATGTTTGAGAGTGTAAGGTCCTTATCTGCTGGGCTATACAGATTGTAGATTCTTATTTTCACGTCCTTTATCATTATATCAACACCTATAATTTCCGTTTGGTTGTCAGAGATCACAGATACTTCGCTGCAAGGTATTGTATTTCGTGTAAGTATTAGAACTCCTCCTTTGTGTCCTTCGCGTTCGAAACGTGTGGCCTGATATCCTCTGACTGAGAATTTGTGATTGGCGTTGAGGTGTGTCTCTTGAATGCATGCCACATCTATTCTATCTTTATGGAGACGCTGTGTTAGGGAGTCTTTCTTCTTGTAAACTCCTTCGGCATTCCACTGTAGTATGTTGAGTGTCCGTGGTATTTGGTCAATAGCTCTTAACCTACTCCTCTGTGCCTTGACTCCACAGCACAGGGGAAGGTGACCACCAGTAGTCATGGGTGGACCCCCTCGAGGCAGGGGGCCCGGCACTATCACCGCCTGATGGGACTTCACGGGATTAGCACCATAACGATTAATTGTCATCTGTGGCATCATGAAATGATAAAGTTACGTTGCACTTCTTTGTCAAGCCTGTGGCTCAGTACATCCGATTTCGACAAGCATTTTTCGGGATGCTTTCCCTAGCCTTTGACTGACCCCAGTCTACCTACAAGGCAGCAGGTTTGTGCGTCACTTCGTCTGGTCCCTCTCCCTTGACCTGTCCGACATGGGTGACCCTACCAGTAGCTGTGCTACCGTCGGCATAGCTCTTGGGGTCATTGGAACGCGCAAGCCCCTCTACCTCGTCAAGGTGGACGCACGGCAGAGGGGGACTTGTTCTAGTATGTGTTATTAAATTTATCTTCCATGTTACATATACTGTGTAGTGCTGGGGGGGGGGGGGGGACATTTATAGGGAGGAAATATAAAAGGGGGAGGGAATGACATTCTGAACATATGATGAAAGGGTGCATGAGCCAAAAAAGATTGAGAACCACTGGTCTAGTGCCATATGTCCAATGTACCTAAAGGTATATAAAAGTGTCCTTTACTTACATATAACAGAGAGAAGAATAGTGCTCTGTGTTAAATATAATGAGAAGACAGGCACTGGAGAGCATCAAGATGACTGGAAGGATCAGGATTAGAAGAGGCAGACCAAGAGAAATGACATTTCATGGTTTAAGATGATGGCATCAAGGCTAGGCACATGATGATGATGATGATGATGATGATGATGATGATGATGATGATGATGATGATATTTGAAATATTTATTAATAGAGTACAATAATAAATATGACATACATCCTTGGAACGTCAGGTGTCTTAGCTCCACTCAGTTTTAGATGTCGGTAATGTTCCCTGTTGATAGAATATGATACATGTGAGTATGTGGTCATGTTTCATGTTGTTTGATGTTTATATTATATGTTTGCACAGTGTACCTGTGCAGGCTGTTGGCTTGCCGAGACTCCTGTCTGTTCCACTTTTCACATTGGGCAGTGAGGAGCATTTTGTGTGATATTCACTGGCACAGGAACGGAGCATAATGGGGATGACCCGTTGCCGTGAAGTTGGAACCGCGACTAACTAACTATTATATGTGAATGTGGTAATGTTTTATGTTGAATGAAGTATACACTATATGTGGATGTATTAGTGTTCTCTGTTGAGTCAATGTTACATTTATATGTGAATGTGATAATGTTTTATGTTGAGTGAAGTATACATTATATGTGGATGTAGTATTGTTTTCTGTTGACTCAATTTTACATGTATATGTGAATGTGGTAATGTTTTATGTTGAGTGAAGTATACATTATATGTGGATGTATTAGTGTGCTCTGTTGAGTCAATTTTACATTCATATGTGAATTTAGTAATGTCTGTGGTATGAATGGGTGGGCACCTTTCACCAGTATCCTTCTACTTCTTCTTTCGTCTTACTGCCTTTGCTGTGAAGCATTGTAGAGAGTGGGTGGATATAATTTTTTCTCTTGTCGTGTTGCTTGTGCTAATATCACATTTATTTATCCAACGTCTCTTTCACTCCATATAATCATCTCTTTCTGGGTCATCCTCATGAGAAATCAACATTTTAGTCCAACCACTACCTCACCATTCCGCCATGCAGATCTCAAAGTGAAGTTGACAAAGCTTATAGTATTATTTGCTGTCCAGCTTATTAAACTTTCCACATACATTTGCTCTCTTTTCCTTTGATACATTTTTCTATTATACTTCCTTCTCTGTCTTCCTTTCATACAATTTGCTCTCTTTTCCTTTCATACAACTTTCTGTGTTTTCCTTTCATACATCTTTCTCTGTTTTCCTTTCATACATCTTTCTCTGTTTTCCTTTGCTTCTCTTACCTAGTATTTTCCCACATAAAGCTAATTTCTCTTTTCCATCTATTCTGTTGAAAGGCTGCATAAATGTCATCTGTCTTTTTCTGATACATGATATATGTTTCTGAGTTCCCTTTGTCTCAGTTGTTACTTTATCCAGAGGAGCAGCTGGCCAGGTCGCTAGAATGCTGGATTCTCTTCGGGAGACCCAGATTCAAATCCTCGGTAAGGTGTGGATTTGTTTCTCTAGGAGGCAAAAAGAAAACCCTAACCTGCACAATTTGCGGTGTCTGCACTAGCCAGGTGGCCTTAATTACTTAGGCTCAAGACCACCCTCCCATACATCGCAAGGTACTATATAGGCAGGAGATGACCATTTGACAGTTACTTTATGCCACTCAGTGTGAATTGTTATTCTGTCCCACTCAGTGTGAATCATTACTTTATCACACTTAGTGTAAAATGTTACTTTATCCCACTCAGTGTGAATTGTTACTTTCTCTCACTCAGTGTGAATTGTTATTTTGTCCCACTCAGTGTGAATCATTACTTTATCCCACTTAGTGTGAATTGTTCCTTTATCCCACTCAGTGTGAAATGTTACTTTATCCCACTCAGTGTGAATTGTTACTTGTTACTTTAACTTGTCATGAGCCATAATATTATTATGTTAACTGATTAAGTGTCATGGGATGATTAATCGTCTTATGTGACTTCCCATATCCGCCATGGGCTTACATGTCGCCAAAATGTTGTCTCAATTAAAATATTAATACAGTAGTTTTCCTTAATAAGCAACCTCCTTTAATTTGATATATAATACTACATGTCTGCTAGCATATTAACAACTTTTAAGTCATAAATGTGACACACCTTTACTTCCCATTTTCCGCCATAAATTTTGGATCGGTCCAAACCTACCTTTTGTTTGGCATTGAATCAGTTAAGTCTTTTAGACCCAAAAATGTATTACTTTACATGCAATTCATAGAGAAAGAAACATGTAAAATAATTAAATATTTATTACTTTAAATACAGTTCCCAAAGAGAAAATGGTAAATTAACCAAATATTTATTTAAATATAATTTTGGGAGAATATAGAAAAAGTAGAATAACTAAATATTTATTACTTTAAATACAAATTTGGGAGAGAGAAAGCAAAATACCAAAATATTTATTACATACAATTTTTGGCGATTGAAAAAAGTAAATATAACCAAATATTTATTAGTTTAAACATTAATGGCAATACAAAAAGTTAAAAATATCCAAATATTAATTACTTTAAATACAATGCCGGGTGATAGGTAAAGTTAACTAAATATAATTCCCAGAGATAGAAACAGTTCAAATGGCAGCCACTTGAATGAACAAACAAACTTTATTTTCAAAGGGTCACAAATTGGGCACGCAGCCTCATCTTCCATCCAGCCCTTCCAACCACTCATCTTTCGAACATCAATTATCTATTGTGGATGTTACATTGACATCGTAAAAACATTATCAAATGAATGCTGTAAATATAAATAATGCAGAGACAGAAAGAGGTAATTAAACTGCACAAGACAACTCATGACATACTTCAAAAGCAAGTTGTCTAAATAGGCTATCAAGCGGACGTGCTTGGGGTCTGGGGCCACTTGTAGTAATGGTTTCAAGTGCTTGATATCGAAGAGCTGTAGCTTTTCCTGAGTAAATAAAACATTTTGTCAGGAAGTACCACAATCATACTATCTCATTTGGACAACAAAGAGAACAAGCATTATTACATATAAAATTGTCATAATTTCGGCATAGAGATAAAGAAAGACATATATTTGTGCTTTATAGATTATACCAAGGTATTTTATAGAGTAAAACATTATGAAATTATACAAATGTTGGAAAATATCAAAACTGATGGAATATGAGTTGAAAGTTATAATATAAACAACCCACGCTATGAAGATGACACAGTATTGACGGCGCACAATGCAAAGATATACAACTTTTGGACATTGTGGTACTTGAGGGTGCAACAACAACAAAAACAAGAAATATCAAGAAGACAGAAACAATAGTTATATCAGAGAAAAGAAATGTGACGTAATAATAGAAGAGAAATGCTTAATCAATTTGATAAATTTAAATACCTAGTGGTAATGTTGTGGACAGCAATATACAATATTGCTATCCACAACACAAAATGGTATAGCAAACCTAATAACCGCAACCCAATTGACTAATGAAAATCACAACATATATCTGAACATAGCAAATACAAAGATAATGCATACAGATAAAACTACTATGGAGAAAGAAATATTTGTTAATGAGGAAAGATTGGAGGTGGTGGAAAATTTTGAATATCTTGGGTCATTGATTACTAACAATGACAACACAATGAAGAAGAAGTGGAAAGACGAATATCTATTGCTCTTCAAAGAATATGACAGCTGAATAAACTGTGGAGAGGGACAGATAGAACCACAAAAATTAGATTTTTAAGCGCATGCATCTTTCCCATTGCAACATACACCTGTGAGACCTGGTCTCTTACTAAACAAGCTGAACAACGCATAAATGCCTTTGAATATAAATGTTATAGACGAGTTCTAAGAATATCTTGGTAAAGAAAAGAACAAATGCATCCATACTTCAAGAGCTGAATATTGAAGAGAGTTGGCTATTAAAGGCAATAAAACAAAGAAAATTGAAATATTTTGGTCACTTGAAACGTCACGAAAGTTTGGAGAGAACAATAATGGAGGGGTACATGCCTGGGAAGAGAGGAAGAGGAAGGCCAAAGAGAAGATGGGTGCAGAATGTGGCAGATGATCTCCAGATGGGTGTATCAGACACGAGACATCTTGCTTATGATCGAGAGGTTTTCCGGAAGGTTGTTATGGGAGCGAGGTTCTGCAAAGGACATGCTACTGAATGAATGAATGAATGAAGGAAGGAAGGAAGGAAGGAAGGAAGGAAGGAAGGAAGGAAGGAAGGAAGGAAGGAAGGAAGGAAGGAAGGAAGGAAGGAAGGAAGGAAGGAAGGAAGGAAGGAAGGAAGGAAGGAAGGAATGACAATTATAAAATCAGATGGAAGATGCACGACAGAGATTAAGAGCAGAATAGGTCAAACAAACAGTGCATTCCAGAAAATGAAAAGTAGCTTATGCAATAAGTCAACATCGATGAATGTAAGAAAGAGAGTGCTAAAATTGTATATATAACCTGTTTTGCTGTATGGCAGCAAATCATGGAATGTTAATAAATACATTAGAAAGAGCTATTAACAGAGTAGATCCAGAGGCATATCAAGAGAAATAATCCTGGATAGGCTGAGATGGTGACATGGAGGATTATCATTAGCAGAGTAGATCCTGAGCAGCCAGGACCAAGATCTGTGGAAAGACATGAACGTCTACACCGGCTGGCAAGGCTTCTAATGATGATGATGATTATTTTGGTGATGGAGTAGGAGATCTCCTATTAAAAGAGAAGCAAGGCAACTCCATCCCTCTGCTAGCCTAATCGACACCCGTAGGCAAGTCAGGGTACCTGTTTAGCCTTCCAACCAAGGTAGCGAGTGTTGTTTCTCTTGGAAGACATCCTCTATTTTCTTATCCCCCATCATCAAGTGCCTTGTCGACTGGCATGGGTGGTCATGCTTCTCACATTTTGCAATCCCCAGCGGCATGTATCAGTTTGCATGCTGAAACCCTTCCTTACCATGACACCAGGATGTCAAGAATATTCAATCGCGGTCCTTCTCTATATTGCTTTCCACAAATATTTCCAGTTGTCACACTATGTTCTAGATTTTGTCTTCTCATAATGTGGCAAACATATGACAGCCTCTTCAATGAGCTATACAGGTTGTTTCATCTTGCGAATCTGTACTTTCTTAATCCTGCTTGTTGCGGAGTTAATAAGTGCTTGTCTTCCAGATGCCACATGCATCTGGTATTAATAATGCATTTTATTAATTTCTCTACACTGCAGAGCCAATTCTGAGGCAAAGGGGTTATGGACCCAATTCACAATCTCTCATACCTCATTTGAAACACAGATGCAGGCGACATGGCAGCATGCTGCCTTACTTTCATTTTCATACAATGGTATGAGGGTCGGTCATTCAGAAATCAATGGCAAACTACTGAATGTAAACATGCCAAGAAATCATAAACAGCCAAACAATGCAGGGGTTGACTGTGATGTTCTGTAAGGTTTTGCAACTAACTTTAACACAAGAGCTTAATATAAACATTGTGTGTAGTTGCTGCACAAAGTTTTGGTAAAGGAAATGTGTGTATAAATGATTGTATTGCTACTGTTGATTGTATTGCAACTGTTGATTGTATTGCTACTGTTGATTGTATTGCTACTGTTGGTTGTATTGCTACTATTGATTTATTGTTATATTGATTGTATTGTTACTGTTGATTGTACTGCTACTATTGATTGTATTGTTACTATTGATTGTATTGTTACTGTTGATTGTATTGTTACTATTGATTGTATTGTTACTGTTGATTGTATTGTTACTGTTGATTGTATTGTTACTATTGATTGTATTGTTACTATTGATTGTATTGTTACTGTTGATTGTATTGCTACTATTGATTGTATTGCTGTATTGATTGTATTGTTACTGTTGATTGTATTGCAACTATTGATTGTATTGTTACTATTGATTGTGTTGTTACTATTGATTGTATTGTTACTGTTGATTGTATTGCTACTATTGATTGTATTGCAACTATTGATTGTACTGCTACTACTGACAGTATTGCTACTACTGATTGTATTGCTATGACTGACTGTATTGCTACTACTGACTGTATTGCTACTACTGACTGACTGTATTGCTACTACTGACTGTATGGCTACTGCTGACTGTATTGGTACTTATTGTTATACAACAAAAGACACATTCTAGAATCTTCTGAAGGAACCTTATATATGCAACCCTCCCTGCAGGTTGTGGGGATCTCGGGATACTGCTGTACCAGATAGTCACTTTGAGATTCTAATCCACACCTTTTCTTCCAGCTTATGCTTAAACAGTGCTGGCCACCAAAATAAGACTATGAGTTTCACCCTGGCAACAGGTCTACAGATGGGCATGAACAATTAAAGGAACACACAACAAGTAGACACTGTAAGTAAGTAACTACAGGAGAACAATGTTCATGGACGACACAATGAACTGACAGCACACAGTTTTGTAGGAAAGCATCAGACAACAGCAAGAATGACAGATCTTACCCTCAAGTGATTCTTTCCATGGTCACCAATAATATCCTCTACTCCAGCCATGAGATGGTCAGTGATCTAAAATTTGTAAGTAAGTAAGTAAGTCTTAAGGTGTATTGGATAAATAAGTAAAGGACAATTGTACATGTCTTAAGGTGTATTGGGTTTAAGGTCCATTTTACATGTCTTAAGTTGTATTGGGTAAATAAGTAAAGGTCCATTTTACATGTCTTAAGGTGTATTGGGTATGTGGTACTTATTCCTCCGTGCACTCAGCCCTACAACAAAGTGATGGTCCATACACGTCACATCACATTGCCACAACAAGTTCCTGTTTCGTGACTTGTGTTTGTTTGTCTGTTATTGCACATGGTGAGCACCTAGGGTTAGAATTAATCTGTAAGAAAACATAAATTATTGTGGTTTCCAAGAAGACAGAATTTCCAGGTAAAATTCAAGTAAAGAATACATTCTCCAACAGCTGAATGAGTACAACTATCCTGCAACAGTCAAAGCATCTGATGGCAGGTGCCTTGTAGTGATTAGAACAAGAATCACCATGTCAAAAGCAGCCTTTTACAAGATGGAAAATATAATCACTAATTAAAAGCTGTCAATGGCAGTGAGAACAAGAGTTCAGTTGAGTCAAGAACCAACATCACAGCATGTGGGACATTCCCATAAGCGCTCCATCCTTATCTTCAACACCCAGCAAAGAGTCTATATACTAATGGTACCTGTTGCAATCTGACTGTGTGTCCGTCTGGCTTTTCCTCGGAGAATTGAGTGAGTGTCAGCAATATCCTCTCGCCACTCCGTGCCATACCATTCTCTGCAGGCAATGATGATGTATCAGTTCTTCCACACTATCCACATAATCCCAAACATCTGCCTTATCATACACCAATACTCAACCCAGAGGGGTGAAGATCCAGCCAATTTACCCACTTGCTCATTTACCATCACACCGGTATGTCCTAGGGAAAAGATCCAACAGATGCTCTCTGTTTTTGATTTTTTAATTGAATCACACCACTCTGCATGAAGCATACCTGTCTTCACCCTACTCAGCATGTACTGTGAGTTCAATGCAATTATGACGTGTGTGCTGTTTATACTCCAGCCAGCAGAATGCCACCGTGACTGCCTCCACCTCCATTCTCAGACTAGATGTTGTGGTATCATATGCCAGGCACTAAACCCTATCCAATGACCTTCGCTATGAACCCTAAGTCACTACCTTTGTCTCCATGAAGATGATTACATTACTTGGGCACAAATTTTCAAGTGTACATTGCTGCACCTCCCATTCAGCGCTGCCTACTGGCCAATTCCTACACCCCCAAGCCAGTGTGACCATGACCTTGCACAGGTCTGACATTTCTTCTGGCATTCTGAAGAATTCCTTTCTTCTCTGAATGTTTTCAAACATACGCTTCTCTGATTATGTTCTCTGCCTGAGCCATCCATGATTTCCTTCCTATTAGACTATGCCTCTATCTGTGTCCAGGACTTCGTGAAAAAGGTGTTCCTTGTCCACAGCCACTCGGAGATATGACTTAGCATGCTCCACTTTGAATCTGTCCACAGTTGTTGTGTGTCCCTTGTGTTAAAGTGGTATTTAAAACCTATACAGCAGGTCAGCATGGTCGAATGGGTAAGAACACGTGTTCTTAACCCTTTAGCAGGCAAAGCGTCCGGGAACGTTTCTACCCCCGAACAGGCAAAACGTTTGAAACCGCCCGTGGCTATTACGCATTGTAAAAATGCAATTTCTCGGCTTTCCGAGACTTCCCATTGTCTAGTTTCGGTTTCATCAATAGCTTGATAATGTGGCTGCCATTTGCAAGCATGTACTTTGAATTTTTTAAATAGTTTTTGTGGGTTTTACGCTTTGTATTTCAAAATGGATTTTGACGATTCTTCAAGTGCTAGCGGAGATTTCGCTGCGTTCAATTTAAGTGACATTGAAAGGCACAAAATTGACTATTAATCGGAGCTAGATATCAGTGATCAGCGTTACTTTGCATTAGCACTCGTGAGTCGGACTGTAAAGAAAGTGATTATAATTCAGAAAATGTGCTTGTAAATTGCTGTATAGATGACTGACAATCATAAACAATATGTTGTATTTTGTAAATATTTGTGTTCATGTGTGGATTACCGGGAACATTCACATGAGTAAAATATTCTGCATGCTTTCCCTTTCCTTTTGCTGTTTATTTGACTAAAATCTGTTGACTAACAACTTATATGTGACATTTTAACTAACGTATCCCAAAATTTTACCGCACCTCAAAATTCTTCTTGCCCGTTCAGGGCTACAAAACAGACAAACGTCTGCCCGGTAAAGGGTTAAACATCCGGTGTGCTGATGCCAAGGTAAGCGATTCAACCCCTACATCGGACAGCTACACTAGAATGTTGACCTGTCGCCCTTGACTTGGGGACGTAAGTTACAAGTACCTCTGATGTTGGAGTGGGTTCGCCTGATGGCGAGGGACACTGTTAATAGGGAAAAATAATTCACACGCAACATTCAGTCCATCACTACTATAAATAAAGTGTATGGACTACGCTTGAGCTCAAAGCGAGTGAACGCAAAGAGAAAAAAAACCTATACTGCTGTATGCAAGTGAAACATGGACAATGGGCAGATTCACCATGAGATCTGAGAAAAATCCAATGGTAATTGAAATGTGGTTTCTGAGAAAACTGAAAAGGATACTCAGGATTGGCAGAAAAAATAAATAAGACAATTCTCCAAGAAACAAAATGAAAACATTAGATGTAGACAGTCAAGATTTTATGAACATAATCTGAGGGAAAATAAACATGAACACTTAGTGACAACTGGCAACATTTTGAAAACAGACCAAGGTCAAGGCAAAGAGATAAATGCCTGAATGGCTTAGCTATATAACATAATCAAGACAAGAATACAGGCTTGACACATGACTGGTGATCGTGTGAGATAGCAAACCCTGCCCATCTATGCTTATCAGCTGGGAATATGGTGGTGGTGGTGATGGTGGCGGGGGTGGAGGTGGGGGTGGTGATGGGTGGTGGGGGATGGTGGTGGGGGATGGTGGTGGTGGGTGGTGGTGGTGGTGGGGGTGGGTGGTGGTGGTGGTGGTGGTGATGATGATGATGGCGATGATGATGATGACGATGACGGTGATGATGACGGTGATGACGGCGATGACGACGATGATGACGACGGTGGGTGGTGGTGGTGATGGTGGCGATGATGATGATGATGACGGCGATGACGGCGACGATGATGATGATGAATGATGATGATGATGATGATGATGATGTATGAGTACTTACGTGTGAATTCAGCTCCTTGTACATGGACTGAGACTTCTCTGGAGCTAAGCTAATACGTAGCAGATGTACTAGCGGCTTGATGGTGATGCCCTGGACAAAGTATGACCACGTTATTATTATTATTATTATTATTATTATTATTATTATTATTATTATTATTATTATTATTATGGAGGTCTGCATAGCTATATGGAAATGAGCACTCAATCTTTAATTTCTGGTGTGCTGATGCTGAGGTATGGGTACAACCCCTACATCAGTCAGTTGCATTAAAATACTAACTTCTCATCCTTGACTTGGGGACGTAAATTACAAGTACTTCAGAAATTGGAGTGGGTTTGCCTGATGGCATGGGACACTGGTAATACTGAAAACTATGATTGAGTTCAAAGCTAGCAAAGGAGAAAATAACAATATTATTATTACTATTATTATTATTATTATTATTATTATTATTATTATTATTATTATTATTATTACTACTGGCACTTTGCTGTCTTGACAGGCGAGAGTTTGTTATATTGTGATTCAACATTAGCACAAAGCCTGAGCTGAATTGTAGAAACCATGTGTTGCCCAAGCAACATGATCCCTCTCTCGGCCTGCCTAGTTTACTCCAGAGAAAAGGTCACAGCAATACATCTGAAATAAGACAAGCTGCAGAAGCTGCTGGATTAGTAAAGCAATGCTCTAACTGTCCATGATATTGACCACATCACCCAACTAATGCCAATTGATCTAAAAAAAATGGGGTAGAGTTGGGTTGAGTTGAGTCAAGAATCAACATCACTGCACTTGGGCATTCCCATAAGTGCTCAGTCATCATCTTCAACAGCCAGTGAAGAGTTCCAATACTAATTGTGCCTCTTGCAATCTGATTATATGTCCGTATTGCTTTACCTCTGAATGACGACAGTCGACCAGATCCTCTGTCCACCCCTTACTGCTGCATTCTCTCTAGACCATGATAGTCTATTTGTTCTTCTGCATATCTGAGGTGGTGACAGTGTTAGCTAGTCTATGTGCTCTGATGCAATTTCAGTACCAGCCAGCCAATCTGCCCTTTCATTACCCATGTCACTGCATGCTCTGGTACTAAGGTAAACATCACTCTGTGAACGGGGGACCTCTACACTGGTTGCCGTCCACTGCCTGGATGTTAAACCTGCCTCTACTTTCAGGACCTGGTTCAATGAATCCCTTAAGATGTAAGCTGCATCCGAGTCATTGGGCCTATTTCTAACTATAGAGTGTCCAGCTGCTTTCATCACCATCTGTGAACCCCGGAATATTCTGACAATTATCCATTTTGATTTCACAAGATCATGTTAGTTTAGTTTAGTTTAGTCGATGGTGTAACCCATAAGTGCTCTGTTCTCCTCCTAACTCAAACCTGAGTCTGGAGAAACTCAGCTCAGTGCATGAACTCCATAGCACCGGCAAGGATCCTGAAATACTTTGGGTAGATTTTTAACTTGAAATTTTGCCAGGGCAGCGCCGTTAGGCTACCATTTTTCGATTTCCAATTGCCAAGGGATTTTTTACGTGCGCAGCAATACACACGGGCGTCCGATCTCACTACCCAGAGACCAGGGGAAATTTTGTTACTAGAAGTCTACGTGAAAAATTTCCGATCCTCACCGGGGCATGAACCCGGGACCTCCAGCACTCGAGGTGGACACCATACATCGAGACCACGCATCCCCCTTCACACACGATCAAAATTTCACTTAATATTTCACAAGATTTCACAAGATCAAAATTTCACTAAATATTTAACTCATTCTGTACCACACAACTCCGGGGAGGTTCACCTGGTCCCAGGATCGTTACCCCATTCAACAAATGCCTGAAGAAGTTGGATGTTTCAGCCGAAATGTGCAAATATTGCAGATCTGCTTTAAACAGGCACTGCACATTTATGTCCAAACCAAACCAAATACCACACAACAAACAAATTATAGATCAGTTACAAGTTCTGTGATCAAATCACTTTCAGTTATTGTTACTTTGAATGTCTCTGTTCTGGTTGTTACGTTACAACTTCTACAGATCCATACAGCTAGTTCTTTATCTGCTTCTGACTCAGACTGATTTTACTTCAGAGTAATAGGTGGCTGGGCCAGAAAATTCATGGACCATCAATGTTTCACAAAACCTCAAGGTTTCATCACATTAATATCTGAGAAAATTTACATCTCTGAAAATCAATCTTTCACACAATCAATATTCCAGAATATGTATCTCTCTGAAAATCAATCTATCTCAGCAAATCAATTTGGACAAAATCAGTATTTCACAAAACTCAATATTTCAGAATATAAATGTGTTACAGAATAAACAAAAGAAAAGAAATCAATATTTCAGAAAATTAGTATTTCAGAAAGCCAGTATTTCACAAAATTAATAAATCATCAAACCAGCACATGCGACACTCACCTGTATAAATACGGTGAACATGATCACAGCTAACGTTGTAGTGACAAACATGTTTTTTAAGGGCAGGATTTCAGGGTCCAGCAGAGCCACCAGAGAAAAACAGACTGCCCCACGAAGTCCACCGTATGACTAATTGTCAAAGAGGAGTGAAACAGATGGTAACAATTAGTGGAACAATGTGTAATAATTAGTGGAGTAATAGGTAATTATTAGTGGAACAATATTTAATAATTAGTGAAACAATGTGCAATAATTAGTGGAACAATATGCAATAATTAGTGGAACAATATGTAACAGTTAGTGGAACAATATGTAACCGTTAGTGAAACAATATTTAACAGTTAGTGGAACAATATATAACAGATAGTGGTGCAATATGTAACAATTAGTGGAGCAATATGTAACAATTAGTGGAACAATGTGTAATAATTAGTGGAACAATATGTAATAATTAGTGGAACAATATGTAACAGATAGTGGTGCAATATGTAACAATTAGCGGAACAATATGTAACAGTTAGTGGAACAATATGTAATAATTAGTGGAACAATATGTAACAATTAGCGGAACAATATGTAACAGTTAGTGGAACAATATGTAACAGTTAGTGGAACAATATGTAACAATTAGTGGAACAAAATGTAACAGTTAGTGGAACAATATGTAACAATTAGTGGAACAATATGTAACAGTTAGTGGAACAATATGTAACAGTTAATGGAACAATATGTACCAGTTAGTAGAACAATATGTAACAATTAGTGGGACAATATGTAACAATTAGTGGAACAATATGTAACAATTAGTGGAACAATATGTAACAGTTAGTGGAACAATATGTAACAGTTAATGGAACAATATGTAACAGACAGTGGTGCAATATGTAACAATTAGCGGAACAATATGTAACAATTAGTGGAACAATATGTAACAGTTAATGGAACAATATGTAACAGATAGTGATGCAATATGTAACAATTAGTGGAGAAATATGTAACAATTAGTAGAAAAATATTAACAACTAGTGCAGCGATATATAACAACTAATGCAGTAATATATAACAATGAGTGCAGCAATATATGACAATTAATGAAACAATATTAATAACTACTTTACAGGAGGTTGCAGTCAATACCAGTATTTTTTTTTTTTTTTGCTGTTGTGATCTCTTGGCACATTTATGTTCAGTAGTTTTTCTGAACGACCGGCATCCATACAAATTTTATAAACAACCAACGCAAGGCGCTGCCTTGCTCCACTGTTGCCAAACCGCCTGCAGCTGATGTTAACAACTAGTGGAACAATACATAACAACTAGTTGAATAATATATAAAAATTAGTGGAACTTCTTCTTCTTCTGCGTTCATCCAGAGTGTTTTTTCAGACGTAATTGTGGTGTGTCCATTATGCACCCATGGGCCAACACATCCGACGTTTGCGTACGTTTTTTAACCAGGTTAGCATTCCTCGGAGGACTCTCACTGTTGTGGTGCCGTCCACATCCCAGCTGGTCAAGTTAGAACGGTCGAAGACTTCACAGTCAGCCCTCAAAGGAAGGCAGGGGCAGTCCATGGCATTTTACGCCGTCCAAGGAGACTTCCATAATGCAGAGTCAACACATAACGTTCTGGTGCTGGACTCACCCAAGGAATCACCACGTCCTGCCCATGGCTGCTTTAATTCCTCACTTCCATGTATTGGGCATTTCATTCACCACAGGCTACTCCTGTACAAACCAGGAACGGTCAGTCTGCAGATGACGGTCAGTCTGCAGACGACATCCACTCAGCAAGCTTTCGCTTCAGACTTCCACATAATGGATTCATTAGCAAAGTGTACCATTTCGTGTTTATGAGACGTTTTTCCACCTTAGCTTGCATACGACATCCACTCAGCAAGCTTTCCTTTCGGACTTCCACGTAATGGATTCGCTAGCCAAGTGTTCCATTTCGTGTTTATAAGACATTTTTTCCACCTTTGACTACGCTCACTCTATGAGTACAGATACAGACTTTCATCGTAACCACTGCTTGCGACTGGGTCGCTTTTTCCACCTTTGGTAATGCTCATGAGGTAGGCTACATGTGCTACCAGCTCAGCATCTTACCTCCATGCATCAGAGAGCGAGTAACGTCCTGGCGAGTAACGACCAGGATCCCTCATATCCCTCGGCTAAGAGCCTTTGAACAAGTGTCGGTACTTTTGCCTTAATTCACCCCAAACAAACGGAATCCCAGGGTATGACCAGCGCATTTAGTCTGTCAACACACATGAATTCTCACATGTAGGACTCTAGTAGATGCCTGTGTGTTCCATTCTGCTTCTTGTTTCTCTCCTTGGCCGTTCTCCACATGCGCTCGATGCATTGAGTATGTGCACCGGTGGTATGTCCTGCCAACATGATGAATGTCGGCATCTCCATCTGTCCTGACACTCAGTCAGCGATAGCACCATGATGACATGATTATGAGAACAGTGTCTAGCAGAATGTCAGATACCATGATGCTGCACAAAAGCAACGCTACTCTGCTTGTCGTGGACAGCTGCTGCTGCCAGTTCCAGAAAACTCATGATGAGACAGACACAGACACACACGCGTGCACAGACAGACAGACAGACAGACAGACAGACAGACAGACAGACAGACAGACAGACAGACACAGACAGACAGACAGACAGACAGACAGACAGACAGACAGACAGACAGACAGACAGACAGACAGACGGTTGCCAAATCCAAAGAAACACTGTGGGGCAATTGAAACGCACTGACATGCACTGTACCCGAGCACAGGAGATCACCGTCAGTGCTTAATGTAGCTGGTGACCCTAAATATAGCTGGTGACGTTTGTTTGAGGTGAATTAAGGCAAAATTACCCAAGTGTCTGGACCAAGCATGTAGCGTGCTCAGCATCTGACCTCCATTTTGCAGTGGGTGAGTATCGGCCCGGCCCTCACATCCAGGAGCTATTGGCTTAGAGGCGTTCAGCCATATTCCTCAGCTGAGAGCCATAGAATATGTGTTCGGACCAAGGGTGTAATGGCATTGTGCACCTGATTCAGACTTTGACTGCTATCCTCAGTCTACCTGCAAGGCGGCAGGTTGTGTCTCTCTTGGTCTGGTCCCTATCCCAAGACCTTTCCGACATGTAGTTGTGCTTCCGTCGGCATAGCTCTTGGGGTCATTGGGACACGCAAGCCCCTCTACCACGGCAAGGTGGAGACACATCAAAGGGGATTAGTGGAACAATATATAACAACTAGTTGAACAATACATAACAATTAGTGGAGCCATATATATCAACTAGTGGAATAATAGATAACAATTAGTTGAGCAATACATAACAATTAGTGGAGCAATACATAACAATTAGTGGAGCAAAATGTAATGTGGGAACCATGATAGCACA
Organism: Cepaea hortensis; assembly: GCA_963921405.1. Classification (NCBI taxonomy): domain Eukaryota; kingdom Metazoa; phylum Mollusca; class Gastropoda; order Stylommatophora; family Helicidae; genus Cepaea; species Cepaea hortensis. Next base: position 15,148,146 of record OY992888.1, on the reverse strand, counting down.
GTGGTTAGATTGCTTGCCTGCTAGCCTAGTGGTCATGGATTCGAACTCGCACTGAGGCAGATTTAAAAAATTAATCTGGGCTTCCAGGCTGTTGCTAACCACATCAACCGTCAGGTGCCAATTCATCCTCATCATGTGCCATTCCGATAAGCATGGGTGGTCATGTTTCGCCATCTTACATGATCACCACAGTCATGGATAAGCTCTGAGTTTTTGTCCCGACCATGTCATGTGGTTAAGCCATCCAGATATTTACTTCTCTGCCTTCCCCTTGTTCTTTTCCCCTCAACTATGCCATTTGTCAACAAGTTCTCTAGTTTATTTCTTCTCATAACATGCCCCAAAACAATTTGACTGTCTATGTATAATTCCTCTAATCAGTTTGTGGTTTTTATTTTCCTTTTGTAGGACTTGCTCATTGGTTTTTCTATCTGTCTATGGTATTTTTTGCATTTTCCTCAGAAACCAGATTTCCACTTAGATGTTTTTCAGCTTGTCTTCTCATTGTCCACACTTTAAATCCATACTAAAGTACAGGTTCTATGTAGCATTCCAACACTCTTTTTCTCATTGCAATTGACATATTTTTATTAGTCAGTATGTTTTCCATCTTGCAAAAGGCTACCTTTGGCATAGCGATTATAGTTCTTATCTCTTCAAGGCACCTACCATCAGATGTTATGACTGTTCCGAGATAGTTGTACCAACTCACTTGACTAAGAATATGCCCATTTATCATTATATTACATTGCGGTATTTCTTTCTTCTTAGAGACGTCCATAATCTCTGTCTTCTTACAATTTAATTCCAACCCTAGTTGTTCACTGAGTGCAACAACGGCATCTACTAAATGTTGCAGATCCTCTTCATTGTCTGCAATCACTACTGTGTCATCCGCAAGATGCCAATTGGGGGGGGGGGGGGGGGGGGGGGGTCTAAAATATTATGGGGCCAGCACCATTTGGTGAGTGTTGATGTAATGGTTATGAAGTTATGCTAACAATTATGCTCAGTCGGATAAGAGTACAATGCCTGGGCTTGCTGAGCATTGTGGGAGAAATAGGCTGTTTACCTATTCCCCTGGTGAATTTGCCCACATATAATCAGTCATACAATCACACAAGCATTTTGACATTAACCTTTTCTGCCCAAAGAGATAAGTGAAATTCTTCATATATAATCAATCATACAAGCAGTCTGAAATTAACCCTTTCTGCATGAAGAGGTAAGTGAAATTCTTCATATATAACCAATCATACAAGCAGTCTGAAATTAACCCTTTCTGCATGAAGAGGTAAGTTAATTACAACACAAATATGGCAACTTACAATCATAAACTGCTCATGAACAGTGATTTTCCTCACTCTGTAGATGTCAAACATGTTGATGGCGTAGGACATGATAAATACGACTGCAGAACAAAGGGGGAAACTATTAGACAATATCAGTACAATGTTATGAAAACTAAGGAAACTATTAGGAAATATTAGTACCATGTTGTGAAAACTAGGAAAACAATTAGGAAATATTAGTACAATGTTATGAAAATTAGAGAAACTATTAGACAATATCAGTACAATGTTATGAAAACTAGGGAAACTATTAGACAATATCATTACTATGTTATGAAAACTATTTTCATTTTCTTCTTATTAGTCTTTTTCTTCTTCCTCCTCTTCCTTCTTCACCTCCACCTTTACTTCTTATTCTGTTCCCTTCTTGTCCTCTTCCTTTTTCTTTTCCTCCTCTTCCTTCTTCTTATTCTTCTTCAAAAACAAGAACTCACACAGGCTCCATGAACATGTTACACAAAGCAAATGTTGTGCTGAATGAGTAGATAGCATTCGAAAGCACTCTTCACATCACTCATCAGGATCTGGAGTAAGAGGCAATGAATATGTGGACCAGCTAGCAAATAATGCACCAATACAAGCAGGAAGAAGCATGGACAGGGCCAATATCATCCATGCGGTCCGGACACAGCTGGCAGACAGTAACTTGTCTGTGACACTAGCATGATCTGGCAGTGAAGCCCCCATCACCCACCAAGAACTGACTGGTCTATAGAAAGATGGGTCTAGCATCAAATGCCAAATTTAAAAGGGTCCTGTACTTTTACTTTACTGACACTTTGTGACAAATCTATGAGGAGTTGTCAAATTATGATCAAATAATAACAGCGATTTCACATGTTTTCGGCTTGATATTTTGCTTATATTTTTTAAGCTGTTTAATAACAGCAGCAGTTGTAATGGAGAGGGACACTGGTGATATGGAAAGCTAATCCACGCAAAAAATCGGTCGTTTGGCACATGAGTTTAAAACGAGCGAACGCAAGAAAAAATAAAAGAGATGTATAGGGAAACCTTAAACAGCCTTAAAAATATAAACAATGCCACCTTATCAAACTATCAGGCCGAAAACATGTGACAGTCCTCACACTCCTGACACCCATAGGAGGTTCCTATTACAGGACTGTTGATTGTTTGTTTATTTTAACAATAAGAACAATAATAAAACACAACTAAGGGTAAGACAGACAAGAACACTTACTTATGAATCGGTATAGCAGGCACAAAATGATGGTCCAAACAGTGAATCCAGTATGCCAATCGTGATCAGGATTGACCAATGATAATCCCAGAAACAGAAATATAATTATCTCGTTCACTGAACTGAAATTTCAAAGAAAGTTACATTCATCATCCTTGTTTATTGAGTTGAGTTGAGTTGAGTTGAGTTAAGAACCGACATCATGACACTCAGGACATTCCCATACATTCTTCATCCTCATCTTCAACAGTCAGCGAAGACTCCCAATACTAATGGTACCACCAGCAGTCTGACTATGTATTCACTTGGCCTTTCCTCTGAGTCCTGAGTGTTGGCCAAATCCTCTGGTCACTCGCTGCTGCACCATTCTCTCCAAGCCATAATGATTTATCTGTCCTTCTCCACTATACACACAATTCCGAAGGGCCCGACAACATCTGCCTCCCTAGGAGTAACATATAAGGTCACTATAAATTCTTTTAATATCACTTAAACAGGGTTGGACATGATACAGTGAAGCTACAACATGTGCTCATTGCCTGGTGTCTATAATAGAGGAGTATTGCAAGCATAACATTGCGTGCAAGTTTAGTGTGACTGAGCAGGCAAGATTTCTAAACTTAAATATCTCTTCGCATTGTTCAATAAATATTATATATATGCATACTTTTATCATTTCTTTACTTATTCAGTCAAGCAGAGATGTGTTCGCAACATAAACGAGCAATATCTCCGGCTGGCCGATTCTCACTGATCACGGGATCCACACCGTAGACAATGTCAGGCGGGGAGAACACGCTTTTATGGGTCCAGACACTTACGATGACAGATGTACATGCTCATACCGGTCCAGACACTTGATATAAGGCACTCAGTTAAGGGATATGGCTGAACGTCTCTAAGTCAAATCCCTCGGATGTGAGGGCCTGGCCGCTACCCACCTCCTGCTCTCGGAGGTTTGATGCTGAGCCGCCAGCATCTGCAGCCTACCTTGTTCCAGACGTACTGGTTATACTTTCCTCTGGAGAAAAACAAGGCAAGGCAGAGAGAGGGATCATGCTGCATGGGAAACACATGTTCTCTGATTTAATGCCCAGGCATTGTGCTTTGGAATTCTAGCTCTAGTTCCAATTCACATACTTTTGTCTGCAAAGACGACAAGGTGCCACTTACTCTCTCTCTCTCTCTCTCTCTCTCTCTCTCTCTCTCTCTCTCTCTCTCTCTAACACAGAAAAGCGCAACACAAAATCTGAAATGTAACAATAAAGTCAAAACATACCAAAACGCACCAAAAAACACCACCAAAAATGCACTAAAGTGTACCAAAACACACAACACACCAAAAGAGCACAACAGCTATACCTGATAACCTTGGTGAAGTACTTGATGGTTGTGCGAGACTTATCACTGATATTGTTGAAAGCATACTGCATCTGGATCAGTCCACAGCCAATGATACTGGAGAGATTGTTTTATGATATCAATGTCCTTAGCAGAAATGGTCTCTCTTATTGTTTTATGATATCACTGTCCTAGCAGAAATGGTCTCTCTTATTGTTTTATGATATCAATGTCCTAGCAGAAATGGTCTCTCTTATTGTTTTATGATATCATTGTCCTAGCAGAAATGGTCTCTCTTATTGTTTTATGATATCACTGTCCTAGCAGAAATGGTCTCTCTTATTGTTTTATTATATCAATGTCCTAGCAGAAATGGTCTCTCTTATTGTTTTATGATATCAATTTCCTAGAATAAATGGTCTCTTTTATTGTTTTATGATATCAATATCAATATCCTAGCAGAAATGGTCTCTCTTATAGTTTTATGATATCACTGTCCTAGCAGAAATGGTCTCTCTTATTGTTTTATGATATCAATGTCCTAGCATAAATGGTCTCTCTTATTGTTTTATGATATCAATATCCTAGCAGAAATGGTCTCTCTTATTGTTTTATGATATCAATGTCCTAGCAGAAATTGTCTCTCTTATTGTTTTATGATATCAATGTCCTAGCAGAAATGGTCTCTCTTATTGTTTTATGATATCACTGTCCTAGCAGAAATGGTCTCTCTTATTGTTTTATGATATCAATGTCCTAGCAGAAATGGTCTCTCTTATTGTTTTATGATATCAATGTCCTAGCATAAATGGTCTCTCTTATTGTTTTATGATATCAATGTCCTGGCGGAAATGGTCTCACTTATTGTTTTATGATGTCAATGTCCTAGATGATATCAATGTCCTAGCAGAAATTGTCTCTCTTATTGTTTTATGATATCAATGTCCTAGATGATATCAATGTCCTAGCAGAAATGGTCTCACTTATTGTTTTATGATGTCAATGTCCTAGATGATATCAATGTCCTAGCAGAAATGGTCTCTCTTATTGTTTTATGATATCAATGTCCTAGCAGAAATGGTCTCTCTTATTGTTTTATGATGTCAATGTCCTAGCAGAAATGGTCTCTCTTATTGTTTTATGATATCAATGTCCTAGCAGAAATGGTCTCTCTTATTGTTTTATGATATCAATGGCCTAGCAGAAATGGTCTCTCTTATTGTTTTATGATGTCAATGTCCTAGCAGAAATGGTCTCTCTTATTGTTTTATGATATCAATGTCCTAGCAGAAATGGTCTCTCTTATTATTTTATGATATCAATGTCCTGGCAGAAATGGTCTCTTTTATTGTTTTATGATATCAATGTCCTAGCAGAAATGGTCTCTCTTATTGTTTTATGATGTCAATGTCCTAGCAGAAATGGTCTCTCTTATTGTTTTATGATATCAATGGCCTAGCAGAAATGGTCTCTCTTATTGTTTTATGATGTCAATGTCCTAGCAGAAATGGTCTCCCTTGTTTTATGATGTCAATGTCCTAGCAGAAATGGTCTCCCTTGTTTTACGATATCAATGTCCTAGCAGAAATGGTCTCTTATTGTTTTATGATATCAATGTCCTGGCAGAAATGGTCTCTTATTGTTTTATGATATCAATGTCCTAGCAGAAATGGTCTCACTTATTGTTTTATGATGTCAATGTCCTAGCAGAAATGGTCTCCCTTGTTTTATGATGTCAATGTCCTGGCAGAAATGGTCTCTCTTATTGTTTTATGATATCAATGTCCTAGCAGAAATGGTCTCTCTTATTGTTTTATGATATCAATGTCCTAGCAGAAATGGTCTCTCTTAATAATAACTTATAATAAATTTTCCCACAGCAATTTCTTGTTATGGGTCTGTAATGTGTAAGCACTGTCACATTTTGTGGAACGAGAGCATGGAGTTGGCCAATCTTTCACTCATTTAGGCACGGGGAAAAGCCCTGGCATTGAGCCTAAATAAACTCTGCAGTATTTACTTTGCACATATTCATTGGGTGGAAAAGCGATCAAGCATACGTATCCAACAAGAATACATTTGAGAAGGAGGAAATTAACATATTTTGAGCACGTAATTAATGAGAAGAACAAGAAAGAAAATAAAAATGGAAATTAGTGAAGAACAGTATGTTTGTGTGGAAGGAAAGGGTACAAACAATGCAATATATATTTACAAACACTAATAGAAAGGTCAACAGAGACGCAGAAAGACATGTATTTGTGTTTTATAGATTATACTAAGGCATTTGATAAAGTAAAACATGATGAACTGATTAAAATGTTGGAAGATATCAACATTGATGGTAAAGATTTAAGAATAATAAAGAATATTTATTGGAACCAAGTAGCAACAATTAAAATGGGAAATAAAGAGGGCAGTTATAAACAGATAAAGCTAGGAGTACAACAGAGATGTGTCTTGTCACCCGATCTCTTCTCCCTCTATAGCAAAGTAATAATGAGAGAGATCACAGAGGAGCCAGGAATACTAATCAGAGGTTATAATGTAAACAATATACCCTATGCACAGTATTGGTGGTGGATAATACAACAGACCTACAACAATTGTTGGACATTGTAGCAACAGAGAGTGCAAGGAAGGGATTCTCCTTGAATATCAAGAAAACAGTAACAATGGTGATATCAAAGAAAAAGGTAAAACCAAAATGTGACATAAAAATAGAAGGGAAAATTCTTAACCAAGTGGATAATTTTAAATACCTAGGGGCATTTATACCATCAGATGGAAGATGTACAACAGAGATTAAGAGCAGAATAGGGCAGGCAAAAGCTGCATTTCAGAAAATGAAGCGTATCTTATGCAATAAATCACTATCAATGAATGTAAGAAAGAGAGTGCTGAAGTGCTATATAGAACCAGTTCTGCTGTATGGCAGTGAATCTTGGAATGTAAATGAACAAATTAGGAAGAACTTGGGAATAACAGAGATGTGGTTTTTGAGACGAATGTTGCGAATTCCTTGGACTGTCAGAGTAACTAACAATGATTGCTTGAAAGAGGCTAATGAAATGAGAACACTATATACAACAATATGAATGAGACAAACAGCTTTCTTTGGTCATGTGATGAGAAGAGAGACATTGGAGAACATCGTGACAACTTGAAAGATCGAGGGGAAGAGAGGCAGAGGCAGGCTAAGAGGAATGATGCTGGATGGATTGAGATGGTGGCATGGAGGAATATCATCAGCAGAGTTGATCCAGAACACCAAAGACCAAGATTTGTGGAGAGCCATGAATGCCTATGCAGCTGGCAGGGCACTTGATGATGATGAAAGAGAACTGACTGCTTGGAAAAGACATTTATGGAGGGAGGTGCATTGGAAAAGCGGTGAAGGGGAAAGACAGTAGATATATTCAGGATGTGATAGATAATTTACACATGACAGCAACAGAGGCAGGACATATGGCTTATGATAGAGAGGAATTTCCAGACACCTTTAGTGGGAAAAGTTTTCCCCAGAAGTAGTAGTGGTGATGGTGGTGGTGGTGGTGGCGGTGGTGGTGGTGGCGGCGCAGGCGGTGATGATGACAATGAGGATGTCATATCCTTTACGACTGTTGAACATCATCTGTTAAGTGTCCTGCTCTTACATGTATCAGAAAATTGCTACTTGCACCTGAGTCAAATAAAGGCAACACCTCATATGGAACAATACACCTGACCAGCTCTATGACTTAGGAGTTACTGATACAATTTGTAATCTCACATACCATGTTCAAAACACAGCTGCGGGCGATTTGCAACAGACCTCCTTGTGTTGGCTTTCATATAATTGTATGTGTGCAGGTTGTTCAGAAACCAATGGCAAATTACTGAATGTAAACTTGCCAAGAAATCAGAAATAGTCAATAAATGCTGGGGATGACTGCAACATCCTGTAAAGGTTATGCATCTAACTTTTTAACAGCTGGTAACACCTGCATGTATCAATACTGGGCATTCCGTCAAAGGGCAGCTAGATCAATAATAACAACAAGTATAACACATGGCACTTACAGCAGCAAGCATGTGAAACCCATGATGTACTCATCCACTGGGTACAATATAACACATGCCATCTACAGCAGCAAGCATGTGAAACCCATGATGTACTCATCCACTGGGTACAATATAACACATGCCATCTACAGCAGCAAGCATGTGAAACCCATGATGTACTCATCCACTGGGTACAATACAACACATGCCATCTACAGCAGCAAGCATGTGAAACCCATGATGTACTCATCCACTGGGTACAATATAGCACATGCCACCTACAGCAGCAAGCATGTGAAACCCATGATGTACTCATCCACTGGGTACAATATAACACATGCCATCTACAGCAGCAAGCATGTGAAACTCATGATGTACTCATCCACTGGGTAAAATATAGCACATGGCACTTACAGCAGCAAGCATGTGAAACCTATGATGTACTCATCCACTGGGTACAATATAACACATGCCACCTACAGCAGCAAGCATGTGAAACCCATGATGTACTCATCCACTGGGTACAATATAGCACATGGCACTTAAAGCAGCAAGCATGTGAAACTCATGATGTACTCATCCACTGGGTACAATATAACACATGCCACTTACAGCAGCAAGCATGTGAAACTCATGGTGTACTCATCCACTGGGTACAATATAGCACATGGCACTTACAGCAGCAAGCATGTGAAACCCATGATGTACTCATCCACTGGGTACAATATAACACATGCCATCTACAGCAGCAAGCATGTGAAACCCATGATGTACTCATCCACTGGGTACAATATAACACATGCCATCTACAGCAGCAAGCATGTGAAACCCATGATGTACTCATCCACTGGGTACAATATAACACATGCCATCTACAGCAGCAAGCATGTGAAACCCATGATGTACTCATCCACTGGGTACAATATAACACATGCCACCTACAGCAGCAAGCATGTGAAACCCATGATGTACTCATCCACTGGGTACAATATAGCACATGGCACTTAAAGCAGCAAGCATGTGAAACTCATGATGTACTCATCCACTGGGTACAATATAACACATGCCACTTACAGCAGCAAGCATGTGAAACCCATGATGTACTCATCCACTGGGTACAATATAGCACATGGCACTTAAAGCAGCAAGCATGTGAAACCCATGATGTACTCATCCACTGGGTACAATATAGCACATGGCACTTAAAGCAGCAAGCATGTGAAACTCATGATGTACTCATCCACTGGGTACAATATAACACATGCCACTTACAGCAGCAAGCATGTGAAACCCATGATGTACTCATCCACTGGGTACAATATAACACATGCCATCTACAGCAGCAAGTATGTGAAACCCATGATGTACTCATCCACTGGGTACAATATAACACATGGCACTTAAAGCAGCAAGCATGTGAAACCCATGATGTACTCATCCACTGGGTACAATATAGCACATGGCACTTAAAGCAGCAAGCATGTGAAACCCATGATGTACTCATCCACTGGGTACAATATAGCACATGGCACTTAAAGCAGCAAGCATGTGAAACCCATGATGTACTCATCCACTGGGTACAATATAACACATGCCATCTACAGCAGCAAGTATGTGAAACCCATGATGTACTCATCCACTGGGTACAATATAACACATGCCATCTACAGCAGCAAGCATGTGAAACCCATGATGTACTCATCCACTGGGTACAATATAACACATGCCATCTACAGCAGCAAGCATGTGAAACCCATGATGTACTCATCCACTGGGTACAATATAACACATGGCACTACAGCAGCAAGCATGTGAAACCCATGATGTACTCATCCACTGGGTACAATATAACACATGGCACTACAGCAGCAAGCATGTGAAACCCATGATGTACTCATCCACTGGGTACAATATAACACATGCCATCTACAGCAGCAAGCATGTGAAACCCATGATGTACTCATCCACTGGGTACAATATAACACATGCCATCTACAGCAGCAAGCATGTGAAACTCATGATGTACTCATCCACTGGGTACAATATAACACATGCCACTACAGCAGCAAGCATGTGAAACCCATGATGTACTCATCCACTGGGTACAATATAACACATGCCATCTACAGCAGCAAGCATGTGAAACTCATGATGTACTCATCCACTGGGTACAATATAACACATGCCATCTACAGCAGCAAGCCTGTGAAACTCATGATGTACTCATCCACTGGGTACAATATAACACATGCCCATGATGTACTCATCCACTGGGTACAATATAACACATGCCACTACAGCAGCAAGCATGTGAAACTCATGATGTACTCATCCACTGGGTACAATATAACACATGCCATCTACAGCAGCAAGCATGTGAAACTCATGATGTACTCATCCACTGGGTACAATATAACACATGCCCATGATGTACTCATCCACTGGGTACAATATAACACATGCCCATGATGTACTCATCCACTGGGTACAATATAACACATGCCATCTACAGCAGCAAGCATGTGAAACTCATGATGTACTCGTCCACTGGGTACAATATAACACATGCCCATGATGTACTCATCCACTGGGTACAATATAACACATGCCACTACAGCAGCAAGCATGTGAAACTCATGATGTACTCATCCACTGGGTACAATATAACACATGCCATCTACAGCAGCAAGCATGTGAAACTCATGATGTACTCATCCACTGGGTACAATATAACACATGCCCATGATGTACTCATCCACTGGGTACAATATAACACATGCCCATGATGTACTCATCCACTGGGTACAATATAACACATGCCATCTACAGCAGCAAGCATGTGAAACCCATGATGTACTCATCCACTGGGTACAATATACAACATGCCACCTACAGTAACAAGTATGTGAAACCCATGATGTACTCATCCACTGGGTACAATAAAACACATGCCACTACAGCAGCAAGCATGTGAAACCCATGATGTACTCATCCACTGGGTACAATATAACACATGCCCATGGTGTACTCATCCACTGGGTACAATATAACACATGCCCATGGTGTACTCATCCACTGGGTACAATATAACACATGCCCATGGTGTACTCATCCACTGGGTACAATATAACACATGCCATCTACAGCAGCAAGCATGTGAAACCCATGATGTACTCATCCACTGGGTACAATATAACACATGCCCATGATGTACTCATCCACTGGGTACAATATAACACATGCCCATGGTGTACTCATCCACTGGGTACAATATAACACATGCCACTTACAGCAGCAAGCATGTAAAACTCATGATGTACTCATCCACTGGGTACAATATAACACATGCCATCTACAGCAGCAAGTATGTGAAACCCATGATGTACTCATCCACTGGGTACAATATAACACATGCCCATGGTGTACTCATCCACTGGGTACAATATAACACATGCCATCTACAGCAGCAAGCATGTGAAACCCATGATGTACTCATCCACTGGGTACAATATAACACATGCCACTTACAGCAGCAAGCATGTGAAACCCATGATGTACTCATCCACTGGGTACAATATAACACATGCCATCTACAGCAGCAAGCATGTGAAACCCATGATGTACTCATCCACTGGGTACAATATAGCACATGGCACTTACAGCAGCAAGCATGTGAAACTCATGATGTGCTCATCCACTGGGTACAATATAGCACATGGCAGTTACAGCAGCAAGCATGTGAAACTCATGGTGTACTCATCCACTGGGTACAATATAGCACATGGCACTTACAGCAGCAAGCATGTGAAACTCATGATGTACTCATCCACTGGGTACACTATAGCACATGGCACTTACAGCAGCAAGCATGTGAAACTCATGATGTACTCATCCACTGGGTACAATATAGCACATGGCACTTACAGCAGAAAGCATGTGAAACTCATGATGTACTCATCCACTGGGTACAATATAGCACATGGCACTTACAGCAGCAAGCATGTGAAACTCATGATGTACTCATCCACTGGGTACAATATAGCACATGCCACCTACAGCAGCAAGCATGTGAAACTCATGGTGTACTCATCCACTGGGTACAATATAGCACATGGCACTTACAGCAGCAAGCATGTGAAACTCATGATGTACTCATCCACTGGGTACAATATAGCACATGGCACTTACAGCAGCAAGCATGTGAAACTCATGGTGTACTCATCCACTGGGTACAATATAGCACATGGCACTTACAGCAGCAAGCATGTGAAACTCATGGTGTACTCATCCACTGGGTACAATATAGCACATGGCACTTACAGCAGCAAGCATGTGAAACTCATGATGTACTCATCCACTGGGTACAATATAGCACATGGCACTTACAGCAGCAAGCATGTGAAACTCATGATGTACTCATCCACTGGGTACAATATAGCACATGGCACTTACAGCAGAAAGCATGTGAAACTCATGATGTACTCATCCACTGGGTACAATATAGCACATGGCACTTACAGCAGCAAGCATGTGAAACTCATGATGTACTCATCCACTGGGTACAATATAGCACATGCCACCTACAGCAGCAAGCATGTGAAACTCATGGTGTACTCATCCACTGGGTACAATATAGCACATGGCACTTACAGCAGCAAGCATGTGAAACTCATGATGTACTCATCCACTGGGTACAATATAGCACATGGCACTTACAGCAGCAAGCATGTGAAACTCATGGTGTACTCATCCACTGGGTACAATATAGCACATGGCACTTACAGCAGCAAGCATGTGAAACTCATGGTGTACTCATCCACTGGGTACAATATAGCACATGGCACTTACAGCAGCAAGCATGTGAAACTCATGATGTACTCATCCACTGGGTACAATATAGCACATGGCATTTACAACAGTAAGCATGTGAAACTCATGATGTACTCATCCACTGGGTACAATATAGCACATGCCACCTACAGCAGCAAGCATGTGAAACTCATGGTGTACTCATCCACTGGGTACAATATAGCACATGGCACTTACAGCAGCAAGCATGTGAAACTCATGATGTACTCATCCACTGGGTACAATATAGCACATGGCACTTACAGCAGCAAGCATGTGAAACTCATGGTGTACTCATCCACTGGGTACAATATAGCACATGGTACTTACAGCAGCAAGCATGTGAAACTCATGATGTACTCATCCACTGGGTACAATATAGCACATGGCACTTACAGCAGCAAGCATGTGAAACTCATGATGTACTCATCCACTGGGTACAATATAACACATGCCTCCTACAGTAAGTAGCAAATATGTGAAACCCATGATGTACTCATCCACTGGGTACAATATAACACATGCCATCTAAAGTATCAAGCATGTGAAACCCACAGTGTACTCATCCACTGAGTACAATATAAGGCACATGCGATAGTTGCTTCTGGCCAGTATCTTCAGCATCACTCCAATGGCAGAATGGGCTTACCCCTGTCCCAGGAGACTGAGATGAATTTTTTTTTACTAAACCGCTCACCTACTGTCCCAGATTGAGACCCAACCTAGGGCTGGATTACAGTATTTGATGATCATCTTTAAGCCTGGGAAAAAATTATTTGAGAAAAAATGCAAAGAATACAATGGGCAGGCAGAAAAAGGACAGAGACAGGCCTTCAAGAAACAAATGAAAACCATAAACTGATTAAAGAAATTGCAGCAGACAGTCAAGATTCTGGGGCACGGTATGAGGAGAAATACACTTGATAACTTAGTGACAACTGGCAAAATTGATGGGAAAAGAACACAGAGAAGAGAAAGAAAGATATATCTGGATGGCTTTGTCATATGACACAATCGGGACAAGAACCTGGCCAAAGATTCTGGTGATAGTGAGAGATTGAAAAATATGACAGCCCACAGTTATCGACATGGCACATAATAATGTTGAGTGCTGAAATACAAATAGCCCTGCAGGATCTATGCAAAGTGGCTTCTAATCCTCATCATAGAACAAGTTGCTTTAAAATTGTGGTTTAATGCACACAATTTCAACAGGCATTTCTGTATTGTTTGCTTCCTTAGCCTTTGACTGTGTCCAGTCTCCTGGCAAGGCTGTAGGCATGTGTCTCCCTTCGTCTGCCCTCTAAAGCTTTGGCCTGACCAACTCAGAAGGCTCTGCTACCATTAGCACAGCTTACAGAGTCACTGGGATACTTCTCTTTCTCATCTTCTCTTCTTCTTCAGGGGGGGGGGGGGGGGAGTTTCCTTGGCAAGTGGTCAAGCCATTTGGCTCGCACTCTGAAGGTCATGGATTCATTTTTGGGCTACATCATTCAGCCCAGGTACGCCATTTTTCCAGGTACAATGAGGATCTCTGCTTGAGCTACGGATTTTGTGCTTTGTGAGATGCTCTCATTAAGCTTGCCTTTCTGAGGAAATAGGCTGAAACAGATGGGGTAAAATCCACTGTAATGAAGTCAATCTTCTTGTGTTTAACCTTCCTTTTAACCTTTTCTTCTTCATCTCCTTCTTCTTTTTTGGACTTTTTCTTTGTCATTATATCATTGAGGAGGAATATGATCTTCTGGAATTCACTTCTATATACTCTCTACCCTTTGTTTTTGTTGTCACTAATGAATACTTGTGAATGAGCTCTAAAGTTTATGGTCCTTACCTAATGATCCCGGAGAATTCAAACAGCTCGGCCATCAGGAACCCTAGGTAGGCCATAGTGAAAATGATAATTGGCTGGGCAACTGTGGAAAATACATGCAGAATAAATGGGTCACAAAGTTTGAAACAGTGGATTCTTACTGTTGTTGTTCAGGACTCTAGAATTCACTCCTAGCAACAACAAAATCATTACTTATTAATATTATTATTATTACTATCATTATCATTATTATTATTACTATTATATTAAAGGTAAAGTAAAGTAAAGTAAAGGACCCTTACAAACCTTAGGGGAATTTCCTGATATGTAAAGATGGCTGGTATGATACTGACAATATTACCCATGTAAGAACTGAGTGCATGTAAAAGCTCTAGAAGTACCTTCATTCTGTGATGGGAGGATGAATACAGCAGTGAGGAACACTCTGGTCAGTTCACCTCATAACACTATAACGTAGTATATGTGTCAGTCCTAGCAGTACTTGCTGTAGGGAATGCCTTAATCAGTACTAATCGTCTACTTACCTTTGACATGAGTGGAAAACTTGGTGAGCACAGCTGAAGCTATGCCAGCCACAACTCCCAGTAGTAGTCCACCTAAACACACCACAAAGAACTTGACAACTCCCAGGACGATCTGTTGGCAATATGAATTCAAATTTACTGAAGCATATTATTTTTGATCTGTTAGCAATATGAATTCAAGTTTACTGAAGCATTTTATTTTCAATCTGTTAGCAATATGAATTCAAGTTTACTGAAGTATTTTACTTTTCAATATGTTAGCAATATGAATTCAAGTTTATGGAAGTATTTTACTTTTCAATATGTTAGCAATATGAATTCAAGTTCACTGGCATATTTTACTTTTCATTATGTTACTAATATGAATTCAAGTTTACTGAAGCATTTTATTTTTTGGTCTGTTAGCAATATGAATTCAAGTTTACTGGCGTATTTTACTTTTCAATCTGTTAGCAATATTAATTCACTTTTACTGAAGTATTTTACTTATCAATCTGTTAGCAATATAAATTCACATTTACTGAAGCATTTTACTTTTCAATCTGTTAGCAATATGAATTCAAGTTTACTGAAGTATTTTACTTTTCAATATGTTAGCAATATGAATTCAATTTTACGGAAGTATTTTACTTTTCAATATTTAGTAATATGAATTCAAGTTTACTGGCATATTTTACTTTTCATTATGTTACTAATATGAATTCAAGTTTACTGAAGCATTTTACTTTTTGGTCTGTTAGCAATATGAATTCAAGTTTACTGAAGCATTTTATTTTCGATCTCTTAGCAATATGAATTCAAGTTTACTGAAGTATTTTACTTTTCAATATGTTAGCAATATGAATTCAAGTTTATGGAAGTATTTTACTTTTCAATATGTTAGCAATATGAATTCAAGTTCACTGGCATATTTTACTTTTCATTATGTTACTAATATGAATTCAAGTTTACTGAAGCATTTTACTTTTTGGTCTGTTAGCAATATGAATTCAAGTTTACTGGCGTATTTTACTTTTCAATCTGTTAGCAATATTAATTCACTTTTACTGAAGTATTTTACTTATCAATCTGTTAGCAATATAAATTCACATTTACTGAAGCATTTTACTTTTCAATCTGTTAGCAATATGAATTCAAGTTTACTGAAGTATTTTACTTTTCAATATGTTAGCAATATGAATTCAATTTTACGGAAGTATTTTACTTTTCAATATGTTAGTAATATGAATTCAAGTTTACTGGCATATTTTACTTTTCATTATGTTACTAATATGAATTCAAGTTTACTGAAGCATTTTACTTTTTGGTCTGTTAGCAATATGAATTCAAGTTTACTGGCGTATTTTACTTTTCAATCTGTTAGCAATATTAATTCAAGTTTACTGCATATTTTACTTATCAATCTGTTATCAATATAAATTCACATTTACTGAAGCATTTTACTTTTCAATCTGTTAGTAATATGAATTCAAGTTTAATTAAGTATTTTACTTTTCAATATGTTAGCAATATTAATTCAAGTTTACGGAAGTATTTTACTTTTCAATATGTTAGCATTATGAATTCAAGTTTACTGAAGTATTTTACTTTTCATTATGTTACTAATATGAATTCAAATTTACTGAAGCATTTTACTTTTTGGTCTGTTAAGCAATATGAATTCAAGTTTACTTGCATACTTTATTTTCAATCTGTTAGCAAAATGAATTCACTTTTACTGAAGTATTTTACTTTTCAATCTGTTAGCAATATGAATTCAAGTTTACTGGCGTATTTTACTTTTCAATCTGTTAGCAATATTAATTCAAGTTTACTGCGTATTTTACTTTTTGATCTGTTAGCAATATGAATTCACTTTTACTGAAGTATTTTTCTTATCAATCTGTTAGCAATATGAATTCAAGTTTACTGAAGCATTTTACTTTTCAATCTGTTAGTAATATGAATTCAAGTTTACTGAAGTATTTTACTTTTCATTATGTTACTAATATGAATTCAAGTTTACTGAAGCATTGTACTTTTTGGTCTGTTAGCAATATGAATTCAAGTTTACTGACATTCTTTATTTTCAATCTGTTAGCAAAATGAATTCAATTTTACTGAAGTATTTTATTTTCGATCTCTTAGCAATATGAATTCAAGTTTACTGAAGTATTTTACTTTTCAATATGTTAGCAATATGAATTCAAGTTTATGGAAGTATTTTACTTTTCAATATGTTAGCAATATGAATTCAAGTTCACTGGCATATTTTACTTTTCATTATGTTACTAATATGAATTCAAGTTTACTGAAGCATTTTACTTTTTGGTCTGTTAGCAATATGAATTCAAGTTTACTGGCGTATTTTACTTTTCAATCTGTTAGCAATATTAATTCACTTTTACTGAAGTATTTTACTTATCAATCTGTTAGCAATATAAATTCACATTTACTGAAGCATTTTACTTTTCAATCTGTTAGCAATATGAATTCAAGTTTACTGAAGTATTTTACTTTTCAATATGTTAGCAATATGAATTCAATTTTACGGAAGTATTTTACTTTTCAATATGTTAGTAATATGAATTCAAGTTTACTGGCATATTTTACTTTTCATTATGTTACTAATATGAATTCAAGTTTACTGAAGCATTTTACTTTTTGGTCTGTTAGCAATATGAATTCAAGTTTACTGGCGTATTTTACTTTTCAATCTGTTAGCAATATTAATTCAAGTTTACTGCATATTTTACTTATCAATCTGTTATCAATATAAATTCACATTTACTGAAGCATTTTACTTTTCAATCTGTTAGTAATATGAATTCAAGTTTAATTAAGTATTTTACTTTTCAATATGTTAGCAATATTAATTCAAGTTTACGGAAGTATTTTACTTTTCAATATGTTAGCATTATGAATTCAAGTTTACTGAAGTATTTTACTTTTCATTATGTTACTAATATGAATTCAAATTTACTGAAGCATTTTACTTTTTGGTCTGTTAAGCAATATGAATTCAAGTTTACTTGCATACTTTATTTTCAATCTGTTAGCAAAATGAATTCACTTTTACTGAAGTATTTTACTTTTCAATCTGTTAGCAATATGAATTCAAGTTTACTGGCGTATTTTACTTTTCAATCTGTTAGCAATATTAATTCAAGTTTACTGCGTATTTTACTTTTTGATCTGTTAGCAATATGAATTCACTTTTACTGAAGTATTTTTCTTATCAATCTGTTAGCAATATGAATTCAAGTTTACTGAAGCATTTTACTTTTCAATCTGTTAGTAATATGAATTCAAGTTTACTGAAGTATTTTACTTTTCATTATGTTACTAATATGAATTCAAGTTTACTGAAGCATTGTACTTTTTGGTCTGTTAGCAATATGAATTCAAGTTTACTGACATTCTTTATTTTCAATCTGTTAGCAAAATGAATTCAATTTTACTGAAGTATTTTACTTTTCAATCTGTTAGCAATATGAATTCATGTTTACTGAAGTATTTTACTTTTCAATATGTTAGCAATATGAATTCAAGTTTACTGAAGTATTTTACTTTTCAATATGTTAGCAGCAATATGAATTCAAGTTTACTGAAGCATTTTACTTTTCAGTATGTTAGCAATATGAATTCAAGTTTACTGAAGTATTTTACTTTTTCTAGTACTACAAAGGGCAGTCAAAAATGTTTTGCACTTTTCTTAGAAATCATTCAGATAGTTTGGAGTACTGTGCATCATTGTAAAAACACACTAATGGTTTAAATATCTCGCATGTATATGGTGCACAGGGGGAAGTGCATGCACTTGATTAATTTGTGGTATACTAGCGTATCTACGTATGAAGTGGCGTCATAGACAAAATGGATGTTCACTGCATAATCAAATTCCTATGTGGCAAATATGTGAATCAAATTCATGATTAAATGTTCGTCATTCATAAGGATGTCTGTTCTTCATTTGACAATGTAAAGCATTGGAGAAAAACATAATTTTCAAACAAGACACAACAGCATAAGAGACAAACTGGAGACATGGTTCTTGGTCCAGATGAGGGAGTTATAAAATCAAGGTTTCAGACTGGTGAAGAAGAGATGGGGGAACAGTGGTGAATACGTAAAGAAGGACTAAAGTTCACACCAATTACCATGTATGGACTTGGACTAAACATACTAAAGTGTACATCTTGTTGGCAGCCCCTCATATATGTCCGTCTGTCTGTCTGCAATTCAGTCAGTCAGTCAAGCAGGCAGGCAGTCAGGCAGGCAACCAGCTAGCCAACCAGCCAGCCAGCCAGTCAGTTAGTCAGTCGCGGTTCCAAATTCACGGCAACAGGTCGTCCTTATTATGCTCTGTTCCTGTGCCAGTGAATATCACACAAAATGCTCCAGATTTCCATATGTGAAAAGTGGAATAGACAGGAGTCTCAATAAGCCAACAGCCCGCACAGGTAATGCCACCGTCAGAATGCCAACACAAAAGTCCTCCATGGAAAATACAGTTCATCGTCAATGGAAGCAGCAGTCACTACAAAACCAGCAGCCACACATCACTGCACTAAAAGTCGAGAGGATCTACTTTATTGCCCCGGGGTTTATCTCATATGGCTCAGTTTCTTTCGGCATAGCGGCCCACTGAAGGTATCGCACAAAGCACGAACACCATGATTCCAGCGACGACCCCCAGAAGTCTCCGAGAAAGATGCACTTGTGAACCAAAAGGGGAATCCAGTCAATTCCAAGCGACAGGTCAACTGCCATTGTTCCGAACATGCAGTTCACGCTACAACAATCGCAGACAGATGTAAAAACATTCCAAACGAAATTCATAGCTCACAGTGACACGCCACACACTAATCTCAGTAGCAGGGCAACGGAGCCATGCATTACTTGTCCATCATGAGGAAAATGTGACTGCAAACAGTAGCCAGAAGCATAAACACTCCAGAGACTTAACTGTTCAAATGCTTATCCACCATGTGGGGAACCTTTCTAAGTTTTATTTTCACCCTCTGTGAACTCATGTAACATAAAAGGTAATGCAAAACTTGGAAAGGAAATATTTTCAAAAACCCCAGTCATTATAAATACACCTTATACAATATGTTAAGATAATCTGGGCACATATAAAGACAGATAACGTTGGATCCTCAATACATGCAGTGATATTGTTGTTATCAATGTTGTTTCATTTAACTTCCATACCCTCCCTCCCCCATTGTAACCGCTGTTATTGTTATCGCTGCTGAACAACTGCTATTGTTGAGAAGATAACAATGTTGCTGAAGTCATAAATACTCACATGCACACCAGTTATCTCATCCATGTTGTTGTAAGCTTGAAAGACTTTGTATAACACAACAGTCACTCCATCTGTGGGCAGGCAAAACAATGTCCCAGGTTATGTATTACTCATTGTGTTCATTAGAGCTTTCTCTCAAACGTCTGCATTGTTCTAACATTTTAGAGTTTTCATCATTGGCACCTTGTCGTCTTGACAGACGATAGTTTGTGCTTTAAAAAGGCATAACAACTTTTACCTATGACGGTAGCGAGTGTGACTGATAAGGCCAATTTGCGCTGTAAATGTCCGTTCACAGTGGGTGCATGTGAACACGTGGTCATTTCCACCATCATGCACCATCTTACGTCTCAAACACTCAGTGTGTGACTTATCTGCAATAATTTTCTCCTTTGTCTTTATTCCATTTCTGATGTTTGCCCTCCATGCAACACGTTCAGCTGCGACTTGCTCCCAATGTGCATTATCAATGCCTGTATCAATCATGTCCCGCTTACACACATCTTTGTATCGTAGTAGAGGCCGACCCTGAGATCTCTTACCCATCTGTAATTCACCAAAAAAGATATCCTTTGGTATTCTACCATCATCCATCCTCCTAAGATGTCCTATCCATCTAAGTCTACGAAGACTGAGCATGGAATAAACTACCACACAACCTGATCTTTCCAATACTTCAGTATTTGTGATTTTGTCTTGCCACTTAATACCAAGAATTCTTCGCAGACACCGCATATGAAAGCTGTTTAAATTTTTCTCTTGGTGTGAGTAAGTTGTCCAGGTTTCACTGCCATAGAGAAGAGTACTAAGGACACAGGCTTGATAGACAAGGACTTTTGTTTTGGCAGTAAACTTCCTGTTCTCCCAGACTCTTTTTCTTAACCTGTTCATTGTTGTTGCTGCCTTACCAATCCGGCTGTTGATTTCCTGATCTAGGGATAATTTGCTATTTACCACTGATCCTAGATATGTAAAATGGTCTACTATCTCTAGTTCGGCGTCGTCAATAAAGATTGATGGTACCCCATGTGCACCTTGTGACATAATCTGTGTCTTCTTTTTGCTAATTGTTAAACCAAATTCAGAACAAGCACTGGAGATTGCAGATAGTAGACATTGCAATTCTTCCTCAGAGTGGGTCGTAACTGCAGCATCATCTGCAAAAAGCAACTCTCTGATCAGTACCCTCCTAATTTTGGTCTTAGCCTTCAATCTCTGAGCATTGTAGAGGCCGCCATCTGAGCATGAGTGAATGTATATACCACCATCCTGATCACGAAAGGCATATTTCAGTAGAAGTGAAAAGTATATTCCAAAGAGGGTGGGAGCTAGTACACAACAATACTTTTCCAACAATACACATAAGTGAGATACCCCTATAGTTGTTGCAGTCGCTCCGATCGCCCTTGTTCTTCGACAGTGTTATGATGCTTGAATCTTTGAAATCCTGTGGGACTTGTCCTTCTCGCCAGCATAGCTCTATTAGCTGGTGGATCTGTATAGTGAGTGTGTCTTGCCCACTCCTGATAACCTCTATTGGAATCCCATCCTTACCTGGAGCCTTGCCAGATGCAAGTTCATTTATAGCACACTTAACTTCTGTTATCATGGGAAGTGTGTCCAGGCAGTCAAGAGTTGGTAGAGCCTCTATGGCATTGAGAGCATCATCCGCTAGTTTGGTCTCACTTGAGTAAAGCTCCAAATAGTGCTCTACCCATCTGTCCATCTGCTGTTTCTTATCAGTGATGATTTATCCAGTCAAGGTTTTCAATGGTGCACTTCTTTTGATCACTGGACCACAGGCTTTCTTTATTCCTTCATATATGCTTCTTATGTTTCCCTTATCACTTGCGATTTGAATGGACTCACATAACTTGATCCAATAATCATTTGCACACTGCCTGGCAGCCTTTTGCACATCCTTCCTAGCTTGCCTTAGCTCACTCAGAGTGTTACGCGTTGCTCTTTCCTTGTTTCGTAAGAGAGCTTTCTTCTTCTTATCAATCAAAGGCTGCAGAGTCTCGCTGTTTGCCGCAAACCAGTCCTGCCTCTTATGATCCACAGTGCCGTAAACCCCTACGGCAGTTTTATAAAGAGTTTCCTTAATTTGACCCCACTTTTCATTTACTGTACAATTTTCTGGTGTATCAGTGAAAGCGTTTTCAAGTTGCTGTTGAAACTGAAAGCACTTTTCAGGATCTTGACTGTTAATAATATTAATCCTGGGGCTAGATTTGTGTTTAGCTGTGTAGATTCTCTTTGGTCTCAGTCTAACCCTTGCAACAACCAAAGAATGATCCGTATCACAGTCAGCACTGTGGTAACTTCGAGTCAATGATATATGGTTAAGATGTTGTCTCCGTGTGATGATGAAGTCCAGCTGGTGCCAATGGCCGGATCTTGGATGTTTCCATGTGACCTTATGCATCTCTTTTGTTTTAAAAAAGGAGTTTGTAATACATAGGTCATTACTGGTGCAATGCTCCAGCAGCCTTTGCCCATTTTCATTCATGCGACCGATGTATTTTCCAAGGCACACTAGCCATGAACTCGAGTCCTTGCCCACACGAGCATTGAAATCACCGAGCATATAAATGTAGTCAGATTTTGGAACTGCCTTGATCACAGAGTCTAACTCCTCATAGAACGAATCCTTCACATCATCAGAGGAATTGAGTGTCGGTGCATATGCAGTAATAATGGTGGCAAACTCACAAGAGGTTGCCAAGCGCAGGGATAATAGTCTTTCATTTCCTCCTGCTGGAATTTCAATCATTCCTAGAAGCGAATTCTTCACTGCAAAGCCCACACCGTGTTGCCTTTTTTCTGCCTGCCCTCTACCCTTCCAGAAAAAGGTGTAATTGTTTTCCCTGAGTGACCCTTCCTCAGCGAGGCAAGTCTCCTGTAGGCCAGCAATATCAATGTTAAGACGATTGAGTTCGGCATCAATCACAGCCGTTTTTCTCACATCGTCAATATTGGTCAAGTCAGAGGAAAATCCTGGACACATGGTTCTCACGTTCCAGGTTGCAAGCTGTAGCTTGAGGTTTCTATTTTTAATTGTACCTGGTGCATTGGTTTTACAGACTGTGATTCAGATTTTGTCCTAGCCCCAAGCACCCATTGAAGCAGGCAGGCTGTGGCGGATCAGCACCCAATTGGCCGGGGGCTGCCCAGCTTGAGGCGGGCGGTAGCTGATCAGTGACACCTGTAGGTGTCTCCCACCGTCAGAGGCAACACGTGGCGCCCCATGTCTACGCCAACTGACAAGGACTTATAACCCATAACAGTTGCTAGACTACAATATCTAGAGTTGTATGCTAAAATATTTAGAGGTATATACTACAATATTTAGAGTTTATACTACAATATTTGAAAGCCATGTTTTCTCACGTCGTCTTCCTCCACCTCTTCTTCCACAAATCTTTCCAGTTGTCACATGTTCCAGTTTTTGTCTTCTCATAATGTGGCCAGATAATGATGACAGCTTCTTTCTGATGTTTGTGATCAGTTGACTTTGCGACTTAGCCTTCTTCAAAATGTTCAAATTGCTAATTTTTGCTGTCCAATGAACTTTAAGCTGGCTTCGTGGCTTAGAGGTTAGCGACTTTTCTCAGTAATCTCATATACTCTCATGGGTAACGTGATGAAGGTGAGAATCAGCAGTGGTTCGAATCGCATCGGTACCTTACGAGGTATGTGAGCCGGCCGCTCAGAAAGCAATGGCAAACTACTGAGCGTAATCTTGCCAAGAAATCAACATACAGCTGAAAGATGCTGGTGTTGACAGCGATGTCCTGTAAAAGGATATGCAAAAAAAAAAATGAACTTTAAGCATTCTTCTGTATAAGAGAGTCTACTGGAATGATTGTGCGTGCGGATAAGCTTTCCCTATTACCAGTATCCCTCACCATCAGGCAAATCCACTCTGACTTCCGAAGTACATGTAATTTATGTCCCCAATTCAAGGATGAGAAAACAATATTTTAGTCCAGCTGACCAGTGTAGGGGTTGAACTCGCTACCTCAGCATCATCACACTGGAAGTCTAAGAGAAAATGCTCTTAACCATTTGGCCATGTTGACTCCATCATTCCCCTATGGATCTAACTTTGTGACTGCATATAAACTTATTCTTGACAGAGTTGAGTTGAGCTAAGAGGTGGCATCACTGCACTCAGGACATTCCCACATACGCTCCGTTCCCCTCGTTCAACAGCCAGCGGAGAGTCATACTGCTAATCATTCCAACTGCCATCTGATTGAAATTTCTCGTTCTCTCCACATGTGGGTTCTCAGTCTGTTTCACCAATTTCTCCACCTGGTCCCACAGATGCTCGACCACCTCTCCCTTGTCCACTGGTAATCTACCACTCTTGACTGACTAATCCAGTGATATCCTTTAGTCTTTCGCATCAATATAAGAGGTGCTATAGTTATAGATATTCTCAATTTTAGAAGGTTACCAGAGCATGCGTAGGTATGGCCTACTCTGTAACTCTTAAGGTAATCAAAACAATGTGTTCCTGTAATGAATTTAAATAATGAAGAGACAAACAATAGATTGCACGATTTGTTGCCTGGCATATTTTGCTGCATCTCGTCAGGTACATACTGCAGAAATCACACAACGTAAACTAACTAGATAAATCCTTCAAGCTGAAATATACACATGTTCGCACAGTAATGTCAATTGTCTACCACGGTAATTTTAAACTGATTATCATGTTTTTCTGATTGCACAAAACTGGCCTATACGGATTAATAATGATGGCTTATGTAAACTTTAAGAGGCGACTATTTTGTGTATTAGACAACATGCGGAACGCACTGTCTCTATCAAACGCATTGTCTCTATCTTGAGACAATGCTTTTCGGATGTTAAAGACAAAATAGTCACCTGTTAAATTTTGCAGAAGCCATCATGATTAATCATTTTGGGGAGTCAATTTTGGGTCATGATTGGTGCTAGTAACTCTAAGCTCATAAACAAGCTATAAATAAACATTTACTATTCAACAAGCAGATCACCAGAAGTGACTTGAAGAAATACTGGAATGGAATGCGAGTCACATATTTTACTTAACCTAGACTTACAGTGGCTCAACCACAGAAGCTGCCCTAAGAGGAGTTTGGTCAATTAGAGTCCATTTTTAGCCACTTCAAGTGAGGTAAGGTATGCAAAGATTGAAGATTTCCAGCTGCCCAGAGATCTTAGACAGTACTTGTAACCGAGGTATAGTGATCAGGCCATCTGTCTAGCTCTCTGAAGAACATAGGTTCATTTTCAGACTGCATTGTTCAGACCTAGTTAAAGTTAGTTGCATATCCTTTACAGGATGTTGCAGTCAACCCCAGCATTTTTTGCTGTTTGTGATCTCTTGGCAAGTTTATGTTGAGTAGTTTTCCGTTGCTTTCTGAACGACCGGCACTCATACCATTTTATAAAAATAAACAATGCAAGGGAGTCTGCTGCCAAATCGCCTGCAGCTGTGTTTCGAACATGGTATGCCAGATTATGAACTGCATTCGTAAACCTTAAGCCATGGAGCCGGCACCATGAGTGAAATTTTGCCAGAGATCCCAGGGAATCATCATTGGAGCTGCGGAGTTCACATTTCATGTGATGCTCTCAGCAAGTAGCTTTCCATTATCCAGAGAGAGACTGAGCCTGATAGGTAGCAACCCAGTGCAGTGAAGTCAATCTTCTCACCTGTCACATGTTTGAACATTTTTGGCCACAAAAGCAGCACCCCTAGTGAGTCATCCAGCCACCCCCACTAGAAAGTCTGCCCAGTACCTACCATTCAGCAAAGATTCACCAAAAACAATGAAGTATAAGACATGGTTAACACCAATCTCATTGAACACAGCCAGAACCTGTAGACAGAAACAGTGATATAAATATTTATGTATATCTACTCCCTATGCCTAAGTTCAGTTTAGTGATGACAGAAATTGTAATATACATATTGATGTATATCTACTCTCTATGTCTGTATTCAGTTAAAGTGATGACATAAATTCAATAGAAATATTGATGTATATCCACTTTCTACGTCTGAGTTCAGTTTAGTGCCAATTATCACAATTGCACTACAATATCGTCTTCACTTCTCTGATCATTACTGCAATATATCCATCCGCATACAGTGATGAACTGTGCCAGTTAGGCAATGATTTATGTGCTTCCCTTTGTGTTTGGTAGGCTTCTCTTTTCTGGTAACTCTAATCTTCTGAGGCCGGCTCTGTGGCGGAGGGATTACGGATGCAGTTCCTAATCTCGCATACCGCACTAGTAACACAGCTGCGTTGGTTTTTTTATGAAATGGTACAGGTGCCTGTTGTTAAAAAAGCAATGGCAAACTACTAAACGTAAACTTGTCCAGGAATCATGAACAGCCAAAAAATACTGGAGTTAACTGCTACGTCCGTAAAGTATATGCATCTAACTTTTTTTAATCTTCGATCAAAACTACTGATTTCTCTCTCTCTCTCTCTCTCTCTCTCTCTCTCTCTCTCTCTCTCTCTCTCTCTGTCTCTCTCTCTCTCTCTCTCTCTCTCTATTTCTCCCCCTCTGTAAGTCTCACTGTCTGTGTGGTCTCTCTCTCTCTCTCTCTCTCTCTCTCTCTATTTCTCCCCCTCTGTAAGTCTCACTGTCTGTGTGGTCTCTCTCTCTCTCTCTCTCTCTCTCTCTCTCTCTCTCTCTCTCTCTCTCTCTCTCTCTGTGTCTCTCTCTTTCCCTCTCCATAATTGTATGTAAGCATACAATTTTTTGCATTGCCTTTCTCTTAATTCTTCTGCTGCTGCTGCTCCTTTTTTTTTTCTTCTTCTTCTTCTTCTTCTTCTTCTTCTTCTTCTTCTTCTTCTTCTTCTTCTTCTTCTTCTTCTTCTTCTTCTTCTTCTTCTTCTTCTTTTCCTCCTTTTTCTTTTCCTTCTAATTCTTCTTCCTTTTCTTCTTTTTCCTCTTCTTTTTCTTCTTTCTCCTTGTTAATCCTGAGAATGACATTAGCTGCATCAAGACAGACTCCAGTTAACGTACTAAATGTTTGCCTTTCTACTGACAGATTCTACTTCTGCACAGTATTTTGTTGGAATCCTCACAACTTCACACCAGTTTGACTTCTCCCACAATCCAGAAACA
The DNA here is from genome assembly GCA_963921405.1 of Cepaea hortensis. Classification (NCBI taxonomy): domain Eukaryota; kingdom Metazoa; phylum Mollusca; class Gastropoda; order Stylommatophora; family Helicidae; genus Cepaea; species Cepaea hortensis. The sequence continues at coordinate 15,120,566 of OY992888.1, read as the reverse complement.
GCTTGTCTTCTTTCATAACTCAAAAACAGAGTTTATCTTCCCCCATAACCCAGAAACAGCTTGTCTTCTCCCACAATCCAGAAACAGCATGTCTTATTTCATAACTAAGAATCAAAGAGGTACTTCCCCCATAACCCAAAAAGAGCTTTTCTCCCACAATCCAGAAACAGCTTGTCCTCCCTCTAACCAAGAAGCATTTTGTCTTCTCCCATAACCCAGAAGCAGAACTTGTCTTCATTCATAACTCAAAAACAGATCTTATCTTCCCCTATAATCAAAAAATATGTGTGAGGGAGTGTCAGAGTAAGCATGTGTCTACATGCATACACACAAATACATACAACTTACAGCAACAGGGTCCACTGCAACAATAAGAGAGGAAAATATCATGATTTCCAAGAACTTCACATCAGCAATAGGTCCCATGGCCCCAGCTTTGGCTAAACCATATAGTGAACCACCTGCAAAGAGTGAAGTAAGCAACCTGTGATGATGATATTTTGATAGTATCGTCTCCTGTTCTTTATTTATTTATTTTTATTTTGCACTCACTTGTTTTGAACTCAGGTGTGGTCCACACATGTACTACTACTACTAATAGTTGCTACTTCTAGTGAGTTCTCTTGACTGATTTTTGCGCAAGGGTTAGAATACCTTATTACCAGTGTCTCTCGCCATCAAATGAACCCTCCGCCGACTCCATAGGGGCTTGTAATTTATGTCCCTAAGTCAAGGATGAGAAGTCAACATTTTAGTCCAATTGACTGGCATGTGAAATGAACCTACTACACCATAGCCAGAAGAGAAAGTTTAAGCACATTTGCATTAGCTGTCCTGACCTCCTGAAATAACATCATGATATTAGCACATCAACAAGTAAACAATGTTAACAGGTACAGCCACAAATGTAGGGCTTCGCTGGAAAAGAAGTAGCTCCAAAGACATGCTGACAACAAGAATTCGCTTATTTGCTCCAAATACACCAGTTTTCTATTACTTCAACAATAACATTTGGAGCATTCTGTCAGGATGTTACTAAATTAACCAATATAACCCTGGGAAGGTTAACCCGGTCAACAAATGCCCGCAGAAGTTGGATGTGTCGGCCTAACAGCGCAAGAACGCAGCTCTGCTGTAAACAGGCACAACACAGTCACATCCAGAAAAAAAAATCCGGATGAACTCAGAAGAAGAAGAAGAAGAAACCAATATAAATATGATGATGACAAAGCGTTTGCAGAACAATCTTTCTCAAATTGCTTTGAAGCTCTGACGAATAACACCTGTACCACAAATTATGACACAGCCACACTTGGAGAAAAGCAATAGCTACTGAGCTGTCCAGGGGTTTTAATACCTGCATCACTTACAATCACATGGAATGGCACTATCCAGTGCCACCCATCGGGCAATGGAACGTCGTCTATTCCTCCCCAAGATGCTTGATGACAAAAGTAGAAGACAATGGTGATGATGGTCAATTTGTTGTGTAATTATTGCTGCATGAGGATCCTCACACATGAGAACTATAAGTACTGAAGTGATATGTGTTCTCATGTACCCAAATACTGTAGCATAATTATGCAGTAGTTGAGACGGTGGATGTTGTTCATCATTCATTCTTTCTGCCCTAGCCCTAGCCCAATCCCTCCGCCTTGGGGGTAGGGGTATTTGGTGCTAAAGGTGAAGGCACTTCCACCACTCAAACAGCCTATGGGGGATATCCTTGTGCAAAGTGGAGTACTCATTGTTCCCCCAACCAGGATTTATTTTGTTTATTTGCTCACTTTGAACAAGCGTAGGCCATACATGTGCTACTATTTCTAGTGCACTCGACTGATTTATGCGTGTGGATTAGCTTTCCCTATTACCAGTGTCCCTCACCATCAGGGAAACCCACTCTGACTTCAGGGGTACTTGTAATGTATGTCCCCAAGTCAAGGACAAGAAGTCAACATTCTATTCCAACTGACCGGTGTAGGGGTTGAACCCGCTACCGCAGCATCAGCACACCAGATATTTAAAAGCAAGTGCTCTTGATCGTTTTGGGCATGCTGACTTCCCCAAGCAGAATAACATGAAACTATAAAAGTAAGTGGTCAATTGAGTCTTGACAGCAGCCAACAGACAGTTGTTAGTTATGGTATCTTTGCAACGACAGGCAAAGGATTTCTTAATAGAAACAACGGGTATGGCTTTCAACCAGAATAGTTACTGCCAAGAAGGAAATGCCTAGAAAACTATGGGTCAATGAAGTTATCAAGTGATTGTTATTGGGGGAAAGTTCTGCACCGGACCATCAGCTGGATGACATTGGGGGAAAGTTCTGCACCGGACAATCAGCTGGATGACATTGGGGGAAAGTTCTGCACCGGACAATCAGCTCGATGACATTGGGGGAAAGTTCTGCACCGGACAATCAGCTGGATGACACTGAAACATGCACCAAACCTCATTTCACATGTTTCTTCTTAACCCAATACTGAAAGACACACCAGATTTTAAGAAAACGAAGAGGAATTACATATCAAAACAACAGAATCTTTCGCAAGTGTCTTAATTTATTATTGGACCTCAAGAAGTTAAAATTATTGTTTGTATAAGATAAAACATACTAATGCAAACATTCTAACATTGTGTAAGACCAAATAAACAAGTGCAAATGTTCTGACTTTATGTAAGACCAAACAAAACAATCCAAATGTTCTAACATTGTAAACCAATGACCAAACAGATAAATGCAAATGTTCCTACTTTGTCTAAAACCAAACAGACAAATGCAAGTGTTCTGACTTTGTCTAAAACCAAAGACAAATGCAAATGTTCTGACATTGTCTAAAACCAAACAGACAAATGCAAGTGTTCTGACTTTGTCTAAAACAAGACAAATGCAAATGTTCTTACCTAACAATGCGCAGGCTAGGACTGTGCCCTGTCAAAAGTAATAATGTAAAGCATTATTGGCTGCATGTTTACTTTATACAATTTACACTCAGCTAACATTCCTTACTGAAGGTTCTTTTCTCATGGGCAGTAAATGAGGTCAGCGTGAAATTGATCCAACCACCCACCGACTGCCCATTGGTCTGTACCGTATGTGGCTGTTACCATAGGCCTAATGCACCTCATGGTGTGGAAATGATCATTTACTTTGTACTTTACTTAAAGTCAGTAGAGAATGTTTCTTCATGTCACATGGTGTGTTAGGTCATGTTAGATCATAGAAGTTGCCTTCTTTCACCAAATTCAAAATGATTCCTTATTGTGCCTGTCTATGTTGCTGTTTGTATATTCTTACTAAACAAAGCAGTACTCATTTGAGCAGTGTCAGTTTGTTTCACTTTTCCTCTGGCAGTTCTGAGAATCTGCAGGCTTCTTCTACATGGTGAGCATTTGTGTACAGCCAAAACTGAGCATTTGGCTTCGATAAAAAGAATCATCTCATCACACTTAGTTTCAAACCAGTCATCTTACTGTGGCATTTTCATGAAAGTATGTATTAAAACAACGGAAACATACAAATACCTGGGTACAATCTTCAACTGCTCCAACATCATAAGGGAAGAAATACAAACTAGAATCAATTCTGGAAATAAGGTATACTATGTGCTACAACATCTACTAAAATCAAATGCTCTATCTCGTAACATCAAAATCACAATATACAAAACACTGATCAGACCAGTTGTGCTGTATGGCTCTGAAACCTGGAGTACAACGAAAGGAGACGAAGCCTTGTTACAAACCTTTGAGAACAAAGTTTTAAGGCGCATCTTTGGACCCATTAGGGATACACAAAGTGGAGAGTGGAAAAGAAGAAGTAACAAAGACATTTATGATCTGTTTAAGTCCCTGCTAATCACTGGTATCATGAAGGCTAATAGACTACAATGGCTGGGGCATATAAAAAGAATGGAAGATAATAGGGAAACAAAACTCGTTTACACTCAGGAAATAAATGACCGTAGACCCCGAGGTAGACCAAGAAGAGATAATATATATACAGACCTACAAGCACTTGGAATCAACGATTGGCAAGAGAAGGTCAACCAGAGAGATGAATGGAGGTGGATTGTATCTGCAGCAAAGAACCTCAATGGCTCGGAACGCTGAAGAAGAAGAGAATGTATGAAAGGAGAGAGATGAGAAGGGAGGAATGTTAAATTAGTCTGTGGGCCCAATTCTTCACCCTTTGAAAATAAAGCCTGGCTGTTTATTCATTTTCATTCCAAATCAGTCAATGCTGAAGTGTGACTTGTGTTGCTGAGATGTTCCCACTTCTCTATCACAGTTCTTTCCCTTTGCAGAGAGCTGAGGGATTCTTCAAAAGTCAAAGAAAACTGCTCAAATATGGTTGGGTTTGTCATTTTTGCGACCTCAATTTGTAGTTTTCCAAGATGTCTTCTTGTAATATAATTTTGATACAAACCACAGGAAGATCAGTATCACAGTCAATATAATGATAATAAAGTAAGGAGTTCACTAGTAAAGTAAAGATAATAAAATAAATTAAGAAGTAGGCATACTACTCCTTACAACCAGGAACAAGGTGTCTCGGTAACGAAGTCATTAAGCCATCTGCCTCGTGCTCTGAAAGTTGTTGGTTCATTTTCAGACCACGAAGGGTTCAGACCGCGAGTGCCATTTTTTTTTTCAGACACTCCTTAGTGTCATAGCCAGTTCTGTGGCGAAGGGGTTGCAGACGCAATTTAATTTGTAATCCCGCACACCACGTTCGAAACACAGCTGCGGGCAATTTGGCAGCAGATCGCCTTGCATTGGTTTTCATGAAAATGGTATGAGTGCCGATCATTATAAATCAATGGCAAACTATTGAAAGTAAACTTGCCAAGAAATCACAAACAGCCAAAACATATTGGGTTGTCTGTGACATCCGGTAATGGATATGCAACTAACTTTTAATGTCACCGATGGAACTACGGAGTCCAAGCTTTGTACGATTCTCTCGGCAGGCACCTTATCATTTGGTGGAGAGAGACTGAGCTAGATGAGGTCAACCTGATACAATAATGTGAACCTCTCACTCTGAACCTTTAGAACCAGTAACTTCAGGTGTTTATTCATGACATGACTGACATCTGAAGACAGTGGCACAAGCACACACACAGCTGGCAAAGCAACTACTTCAACACGACATGCAGACATACCAACACTGCAAACAGTAGGATACTTCCAATATTTTCTGTGAAAGTTCTGTCGTGCAAGCTGAACGCTGCCTCCAAGATGATCCTGTGAAGTTTACAATGGTTGCATGCACACTCAAGAAAAGAAGCATGAACAAACAAGGACACATTTTGCAATAGCCAAACTGCAAGAAACACACTTTTTAAAAAAGTGGATAATTCTTTCAGCAAGCAATTACGAATTAGACATATTCTAAACAAACTGGGTAATTCTTTCTGGAATGAAACTGTAGGAATTAGACTTCTAACAAACTGGAAAATTCTTTCAGCAGTTAATTAGGAATTGGACATGTTCTAAACAAGTGGATAATTCTTTCAGCAGTTAATTATTAAATAGACATGCTCTAACAAAACAGGGTGGTTCTTTCAGGTAGGGATTAAACGTCTTCTAACAAACTGGATAATTCTTTCAATAAACTGTGGGAATTAAGCATCATCTGATCAACTAGGTACTTATTGTAGCAGTCAAAATGTAGTCTTTACACATCATTTAACAAACTGGATACATCTTAAAAAAGTCAAACTGTAGGAATTACACTTCATTTAACAAGCTAGATAATTGTCTCAACAGTCAGTTAAACTGTAGGAATTACATTTTTATTTACCAAACAGGATACAACTTTCACAATGGCTGCATTCATTAACCCCCCCCCCCCCCCCCCAAAAAAAAAACTGTCTGGAGAAAGGATCTTTTGTTTAAGATAAGAAGGATAAGAATAGGACCAGGAAATGGTCAGGGGGATATCAGGATTCTTGATGAGAAGAATAGTTTAGTTTAGTCGATAGATCAACATCACAGCACACGGGTATAACTCATAAGTGCTCCGTCCTCCTAACTCAAACCTGATGAGAAGAATCATATCTACCAGATAAGCAGGTTCAAATTCAGGAAAAAGAATTATTGAAGGACTTCCCCATATTTCTTTATTACACTGTACTCTCTTCCTCATCCTCATCAATCTCATCTTGTTCGTTCTGTACCATGTGGCATCAAGGGGAAGTATAAAGAGCAAGAGAGTGCCCATTTATGGACTTCATATACCGAGATTCCCATGGACTCTGCTATTGCCTCTGTCCATCGTTTACATGGTCAGTTTTGTCTTCATCAATGATCTGACTAAATGCTAAACAGAGTAAAGATTTCTATCCACATCCTTGCTTCTCTGTGCGGACATTTTTCTCACTCTTGTGAAACTACCTTCTCTTCATATTCTCTGCATAACGTCAGCTCCTACAGTCATTCTGATAGTAACCAGCTTGTTCTATGGGTTCCTGGGACAGCTACAGAGGACCTGCACACTCATAAGAATGGCACGGCCCTGTCAAGAGTGGACAGCTCAGCAGGACTGGGGTCAACAAGAACAGTCATCTCACAACATTACAGCGCAGGTCCGCATGGCTGAGTGGATAAAAATGGTGTTCTTACACATGCAGTGTGCTGATGCCAAGGTTAGCAGTTCATCCCCTACACCGGACAGCTGGACTAAAATGTTGACCTGTCATCCTTGACTTAAGGGCGTAAATTACAAGTACCTCTGAAGTCGGAGTGGGTTCACCTGATGGCGAGGAACACTGTTAATAGGGAAAGCTAACCCAAAAACAAAATTCAGTCCATCACTACTATAAAAACAGTGTGTATGTTCTACGCTTGAGTTCAAAGCGAGCAAGCATTTAAAAAATTTTAAAAACAATTAAAAAAAACATTACAGCACTTCCCTCTCACAACATTACAGGACAGACATCTCACAACATTACAGCACAGTCGTCTCACAACATTACAGCACTGTTGTCTCACATTTCAGCACAGTCATCTCACAACATTACAGCACAGTCGTCTCACAACATTACAGCACAATGTTCTCTTAACATTACAACAAATCCCTCTCACAACATTACAACACTTAACTCTCACAACATTACAGAACAGTTGTCTCACAACATTACAACACTTAACTCTCACAACATTACAGCACAGTTGTAACACAAAATTACAGCACAGTCATCTCACAACATTACAGCACAGTCATCTCGCAACATTACATCACAATGTTCTCTTAACATTACAACAAATCCCTCTCACAACATTACAGCACTGTCATTTCACAACATTACAACACAGTCGTCTCACAACATTACAGCACAGTTGTCTCACAACATTACAGCACAGTCGCCTCACAACATTACAGCACAGTTGTCTCGCAAATTTACAGCACAGTCGTCTCACAACATTACAGCAGTTAACTCTCACAACATTACAACACTATCATCTCACAACATTACAGCACAGTTGTCTCACAACATTACAGCACAGTCACCTCACAACATTACAGCACAGTCATCTCACAAGATTACAACACTTAACTCTCACAACATTACAGCACAGTTGTCTCACAACATTACAGCACTATTTCACAACATTACAGCAATGGCATCTCACAACATTACAGCACAGTTGTCTCACAAAATTACAGCACAGTTGTCTCACAACATTACAACACTTTCCTCTCACAACATTACAATACTTCCCACTCATAACATAACAACACTTTCCTCTCACAACATTGCAACACTTCCCACTCACAACATTACAACACTTTCCTCTCACAACATTACAACTCTTCCCACTCACAACATTACAACACTTTCCTCTCACAACATTACGACACTTCCCACTCATAACATTACAACACTTTCCTCTCACAACATTACGACACTTCCCACTCATAACATTACAACACTTTTCTCTCACAACATTACCACACTCCCCTCTCACAACATAACAACACATCCCTCTCTCACAACATTACAACACATGCCTCTTATAGCATTACGACAAGCCATGTGAGCCACTACACTCTGAACTCTCCTTCCTAAGCATGCTCTGTGAGTTCATTACAAACACAACATGTCTGCCTGTGCTGCCCTCCAGCCATTCATGTCTCCACATATTGTTTTACAATTCTTACTATATATTATTGTCCGCTGTAAAGTCTGATATGATTCTATTACATTGTTGTCCACATTGTCTCAATGTTGTCCTTCATAGAGTTAGGTTACTTCCTACACTGACAATTTAGCCAACTTTATACTCAATCAATCAATCAATCAATCAAGTTCTGTCTCTACAATGAAGGTTGGCTACAATGCATCTCCAGCATTGTTTGTCTCTCGCCTTGACCGTACATTCTGTCAGACTGATGTCTGTCCATCTCTCCATGTTATCTTCCCACTTGTATCATTGTCTACCTCTTGCTCACTTGCCCTCAACCTAGCCATCCAGTATGGTTTTTATAAGAGTGTTACGTCTTTTAATGTGGCTGAAATATTTCACTTGCCTCTTTTTTTATTTCTTTCATCAACTCTCTTTTCATTCCCCATTTTTTTCTAGAACCTTGAGAGGAATGTGTCTTTATACTACATTTGCTATTACGTTACATATAGAAAAGACTATGTTTCTGCAGTGTGGATTCATTCCTTTTAACAAACTTCAGCCAGAAATATGTACGTGTATTAATCTCTGATCACCATATGCAAATTGACCTGTTTTCTTTAACCTTTAGCTGCAGTTTTAAATTTATTTTGGGCACAAGCTCAGCCATTCACCCACCCAAGCCCGCCATACAACACAAATGACATGTTGAAATATTTAAGGCCATGCAACTGTTAGTCAGCCTTTGTAAACAATTATGTGAATTCCTTTAAGGTTGTGAACTATGGCCCAGTTGATGTGCTTGCTAACCTTGGCTAATTGTGTTCACTGTGAACTGAATTGACAGCAGTTAAACTGGCTTATCAGTTTGAACTGTCCCATATTAGTTCACCTTTACAATAAATCTAGAAGAATTGATTTCACATTTACTTGTTTAACTTTACAATAAGTCCCTAGATACAACACTGTCACATTACTAGTTCAACTTTACAATAAGCATAGACATAACAATTTCACGTTTATAGTTCAACTTTGCAATAAGCCTGCATGCACCATCCATCCGTCATGTGCCATGCCGTAAGCATGGGCAGTCATGACTCGCCATTTCACTGGATACCAAAGCCGTGGATCAGTTCAGTGTTCCTGTCTCGACCATGCTGTGTGGTCAAGCCATCCAGGTATTTACTTCTCTGTGTTCCCCTTGTTCTCCTCCCCTCAATCTCGCCAGTTGTCATGAAGTTCTCAAATCTATTTCTTCTCATAACATGTCCAAAAACTTGTGACTATCTATGTCTAATTTCTCTAATCAATATATGATTTTCATTTGTTTTTTGATTTTTTGTAGTACTTGGTCATTGGTTTTTCTGTCTGTCCATGGCATTCTTTGCATTCTCCTCAGAAACCACATTTCCATACCCATCAGATGTTTTTCAGCTTGACTGCTCATTGTCCAAGCTTCACATTCATACAAAAGTACAGGCTCTGCATGCACACTTTCACATTATTAATTCAACTTTAGTTCAAGTTTACAATAAGACTAGATATTCCACTTTCCATTAATAGTTTAAATTTACAATAAGCTAGACATAACAAGCCTACATTAATACTTCAATTGTACAACAAGGCTAGATACAAGTCTTTCGTATTTTTAGGTAAACTTTCCAATAAGCCTACATGCAGACTTTAACATGATAAGTTCAACTTTACAATGCACCAGACACAGCAATTTCACATTATTAGTCCAGGTTTACAATAAGCCTACATGCAGACATTCATATTATTAGTTCAACTTTACAATAAGACAATACTTTCACTGTTAATTCAATTTTACAATAAGATACAACACTTTAGTTAAACTTTACAATAAGCCTAGACACAACACTTTCACAGTATTACTAATACTATTAGTTCAACTTTACAAAAATACAACTCTTTCAGAGTATTAGTGCAACTTTACAATGCACCTAAACACAACAATTTCACACTCACTAGTTCAACTTTACAACAAGTCTACATACAACACTTTTACAGTATAGGCTGGTATGAAAGAGTATTAGGTCATTATACAGTCAATACTATCTATATTCTAGTATGATAATTTGGTCGCATCTAGTGTAAGCCGCATAGTCAAGTGGTTACAAACCCACCTCACACGTTAGTGATCAGGTAATCGAGTCAGGTATATGCACTACTGACAAGCTTAAATAAGAGCGAAACTCGAGTCTAGCGCTACTAATCAACATGGACAAAGCCCAAGGGTCATATCGGAATATGATCAGCGTTGCAAGTAGTGGGTTGTGCTCAATATTCAAACCTCGAATCCCGAGACAACCAAATGAATAAATGACTATCTGTAGCAAAAATAAAAAGGGTGGTAGGCTTAACCATTCGGCTGTGACCACATGTGAGTGTCACGCAACTGCTACCTCATGCACCTCCATCACTGTCCCCTCCATATTATTCATCCCTGTTTCTAATCTTTTTCCCCGTGTATTTTTAGGCCTCCCCCTATTTCATACGCCCTGTGGGTTCCAGACACAGGAACTTCTTGTTGTACTATTACAGGGTGTTTGTAAAGTCTCACTACACTTTGCATGTAGAGCAAATTTGAGAAATTCTTTCTTCCGTTGATAACACCATTCTGTTTGGAGTACAAAATATTTATCCAGCAGACGACAGCCATTCACTGCACATTGCTTCATGATGCACTGTGCAGCACATTCTTTGATGACGTCATGTACTTCATTTTTCAAATTTGTTCCACATACAAAGTGTAGTGAGATTTTACAAAAACCCTCTATAAGTTATTCCCAATGTATGTCCTATCCAGAGCTAGCATTTGTTTTCCACATCTCTTGATTCTCCGTTATTTGTTTTAATTCTCTCCATGAGCTCTACATTGGTGATTCTGTCATACCATTTTAGTCCCTCTATTCTACTCAGAATATGCTTTCCAGCATGGCACATGATTGATTGATTGATTGATTGTACTCAGGTGCCAATTAATCAATGTTTGTAGTTTATTAGTAACTGTTTTAACTATCTCAATCTTTAGTAAAGTTTTAAATTATCATGGTTATTGAGTACCATCTCTGTTGTATCTTACCTGCACGTCTAGGGTACCCTATAGACGTCCACTTATTCCAGTATCATACTTTGTTGTATCCTACCTACACGTCTAGGCTACCCCAGATGTCCACTTTTAGTTAGTTAGTTAGTTAGTTAAGTTAGTTAGTTAGTTAGTTAGTTAGTTAGTTATTAGTTTAGTTAGTTAGTTAGTTAGTTAGTTAGTTAGTTAGTTAGTTAGTTAGTTAGTTAGTTAGTCGACAGATCATCCTCATTGCACATCGAACCATTCAGTAGATGTCCACTTATTCCAGTTCCATTCTCTGTTGTATCCTACCTACACGTCTAGAGTACCCCATAAATGTCCACTTATTCCAGTATCATACTCTGTTGTATCCTACCTACATGTCTAGGCTACCCCATAAATGTCCACTTATTTCAGTACCATACTCTGTTGTATCCTACCTACACATCTATAGATGTCCACTTATTCCAGTATCATACTCTGTTGTATCCTACCTACACGTCTAGGCTACCCCATAAATGTCCACTTATTCCAGTATCATACTCTGTTGTATCCTACCTACACATCTAGGCTACCCCATAAATGTCCACTTATTCCAGTATCATACTCTGTTGTATCCTACCTACATGTCTAGGCTACCCCATAGATATCCACTTATTCCAGTATCATACTCTGTTGTATCCTACCTACACGCCTAGGCTACCCCATAGATATCCACTTATTCCAGTATCATACTCTGTTGTATCCTACCTACATGTCTAGGCTACCCTATAGATGTCCATTTATTCCAGTATTATACTCTGTTGTATCCTACCTACATGTCTAAGCCACCCTATATGCCACATGGCGTTAAGACAGAATGACGTCATCGGAAAAGGCGATAGAAAATCATATAGGGAAAACCCCACAAGAAACTAAAAAAACTGTTGGTAAAGAACACAAATGACAGTGACGTGGGATATCAACAGGAAGGACATCGATTGGGAAGGTAATAAAGGCCGTAAAATGCAAATATTGGCGATAGAATAGTGTTGGCACGTAAAGCAGTGGCTGCGACGAAGATAGACAGGGATTGCTACAACGTGTCGCTACAGAACGTACGGGAGTACCTAGACCTATATCGTGCAGAGCGGCAAAGGAGAACTTCAGGCAGAATGACAGAAGGTCAAGTGAAGATTAATGAAAGGATGGTTGTTATTTAAGCAGGTTAGTTATTGTAGATTATCAACATGTTCCTATCAATAGATCCTAGGCCCAGCCTGGCGGTAACAGGCCCCTAGGAATGGACTGTATCGATATCATTTAAACTTAACTATGAACTGTTATTAAAGATATTCCGATCCAAATCTTCAACATGACAGTTGGCTTCGTCATTACCCTGCCGTTCCAGTTCTGAACTTTGCTCGTTTACTTTTATAAGTTTGTGTCGAGCCGAAATTATTGATTGTGCTATTTGGACATTTTGCATGTAATTGTTATGAATGCTGGACTTATAACATGGCACTATAGATGTCCACTTATTCCAGTACCATACTCTGTTGTATCCTACCTACACGTCTACGGTACCCCATAGACGTCCACTTATTCCAGTAGATACTCAATTCCCAGGGAGGCTCTATGGCAAAGTGGTTATACCACCTGCCCCATACTCCAAAGGTTGTGGGTTCGATTCCAGACTACATCAATCGGTTCACAAGTGCAATTTTCTCTGAGACTCCTGAAGGTCATCACAGGAGCTTAGGAGTTTGTGCTCTGTGAGACACTTTCGGCAGGTCATCCTACGGAAAGAGACGGGGCTATAAGGAATAAAACCTGCGGTAAAGGAGTCAACCCTCTTGTCTTTTTAAAACTCAGCTCCCAGAGCTATGTTTACTACACCATTACATAGCAAACAATAAATCAAGTATAGCAGTTTCCCCATGGTTAACTTTAACTTTTAATTTCAGCACCTTAACTTTATTGTCTTTAACCTTCAACTTGACCACTTTAAATTTGTAAACCTTAACCTTCAGTTCTAAAATCTTAACTTTCTTAATTGTGTCGTTCAACTCTATCATCTTAACCTTGTTAACTTAACCCTAAACTCTATCATCTTAACTATGCTAACTTTAAACTCCAACTCCATCACTTTAACCATGAGAACATTAACCTTCAATTCTGTCACCTTAACCTTGCTAACATTAACCTTCAACTCTATAAATATAACCATGCTGCTAACACAAACAAAAGTACATCTTTACTGTTATGACTGCCAGTTAGGGTTAACATACAACTTTCTGGTAAAGATTAACTTTCATACAGATAAGACACAACTATAAATGATTTAACAAAGCAAGCTTTCTCACAACCTAAATAACATACTTACGGAGGCAGCAGAAATATGAAAAACTCATGCGGTTTGAAGAATTCCGGCAAGTTATTGGAGATACCAGAAAAACTGCAGAAAACAATACATTTTCTTGTACAGTTTCTGAATAGAAGATTCAAGAATCTATTCTGCTTGAGGTTTATAAGCTAACTCAAAGACAGGACACAGTAAACAAAAATATCCAAAGTCATATTGATAAAGAAGATCAGCTGTGATGGATGAATCTCCAGTATTTTCAGTTCTTTGAGTCACAACTGTTTTAGCAACATTATTCAGTCATGACACATCCAGCATACATCTACAGGGGACTGTGGTAGTGTAGTGGCTAGCAGGCTTGTCTGCTGGCCCAATGGTGTTTAGTTTGAATTCCCACCAAGGCAGATTTTTAAAATGGATCTGGGTGTCTAGGTCAACCCAGCCTACATTAGATGCCAGGAAACGTATTAGGAAGTAAAGGCAGCCAGTGTGAAAGTGACCACCCCTTGAGTGTTGACTGGTCTATCCATCATGTGCCATGTCGGTAAGTGTGGGCGGTCATGACTCGCCATTTCACTCGATCACTAGAGTCATGGATCAGCTCTGTGTTTCTGTCTCGACCATGCCATGTGGCCAAGCTATCCAGGTATTTACTTCTCAGTCTTCCCTTTGGTCTTTACCCTTCGATCTTAACAGTTGTCACCAAGTTTTCCAATTCATTTCTTCTCATAACATGCCCAAACAATTGTGACTGTCTATGTCTAATTTCTATAATCAATTTACGATTTTCATTTGGTTCTTGTAGTACTTGGTCATTGGTTTTTCTGTCTGCCCATAGTATTCTTTGCATTCTCTTCAGAAACCACATTTCCATAGCCATTAGATGTTTTTTTTCAGCTTGCAGCACTTGATCATTGGTTTTTCTGTCTGCCCATGGTATTCTTTCCAATCTCCTCAGAAACCACATTTCCACAACCATCAGATGTTTTCAGCTTGACTGTACATTGTCCAAGTTTCACATGCATACTAAAGTACAGGTTCTATGTAGCACCTCAACACTAATTTTCTTGTTTCAATTGACGTCTTTTTATTGGTCAGTATGTTTTTCATCTTGGTAAAGGCTACTTTCGCCTTGGCGATTCTTGTTCTAATCTCTTCAAGGTATCTCCCATCAGATGATATGACTGTTCCGAGATAACTGTATTGATTCACTTGTTTAAGAATATGCCCATTTACTTGTATATTACACTGTGGTATTTCCTTCTTCCCAGTGACGGCCATAATCTGTATCTTCTTAGAATTCAATTCTAACCCTAGTTGTTCACTGTGTGCAACAACCACATCTACTAGATGTTGCAGATCCTGACTGGTCTATAAATAAATATATATATAGTGTTAGCACCATATGCCCAATAGCATGTAAAAAGGTCCCATACTTTATATATCTGCATGTTACATAGAACCAGTAATAACATATGGCTGAGAATCATGGACTGTTCACTGGACAGCCAAAATAAACAATCTGGACATTTTGAGGATGGCTAACTAGCAAAGACAACTTGTCACAAACATCAGAAAAAGGCAGTAATCATTTTCAGCCACATTATGAGAAAACAAAATTGGAAACTGTTATGAGAACCAGAAAGATTTGTGGAAAGAGAGATAGATGAAGACAGCGTGAGATGATTCTCGACAGTCTTGTGTTATGGCATAGAAGGAAGTCACTACATAAATTGAGCCATGCAATGTATTTACCATCTATTCATTTCATATATACTAATGAGTTTTCCACACAAGATGTGCAAGAAACTATCATCTACTCATTCAGAGAATGCTCATCAGCTCTCTGTGTGAGATGTGCAAGAAGCTGATTATCTACTCATACAGAGAATGCTCATCAGCTCTCTGTGTGAGATGTGCAAGAAGCTGATTATCTACTCATACAGAGAATGCTCATCAGCTCTCTGTGTGAGATGTGCAAGAAACTATCATCTACTCATACAGAGAATGCTCATCAGCTCTCTGTGTGAGATGTGCAAGAAGCTGATTATCTACTAATACAGAGAATGCTCATCAGCTCTCTGTGTGAGATGTGCAAGAAGCTGATCATCTACTCATACAGAGAATGCTCATCAGCTCTCTGTGTGAGATGTGCAAGAAACTATCATCTACTCATACAGAGAATGCTCATCAGCTCTCTGTGTGAGATGTGCAAGAAACTATCATCTACTCATACAGAGAATGCTCATCAGCTCTCCATGTGAGATGTGCAAGAAGCTGATCATCAAATCATTCAGAGAATTTTCATAAGCTCTTCATGTGAGATGTGCAAGAAGCTGATCATCAACTCATACAGAGAATGCTCATGAACTCTCCATGTGAGATGTGCAAGAAGCTGATCATCTACTCATACAGAGAATACTCATGAACTCTCCATGCAGCATGTGCAAGAAGTTGATCACCTACCATCATCAGAGGGAATTACCATGACTCTCTTACAATCTTACATGGCACAAAGTATTTTGCCCCAGCAGCTTCATCAAAGTGGAAGTCATGATCAGAGTCGATACTCCCATCATTGATCTGACTCATGTCTGTTTCGAGGATACCATGTGGGCAGGTGAAATAAAGTCTTGGTCAGTAAGTTACCTCTAGCATTACACTTATTTTGGCCCTGGTTTTGTCCATAATTTACATCCACATTATCAAGACTAGCAGATAGATGGAGCAGTAATAAGCTGTCTCCCCAATGATGTCTTATTTCCTTTTTAACTGAGCAATCCTAAATGTATTTCCTTTTTAACTGAGCAATCCTAAATGTATGTCTGCACATGGTTGATCAGCTTTGGTTTAATTTCCCACCTTAATATGAATCTGGGCTTTAAAGTATTTTAGCCACATGGCTTGCTCCAGTTCACCAAGTCATGTCTTCATAACTTGGTCTCCTCATTTGACTTGTTTTGTGCTAGGGGACAGTTGCATGAGGATAATACTATCAGGCAAAGAGCTGAACAGGAAACAATCCATATACTTTAAACATAGAAGCCAGAAATAATATGTTGCATGATTTATTGCCTGGCATATTTCGCTGCATCTCGTCAGGTGCATACTGCAGAGTTATGTATCATATGAAATGAATGCATGAATAATTGTTCGGCTGAAACAATTAAAACGCATAATCACAGGTATTGTTCGAATATGGAGTATCTGTTACCCCCATGGTAATTTCAAATTTAATAAAAACTCTGTCTATTTGCATAAAACTGGCTGGAACTGCCTACCTGCTAATGCGTCACTATATTTGAGCAAACTGTTTATTGTTCATCAAATACAGTACAGGATACGCTTTTTCTTTCATCATGTTATGGCCATAGTTTATGAGATGTTGAGAAATCGACGAGCAGGGCATTTTATATCCTTTTGACTGCACAGGGGTGCAACACATTGTTTGCGGCTTCTGTGGTTAGATTCACTAAGGCAATACGTTGTTTTGAACCCATATACTGGTTAATTATGAAAATAACCAACAGAGAACACAATTTGTAACAACTTACTGAATAACTGCACCAAAGACAGTACCCAGGACAATCAAAATGCTGAAACAGAACAAAACAAATCAATGTCAGTTTGTCTTCAAGTCCAGCAGGATTCATTTTGTCAATCTCAGGAGACCTCACAGAATATGCCAAAGGAGATAATACCCACAATTAAGAAAGAATAAATGTTACTCTGAAAGATGTAATATATTCTGTGCTGCATGTTAAAACATCTTGTCAGATTTCTTTAGTATACTCAAGCCAAATGTAAAAGATATCATGACATGCCTTGCGTTGCTTGGTGCACAAAGACAATAACTCATTACACATGGTGTGTTACTTAGAACAGAAAGCTTTAAGTGCCACACATTTGTAACTAATTCAGTGCCGAAGGATAATATACTGACAAATGTCACCTCCCATTTGGACAAGAGGGTGATATATCGCCATACTAAAGTCTTCGTGTTGTTTGTTTCATATTGTGGTATTTTCTGCAATGTTAATGCTCAGTGAACATAAATGTACAATATAATACTTGTTTATTTGATTGTGCACCACGTCTGGTCCAAACGTAATTTTTGTTCGGCACTGGGTCAGTTAAGGATCCTTTCACGTGCCTTGAGAAGTAATGGGTATATGGGGTTGGCCAAATTGGTTTAAAGACAAATCGTCTCTCACTGGGTGATTTTTGTCAATATCAGACGACTGTCTTTACTTCTCAAGGCATTTATTTGAACCCTTTTTATGCTGGGTCAGCCTATGAGACAGGTACATTTCTATTTCTGTCTTTCATAAGGTTGGTTGTGAATCATCTGAAAATGGACACAAATGAGCTGTGGTCATCATCATAAGCCAGTGTTCAGAAGCTTTTCCCCATAAGTCTTTTGAAATGTCTTGAAATGTCTATGTATCATAAGCTAGGAGTCCTACCTCTGCTGCTGTCATGTTTCATATTATCTATCACATCCTGAATCTATTTATGCACTGGTCTTCCACTTCTACACCTCCTCTTTAGACCTCCCTCCATAGTTATCATTTCCATACATTCATGTCTTTTTACATGTTGGATCAGCAAAGTAATGCTAAAAACTTTGCCTGTAGGAGCTTCGATCCTAGACAAGCTGCTTGCCAAGGCTTATGACTTGGCCTGTCCTGCCATGACATTTAGTCTTGAGGTTGCATTTCCTCGCACCAGGATAAAGCTTGTACCCTCCAAATTGTGCTCCTTTGCCCGAATCTGTTGGCACAATGTGGGGTGTTGGGTTTGGTGAGCGCCACCCAACATTCAACGCTACCAAAAAGCAGGTAGTATGATCTACTGTCATACGGTAGCTCAGTCATATCTGACTAAGACCTGACATACAGATTTTGAATATATAATATGTAAATACCTTTACCTTTTAATGCAGCATCTGCTAACTGATTACCTTTACTGCTGTCTTGTAAAGCATCTGCTTTATAATTAACTCTTTCCCTACTTTTATTTTTACTTTGCCAAAAT
Organism: Cepaea hortensis; assembly: GCA_963921405.1. Lineage (NCBI taxonomy): Eukaryota > Metazoa > Mollusca > Gastropoda > Stylommatophora > Helicidae > Cepaea > Cepaea hortensis. The sequence continues at coordinate 15,101,961 of OY992888.1, read as the reverse complement.
TACATGTTATAACAGTAAGACAAAATGATCATATTATAATGTTTTGCACATCCTTAACAGGACATCACTGTCAACATCAGCATCTTTCAGCTGATTGTTGATTTCTTGGCAAGATTACGCTCAGTAGTTTGCCATTGCTTTCTGAGCGACCGGCTTTATACTCTCATAAGTCACTGGCACGACTCGAACCGCTTCCAATTCTCGTGCGCTCACGTCAACCACGAGAGTATTCGGGATTACGGAGAAAGCTGCTATCTCCTCGACCAGGCAGACCGGATATATTATAATAGTAAGACAAAATTACAATATCAAACAGTAAGCCAAAATTACCATGTTCTAACAGTAAGACAAAATGACCATGTTATAACAACAAAACAAAATTACCACATTAAACAGTAAGATGAAATTATCATGTTCTAACAGTAAGACAAAATGACCATAATAAACTATAAGGCACAAAGACAGTTATGATTGTCCCACATACCAGGATTCTGGAACCAGACTGGACAAAAAGTTGGCATGATGATAACCTGAAAGATATTTACACATTTTTCTGTGAATGATGCATTCGTAGAATTTCAAGATATACATGTTTTCCAGTGAAAGTCACCTTTCTACAATTTCAAGATATACATGATTTCCAGTGAAAGTCATCTTCCAACATTTTCAAAATATACATTTTTAAGTGAAAGTCATCTTCCTACAATTTCAAGATATTCCAGTACGAACCTAAGGCCATGTCCATGTTAAACTGGAAGCACTAGACTCGAGTTTCACTCTATTTCAGCTCGTCAGTAGTGCATATCCCTGACTGGACCCGGGATTGAACCTCGGATCACTGGCATGTGAGGAGGCATGTGTAACCACGTGACCCTGCGACTCATGCTAGATGTAACCAAATTATCACACTAGAATATCACGTCACCCATCGTAGGCTATAGCTCAAAAAAAAAATAGATATGCACTACTGATGAGCTCAAACGAGAGTGAAACTTGAGTCTAGTGCTTCCAATCTGATGTGGACATGGCCTTAGGTTCGTGCCAGAATACGATCAGCAATGCCAGTAGTGGGTTGTGCTTAATCTTTAAACCTCAAATCCCGAAACAACCAAATAAATCAATTTCAAGATAAACATGTTTTCCAGTGAAAGTCATCTTCCAACAATTTCAAAATATACATGTTTTTCAGTGAAAATCGCCTTTCTACAATTTCAGGATTCCTTTCTACAATTTCTTTATTAAATTGTTCATGTCTGATTGGAGTTTGCTGCTAAAGTTACAAGTGAATTAGATAAAAGGGTGAATAAAATGGGGAGGACACAGAATGAGATGCAGGAGGCAGTAACGAATAGGAGAGCTTGTTGAAGGTCTCTGCTCCATAGAGTGATTAATGGCAGAAGAAGAAGAGGAAATATGGCATCAAGTAACATCCTTCCATCAAAAGAGGAAATATGACACGAAGCATCTTCCTTCTATAAAGAACTATGAACCTAGAACTAACTGCTGTTTTTGTTGGGGTCATAAGTGTGGAGGTAAGAGTGCAAACACGGAAGATGATGATAATCACTATCATCATCTGCAAGCAGCAGTGCACTTTTGGTTTCTCATGAAGCATAGGGCCATTGTTATAGCTGATTTCCTTGCCGCAAACCTGGGCTAAAACAACAGACTTTATATTCTAGGGGTCCACATTTGTTGTTACGTCTAGGGAAAGTTAGTTTTCAATCTTGAGTCAAATGTAATGCCTGAACAGCAATTAGTTGTGTTTGTGTTTAGTATTCACTCTGAATCCATCGACTTGATTCTTGGTCTTCCTCTGGCTTCTTTTATTGTAGGTATCAAGTAGTAGTTGATTGAACTTCATTCTGATCATTTGCATGAACATCTTTACTTGTTGTTTCTCTATCAGTTAAGTGCCAGGCATATAGCTTATGATATTCCTAATGTCGTCATGTCTAATTTTGTCCCTTATGTGAAGAAAAGAAAATTAAGATTTTAAACAAGCGTAAGATTGTTAGTTAGTTGCAGTTCCAACTTCACCCCATAAAGCTCCATTCCTGTGCCAGTGAATATCACACAAAATGCTCCCCACTGTCCCATGTAATAAGTGGAACAGATACCAGTTCCAAAACACCAACAGCACACACACACACACATACATGCATAAGGCCACTGCCAGAATGCCAACATAACAGTCTGCCATTAAAATTACAGATCATCACCAATGGAAGCAGCAGTCATCAGAAAACCAACAGTTGCACACACATTATAGCATAAAGCAAAACCAGCTAGTTTAGCAACTGGCCGGCAGCCATTTTTCTGAACATGCAGTTCACAGACGAAGGTAGTGTAAACAGACAAAGCATATATGACGAATGAAGATCTTCAGACTCAGAACAGGGCATTGCAGGCAGAGCAAACTATCAATGAATGAGTCTCAGAGACTCTGATACCTACAGCTGTGGAACATTCAAACAAATACCTCACTCTACAAGACTGCAAAATTTTACTAGTGGAAATATGGTCCACAGAAGCAACCCTACAATACACACTGAGGGAGACCAGTGAAGACATCAAGCACAACTTCATGACCCATCCTCAAATAGATGCCTAGCAGAAGGTAATCACCAAAGAAGAAGATGGTAGTGCTGTGATTAGTACACTGGCCAACTGTATGAAGGTCAATTCCCAATTATCACATCTTCTGTTTGTTTGCCTTGAATAATACGGCCCTGCAGGCAACCCTATTGTCTATTGACTAGCCCTGGAACCAGGTGGAAAGTGCAATCGAACGATTTCCATATCTGAACAGACTGGTTCAGAAGCGAGTGAGAAGAGGATCTGGATGACAATCAACAAGTAGAGGAAAAGTTAGAGGGAGTTTTAATCAAAATGTTACTGAAGCTGTCAGCATTAGAATGCTTCTAATGAGGAGAGAAATTAAGCATGAGTAAGAATGTTTCAAGGGCATTAATATTGATTCAAATATTACCAAAATATGACTATCCCCAGGTGGCTGATGTCTCGTTTTCTAACCAAGTATAACCAAATATGACTATCCCCAGGTGGCTCATGCCTCATTTTGTAACCAAGCATAACCACATATGACTATCCACATGTGGTTGATACCTCTTTTTCTAATGCTGGTACTGATGCCTTGCAGTCTTGACAGATGTTTGTTACTCTTGTGCTTCAAAACAGGCACAATAACTACAACCCTTAGTGGCAGCTACTGTGACTGATCAGATTAATAATCAGCAGTAAATGTTTGTCCACAATGGATACATGTGTACACATGGTCATTTACACCATCACACATGATCTGACATCTCACACGTTCAGTATGTGACCTATAAGCAACCATTTTCACCTTTGTCTTTATTCAATTCCTGATCTTCCTGATCAGACTAATAATCAGCAGTAAATGTTTGTCTACAAGGGATGCATGTGAACACACGGTCATTTCCACCATCACACATGATCTGACATCTCAAACACTGAATGTGTGACCTATAAGCAATTATTTTTGCCTTTGTCTTTATTAAATCCCTCATCTTTTCTCTCCATGCAACGTGATAGTGACGACTTTATCCCAAGGTGCAATATCAATGCTTGTGTCAATCATGTCCTGCTTACACACATTTATGTACTGTAGCAGAGTCTGACCCCAAGATCTTTTACCCATCTGTAATTTACCAAAAAAGATGTCCTTTGGTATACTGCCATTGTCCGTCCTCCTAATATATCCTATCCATCTAAGTCTACAAAGACTGAGCATGGAACAAACCATCACACCATCTGTCTTAACAATACTTCAGTATTTGAGATCTTATCTTGTCACTTAATACCAAGTAATCTTAACAGACACTGTATATGAAAGCTGTGAAAACTTCTCTTGGTGTGGGTAAGTTGACCAGGTCTCACTGCCATAAAGAATAATACTAAGGACACAGGCTTGATAGACCAGGATTTTTGTTTTGGCAGTAAGCTTCTGAATGCACAATTACAATTAATTTGTAGTGCTGAATGAGCTTAAGCTTGTATCACATGACCAGATGTGCTTACTTTCTTGTGTTATATCCGTGTGTGTTGTGTGCACACTTGACATTGTCTACCCATCATTTCATTTGTTGGTCTTCCACAGGCTCTATATCCGGATCTTTTTCAGCTGTATGCCCTTATCACCAGTTGATCAGGCTTCATCCTCACATGATGTCCAAACCACATTATGTGTTGTATCTTGATGAATTGATTGATTGATTTAGGAACCAACATCACAGCATTCGGGACATTCCCATAAGCGCTCTGTGTATCTTGATGAATTTGCAACATAATGTTACCCCCATCATATTTTATATGGCATTGTTTCCATGCTATCTCTGCTGGAAACCCTAGAAACCTTCAGAAAGGACGCTGAAAGGTATGGGTTCACCCAAACTCACAAAACTGGCATCACACATTTCTTTGTGAGTGTAAACTATGGTTCCAGCAGGAAGGACATATGGGGAGATTACAAAGTGTTTAAAACCAGTGTTACTGAAATTAGCAGCATCTACACCATGTGACATCTCCAGAGGAAGATGGAACCTGTATGGGTTTGTCAGAGGTCCTATGATGTCGATTCACCATAAACCCTTAACAGTCACTTCACTTGACTAAGATGCCTTAACTAGGCATCAGGCATGATACTAGTCACCAAAACACCCCCAGTTAAAGTCACTGAAATATAGACCAAGCCCTTACCTGCCAAAGTGTTAGGTCAGTAAGTAAAGGTCTCTCTTTACATACCTTGAGGCATAATGGGCATAATGTGCTAGTCCCATATTTTCATAGACCAATCGGCACTGAAGAGATGATGTGGACAACATCACGCCGGCAGCCTTTATTTCCCAAGACATTTCTTAGTACCCATGTGTAGGCTGGGTCAACCTGGTACCATCTTCTCCTTAGGTGATCACCGTCTGCTGGGTCAACCTGATACCATCTTCTTCTTTGGTGATCACCTTCTGCTGGGTCAACCTGGTACCATCTTCTTCTTTGGTGATCACCGTCTGCTGGGTCAACCTGGCACCATCTTCTTTGGTGATCACCTTCTGCTGGGTCAACCTGGTACCATCTTCTTCTTTGGTGATCACCATCTGCTGGGTCAACCTGGTACCATCTTCTTCTTTGGTGATCACCTTCTGCTGGGTCAACCTGGTACCATCTTCTTCTTTGGTGATCACCTTCTGCTGGGTCAACCTGATACCATCTTCTTCTTTGGTGATCCCTTCTGCTAGGCATCTATTCGAGGATGGGTCATTAATAGTTGCTTGAGGTCTTCACTGGTCTTCCTCAGTGTGTATTGTAGCTCCTATGGATCATATTTCCATTGTGTGGTGAAATCCTGCAGTCTTGCAGGCTGTGGTTTTTGAGAGATCCACAGTGGTAGGTATCAGAGTCTGTGAGACTCATTCAGTCATAGTTTGCTATGCCTGCAATGCCCTGTTCTGGAACTGAAGATCTTCATTGACCACGTTTGCCCTGCCAGTTCATAGTGGGAGCCCAAGTCAGTTTTAGAAATCCACCTCAATGGAGATCTGAACCTATAACCACCAGATCAGCGGGTAAGCGAATATTACGTACATGAGCATTGTTACTGTAACCATTACACTAACTGTTTCAGGATGTAAGAGACAATCAGAAACACAGCAGAGAGTCAGACACCTCAAGAGATAAGTGAATTCATGTCACAAGTGTCAAGTGGTCACTTCATGTTCCCCTCACACCTACACACTAAATGAGTGGTTCCCAAACATATGTGTCTGGGCCCCACTTCTGGATTTTCCCAGGGGCGTTTGGTCAAGTACAAGACCCTTCACATGCATTGAGTATATGGTGCTACACCCATATTTTGTATAGACCAATCATTTCTTGGTGGGTAGTTTGGTCAGTATCACCGTCCACCTTTATTTCCCAAGATTTTGTATCGACCAATCGGTGCTTGATGGGTGGTTTGGTCAGTATCACCGTCCACCTTTATTTCCCAAGATGGTATCCATTTTAGGCAGGCCAACCTGGAACACACATTAATCTTAAAAATCAGCCCAAAGCAGATTTGATCCCATGAAAATCTCCCGCTGATCTGTCCTGTTGTCGTGATATTATCCAATGCCACTTTTATCATTACATGACCAAAGAACATTGCTTGTTGCCTTCCTATATTTGTTTATAATGTTCTACTTTCACTAGCCTTTTCCAGAAACTTGAGTTAAGATGAGTTGAGACCAACATCATAGCACTCGGAAATTTCCATACGTGCTTTGTCCTCATCTTCAACAGCCAGTGAAGAGTCCCAATACTAATGGTCTCAACAGCAGTCTGATTATGTGTCCACCTGGCCTGTCCTCTGTGTTTTGAGTGTTGGCCAGATCCTTTTGTAACTCCCTACAGCACCATTCACTCCAGTTACACTGGCATCCCAAGGTATTAACAAAGAAATATGTGAAATGTAATAATAATAATAACAACAATAATATATCCTATTTAAAACACAGAAGGGTTGAATAATATATTACTTGTTTAAATATTTTTCAATCGTATTCTTACCAATTTTGCTGACACCAGCCAGCAGAACAACAATTGTAAATATCAGCGGATCTCGAACTTCTGCGTAAGCAATAGCTGCAACATGCAATCCTCCGTGACGACTATGTCCTCCAGCATGGTCCCCATCTGAAGTGTGAGAACCACTGTCGCTTTCATTTTGGCTGTTATGCGGCAGAGGTCCTTCAGAACTATTTAATAAAACTGCAGATGCATCGCTAAAAGCTGGAATGTTTAATATAACAAAACTAACAATTGTCAACAGATCCGGCATGGCTGTAGCTTTTTCAGAGGTGTGTTTAGCACTAGATCTGAGATGCTTCTTCAACTACTGTTTAATACTTGGTTAAGGAGTTACATGTAGATCTTCATAGTCCACAGAGCTGAGGTCCAAGTTGGACAAACTTGGCCAAAATTGTTAGTCTGGAATCACAAGATCTCTATCCTGGTCTGAAAAATTCAAAATGAATGGTTATGTAAAGCAAAGGTCAAGGTTCCCATTTACATACTAAGGTGCCAAACTAGAGACGTGGTAATAGGCTCATATTTTTGTTAACCAAAAGACATTCAGTGAGTCACCTAGCCTCTCAGTGGGTCACCTAACCTCTCAGTGGGTCACCTAATCACTCAGTGGGTCACCTAACCTCTCAGTGGGTCACCTAACTTCTCAGTGGGTCACCTAACCTCTCAGTGGGTCACCTAACTTCTCAGTGGGTCACCTTACCTCTCAGTGGGTCACCTAACCACTCAGTGGGTCACCTAACCACTCAGTGGGTCACCTAACCTCTCAGTGGGTCACCTTACCTCTAAGTGGGTCGCCTAACCTCTCAATGGGTCACCTAACCTCTCAATGGGTCACCTAACCTCTCAGTGGGTCACCTAACCACTCAGTGGGTCACCTAACCTTTCAGTAAATCACCTAACCTTTCAGTGGGGTACATAACCTCTGTGGGTCACCTAACCTCTCAGTGGGTCACCATACCTCTCAGTGGGTCACCTAACCTCTCAGTGGGTCACCTAACCACTCAGTGGGTCACCTAACCTCTCAGTGGGTCACCTAACCTCTAAGTGGGTCACCTTACCTCTCAGTGGATCACCTAACCTCTCATTGGGTCACCTTACCTCTAGAACATGTTCTGGTGATAATTTCATAAGAGGCAAGGTCAGGCTGAGAGGTTACGGTGTCTGCCTCAAACTCAGTGCTACCTCTATGGCAAAAGGGTTATGGACGCAGTTTGTAATCCCGCATACTGCATTCAAAACACAGCTGCAGGTGATTTGGAAGCAGACCGCCTTGTGTTAGTTTTTATAAAATGGTATGAGTGCCGGTCATTTAGAAAGCAATGGCAAACTACTGAACGTAAACTTGCCAAGAGATCCTGAACAGCAAAAATATGCTGGGGTTGACTGCGGCGTCCTACAAAGGATATGCAATAACTTATCTAACCATTGGTTCAAAACCTTGTGTCACATATATTGAAAGCCAGAAGATCAAATGGTTTGGTCATCTTGTTAGAATGCAACACCATCAACTACCAGCACTGGTGTTACATCAAAGAAGATCTGATGCAAGAGCAAGAGTACGCACGAGAATAAAATGGATTGAGGACATCAAAGACACTGCACAATAACATGGAATAACACTATCCAGTGCCACCCATCAGGTGCTGGAGCATCAGCTATTCCTTCCTTCAACGTTTGATGGCAAAAGTGGAAGATTGTCATGATGATGACCATTGGTTTCTGATCATATCACACATTCCCTTGATTTCTTGGGTAGTGAGACTAGATGTCTACCCTTCTCAGATATGGGTAACAACAACAAAAAAACAGGTGATCTCATGTGCAAGTTTAAATTCCCAGGGCAGTTGGAAATACCGAACAGTTATTAAGTCTGAATATCCAACAACTAACAAAAGAATTATCTCTTGTCTAACGTCAGGACTACGACTTACAGACAGGACTCTGATGAGTGTAATTTCTTAGCAAAAGAATGTAATATAATTACATAGATAATTACAATAATCTGTTACCAACATACACAAATACAACTTGTCTACACAACTGAACAGTTATTAACTCTTTCGCTACCGTGCGCCCATCTGTGGACAGAATGGATTTGCTGTAATGGCAGTCCGCCCTTTTCGTCCCACAAAATGATCAGTGGTTTATTTCACATATTTCTGCTCCGTTTCGGAATTTTAAGTTACAGTAAACTAAAAAGTAGTACAGCCGAAAGATCTCTACGCCATCTTTGAGCGGTCAATCTTTTTCTAATTTTGGATTCTTGTGAATTTTTAGTTTTAAGGTAGTGTTAATTTGTTTGTTTTGGTTTTTCACAATGGAAACGCCCACCAGTTTGCGTCCACGTAGTATGACTAGAGATCAAGCTAGATTATTGTTTATAATAATATGTGAATGTGAATATTTAGAAAGTAGTTTTAGTTGTGTCTAAAGTTTTAGCACGTGGTGATAAAGAAAAACCAGTGAATGTTCGTCAACAGCTGAGTGTTTGACAATGAAGCACGAATGGCTGAAGTTTACGTCTGTCATTATTGCTATGGGACTTGATCCAAGACCATGTATCAAAGACTACTGGTGTACAAGTGCACATTTATATACTCCTTGGTATGTGGCACTGCCACTACGTTTCCCAGTAATCAATTAGAAAATTATAATATATTTATCACACCATGTTTCATGTATGTCAACCTGAGGGTACCCCAAAAAAAAAAAAATTTATCCTCTTGTTGACTCTGAAGAATATCCAGGAAGCATTTTACCCATTTGAAAATGTGTCCATTGATGATATGATTATTTGGTGGAAGGGCTAAACAAAGCTAAAAAAACCATGCATTGTTGTCTCTACCAAGTCTGTAGTTAGAACTGTTGAGAGCGGATTGCGAAAACCGCAAAGCAAGCTGAAGATGGTCTCCATGAAAATAACACGGCGATGAATGGCTGCGACAGAATGGACCAAATGGTTGGATATTATAATATCCATGATAGGAAAACCATTACGTGGTGGAAGAATATCTACTACTAGATCTTTGAAATTGCACAGATCAATGCTCACATCCTACATTCCATATGGCAAACAGAGAAAGGAGGAAAAAAAATTGTTATAGAAGGATTTCAAGTAAAGGAAAGTGCACATCGCGAAGTAGCTCAGAGTATTCCTGAAAGTTTGACACTCTGCCTGCCGAAGAATTTCAGTCTGTTGCAGGAAATTATGCCGAAAGATTTACATGAGCCAAGCATTTAATAGAATTTGTCGGTGTCAATAGAGACTGTGTTTTTGCAGCACTCGAACTAAACGACACATATCATATTTTGTTTGCTCCGGCTGCACTAATAGACCAGACTTGTGCGCCAAAGTTTGCGTTGCAGCCTATCACAAATAGACTGCCACATATAGTAAATAAAAACAAACAGACATGACAATTAAATGTAAATCTGCCAAGTGTTGTCCTAATTTTTGTCTGACAAAAAAAAAATACATGATTCAGAATCTGCGGCGAAACTTCTTTTCGGATGGTTGATTGGAAGCAATGGTGTTTATAGTTTAGAATAGTGTTGTTTGTTCAGTAAATTCAATTGGATTAGCAGTGATCAGGATATTGGATAACAACGCCCCCTCGGTAAGTACAATGTTTACATTATTTTTACCTCTTTTTAACAAATTATTTTAGAAGTTATATTATTATTTGTATTTTATTTACAACATACAGCAAAAATTCTCCTACCAACATATTCCTTGTGCTATCTCCTTTATTTTGATATATAATACAACATTTCTGCTACAATGTTAACCATTTTCATAACATTATTGCGACATACACCAATTTCCAGATTTCGGCCATTAGTTTTTTTCATTTGTGTGAAAAAGACATGGTTCAGAATATGCACCAAAACTTCCTTTTGGGTGATTTAAATGAGCAATACTGTTTATATTCTTGAAGACAAGTGGTGTTTGTTTGATTATTCAGTAAATTAAACATGATTAGCAGTATAGGAGTGTAGAAAACACATTCTAAATGCAATGTTTACATTATTTTTACCTACTTTTGTCCAATTATTTTACAAATTATATTATTATTTTTATTTTATTTACAACCTAAAGCAAACATTCTCCTACCAACATATTCCTTGTGCAATCCCCTTTATTTTGATATATAATACAACATTTCTGCTACAATTGTAACCATTTTCATAACTTTACTGTGACAGACCCCACCTTCAAGATTTCAGCCATTATTTTTTGTCATTATTTGTGAAAAATACATGGTTCAGAATATGCACCAAAACTTCTTTTTGGGTTACTTTAATGCGCAATACTGTTTATATTCTTGAAGACAAGTGGTGTTTGTTTGATTATTCAGTAAATTAAACATGATTAGCAGTATAGGAGTGTAGAAAACACCTTATATGTGCAGTTTTTTAAATAATTTTTACCTCTTTAATTTCATTTGTTATTATTAAACCTCTCATTATTGTCATAATATTTGTAACCTATCAATTAATTATTAACACTGTCATGTTCCTTGTGCAATCCTCTTTAATTTGATATGTAATACAATAGGTCTTCTACCACCTTAACCATTTTAAAAGCATTATTGTAACACACCCCTAGTTCCAATTTTCTGCCATAAATGTCTGTTTGGTCACAGCCCAGTTTTTGTTTGGTAGTGAAAGAGTTAAATGTGAATATCCAATAACAACTAACAAGAGGGTGAATGTCTCTCACCCAACTCAACACTAACATTATGCACAAATCCCCATTGCGGGTATTTAACAGAAGAATATAATTACATACATAATTACAAAAATGAGCTACCAGCATATGCAAATACAACTTTTCCACTCAACTGCACACCTATTAAGTCTGAATATCCAACAGCTAACAAAAGAATTAACCGCTAGGTCTATGACTAGAGATGGACTCCAATTTGTGCATCGAAGTGACTATTCACAATAGAATTGTGAATAGAGAAAAATTATATTCGCAGTAGAAGTAAGTCACGTGATTATTCCTATGCGTTTGGCTATATTATGATTTTTTGTTGTTCCATTAACATGTCCTCAGTAGCGTAGTGGTTAGTGTCTCCGCCTGTCACACGGGAGCTCTAGGTTCGATTCCCCTGCATGGAAGTAATTTTTTTTTTTTTTTTTCATTTCCAGCAATTATGTAAAAATATTCAACATTAGGAACTAAAATATAGAACTTAGAAACTCGAAGCATGTGAATAAAGTGTGCTCTATGGATCTGCGGAAGCTGCCGGAGGGGGGGGGGGGAGAGCTGCAACGATGGAGTGATTGAGTGTCGGAATCGATGGATCCAATAGATGTCTTTCTTTGTTTAACGTGAATTTTATTTTCTAACTGAAATATCGTCCCAAATTAACCACCTTCATACTGGCTCAAACTAAAATTGACTAGTGAGCAGACGCTGTGACGTGTTTGTTACTTCCCGCAATTCTATTGCGAACATAATGTTTCTCTATTCGCAATTCTATTGTGAATATAATTTTTCTCTATTCGCAATTCTATTGCGAATAGAGTCTCCCTTTGTGCATTTTTCCTTAGCAGAAGAAGACTTGATAATTAAATACATAATTACAAGAATCTATTCAGCATCCACAAATTACAACTTGTCCACACAACCTAACAGTTATTAAGTCTGAATATTATTCAACAACAACAATTAGGGTTAATATATCTCACCCAATACAACATCAACACTACTAGTGTACACTAGTCACTACACACAAGTCCCAGTTGTGTGTGTGGGTTTTTTTTTTTGTTTAACAGAAGACTATAAAATATTTAAAAAAGTTATATAAGATAACTATTACTACATACATAATTCCAAGAATATGCTACATGCACGCACAAATACAGCTTTCACACACAACCTAACACTACTAACAGCTAGCTATTTTATTTAGTCTGAATACCAAACAACTAATGAGAGGAAGAAAACCTCTCACCCAGCACAACGCCACACTCACACACTAGGGACGCACAAGTCCCAATACCTTGAGTTGCGTGTATATGTTTGCTTTGCAGAATAATAATTAATATAAGATAATTACACATAATTACACGAATCCGTTATATGCATACACAAATACAACTTTCACACACAACCTAACAGTAACAGCAGCTATTAAGTCTAAACATCCAAGAACAACTAACTAGAGGCTGAACACCTCTCACCCGGTCAGTCCCACACCGACACTAGTTAGTAATTAGTATTAGTATATTTCATAATAGTCGGACTCTACGGCCAAGTCCCCGCTGCCTGTGTTTTTGCTGAGCAGAAGAATATAAGATAATTACATACATAATTACACGAATCCGTTATATGCATACACAAATACAACTTTCGCACACAACCTAACAGCAGCTATTAAGTCTAAACATCCAAAAACAACTAACTACCCCTCACCCAGTCAGTCCCACACCGACGACACTACGGCCAAGTCCCCGTTGCCTGTGTTTTTGCTTAGCAGACGGCAGAACCACTTCCTGGTTTTTCGATCATTTTCTCCTTCTCGAGGAAAAGTCATAGTAATCGAATGTGGAATCCCGAAGGGGAATCCCCAACCATACAGATGGCCACCTGATTTCCTGGACTGTTCTTCGAGTTCCTTCTTCTTCCTTCTTCTTCTTCTTCTTCTTCTTTTTCTTTCGTTCGCTTTAAATATGTCTATACTGCAATGGTGTCTCTTGTATGAATCTAACAGTCTTTTTTAGTTCATTCAGCGGTCCATAGAGCTTATCTTCCACTGTTGTCTCTCTAGGCCAAACGGTTTGCCTAGATTATAGTTTATACATTACTAGATATGTTATATTTTTGGCAGTTTTGGAGTTTGTGCTCTGCTGTCTACGATGCCAATCCACATATGCACAAGGCTGATTCGCCAATCTTGAATTGTTAATACATGTTGTTGCGTAATCTATTGTGGTCTGAGGCGCAGAATAATTACTATTTTGATATGTCCATAACGTGGAAGTCATCTTGAGCAGGTTTTGGTGGCTTTCTGACTGATTTGATCATTCTTTTCTTTTGGTGGTATGCCAGAGGTTTTTAATGGGCACATCAGGCTGTTCTCCTTTTGCTCCTTCCTTAATCAATCGATCAGCTCTGTCGTTTCCTGGTACTCCACAGTGGGATGGTATCCACTGTATAGTGACCTTATGCTGACTGCTAAGTTCAGAAAATAATGTCCTTAGTACTGGTAATTTCCCAGACAGGAGCGCCTCGAGTATTGATTTTGCATCCGTCAATAGCACCACAGGCTGTGTACCATGGCTGGTATTTAGTAATTTCTCTGTTGCTATCTTGATTACCTCAATCTCAGCATCATGGTTATGGCAGTACTTTCCTGTTGGAACTCTGGCCGTGTCCCTAGTATTATTTGGGTATTCTATGTACACTCCCGCTCCTCCATTTCGAACAGCATTTTTATGCTGACTCATCTGTGTAGACTCGGATCCAGAGATCCTGTGGGTATTCGTCATCAAGGAAGCTGAGAGTGACTGTTCTGCGCTGTACATTGTTCTGTTCTTCCTTGTCAAATATTCCTCTCACTTTTTTCTGGATCTGAAGTGATAGTCTATGTTAATCTTTCCGTGGAGTTCGCTCTGGAATAGTTGTCAGGGGGATACCAACTGTGGGCAGATCGGTGGTTTCTCTGCAGAGTCGTTTGGCCTGGTGGATAAAACTACTTCTTTTCAACCGCCCCATAGCTAAGTTTTCAAATCGGTTCTTCAAATGGTAGCCTGACAAGCTGAGGAACTTTTCTGCTTGTATTAGTGTTTTCTATCTCTGCGCTCTCTCGGTGCTTGTGTCCTCCCCATTTTCTCAATTGCTACTATAGGGGTTGATCTCATCCCTCCTGTGGTGACTCTAAGTGCTTGATTTTGCACCTTGTCCAGCTCTTGTGGTGTGGTTTTTTATGCTGAACACCACGCAGTTGACCCGTATTCTAGATGTTGTCGTATGCTCTGTTGATAAACTTTTTACCTTTTTTAAGCGACTTTGATAAACTTTGCTAAGTATTTTCCCATTGGCTTCCCATGTGGTTCCACATAGCTTTCTCGGGATGGTTATTTTCCTTCTGGTTTTTGCTACTGATTTTTTTAATGTGTTTTCTCCATGTCAGCCTGTCGTCAAATGTTACTCCAAGGTATGTTGGTTCTTTATCTTCTCTTAGGGATGTTCCATTTATCTGAATGATCCCTGCCTTTGTTTTGGAGAGAGGGAAAATATAGTGGTGCTGCACTTGTCAGTGTTTATGCTGACACACAATCTATCCGCCCATGCAACAAATGTATCTACAGTACTTTGTAGCGATCGAGTTCCTGATCTTAAGCATACATTGGCGACCATATCTCCTCTCCTCTCTAACATCTGATATTTAACTCTTAATAGACCTTGTGCTTGGTGTCAGGTCTTAGTCAGAGATGACTGAGCTATCGTATGACAGTAGACGTTACTACCTGCTTTCTGTTACTGCTGAATATTGGGCGGCGCTTATCACATCCGACACCCCGAATTATTCCAATAGCTTCAGACGGAGGTGTGCTATTGGGAGGGTACACGCCTTACCCTAGTGCGTGGAAATGCAATCTAAAGACTAAATGTCATTACAGGGCAGACCATGTCCTAAGCCTTGGTTCGGCAACTGGACTAGGATGGAAGCTCCGACAGGCGGACAGTCAGAGTATTGCTTTGCTGATCAGGCAGCTAGTGCAACTTGTCTTGTTCCAGATGTATTGGTGTTGCCTTTTCTCTGAAGTAAACTAGGCAGGTCGAGAGATGGATAAGGCTGCATGGGCAACACATGGTTTCCAACTTCAGCCCAGGCTTTTTGATATTGGGAGGTGTAACTCCATTTTACAAACTATCGTCTGTCAAGACGGCAAGGAATCAGTCAGTCAGTCAGGCAGTCAGTCAGTCAGTCAGTCAGTCAGTCAGACCTTGCGCTGCTTGATGAAGCTTACAGACCGCCCCATAATTACCAAGCGCCACGTATGTTGGTTTGAGTGGTTGAGACTACGAGTCCAGGTTCAATCGTGTATAGTTGCCGGATATGGTCTCAAGTTTCACGACGGTAGGCGGATCATATTTGGTTCCCATCTCTTTACCTAGCTCATGCCACTTGTATACGGCGGTGGCCACACCACAGGGGGCAACAGTCTTGTCTGGCTGGCTAATTACACTAGTAAAGTATGAGTAATATTCTATTAAACATGGAATGTCCATCCCTACTACACATAAGATTGGGATGTTGAACAAGGTGGGTGAATCTGTATAGATCAACGATTTGGAAAGCAACACAGCAAGAGTGTGGCACACATGAGGCGTGTTCATAAACACCAGAGAGCATGGCTCGCCACTGTGGAAGAGATTGGGACCTCACCACGCAATACCCCAAAGAAACCATTAGAAACACAACGAAAGCAAACAGTAACACTTGACTCCCTGGAGAGGGGCCTGTTGTAAAGGACAGGTGACTATGTCATGTGATCTCCATATACTACAGGTATCTTGTCCAGTAACCAACCGGGTTTCCCTAGAAGGCTAAACAATGTCAGACAAGGCCATGTATAACTGACGTAATGATGTTGCAATCACCAGTAGGTTTGGAGAATGGAGAAATGCCAATTATTGGGGTCTTTAGAATATTACGAGTTACTACTAAGGGGTGATAAAGTGTTACGTTCAATTTATGTTTGTTTTGTTTTTGTTTTTTATTGTTAGGTGTCGAAACATGGACATTGAATAAATATTGCCAGTGTAAATTTGAAGCTTCGGAAATGAGATTAAATAGAGGAATAACAAGAATGTCATCTTAGGAGAGAACACAAACACACAGAAGTGTAACACAAAACGTGGATTTAGGAACACTGGCAGTCCAATAAAACCTACACGTCTAAGCTTTTCTCGTCGTCGATAGCGAGATATCTTTTGAAAACCAATCATGTGACTGACAGAGTCAGTGCATTTCGTGTCCTATTTAACACAAACGGTGGATGAATGTTAAAGTTGACAGAGGCCATTGCTATTAATACACAACAGCCAAATGTATGAAAACAAAAAGACATGACAGTTAGTTTAAAATTACTGTAGAAGACAAGGTAAATTACTGTGGCAATATGTGTGCTGTATATTTTAGCTTGAAGGATTTATCTTATTGCTTTAATTTATCTTGTGTGATTTCTGCAGTATGTATCTGACAAGTTTCTGCAGTATGTATCTGACAAGTTGCAACGAAATACGCCAGCCATAAATTGTGCAACCAATTGTTTATGTGAAAATGACTGCCGTTTCCATCAAAGATGAACTGTACATTTCGTGGAGGGCTTTTGTGTTGGTATTCTGGCGGCTGCATTATGCACAGGGAAATGTTTTTACTATCTATCCGCGGTTTTTTGTAATGTGAACTGCATGTTCGAGAAAAATGGCGTAGCTGGCTTTGTCGCAAAACGGACTGGTTTTGCCTTATGCAGTAATGTGTGGCTGCTGGTTTTCTAGTGACTGCCGCTTCCATCGAAGATGAACTGTATTTTTCGTGGAGGACTTTTGTGTTGAAATTATGGCGGTGGCATTATGCACAGTGTACCTGTGCGGGCTGTTGTAGTAGGAACAGCATGGCTACATAGATTATTCAACCATGTTTGGGAAGAACAACAGATACAACGAGATTGGGGAAACGCCATAATTATCCCAGTTTGGAAAAACAAAGACAGCAAAAGAGACTACACACAATAGAGAGGCATTTCCTTTTTGAGTCATACTGGGAAAATATTTTGCAAAATTCTTGAGAAAAGATTACGAACTACTACAGAACCCCAGCTAAACGAAACACAACTTGGATTTAAGAAAAACAAAAGATGCACAGATGCCATTTTTGCTCTTAGACAGCTTATAGAAAAATCAATTGAATTCAATGAAACACTCTACTTAGCCTTTGTCGACCAAGAAAATGCATTAGATAGAATAGATAGAAACAAGCTGTGGGAAATCCTTAAACAATATGGAGTGAGTACACATCTAACAAACCTATGTAGAAGCTTATACAACAACAGTGAATGCATAGTGAGAGCAACTGGAGGACACTCAGAACCCTTCACCACAAGATCCGTAGTAAGACAAGGTTGTGTCCTGTCCCCACTCTTGTTCATAACATATATAGACAACACATGTAAAGAAACCAGCCAAACAGAGACCGCTGCAGCAAAGTGTACCAACAAGATGGGACAGTATTTTTTATTAATCTACAGAGTCAGCTACAGGCCAGAGAAGTATTAACTGTATACATGTGTCGCGAAATCACTGTAGATTAACAATCAGATGATACAGATAACAAAGACAGTCTGATTCGCAGCTACAAGTTGTTTATTCCTGGAGGCGGTGAGATTAAAGCGGTACAGCCGTCTTTGAAAGTTCCCCACAAGACAGAAAATTGTAGGCATGTTGTTGTGGCCCAATCGGGAGAGGGCAGGAAACACGCTGGATTGTGTTGGTTGTCAAAACAAGGGAGACAATTTTTGCATTGGTTGAACAAGGGGGAGAGAATATTTCTGAAAGAGTTAATTGCCCTTGAGGACACCTGTGTTGACATCAAAGGAACGCCACTAAAACAATCCAAGGCTGTTTGACAAAAACATGACTTGTTTACAGTTAGTGTAGATAAGAAAGTTGACTTGGGTTGACGTGTTTCGTTACCGCAGTTATGAATTCGGAGAGCATCTACCGTGTTTAGATTTACTTAAAGTTAAATAACATGTGTCTTTAGGGCAAATTGTAGAGGACATCCAGGAGTAATGCGGTGTTTCATAAGGTACTCCATATAGTGTATTTAGGCATAATTAACATAGGCAGTAGCCTTGTTAAGACTAGTTAGGGTGACGAAATAACTAGCTCTGCTAGTTGAGAATAGGGTAGTGAAGTAAGAATTAGCTCTGCTAGTGAGAATGGTGTAGTGGGGTGATATTTGGGGAGATTGAGGATGGGTTGGGAGATGGGGGAAATGTCCAATAGTGGGATCTTCCAGTGGGGTGCCTACTGGGGTTCTGCACTCTGTCTATTGGTCTTTCCTTGTCTTAACCTGATTCAGATTGAGGTGATGAGCCACTCTGATCCGTGACAGAGTTTAGTTCGCTGATAAATATCTGAGCGGGGCCGTAGGCCTACACTCAGCTAGTAGGGATCAGTATCAGGCGGCCTTCACCAGATGTGGTCTCTTTCTCTAACAGGTTCCCCGACAGTGACGAGGAAGCTTTACCCTGGGTTTGATGGAGGTCTACTCTCATTAAGAAGAACATCAAATGAACATTCACTTTATTTTATAAGATGAATAAATACCCAGAGGAAAGTATAGTTTGCACTGTTTATGATGGGCCTAGGATCCAGAGGGTCCACACGAAACTGGCTCAGTTGAGCAAAACATTATAAACGATTCATTTACAATAGGGATTCACCCAGGTTGGGTGATACTCGTTTCTTCACCACACACCACTGAACACTAGTGAGTAGAAAAGAACATTGAACATGGCGTTCTCGTGGAATAATTTAGTCCAGTGAAGAAGTACTTTAGAACCGTTTGTGTGTGACAATCTAGAAAAATGGATTAGAACAAATGTGAGACCTGTGACAGTGAAACCTAGTTTTCACGGTACAGAGATCCGTACTTATCTGAGTCATAGGGACCTTAGTCTTTACCGTGAGGGACAGATCCATGATTAATGTTAAACGATAACTATTTTCGGAGGATCATGCATCTAGTCGACCCAGTAGATACCGGAGAAAGTCAACGTCTGGAAGAAGAGACGCATCAATGGGTGAGGTCTTCATGTGCTAAGCTATCATGCTGTGGCGTACCCTTGCTATGATGAGGATCTGACTTGGCTCCTGATCACTGGTCTAATTCTACATACACCTTAGAATATTCGACACACATACTACACATTACACACACACACACACACACACACACACACACACACACACAGTTCTCACACACATACTCTTTGCTTTAATAAATTATTTTGTATTTCTTTGTTAAAGCTAGAGTTGTTGAGTATGTTGTGTTGGGGAAGAGTGAGAGGGGGCATGATCTAGGGGTGAGTGAGAGTAAGAAAGAGGTGTCTACAGACTGAAGGAGTTTTGTGGACGGATTCTGGTGGTTTCTCTAGGACAATAATATTGGTTTAATAAAAATGTGGGTGTTGATTCCCCTCACTCCAGGGACGACACTAAAGTAATAACGGATTATTACGACAACATTTCAGATGAAAAGAAGCAATACAGAGGTCCAAAACTGTCAGATTCGGATTGGGAGAAAATTTCGAAGTATGGCAAAGTTTTTGGACTTATTCTGTCAGACCACGGTCCTGCTTGGCGGTCAAAATTATGTTTCATATAGCTGTGTATTGCCACTGCTACTATCGTTGACAAATCATATGACTGTATACGATGATGATCCGGGCTATATAGCTAAATTTAAGGCAGCATCTATTAATGACTTCAGTGAACATGTAGCTAATATGACTACAGATTGCAACAGCACTTGATCCACGCTACAAATACCTGAAGTGTTTGTCAAAAGAGCGAACTTGGTCGCGTACTGAACAACAAATAGCAGTTGGTGTTCATGATGAGCAGATGGAGACTGCTGCAACGAATGATACTGACATTGACAATGAAACTATATGTGAACCAAATGAAAAGCGTATTAAGCTAATGGGGTCTGACTCAGACACGAAAGATCATGTCGACAGTTTTTCTAGTGAATTGTTATGTTACAAAATGGATAAGAAAGTTGCTGAATCGGTTGACCCTCTACAATGGTGGAAACTTAATGAACGTCGATATCCGAAATTGACATTCCTTGCCAAGACCATTCTGTGCATACCGGCTACTTCGGTTCCATGTGAACGATTGTTCAGCTCTGCTGGTTATATTCTTAATAAGACGCGTTCGTCACTTGAACCAAATACTGTCAACATACTCGCCTATTTGCATAGTTGGTTATCAGATGACGTACTCATACATACACACATACACACACATTCACACACATCGCACCTTGTATATACCAATTGTTTTGTATATATATATAAATCATGTCCCTGGGGGAAAGCAGAATCAACAAGCACACTTTTTAAATCCTCTTTTCAGTTTTGGGCTACTCCAATAACTTTGTCTACATACCCCCCGTTCCGTCTTATGATCACTATCTCTCTCTCTCTCTCTCTCTCTCTCTCTCTCTCTCTCTCTCTCTCTCTCTCTCTCTCTCTCTCTCTCTCTCTCTCTCTCTCTCTCTTCTCTTCTCTTCTCTTATTCCTCCAGAACATACCCACACAAGACTTTCCTCCAACTATTAATAAAATATTTAATGAAGAAAACTATGTCAGGTGGGTGTAGTGTATGTGTATAGAAATCTGTGGTGTAGTCTATCGTGTATGTGAGATAGGATTCTTTAGTCTAGGATCAGCATCACATTCCTCATCATGCTACGGCCATTCAAATACACCACAGCACAGAACTTTAAGGAGCTCACCCGATGATGTGTCCGTCCGAACGATTGTTGACTTATTCCAAACTGTCCTGGAACGTTTGAAAGTCTGGTCACCACTGAGTGATATTGATTATTTCGTGTCCTTTAACTCTACACACACACACACAATTCAGATTGTTTATATAATCCATTTCGGAACGAACACCAACACTGTCCAAACAAATATATATAACGCCAACACACTGCTGTCTGTCCATAACCTAACTGTTCATGTAAGCAAGGAAAATATCATTATGTTAAAGTTTTTTTCCTTTCTGTAGTTTTTTTGTTTTGGTTTAGATCAATGTTATTGTTCATACTTTAGTGGTGGTGGGTAATATATCCACTGAGTCGTTTCTCTTCTAGTGACTATTATCTTTCGGTCAAGTATCTCAGTAATTTTCTGAACTTCCTATACACAGAGTTCAAATCTTGAGATCAGTTAGCTCTGCACCAGAGTAGTGCCATTTGCTTCTTCTCCGTGTGGTAGGTAAATTCACTTTCCGTGAAACCTGTCGAAGAGATAACACCAGGTGATATCAACCCGACTCAGACTCAGTATAGGTGAGTGTAGGCCTAAGGCCGTACTCAGATAGTAACATCTATATTTTCATAGAACTGAACTCTGGCATAAGACAGAGATGTTCATCACATTACCCTAGACGAGGTAAATGAAAGAAAAGCCAAAGGAAAAGCCCAGACACCCCAATAGACACCTCTACCAGAATATCCTAGCATAGACCTATCTTGTATCTCCCCACCCTTTCCCCATCTTGCAGACTATCTTCTCATGTCATTGTTCTTACCCTAACGAGTGCAATCACACATCACTAGACACAACCTAAGTCACGCATCAGCTTATTGCTGTCGACACTCTTATACTACGGCCACACCCGTAAGTTCACAATCCTCGATTACTAAGCTAAAGCACTAACTACCTTATAAAAACTATTGTTGTCCTGAATTGGAATACATATGCACATCCAGTACTTTCTAATTGGACCAAGAATAGATAAACACTTCCTCTTGGTGTAATTCTCGTGAGCCCACTGAATGTAAAGCGTTATTTTCAGCCAACATATAATTTGCCTGTAAGACGTCATTTGTTTTTCTCCCAACCAAGTAGCCCCTGCTCTTTTCTCGTCTTTTGATCCTTGTACAAAAACATGCCGACAATCTCCTTTGATATAGACAATTCTAGTTGAGATCGTTTTTCCGTTTCTCTCGGGACTTCCGTTCCCCATATTTCCAAGAGCTCCGATCGTGTTAGATCGGGACCCCTTTGTCACAACAAACAAGTTGTAGCGGTATATACCGCCGATCTCTGTCCTTTGATCTTTCGGTTCGACGACCTCCAGAATCGTGACAGGCAGTCATGACTCGCAATTTCACTCGATCACCGGAGGCGTAGATCAGCTCAGTGTTCCTGTCTCGACCATGCCATGTGACCAAGCCATCCAGGTATTTACTTCTCGGTCTTCCCCATGGTCTCTTCCCTTCGATATTGCTAGTTATCACTAAGTTCTCCAATCCATTTCTTCTCATAACATGTCAAAACAACTTTAGACTGTCTACGTCTAATTTCTCTAATCGATTTACGATTTTCATTTGTCTCCTGTAGTACTTGGTCATTGGTTTTTCTGTCTGTCCATGGTATTCTTTGCATTTTCCTCAGAAACCACATTTCTGCAGCCATCAGATGTTTCTCAGCTTGATTACATTGTCCAAGTTTCACATCCATACAAAAGAACAGGCTCTATGTATCCCCTCAACACTCTTTTTCTCGTTTCAGTTGACATCTTCTTATTGGTCAGAATGTTTTTCATCTTGCTAAAGGCTACTTTCGCCATGGCGATTCTTGTTCTAATCTCTTCGAGGCATCTCCCATCAGATGTTATGACTGTTCCGAGATAATTGTACCGATTCGCTTGTTGAAGAATATTCCCATTTACTTGTATATTACATTGTGGTACTTCGTTCTTCCTAGTGACCACCATAACCTGTGTCTTCTTACAATTTAATTCTAACCCCAGCTGCTCACTGTGTACAGCAACAGTGACTACTAATTGTTGCAGATCCTGTGCATTGTCTGCAATCAATACTGTATCATCTGCATATCTAACGTTATTGATGTTTCGTTCTCCAATGCTGATTCCATTTATATCTTCTACATTTCTGAAAATATTTTCACTGTAAAGGGAAACAAGATCTGGAGACATTACACATCCCTGCCTAACACGTCTCATAATAGGTTGATATTGTCCCACTTCATTATCAATCCTTATGGCAGCTTGTTGTTTCTAATATATGTTTTTTTATAGTCTAATGTCTTTCCCATCAATTTGTAGATCTGCAAGCATATCCACCATGTTGACATGTCTAACTCTATCAAAAGCCTTTGTGTAGTCAATAAAGCAAAGATGTATATCCTTGTTTACTTCTATAGTACGTTCAATAACTGTTCGCAGCATATACACAGCATTTACTGTACCCTTTCTTTCTACAAACCCACATTGTTCTTCCCCTATTTCAGGTTGTATTTTCTTCCTCACTCTTTGCATGATAATTCGTAGCAAAATCTTTGTGATGTGACTCATTATACTAATTGCTCTATGTTGATCACATTCCAAGGTTCCTGATTTCTTTGGGATTGCAATAAATACAGAGTTACATAATTCAGAAGGTATATCTCCAGTATCATATAATGTGTTAAGCAGTCTGGTGAATTGCTGTATTCCGAATTCTTCTAAAGCTTTAATCATTTATGTTGTTATGTTATCTGCACCGGGGGATTTGCCAGCTTTCATATGCCTGAGAACATTTCGAACCTCCATCTACGAGGTGGACTCTATGAGTCTGTATCCTCTTTCATTTCTCTCTCCTAAACCATAGTTTCCTACTGTGTATCTATCACCTTGATTTCCTACTTTTGCATTTAAGTCCCCTATTATGATGTTTATTTCTTAATTTTTACATTTCTTTAAGGCAGACTCTATGTCATTATAAAATTCCTCTACACTGTCTTCACTGGATTCTCCTGTTGGAGCATATACTTGAATAGCATTTATGCTAAAAGGTCTGCCTCTCAATTTAACTAGTAGAACTCTGTCCGATACGGCCCAATATCCTTGAACAGATGTTGATGTTTTTCGGTCCAAAATAATTGCTGCTCCCCTTTGTCGATCTTCACCTCCAGAATAAAAAATCTTAATATCGTCATCTATCTTGATGCCTGCTCCTGTCCATCTCGTTTTGCACATCCCTAAAATATTATTTTTTTTCTCTTTCCATTTCTTGTTTTATATTCTCTAATTTTTCGTCGTCGTTTAACGTCCTAACGTTCCATGTTACTAATTTTAATGTCTCTGTCCTTGTCTCGCGATGATCAGTCTTTAGGCGAATCATAATGGACTAGGCACTTTTAAAGAGGTAGTTTGCCGGTGCTTTCCTCTATGGCAGTAACCGTACTGGTCGGGTGACCGCAGCCATTGACTCTTGAAAGAGCTCCTCTGCCTACCGTCGCGAAACTTGAAACCATAACCAACAAATATCTGTCGGCTGCCCTAAAAATTTCATCCACCACCTGCCTTCCGTGGCTTCTTTTGAACACTTCCAATAAACGAATACGACATAACACCACATAATGCACAGGAAAATACTTAACAGCGTCTCCCCGAAGAATAGACGGGTCACGTCGTCGCCACTTGTACCGGAAACTCCTGATTACCATCACAATTTTGCGTCTATTGAGAAATAGGACATCGTGGATGCACCCTCGCTCGAAACACTGGAGCCTCGTTGACTATGTCATCGTCAGGAGGAGTGACAGACAAGACGCTAGGGTGACAAAATTCATGTGTGGTGCCGAATGTTGGACAGACCATCGTCTCATTATCTCGAAAATAAACATACACATCACACCACCACGGCGTCCTCAGGGGGTAAAAATGCAAAAAAAAAAAAAAAAAAACTAAATGTCACCCGCCTAAGCAGCAAGAAAATGCAGCTGTCGTTTGAAAATATGCTGGAAGACCGCCTCAAGCCCAATGCTGCAGCTAAACGGGATACAGAAACAGAGTGGAGAGTCCTAAAGTACATAATTTACAGCACTGCTATTGAAATCCTGGGTCCAACCCTCCGAAAGCATAAAGACTGGTTTGATGAAAATTCCGAAGACATCAACCAATTGCTGGCTGAGAAACATCTTCTCCTCAAGGCACATTTGAATGTCCCGACGTCAACATGAAAAAAAAAGGAACATTCAGAGAGTAGTGCAGCAGAAACTTCGGCACATGCGGGACTCCTGACTGAGCAGCAAAGCTGATGAAATTCAAGGCTTTGCTGACAGACATGACATGAAAAACTGCTACGACTCACTGAAAGTGGTCTATGGTCCTACATCACCAGGCATAGCTCCCCTCCTCAGTGCAGATGGGAGAACATTGGTCACCGATAAGAAAGAAATCCTTCAACGCTGGGCAGAGCATTTCAGCAACATTTTAAATGCAACTTCCTTCTTCGAAGTTCCCACCAATGATACACTTGATGACCTGCCAACCATAGTGGAAGTAAACAAAGCCATCAAGCAACTCTCCAGTGGAAAGGCACTTGGTCCTGACTCTATCCCAGCAAAGATATACAAAGCAGGTGGGCCGGTCCTAACAGAGCAGTTTCACCAAGTCTTTACAAACATATGGGTGAACGAGACCATGCCACAAGATTTCAAGGATGCGTCAATAGTCCACCTTTACAAACGTAAAGGAAACCGCCAATCCTGTGACAACCACCGAGGCATCTCCTTGCTTTCAATTGCAGGGAAGATACTCGCCAGAATTCTTCTCAATCGCCTCACGTCCCATCTCGATCAAGGTCTTCTTCCTGATAGTCAATGTGGCTTCAGAAAAGAACGAGGAACTGTTGACATGATTTTCGCTGCAAGGCAGCTGCAAGAGAAATGTCAGGAACAGAACTGCGAAATGTTTTCCACTTTCATTGACCTTACCAAGGCTTTTGATACAGTCAGCAGAGAAGGACTGTGGAAGATTATGGCAAAATATGGCTGTCCACGAAAGTTTGCCCAAATAGTGCGGCTATTTCATGATGGTATGCAGACAAGAGTACATGAAAATGGTGAACTCTCTGAGCCCTTTCCTGTCACCAATGGAGTGAAGCAAGGATGTGTCCTGGCACCAACACTGTTCAGCCTCATGTTTTCAGCTATGTTGACGAATGCCTTCAAGAACAACGACATTGGAATAGACATCAACTACCGCATGGATGGAAAGTTATTCAATCTCAGAAGGCTGAAAGCTAAAACAAA
The DNA here is from genome assembly GCA_963921405.1 of Cepaea hortensis. Lineage (NCBI taxonomy): Eukaryota > Metazoa > Mollusca > Gastropoda > Stylommatophora > Helicidae > Cepaea > Cepaea hortensis. Next base: position 15,075,483 of record OY992888.1, on the reverse strand, counting down.
AATTAACAGCGACACCGTTAGAGAGCTCCTGTTTGCTGATGATTGCACTCTATATGCCAACTCAGAGGTAGGCATGCAATACAATGTTTCAGCTTTCTCACATGCCTGTGAGAGCATGTGAGCCTTTGGGCTCAATATCAACTTGGAGAAGACTGTAGTTATGTACCAGCCAGCTCCAGGGATTAATCACACTGTGCCGAATATCAAAGTGAATGGTCATAGACTAAGTGTTGTGGACAAATTCACCTATCTTGGCAGCACTGTGTCACAAGCTGCCACAATTGATGACGAAGTGAATGCAAGAATCTCCAAGGCCAGCGCGGCCTTTGGCAGACTGTACAAGAATGTATGGGACAGAATTGGTATAAGCCTGCAAACAAAGCTAAAAGTCTACAAAGCAGTTGTATTATCCACACTGCTATATGCTTGTGAAACCTGGACTGTTTATCAGTGACAAGCTAGGAAATTAAACCACTTCCACACTGCCAGCCTTAGGAAGTTACTGAAGATTAAATGGCAAGACAAGATCCCAGACACCGAAGTCCTAGAAAGAGCGTCCATGCCCAGTACCCACACTATCCTGATGAAGAATCAGATTCGCTGGGCTGGTCACTTGACTCGCATGCCAGATCACAGGCTCCCTAAACGAATTTTTTACAGTGAGTTGCGTTGTGGTAAACGCTCCCAAGGCGGCCAGAGGAAACGCTTTAAGGACACTCTGAAAACCTCACTGAATGCTTTTGGAATTCATCATGACACCTGTGAGACTGCAGCCAGAGACCGAAATTCGCGGCGTGCATCATTACGCAAGGGTGCATGCAATCACGTGTAAGGCAATCAGGACTTCAAGAGCTGTGAAGAAAAGGCAGCTCAGAAAAACCACTGCAGAAAATCCTCCTCCAGAAATGTCAAGCATTCTTTGTCCACATTGTCAAAGAACATTTCGAGCCAAAATAGGCCTTATCAGCCAGCCATCTTAGAACTCACGGCTCTATACTTTCAACCCCACTGGTCAATGGTCATTATCATTCTTGATGGACAAACAACATAGAACGTTCAGTAACTGAACGCAGCATATACACAGCATTTACACGTACCCTTTCCTTCTACAAACCCACATTGTTCTTCCCCTATTTCAGGTTGTATTTTCTTATATATAAACGTTTATTTCGTACAAAACAATTGGTATATACAAAGTGCGTTGTATGTGTGTGTGTGTGCGCGTGTGCGCGCGTGCGTGCGTGCGCGCGCGTGCGCGTGTGTGTGTTTGTTTGTTTTTTTAGTTTACATTTGCGAATACAACATATACATGCATATACACATGATAATATTATTTTATGGCATGGTGTAATTACATAATATTACTTTTTGATGATGATGGTGGAACAATCATTTGCTCTCATGCATACTAAACTCTTTCAATATAAATTCTTTCATGATCCAAGTATTCATATTCACACTTAGTTTTATTTAATCAAGTTTAACTGTATCACTGATTCTTTCATACTCCCAGTATTCTCACTCACAGTGAGAGAGAGAAATTCAAAGTGCCACATATTAAGGATTTTTTTGGGCCTTAGACAGGCTGACAATAATTTTTGACATAAATCGAATGAGACGTCCGTGTATAGTAAGAGATGTAAAGCAAATTATGTAATATCGAGAAGACAGAAAAATTAACTATGAAATTCTCACATCCCTAAAATAGAACCTTTACTTTTACACAAACTTTGAAGAGAGCTTTAAAATTATCATCCCTTTATTCATGATATATATTACTGTTGAATTACTGAATGAACTAAAAAGGACTGTTAGATTCATACAAGAGACAACATTGCAGTTATAGACATATTTCAGGCGAACGAAAGAAGAAGAAGAAGAAGTGACCAAAATATTTCATTTGTCTTTGCTTTGTCGCCAATATTCTTCAATAATCAGATCTTGTATGGATGCATTTGTTCTTTTCTGTATCCAAGATTTTCTTAAAACTAGTCTATAGCATTTATATTCAAAGGCATTTGTGCGCTGTTCAGCTTGTTTAGCAAGAGTCCAGGTCTCACAGGCGTACGTTGCAATGGGAAAGATGCATGCTCTTAAAACATCTAATGTTTGTAGGTCTAGCTGTCTCACGCGAACTACAAAGCGTAATCTTGCCAAGAAATCAACAATCAGCTGAAAGATGCTGATGTTGACAGCGATGTCCTGTAAAGGATACGGGGGGAGGGGGGGGGGAGCTGTCTCACGCCACAATTTATTTAATTGTTTTAGTTTTTGAAGAGCAATAAATATTTGTCTTTTAATTTCTTTTATTGTGTCACCAGTGTTGGTAATTAATGACCCAAGATATTCAACATTTTCCACACGGCCAATGTTTCCTCATTAACATATATTTCTTTCTCCATATCAGTTTTATCTGTATGCATAAGCTTTGTTTTTGCTATGTTAAGATGTAAGTTGTGATTTTCACTATTCTTTTGGGTGGAGGGGTCTCGCCACCAGATCTCTTTCTTGTTATATTTTCTTTCATGGTTATTATGGTTTCATTATGGTTCTTTGTGTCAGATCTTAGTCAGATATGACTGAGCTACCGTATAACAGTAGACGGTACTACCTGCTTTCTGTTAGCTCCGAACGTTGGGCGGCGCTTACCAAACCCGACACCTCACATTGTGCCAACGGCTTCGGGCGGAAGAGCGCAATTGGGAGGGTACAAGCCTTACCCTGGTGCGAGGAAATGCAACCTAAAGACAAAGTGTCATGGCAGGGCAGGCCAGGCCCTAAGCCTTGGTTGGCGGCTGGTCTAGGATCGAAGCTCCGACAGGCGGACAATTAGAGCATTGCTTTGCTGATCCGGCAGCTTCTGCAGCTTGTCTTGTTCCAGATGTAGAGGTGTTACCTTTCCTCTGGAGTGAACTAGGCATGGCCGAGAGAGGGATCATGCTGCATGGGCAACACATGATCTCTATATTTTAGCCCAGGCTTTGTGCTATGGAGAGGCAATATCTCCATCCCTTACAAACTATCGTCTGTCAAGGCGGCAAGGTGCCAATGAAATGAAATATTATGGTTTCTAGGCAAGTTTTGCAGAAGGTAGTTTGCCATTGCTTTCCTTCTGGGCAGTGACTGTATTAGTCGGTGGCCATATCCATTGTCTCACTGATGAGATCATCTGCCTATCGCCGCAGAGTGCAAGACCATAATCAACAACAATCTGTCAGCTGCTCTTACACTCCATCCACCACCTGCACCCATGGCTTCACGTAACCCTGATCGGGGGGCTAAGCGGGTACTCCACCTTGCCCAAGGGTGTCCAAAGACAAAAACAATTGAATAAATTATGGAGAGGGACAGACAGAACTACAAAAATTAGATTTTTAAGAGCATTCATCTTTCCCATTGCAATATACGCCTGTGAGACTTGGACACTTACTAAACAAGCTGAACAGCGCATAAATGCATTTGAATATAAATGTTATAGACGAGTTCTAAGAATATCTTGGGTAAAGAAAAGAACAAATGCATCCATACTTCAAGAGCTGAATGTTGAAGAAGGTTGGCTATTAAAGACGATAAAACAAAGAAAATTGAAATATTTCGGTCACTTGAAACGCCGCGAAAGTTTGGAGAGAACAATAATGGAGGGGTATATCATACATGCCTGGGAAGAGAGGAAGAGGAAGGCCAGAGAGAAGATGGGTGCAGGATGATCTCCAGATGGGTGTATTGGACGCGGGACATCTTGCTTATGATCGAGAGGTTTTCCGGAAGGTTGTTAATGAGAGCGAGGTTCTGCAACGGACATGCTACTGGATGATTGAATTTGGGTGGAGGTTATTAGTTTTCTATACCCCACATTTTGACGCGTTTCGCACCAAATTTAATGCTTTTTCAAGTCATTTAGTGCCAAAATGTTGCATTTAGCGCGCCCGCGCGAATTTGGTGCTTCACCGTTTTTTTTTTGTTTTGTTTTTTTTTTTTGGGGGGGGGGGGGGGGGGTGATTTTTGGTGCTTTTTTGGGGTGGGTAAAAATTACTTTAAAAATCATTTTGGGGACACTAAAAAGCCGAATTTGAACTGAAGCGAGGGAGTAAAGCAGTCTTAGTACATTACCGCGCAATATTCAAGTAATTTTACTCCCTTTAATACGATTTAGTTGAAGTAAGTGACTGCAATGCGCAGGCAATATGCAATGCGCTAAAAGATTATTTAAACAAGAATGGACTTGAGTTGCAAAGACTAGTTGAAATCGGCACTGACAATGCATCTGTCATGACAGGTGTAGACAATGGAGTATATACAAAATTAAAATCCGAAGTTCCTCATCTGGTAATAGTTAGGTGTGTATGTCATTCCCTTCAGCTGGCAGTGTCACAGGCTGCAGCTGCTTGTCTGCCCAGGAACATAGAGTTCATGAATAGAGAAACATTTAACTGGTTTTCTCAGTCAAGTCTTCGTGAAACAAAGTACAGGGAGCTTTTTGCTTCAATAAATGAAGAACAACATCCGCTAAAGGTTGTTCAATTAAGACAGACACAATGGATGCCACAGTCAGAATATTGCAGCAGTGGGTCGAGCTCAGAACTCATTTTGATATAGCAAGACTCAACGAGCGCTGTTATACAGCAGAACTTCTACATTCTATGTTTAGCTACATGAAAAACTATGTGTATCTCATATTTCTCAAGCATATTCTCGGAGAAGTTCAAAGTGTGAACAAGAAATTCGAAGCAGATATACAGGATCCAACAAAACTACTCAGCAATCTTGTCCAACTCACTGATTCTATCAGTTCAAAGATTGCAATTCCTGGGAGGGGGGGGGGGGGGGACAGAAAGTGATGCTATTCAAGATTATTTAGATTCTAATCCCAATCTAGGTTATGAGTTTGAGAAAGAAATAGCAGGCTAAAAGTTTCCTGATGAGAAAGAAATTCGTGGAAGGTGCATCCAGTTTTTAATAGAGCTGTTGACACAGCTGCGTTTACGTTTGCCCGATAACGTTCGAGTGTTACAGTCCATGCCATGTCTTAGTGGAAGTGAATGTCTACGTCCAATGAAGCCCTGTATATTGGACCTTGCTCAAATGTTTGTAGAAGATGCAGCTACTCTCACCTGCATCGATTTCCAGTGGAGAAAACTTCATCATATCCAGTGGACACAGACCTCTGACATACTTGGACTGTGGGCAGAAATAGCCTCATACAGAGATGCCACCGGTGAAAATCCTTTCCAAGATCTTACAGATTTAGTTTTAACTGTGATCATTTTACCTCATTCTAATGCGGACGTGGGGCGTATTTTCAGTCAGAAGGGAGTTATAAAATCAAAACTGCGGCATCAAGAGTTTGACAGCTGTTTTGACTATTAGATATGGAATGAAAAGATATGGCAAATGCTGTCATGATTATAAACTACCTAAGGATATTCTGCGAAAAATTGGATCACAGGAGGCATATACATGTTTCTTTCAATCAACCTCCTCATCATCATCATCATCATCGCATGAGCAAACACAGCAGGAAATAGCTACATAAACTGAAGAAGAGTTGTTTGACTGGGATTTGGCAGATCTGGAATAAACTTCATTCTAATATTCAGAGATAATAATAAATTATAATGTGCTACTTTATAACATTTTGAATGAATACCACCAGTCCTTGGTTTAGTGATTTCCCAAAAAATATTATTACAATTTAGTGCTTTTTGTTTAGCTCTAGAGTAGTTCTGATTGGGATTTGGCAGATCTGGAATAAACTTCATTCAAATATTCAGTGATAATAATAAATTATAATGTGCTACCTTGGTATATTAGTAATACAAACCGTTGGAGCTTCTTTTTTTTTTTTTTTTTTTTTTGCTTTCCAAAAATTTTGGTGCTTTTTTTGGGTCGATTTTGGTGCTTTTTCATCAAAAGGAGATGGCAACACTGATGACAGCCATTGCTTCATATTGCTTCACGATGGACTGTGGGGTACATTTTGTTTGATGACATCGTGTACTTCATTTTTTGTTTTGTTTTTTAATTTGTTCTACTAAATAGACAGTGAAGCGAGACTTTACAAACACGCTGTATATATCGCACCTATATGTTGCCGCAGGAAAGACGCATGTTCTAAAGAAAATACGCCTGTTTGTTTCAATATGTGAGCTAATTTAACTGCGAGCGCACATCCAACATTTAACTACAAAAAGAAGCAACTTTCATAATATAACTACCTTAATATTTTCTGGGATGTTAAAGATGACCTGCGTGTTACTGAACACGTCACCCATTGAGTGTCGAGTGGTCCAGCAGCTTATGCTAATATGGTACAAGACCAGGAAACAGGATCTGTAAGCAACACTGACCATAACTAAAGTGCAATTTATAACTACAAGTGTGCAACCAACATCACTGTTTATTTCAACAAAGTTTATTCAACATGCAGTTATTTTACTACACAAGCCTCACAGGCATGGCTGTATATGTGAAAATAGTTTAATTGACAAACAGTTATTTTATTACACAAGTTCTGCAGACATGGCTGTATATGTGAAAACAGTTTAATTGACAAACAGGTATTTTATTACATAAGTTCTGCAGACATCGCTGTAAATGTGAACACAATTTATTTAACAAACAGTTATTTTATGACACAATTTTCGCAGCCATCGCTGTTTATTTGAAAACAGTTTATTTAACATAAAGTGGTGTTATTACACATGAACACGGTAAGATGAATAAGGAAGAAAGACCTCTGAGGCCATCAAAGTCATGGATACATTTAGTAATACGTTTCAACTGAATAGACAAGAATATTCCTATGCTAATGTTGTTTCTTTTATTTTAAGTAAACAGACTGATGTTAATAAGGACTGAAAATATTATCCAGTAAAATTGACAATAGAGTAAACAAGATAATATAAACTACTGGTGGTAGTAGTAGTAGTGGTGGTGATAGTAGTAGTAGTAGTAGCAGTAGTATATCCTGTATGTATAGTATCAGATTGTCCTATTACAACAGCGCAGACAGTATAACTACTGACTACGCTTTGTCGTGTCTACAGCATTATCAGTCCTGAAAGAAGAGACTTGTTGATTGCTTTGAACTGTTCTTTAGTATGTCCACTGATGTCTATTTCTGTCTTCTTGTCATTTTTGAGTGCTAATCAATGCAATAAACGGATGCATCGGATTACTTTGACGACCCCGGTAATTCCCAATGACAACTCCGACGTCATAACATGTTGATTCAAAATGTCTCCAACCTCAAACACGGATGCCGCGCTAGAGAAAGTGCAATGTTGTACAGCCGAAGAACACCGAAGGCGCGCGATGAAAGTGCGGTATTGTACCGCCAAAGAACAGCCATGGGACGCTAGAGAAAGTGCGATGTTGTGCCACCGTGGGAGAATCTGGTGTTGAGTAGTTGCGACTTCTTGATGATTGACTTCCGCTGAGCATCATCAAACACATTCGTCTGCAAATCTTTCTCTCTATCAAATGGGCGACGGGTTTCTTTCTCTTCTTTTTCGCCCTTTTCTTTTCGTTTCTTCTTCTCTTTCTTCTCCTTCTTCTGTAATAGTGAAATAACATATGCGTTAATTGACAACATATTGACTTATAAAGGAGGTGGTGAACATATGACTGACTGGCAGCCGGCCGTCTTGACAGGCGATAGTTTGTAAAATGGAGTTATACGTCTCCATAACACAAAGCCTGGGCTGAATTTAGATCCCCATGTGTTGCCCATGCAGCATGATCCCTCTCTCGGTCTGCCTAGTTAGCTCCAGAGGAATGGTAAACTGCTGAAGCTGCCTGATCAGCAATGCAATGCTCTAACTGCCTGCCTGTCGGAGCTTCCATCCTAGACCAGTTGCCGATCAAGGCTTCGGGCCTGGTCTGCCCTGCTATGGAAATTAGTCTTTAGGTTCCATTTCCTCGCAATAGCGTAAAGCTTGTACCCTCCCAATTACACTCCTCCGCCCGAAGCCGTTGGCACAATGTGGAGTGTAGGATTTGGTGAGCGCCGCCCAACATTCAGCGCTAACAGGAAACAGGTAGTACCGTCTGCTGTTGATCGGTATTTGTAAAAGTATATGTTGTATGATATTCTTACGATCCCAAAGGGCCCCGACTACATATGCCTTACCATGCTTCAACATAGACTACATATGCCTTATCATGCTTCAACATTCGTGAATGGTGTTTATACTCCAGCCAGCAGAACAAAGCAGTAACTGCGTACCCCTCCATTCTCAGACTAGATGTTGTGGTATCTCACGAGTGCCATATTTTCGGGGAGGGGAAAGGAGGCGGGTTGATGATATCCAATGCTTGATTATGTATTGATGAAATTACTAGGAGTCTCATTAGCCCCGCGTTGTATTTTGACATTTCAGCATGTATTTCAGTAAAGGTCAGACTTTTAATATTCACACATACGCTGTTCAATCAGTTGACGATCTGGGCAGGACGGGGTTTGCTAATGCGTTCTGGGGGAAGGGAGCGGGAGAAAGAAAGAGAGACAGCGTTAGACATACAATCAGGGATGGAGACACAGAGAACAAGAGACAGACCAACAGAGATAGAGACAGAGAGAGCGAGAGACAGACATAGATAAGAGACACAGAGAGAGGCAGACAGACAGAAATAGAGACAGAAAGACAGAGTAGAGATAGAGAGACTGAAGGGACCGTGAGAAAGGGACAGAGAGGGGGAGGAGGGAAGACAGACAGACAGACAGACAGACAGACAGACAGATAGCTAGATAGCTAGATAGATAGATAGATAGATAGATAGATAGATAGATAGATAGATAGATAGATAGATAGATAGATAGATAGATAGATAGATAGATAGATAGAGATAGAAAGAGAGAAGGAGAGACAGAGACAGTGAGAGAGACAGTGAGGTAGTGAGAGACTGATAGCGACAGAGATTGATAAAGACACACCGCTCGCTACGGGAGGGACAGGCTGACCACCTAATCCCCCCGGCACCCAGACCTACAAAACGTGACAGCCCCAGCACCTCACACACCCACAACAGGCCCTTGCTATGGCACTGTTTGTTTCAACCGCGGTGGCCTAGTGGCAAGACGCTCGCCTGCCGCGCCGGTGACCATGGGTTCGAACCGCATCGCAAAGTGGATTTGAATTTTAACAAAATGGCCCGGGCTCCTAACCTAAATGGATACCAGGTAATGTCTTGAGAAGTAGAGGTCATGGGCGTGATTCTGACGAGATCACCCTCCGAGCGCCCACAGGGCTATAAATAGATGTGCTCGACGCGCCCAGGACGTGTAACTGGGTGCTTGACTTTTGCTTGTGTAACCCATCGAGAACCGACTGGTTTATCAGAATACGGGAGGAGAGCATCTTGTCAGGGGAATTCTAGAGTACATCGTCACAACAGGAAAGTTGCAATGAGGGGGGAAGGCTGTTGCAAATAAGGCGGGAGTCTGTTGCAATGAAGGGGAAAAGTATGTTGCAATGAGGGGGAGGGTCTGTTGCAATTAGGGGTATGTATGTTGTATGAGTGGAAGGCAAGGGGAAACCACCACATTATCTTCCCACGACTTCATGGCAAAACACATATCAGAGTTAGTGAACGACGTTAATGGCTGTCTTAGGACATCCTCGTCCGGTAGGGACAGTCATGAGCCACAGGTGACACCAGACCGTCATCCAGCTACTGAACACTATATACAACAATAAGAAAGAGACAAACAACTTTCTTAGGTCATGTAATGAGAAGAGAGGCATTGGAGAACATCGTGACAACTGGACAGATCGAGAGGAAGAGAGGCATTGGAGAACATCGTGACAACTGGAAAGATCGAGGGGAAGAGAGGCAGAGGCAGACCAAGAGAAATGATGCTGGATGGATTGAGACGGTGGCACAATATCAGCAGCAGATTTGATCCAGAAAACCAAAGACTGAGATCTGTGGAGAGCCATGAACACCTACGCCAGCTGGCAGGGCACTTGATGATGATGATATATTGTATGAGGGAAAAGTAATTTGCAATGAAGGGAAATGTATGTCGCAATGAGGGCAGAAGAGCTGTCTTCGAGATCGTTTTGATTCTCGTACGACACCCTTAGGATAGCATATTTGATTCGTAACTGCTAACAGTTGCCGTGCCAAGGGTTTTATGACTACGCCAGACAAAGCGATCAGCAGCCGTGTTCTCCTAGTTTTAAAGCTAATACCGCAACATGTCGACGTCTCCGGCTTCACAATTCCCCGACATACCTAATCGTGGGATCAAAATCAACCACGGGCCATCTGGAAGCAGATAGATTTGCGTTGAATTTCGATGGTATGAGACGTTGGCCTTCCAGAAATCACTGACAAATTATTGTAAAATTGCCTAGTTGATCACCAACAGCCAGTAACTACTGAGACTGAGTGTTACGTCCTGTAAAGGATATGCAACTAACTAACAATACCGCAATGTACACATCCTGAAGAGCGCTGCTTTGTTGCCCCGTGTGACTACGGGGATTCATCACTTGTTAACAATACTGAAGAAGGTTCTAGCCATGGAAACAAACTACCAGAGACAATATCAGCGACTATGAAATCGTCTACACAAGCTGGTATCATCATTATCATGTGCCCTGGCACCATATTAGTTGCATATCCTTTACAGGATGTCGCAGTCAACACCAGCATTTATTGCCATTGTGATCTCTTGGCAGGTTTACGTTCAGTAGTTTGCCACTGCTTTCTGAACGACCGGCACCCATACCATTTCGTAAAAAACTAACGCATGGTGGTCTGCTACCAAATCGCCCGCAGCTGTGTTTTGAACGCGGGTATACGGGATATCAGTAACCCCTTTACCATGGAGCCGGCGGCCACCATGAACCTTCAAAGATTTAAGTCTGTGGTATTTGAGTTCAATTCTTCTTCTTCTTCTGCGTTCATCCGGAGTTTTTTTTCAGATGTGATTGCGTTGTGCCTGTTTACAGCAGAGCTGCGTTCTTGCGCCGTTAGGCCGACACATCCGACTTCTGCTGGAGTTCAATTCTATTTGTGTTGTTCCTCTAACCTCATGCCATCATTTTGGGCCATCCAACATCATTTCTCTCCGTGTGCCTCTGCCGCTGATATTTCCAGTTGTCACGATATTTTCCAGTGCTTCTCTTCATGTTATGTAACCAAAGATCAGCATGTGTCTTTCTTATGAAGAATAAACTGCGGTGTGTATGTGTGCATGCAGCTAGTGGTTGTCTGTTTGTGTAATCATTCTATTAAAAGTTGGTTGGCTGTGAATCCTTTGGAGTAAGTTTTCTTTTGAACCAAAAGAAAGTAAGGAAGTCATGCTGTGCCGTAAGCTTTGAAAAAATGCTTTGCCCCATTTGAATTCAGCGAGCAACAGTCGTGAATCAGCTCTGTGTTCATCTCCCTGTATGTATTGTCCAACTCCTCAACCATATATCCCTCAAAGGACTGTCCAACTCCCCAACCGCATCTCTCTCTAAGTATTGTCCAACTCTCCAACCACATCTCTCTCAGTACTGTCCAACTCCCCAACCACATCTCCCTCTAAGTATTGTCCAACTCCCCAACCACATCTCCCTCTAAGTATTGTCCAACTCCCCAATCACATCTCTCTCAGTACTGTCCAACTCCCCAACCACATCTCCCTCTAAGTATTGTCCAACTCCCCAACCACATCTCCCTCTAAGTATTCTCCAACTCTCCAACCACATCTCCCTCTAAGTATTGTCCAACTCTCCAACCACATCTCCCTCTAAGTATTGCCCAACTCCCCAACCACATCTCCCTCTAAGTATTGTCCAACTCCCCAACTCATCTCCCTGTAAGTATTGTCCAACTCCCCAACCACATCTCCCTCTAAGTATTGTCCAACTCCCCAACCACATCTCCCTCTAAGTATTGTCCAACTCTCCAACCACATCTCCCTCTAAGTATTGTCCAACTCCCCAACCACATCTCCCTCTAAGTATTGTCCAACTCCCCAACCACATCTCCCTCTAAGTATTGTCCAATTCCCCAACCACATCTCCCTCTAAGTATTGTCCAACTCCCCAACCACATCTCCCTCTAAGTATTGTCCAACTCCCCAACCACATCTCCCTCTAAGTATTGTCCAACTCTCCAACCACATCTCCCTCTAAGTATTGTCCAACTCCCCAACCACATCTACCTCTAAGTATTGTCCAACTCCCCAACCACATCTCCCTCTAAGTATTGTCCAACTCTCCAACCACATCTCCCTCTAAGTATTGTCCAACTCCCCAACCACATCTCCCTCTAAGTATTGTCCAACTCTCCAACCACATCTCCCTCTAAGTATTGTCCAACTCTCCAACCACATCTCCCTCTAAGTAATGTCCAACTCCCCAACTACATCTCCCTTTAGTATTGTCCAACACCTCAACCACATCTCCCTCCAAGTATTGTCCAACTCCTCTACCATATCGCCCTCTGAGTATTTTCCAACTCCCCAACCATATCGCCCACCGAGTATTTTCCAACTCCCCAACATCTCCCTGTAAGTATTGTCCAACTCTCCAACCATATCTCCCTCTAAGTATTGTCCAACTCCTCAACCATATCTCCCTCCAAGTATTGTCCAACTCCCCAACCATATCTCCCTCCAAGTATTGTCCAACTCCCCAACCACATCTCCCTCCAAGTATTGTCCAACTCCTCAACCATATCTCCCTCCAAGTATTGTCCAACTCCTCAACCATATCTCCCTCCAAGTATTGTCCAACTCCCCAACCACATCTTCCTCCAAGTATTGTCCCACTCCCCAACCATATCTCCCTCCAAGTATTGTCCAACACCTCAACCATATCTCCCTCCAAGTATTGTCCAACTCCCCAACCACATCTTCCTCCAAGTATTGTCCCACTCCCCAACCATATCTCCCTCCAAGTATTGTCCAACACCTCAACCATATCTCCCTCCAAGTATTGTCCAACTCCCCAACCACATCTCCCTCTAAGTATTGTCCAACACCTCAACCATATCTCCCTCTAAGTATTGTCTAACTCCCCAACCACATTTCCCTCTAAGTATTGTCCAACTCCCCAACCACATCTCCCTCTAAGTATTGTCTAACTCCCCAACCACATCTCCCTCTAAGTATTGTCCAACTCCCCAACTACATTTCCCTCTAAGGATCATTCAACTGACATAAAAACCACGACACACAACAAACACACTCCCGCAACATTTGTAACAAACTGTCTCATTGGTTTGTTTTCTTCTGTTTTATACTTGTTTACTATAACAGTCTGACATTCATGGCACAAACAATATCGCAAATAAACTGGACACATCATATGTAAACAACAAATAGTAATATACAGGCTGCTGTACTTATCAACATGCCAGTAAAACATAACAAAGAAATATGTATGCATTCAAGGCATCATAAAAAAGGATATGGCAAAACAGCGGAAATCAAGTTACAAGCTACGATGACAAGAATTATGTATGTAAGTGAATATTCTGTATATTTATAAGAAAACATATAATGAAGAAAAACAAGAGTTAATAACGTATAATACAGATCACAAGAAATGTAAACCAAGGTCTCCTGCCCCTGTCGTCTGTGCCTATAATGAAATGTTACCACAAAAGACGCCGCAACAGAATGTTGTCTATGAAAGTCTTGCATCAATTCTCGGTCAGAGAGACACTAAATGTGTTGAGAACATAATGGATATGAAGATATGTGGAAGGGAGATTTAGTATGAAATGTGTTGAGAACATAATGGATAAAAAGATATTTGGATGGGAGGTGTGGTATTAAATGTGTTGAGAACATAATGGATATGAAGATATGTGGATGGGAGGTGTGGTAGGAAATGTGTTGATAACATAATGGATATGAAGATATGTGGATGGGAGGTGTGGTATGAAATGTGTTGAGAACATAATGGATAAAAAGATATTTGGATGGGAGGTGTGGTATTAAATGTGTTGAGAACATAATGGATATGAAGATATGTGGATGGGAGGTGTGGTAGGAAATGTGTTGATAACATAATGGATATGAAGATATTTGGATGGGAGGTGTGGTATGAAATGTGTTGAGAACATAATGGATATGAAGATATGTGGATGGGAGGTGTGATATGAAATGTGTTGAGAACATAATGGATATGAAGATATGTGGATAGGAGGTGTGATATGAGATGTGTTGAGAACATAATGGATATGAAGATATTTGGATGGGAGATTTAGTATGAAATGTGTTGAGAACATAATGGATATGAAGATATGTGGATAGGAGGTGTGATATGAAATGTGTTGAGAACATAATGGATATGAAGATATGTGGATGAGAGGTGTAGTATGAAATGTGTTGGGAACATAATGGATATGAAGATATGTGGATAAAAGGGGTGGTATGAAATGGAGAACATAATGGATATGAAGATATTTAGATGGGAGGTGTGGTATGAAATGTGTTGGGAACATAATGGATATGAAGATGTGTGGATGGGAGGTGTGGTATGAAATGTGTTGAGAACATAATGGATAAGAAGATATGTGGATGGGAGGTGTGGTATGAAATGTGTTGGGAACATAATGGATCTGAAGATGTGTGGATGGGAAGTGTGGTATGAAATGTGTTGAGAACATAATGGATATGAAGATGTGTGGACGGGAGGTGTGGTATGAAATGTGTTGAGAACATAATGGATATGAAGATGTGTGGACGGGAGGTGTGGTATGAAATGTGTTGAGAACATAATGGATATGAAGATGTGTGGATGGGAGGTGTAGTATGAAATGTGTTGAGAACATAATGGATATGAAGATATGTGGATGGGAGGTGTGGTATGAAATGTGTTGGGAACATAATGGATAAGAAGATATTTAGATGGGAGGTGTGGTATGAAATGTGTTGGGAACATAATGGATATGAAGATATGTGGATGGGAGGTGTGGTATGAAATGTGTTGGGAACATAATGGATATGAAGATATGTGGATGGCAGGTGTGGTATGAAATGTGTTGAGAACATAATGGATATGAAGATATGTGGATGGGAGGTGTGGTATGAAATGTGTTGAGAACATAATGGATATGAAGATATGTGGATGGGAGGTGTGGTATGAAATGTGTTGAGAACATAATGGATATGAAGATATGTGGATGGGAGGTGTGGTATGAAATGTGTTGAGAACATAATGGATATGAAGATATGTGGATGGGAGGTGTGGTATGAAATGTGTTGAGAACATAATGGATATGAAGATATGTGGATGGCAGGTGTGGTATGAAATGTGTTGGGAACATAATGGATATGAAGATATGTGGATGGCAGGTGTGGTATGAAATGTGTTGGGAACATAATGGATATGAAGATATGTGGATGGCAGGTGTGGTATGAAATGTGTTGAGAACATAATGGATATGAAGATGTGTGGATGGCAGGTGTGGTATGAAATGTGTTGGGAACATAATGGATATGAAGATATGTGGATGGCAGGTGTGGTATGAAATGTGTTGGGAACATAATGGATATGAAGATATGTGGATGGCAGGTGTGGTATGAAATGTGTTGAGAACATAATGGATATGAAGATATGTGGATGGCAGGTGTGGTATGTAATGTGTTGAGAACATAATGGATATGAAGATATGTGGATGGCAGGTGTGGTATGTAATGTGTTGAGAACATAATGGATATGAAGATATGTGGATGGAAGGTGTGGTATGTAATGTGTTGAGAACATAATGGATATGAAGATATTTGGATGGCAGGTGTGGTATGAAATGTGTTGAGAACATAATGGATATGAAGATATTTGGATGGCAGGTGTGGTATGAAATGTGTTGAGAACATAATGGGTATGAAGATATTTGGATGGCAGGTGTGGTATGAAATGTGTTGAGAACATAATGGATATGAAGATATTTGGATGGCAGGTGTGGTATGAAATGTGTTGAGAACATAATGGATATGAAGATATGTGGATGGCAGGTGTGGTATGAAATGTGTTGAGAACATAATGGATATGAAGATATGTGGATGGCAGGTGTGGTATGAAATGTGTTGAGAACATAATGGATATGAAGATATGTGGATGGGAGGTGTGGTATGAAATGTGTTGAGAACATAATGGATATGAAGATATTTAGATGGGAGGTGTGGTATGAAATGTGTTGGGAACATAATGGATATGAAGATATGTGGATGGCAGGTGTGGTATGAAATGTGTTGGGAACATAATGGATATGAAGATATGTGGATGGCAGGTGTGGTATGAAATGTGTTGAGAACATAATGGATATGAAGATGTGTGGATGGCAGGTGTGGTATGAAATGTGTTGGGAACATAATGGATATGAAGATATGTGGATGGCAGGTGTGGTATGAAATGTGTTGGGAACATAATGGATATGAAGATATGTGGATGGCAGGTGTGGTATGAAATGTGTTGAGAACATAATGGATATGAAGATATGTGGATGGCAGGTGTGGTATGTAATGTGTTGAGAACATAATGGATATGAAGATATGTGGATGGCAGGTGTGGTATGTAATGTGTTGAGAACATAATGGATATGAAGATATGTGGATGGAAGGTGTGGTATGTAATGTGTTGAGAACATAATGGATATGAAGATATTTGGATGGCAGGTGTGGTATGAAATGTGTTGAGAACATAATGGATATGAAGATATTTGGATGGCAGGTGTGGTATGAAATGTGTTGAGAACATAATGGATATGAAGATATGTGGATAGGAGGTGTGGTATGTAATGTGTTGAGAACATAATGGATATGAAGATATTTGGATGGCAGGTGTGGTATGAAATGTGTTGAGAACATAATGGATATGAAGATATTTGGATGGCAGGTGTGGTATGAAATGTGTTGAGAACATAATGGATATGAAGATATTTGGATGGCAGGTGTGGTATGAAATGTGTTGAGAACATAATGGATATGAAGATATGTGGATAGGAGGTGTGGTATGTAATGTGTTGAGAACATAATGGATATGAAGATATTTGGATGGCAGGTGTGGTATGAAATGTGTTGAGAACATAATGGATATGAAGATATTTGGATGGCAGGTGTGGTATGAAATGTGTTGAGAACATAATGGATATGAAGATATTTGGATGGCAGGTGTGGTATGAAATGTGTTGAGAACATAATGGATATGAAGATATGTGGATGGCAGGTGTGGTATGAAATGTGTTGAGAACATAATGGATATGAAGATATGTGGATGGCAGGTGTGGTATGAAATGTGTTGAGAACATAATGGATATGAAGATATGTGGATGGCAGGTGTGGTATGAAATGTGTTGAGAACATAATGGATATGAAGATATGTGGATGGAAAGTGTGGTATGTACAGTATGTATCCCTTGTATGTGGGCAGTAGCTCACCCTACCCTACCATATTAGTTTTGTATAAAACTGCCAATGGATGTTATTTCTGTTCACACACACACACACACCCTGTTAATAGAGGAATGGAGAGGGGAAGAGTGGGAGACAGTGGAAAGAAATGGATGCAGAGGAGGAGAGTGTTGATAAAGGGAAGGAGAGAGGGGAGAGGGTGATTTCTCCCCTGTTGATAGAGGGAAGGAGAGAGGGGGAGAGAGTGAGTGAATGAACAAACTTTAGCTTCAAAGATTCACAAACTGGTGACACAGACCTGTCTTAAATTCTGCCATTGTAGCCACTCATCTTTCAGACAATAATAATATATCCCACTTTGTGCATGTCACATTCTTGTAGCAACATAATGATATGGATGCTGAGTTTATGCACAGTATGGACTGAATATGACACATATATACAGAGTGAGAGGAAGGTACACAGGGAGAGGGAGGGTGGGCAGAGATAGAGAAAGGCATAAGAGCAGGAAAGAGAAAGAGAGGAGTGGGGAAAGAGAGAAGTGGGAGAGAGAGTTAATGAAGTGTGTGTCTATCAATGAGAGTAATGGTAATTCCTCTGATGATACTGTTGTAGTGATGGCCCTTCACATATACTAGGTTATAGCACTAGAAAGTAAGTTGACCATTGTTAGCAGTCCGATGTGTTTATAAATACGTACATAACAAGCACTGTCTAATTGGCATATAAGAAGCCCATACTTGTGCTATTTGATTATTTGTATATAAGAAACCATTGAGAGTACTGTCTTATCTCTACACAAGAAACCACTGAGAGAACTGTCTTATCTCTACACAAGAAACTACTGAGAGGACTGTCTTATCTCTACACAAGAAAGCACTGAGAGTACTGTCTTATCTCTACACAAGAAACCAAAGAGAGAACTGTCTTATCTCTACACAAGAAACCACTGAGAGAACTGTCTTATCTCTACACAAGAAACCACTGAGAGAACTGTCTTATCTCTACACAAGAAGCCACTGAGAGGACTGTCTTATCTCTACACAAGAAGCCACTGAGAGAACTGTCTTATCTCTACACAAGAAACCACTGAGAGAAATGTCTTATCTCTACACAAGAAACCACTGACAGGACTGTCTTATCTCTACACAAGAAGCCACTGACAGGACTGTCTTATATCTACACAAGAAGCCACTGAGAGAACTGTCTTATCTCTACACAAGAAACCACTGAGAGGACTGTCTTATCTCTACACAAGAAACCACTGAGAGGACAGTCTTATCTCTACACAAGAAGCCACTGAGAGAACTGTCTTATCTCTACACAAGAAGCCACTGAGAGGACTGTCTTATCTCTACACAAGAAACCACTGAGAGAACTGTCTTATCTCTACACAAGAAACCACTGAGAGAACTGTCTTATCTCTACACAAGAAACCACTGAGAGAACTGTCTTATCTCTACACAAGAAACCACTGAGAGGACTGTCTTATCCCTACACAAGAAACCACTGAGAGAACTGTCTTATCTCTACACAAGAAGCCACTGAGAGAACTGTCTTATCTCTACACAAGAAGCCACTGAGAGAACTGTCTTATCTCTACACAAGAAACCAGTGAGAGGACTGTCTTATCTCTACACAAGAAGCCACTGAGAGTACTGTCTTATCTCTACACAAGAAACCACTGAGAGAACTGTCTTATCTCTACACAAGAAACCACTGAGAGAACTGTCTTATCTCTACACAAGAAGCCACTGAGAGTACTGTCTTATCTCTACACAAGAAACCACTGAGAGGACTGTCTTATCTCTACACAAGAAGCCACTGAGAGGACTGTCTTATCTCAACACAAGAAACCACTGAGAGAACTGTCTTATCTCTACACAAGAAAGCACTGAGAGGACTGTCTTATCTCTACACAAGAAACCACTGAGAGTACTGTCTTATCTCTACACAAGAAGCCACTGAGAGAACTGTCTTATCTCTACACAAGAAACCACTGAGAGGACTATCTTATCTCTACACAAGAAGCCACCAAGAGGACTGTCTGGTATGTATACAAGAAGCCACCAAGAGACTGTCTAGTATGTATAAAAGAAGCCACCAAGAGAACTGTCTTATATATATATATATATATATATATATATATATATATATATATATATATATATATATATATATATTCAAGAAGCCAATGAGAGATCTGTCTGGTATGTATACAAGAAGCCACTGAGAGAACTGTCTGATCTGTATACAAGAAGTCACTGAGAGAACTGTCTGATCTGTTTATAAGCCACTGAGGGAACTGTCTGATCTGTATATAAGAAGCCACTGAGAGAACTGTCTGATCTGTTTATAAGAAGCCACTGAGGGAACTGTCTGATCTGTATATAAGAAGCCACTGAGAGAACTGTCTGATCTGTTTATAAGAAGCCACTGAGGGAACTGTCTGATCTGTATATAAGAAGCCACTGAGAGAACTGTCTGATCTGTTTATAAGAAGCCACTGAGGGAACTGTCTGATCTGTATATAACAAGCCACTGTAACTATGGCCTGATCAGCATATCACATGTACGACTGTCATAAAGAAACATGAGCACACAATGTACAAACACACACTCAACAAGCCAACACATGCAACAGGTTTCTGAAGCTCCAGAGATAAAACTACCACAAACAACCAGCTCAATGTCCAAACATGTTGTAAACGCCACCCCTAAATCTTCCCAACTTAGCAATGCTTCAATCATTCAAAGAAAACAAAAAGATCAATCACAGAAACATAGTAAAATCAGTGTACTAAGAAAACTCCCAACAAAATTGCTCCCATGTGTTCACATGCTAATGGTGTGCCTAAGAAATGTTGAAGTATTAGTTGGCTTTCGTAGAGGGTGATGAAGATGTAGTAACAGAAGTAGATAGCAGGTGATATACAAGGCAAATTAAATCTTGGATTGCTGAGGACACCAGATTTGAACACTCACTGCCTAAAAGACGGAGCAAGTGTACCTAGATGCCCGACCACTTTGATCCCCTAAAGGTATTGCAAGATTTCCCCTTCATTTTTTCGATCCTATTTTATATGCCAATCGTTACCTCAAGATGTATTCATATTAACTCTTTGATTTCCCGCTGGTTTCCCAACAACCTACATTTCCTTGTGTAAAGGTGTGACTCCTGAAGCATCAAATGTACTGATATTCCTCCTCAGAAACTGCCAAGCAATTTTCCTAAGTCACACATAATTCTCAAACACTATGAGGATTCTAATCCTACTCGTAGCGGGACATTCTCATCACACCCAGCCAAATAAATGTGATACCATATATCTGCCACATCACCCATCACTTGCCATTTGGTCAAGATAACATGGTAGAGACACGCTCACATGATTATATTGTATACACTTATAAAAACACAAAACAATATGCAACAGTAACATGATATAAATATAATCATATTTACAACAAGCTCCAATGTAAATTTGGATGCCAAATATAGAGCAAATTATGACAAATGACAATAAAATCATAACATTCCTTTTGCTTGAAAAGGGAATTAAATATTGATATAAACCATTTAGCGTGTACATTTTCCAACAAAAGTTTCTGTTGAATCTGTCACTTAATTTATAATTGTTAACAAGCTATACATTTACTGATTTCTCTATCTTTCCTTAAACCATAAAGATTCTTTTTCAAGTTGATCACATTTTACCTGACAATCTGGCATAGTGGCAAGACTGCTTGCTTACTTGGCCAGTGGTCTGGTTTCAAGGTCCAGCACTGGCTGCATTATTCCCCCCCCCCCTCCCAACCTATACAGTTCTGGGTTGACCCAGCCTCGTATAATGAGTACTTGATCCTTTTCAGGAAATAGTTTCTGGAACTCCTTCATGAAGGCACCACCCATGACATCACTCACCTAAGGAGGTCCTGCCCATGAACATCTATCCACGAAGACATCCACCCGTAAAGACATCTAACCATGAAGACATCTACCCATGAAGATACTGCTCACAAAGACATTTACCCATGAAGAAATCTATCTACCCATGAAGGTCCTGCTCATAAAGACATCTGCCATGAAGATATCTACCCAATGAAGGTGCTGCCCACTAAGACATTTACCCATGAAGAAATCTATCTACCCATGAAGGTCCTACCCATTAAGACATCTTTCCATGAAGACATTTACCGATCAAAACATCAAGACATTAACTCATGAAGACACCAGCTTATAAAAACATCTAAATGTGAAGACATTAGCCCATGAAGACCCTGAGGATGGCACTTGCACATGAAGACATACACTTAAGAATAGCAATCAGTAACTGACTGCAACCTGTGGCAACATGTCCAGAACACAATTACTTTCCCGAAGTTATTGATCAGCGATGAAAAACTGGTCACCATAAATAACCTTACTATGGTAGACCAAGAAGACGGTGGAGAGATAATATATATACAGACCTACAAGCACTTGGAATCAACGACTGGCAAGAGAAGGTCAACCAAAGAGACGAATGGAGATGGATTGTATCTACAGCAAAGAACCTCAATGGCTCGGAACGCTGAATTGACCAATGCAGAATGATTCCTCCTACCACAGAAAATAATTCAACTTCAAGTGAATGTATACACTAAATTACATACAGTTTGATCAAAGTAAAACAACTGTTACTAACAGAAAGAATGATTACATTTCCTAAATACTGTTCTAATTTATCCCAATATTAACTCATGTTCTATGGACAGACATTACTTTAATGGATGAGTGAGATGGAAAAGGTTATAAGATGAAGTTCTCTCTGACACAGGAGTTAAAGTCATGTAATTTGAGAAACTCAGTTTCAATAACAAACGCCTGAGAGTGAAGGAGTTAGACTAACTAGATCAGGGGTGGCCAACATTTTCAGCAGGCGGGCCAAATTTCAGAAATAATGTTTCCTGCCGGGCCACGCAGCTAATTTTTTTTGTTAAATTAAAGTAAACAAGCAAGCGTGCTACAGCTTCGACCACATTTGTTTCCCACTCTGTGGGCCGCAACATGACTACCGGCGGGCCACATGTGGCCCACGGGCCTCGTGTTGGCCATCCCTGAACTAGATGGAATAATGGATTATAATTGCATGTTTGGGACAAAAAACAAATCAATAGCTGTCTTGGACACAAGTAACAATTTTATAACAACAAATGTCTGGGACAGAAGAAATTATATAACAGTTTTCTAAGACACAGGAGTTAATGACAAGTATTACATATCTGAAGATGAGGGAACAGGCAGAGATATCAGAATAGGAAAACAAAAAGAGAAGCTTTTATGGCACTAGGAAATGTGTGATAATCAAAAGAAACTAAACTGACCATCAAACTTAGAATATGTAATCCTGATGTTAAATTAATGCACACGGATAAAACTAATATGGAGAAAGGAATCTATGTTAATGAGGAAAAATTGGAGGTATTGGAAAATGTTGAATATCTTGGGTCATTAATTGCCAACAATGGTGACACAATGAAAGAAATTAAAAGACAAATATCTATTGCTCTTCAAAAACTACAACAACTGAATAAATAGCAGCATTGGACAGATAGACCAACAAAAATTAGATTTTTAAGAGCATGCATCTTTCCCATTGCAACATACGCCTGTGAAACCTGAACACTTACTAAACAAGCTGAATAAATGCCTTTGAATATAAATGTTATAGACGGGTTCAAAGAATATCTTGGGTACAGAAAAGAACAAATGCAACCATGCAACAAGATCTGAATATTGAAGAAGGCTGCTACTAAAGACGATAAAACAAAGAAAATTGAAATATTTTGGTCACTTGAAACGTCATGAAAGTTTGGAGAGAACAATAATGGAGGGATAATTGCCCGGAAAGAGAGGAAGAGGAAGGCCAAAGAGAAGATGAGTACAGGATGTGGCAGATGATCTCAAAATTGGTGTATTGGATGCGAGACATCTTGCTTGTGACTGAGAAGTTTTCCGGAAGGTTGTTATGGGAGCAAGGTTCTGCAAAGGACATGCTACTGAATGAACGAATGAAAGATGTTAAATTGGTACTACTGTATGATTCAGAAAAAATTGAGAACTACAGAAATTACTAACAAACTACAAACATTCATTCACTGGAGTGTGCACAGACTAGCAAGACTAAAAATGGTATGACAGAATCACCAATGGTGAGGAAGAGATGCTGGCTCGGGACAGGACATAGTCTGAGGAAACCTGAGAATAGTATAACTAGGCACACCTTGTAGAAAAAGATGGGGAAACTCATGTCAGGAGATAGAATCATGCACAAATGTTGGTCAGAAAGTAGACTGGGAAACTCATGTCAGGAGACAGAATCATGCACAAATGTTGGCCAGAAATGTATACAAAAATAGGGAAACTCAAAACAGGAGATAGAATCATGCACAAATGTTGACCAGAAATGTAGACAAAGATGAGGAAACTCATGTCAGGAGATAGAATCATGCACAAATGTTGACCAGAAATGTAGACAAAGATGGGGAAACTCATGTCAGGAGATAGAATCATGCACAAATGTTGACCAGAAATGGTTGAGGAAATGGCCAGAGATGTTAGCATAAGAATACAAAAGGCGTTCATAGCACGAGAACATTTGTGGAAGTCAATACAAATGACATCTAGTCCCAAACTGGGAACACTGAACTCCAACATCGAATAAGTGCTCTGCTTCATGCATAAGGCACAGGGAGAACAATTATAATGACTGCTGATAAACGACAAGCATTCATTAACTTGTGCCTGTGCACAATAGACAGATTAATATGGTATGAAGGAATCACCAGTGTGGAGCTCATGGACAGAACTGGGTGGATAGGGACACACTGAGAAAACATGTTAATAGTATCATTAGTCTTTTGTCTGTATGACAAATGGCAACAAAAATAGAGGGATATCTAAAAAAGAGAATTAGGGACAACGACAAATTATATGAGGACATGGAGAGAGCTGCAGGAGATGGCAACAGATAAGAAAGTAGACATGGAGAGAGCTGCAGGAGATATCAACAGATAAGAAAATAGACATGGAGACAGCTGCAGGAGATGACAACAGATAAGAAAGTAGACATGGAGAGAGCTGCAGGAAATGACAACAGATAAGAAAGTAGACATGGGGACAGCTACAGGAGATGGCAACAGATAAGAAAGTAGACATGGAAAGAGCTGCATGAGATGACAACAGATGATAAAGTATATATGAGTTAGTGGGGGAGGGGTGGGGAGAACTATGGTCCAATGGGAAATACAAGGCAGAGGGAGATTAATGTCATCAAATGTGTTATTACAAAATGTCATTTTCACCATGCTGTGATTCAGTTATGTTCCCATACATAAAATAAAATCCACAAAAATACAGTATATACAATAAAGATTTACACACGGTACACAAATATAAATGTAAGCAATCACATAACTAACGTATTAAAAAGATACCTAGCAAAGCAAGAATAACATGCTGGCATTAACTTTATAACAACGGGCACAGTAATCAGTCTGGAACCTGGCACATCATTTTCTGTTAAAACAATGCCGTTTTTTTTTATGTGTGCTAATTTTACTCGACTGCTGCCATTGGGAAGGATCACTAATTCAATTTTTCCTCTTATATGTGTCCTAGTGACAGCTTAAAGCAAGGGCTACATTTGCTGCTACTGAATCAATCTTTTTTGTAAACCATGGCAAACAACTCACTGCAGAGTGATCCATGAATACAGAATAATTTCCTCAATTAACCAAGTTACCGCACAAAGGATAATAAACAGCATATTCAAACCAACCCTATGCTACCAATCTCAAACCTGGACTTTATCCAAATCACACTTTCGCAAAATCAACACCTGCGAGATGAGATGCCCAAGGAAAGCTGCCAACTTCACAATCTGAGATCGAGTGAGAAATGCTACTATTAGACAGACAATGGGATCAACACCTTGTGTCACATTTAATGAAAGACAGAAGAGCAAGTGGTTTGGCCATGTCGTTAGAATGCAACACGAACAACTACCATCACAGGCCTTACATCAAAGATCATCTGCGACGAGACCAAGAGAACATCCAAGAAGAAAATGGATTGATGACATCAAAGACACTGTACAACCATATGGAGTGACACTATCCAGTGCCGTCCACCGGGATCTGGAACGCAAATTATTCCTCCCCAAGACGCTTGACGGCAGAAGTGGAAGATGATGATGATGATGGTGAATGCACAAAGATTAATTTTCATAACTAACTTTGTAGCAAGTAACACACTGTCCCTTGACCAAATAACAGCTAATGTTCGAGACAAGTTCAAGTAACTGCGACTGAATAAAAACTAATTGTCTAGACCTGTTCGAAACACATTCTGCACCAAATAACTGTGGCTGAATAAGGATTAATTGTCTAGACTCGCTCTACAACAAGTAACTGCACACTAAGTGATCAAAGAAGAATTTTCTTGGCTAATTGTGATCAATGTAAGGTGCCCCATTTCTCCCAGTATGACCTATGTAACCTATCTATCTTAACATGCATCTACTGATTGGTTCTCTAGTGGTTCTAATTTTAACCACATCTGGTAGTCTGGCCTGGAGATATTCAGAGCGCATGTTGAGACCATATCTGAAATCTAGATCACAGTTGTCAACTATTAATAAACGAATGAGCCATCCTGGCATGTCAGCAGGGTGCAAGAAAACTCAATGCCACAAGTTCTAATCTCCCATTGCTGCCTTCATGATACTGCCGCTATAATTATTAGTATATCGAGCTAGTTTGGCCAGAGAAATGAAAAAAATATGGCCAAATCCAGCATGATAACACAACTGTGATCACAATTTTCCGACAACTATCACAAAAGTTTACTGCCAACAAATTTATATTCAAAGAAGAAAGAAACTCAAAACTATCAACATAAAGCTATATATAGCACATAAAAAAGTGTCACATCAACATAAAACAGCAGGTAAAATATAATCCTATTTACTCATGAAAACGTGTATAATTGCACATAATGTTTAGAATCCATCTTCTATATGCAGCATTGTCAATTAAATGCACATATGTATATGGTACATATTTAAAAAGGCTTCTGTGTAAAATGTACACATACAAAGCACAATCTGTTTCATCATCAATTCATGTGCACACAGTATCTGAAGGATGACTGAGGACCCTCCTTAGGTAACACATTGGGAGCATGCTACATGACCCCAGCGTCGCTATCGAGCTGTAGCAGAGCATCCTGTGGACCTTTGCAAGGTCTCCAATGTTGGACAGGTCAAATGAGTCGGGACTCATACTGAAGGAAACACAAGCATGTTGCCTTACAGGTAGACAGGAGACTCGGGAAGGCAAACCTGAAAGAAATGCCTTAGGAAACGGGACTCACTGGGTCACAGACCTGACAAAACAGACCTGATGTCATGTAATTCACTGTATGATGATGTCATGAAATAACATGAGTGCCAAATTGTTGTCCTTACAAAAGGGGAAACGATCTCGTGTAAATGCAGGTAATAGTTCACAAATTTCCTGCATCATTGTGGAGTGAGTTATCTGTCCTTCTGTTTAACAGCGCAAAAAATAAAACAACTACCGCACCACAAAATGAAACCAGCCTCCATTGTGAGCACTTATCACTTCATGCAGCATGTAATTATGCATGTGTATAATTCTCGCAGTAATGCTTACTGATTGTCTATAACAATGAATGGAACTGGCAACTCAGTTGTCATGATTCTTCAAAAAAATTGAAGGAAAGGATTATCCATTCAGATAGAAATGCATCAACTTGTCCCGCTCATGAACAAACACTGAAGCAGTTTGAAGCACAAGTTAAAGCCTTGGAGTTTCAAAGGAAAACCCTTCCAAATGTGTCTGATGAAATACATGGAGCCATTCCACCATGTAATGGCTATTGTGCCATGGAATAAATAACAACGGCCTACTGTTAGTAAAGACAAATATGGCAGACAGTCATTTCTAATGGTTATATTAGATCATCTGTGAGGTCTGCCATTTACTGACTAATGTATCATGGAACAAACAGCAACAGCCTATCTTTACTTACTAAAGAGAAATCTGGTGGGCAGTTATTTCTAACGGATAACTGAGATAATCTGCAGAAGTCTGTCAATTATGACTAATGAACTGAAAAGAGTCGGCAGTTTGTATCTAACATAGTGCCTGCAGCCACAGACATAATGATCACTAATGCATCATGATACTGTCTGTTGGCAGTTTGTCCATGATGTTGTTCACATCCACAATTTTGTGAATCCAGTTGTAAATCCTCCTCAAGGCATCATTAATCCTGTCCACACAGTTCTTCCACACCAGTCTCTCTAGTCTGGGATTATCCACAACGCTGGGTGGATACTTCATTACTAGGTAGTGGATAGCAGCCATTTTGGCAGGATCCAAAGCCTTGTTTTTATTCTCCATTTTCTTTCCGTTGATGTAGAACACACCGGACACATTTCGGTCATATACCTCACCTAGGGCGAAGATCCGGAAAACTAGCTCCTTCGCCAGACGTTCACGGCGTCCTTGACAAGCTGCCTCAGCTTCTTTCAGAATAGTGGAGCAGATGCTGATCTCTGAAGTCCCGATGCTTCTAACGAGAGGTTTACGTGTTGAGGACATGGCAGAAATAATCTGGTCCGAGCTCATGTTCTTCTGAAAATCTTCTACCAAGATGTCCCAGAAGCGTGGGTCCAGAATGACAGTTTTAGGATTGTTTGAGGTGTTTGAGAACCTGGCATTTGGCTCCTTGCTGCTGCCTGGCCCCAGCTCATATTTCTGATTCTCACCGCCTTCGTCATATACCGTGACCGCAATACCACTCTGGCTGTCGATGATGGGGACATTGATATCGGATGTTGGTATTGTTGCAGTGACTTGGTTTGCCAAGACCACTGGGATCAGATCATGCTCTGACGGCAGCTCCTGGACTGTGCTAGATGCCGTCTCGGGCGTGTCACTAGGGCTGGGTGCTTCCATCATGCCCTGACCTTGGACCAAGGACACGGTACCCACAGGAATGAACAGGTCAGAATTAGAGTCACTGCGTTTGAGCTCGTCTGTAGCTGTGTAATCTGAGATGGTCAGATAGTTGGGCAAGGCAGCCTTCAGACTAGCCTTTGTGATAGTTGTGTTCACATTGGTAGTTTGGGTTGGAGTAGAACTTCCCGGCACTAATGGTTTGGGTTTGCTCTTGTTGACCTTTGATGAGACTGCAGCTGATATAGCTACTGGTTGAGGGAAAAGGCAGTTTTCAATTCTCTCCACCTTCTTACTCATTTCAAACAAGATGTTCTGAGATTCTTTAATCATGGTGGTGAGCTTATCAACTTTAGCACACAACTGGAGGAACACCTGAGGGGTGATGGTTGCTGTGGAGGTCTGGATGTGTGGGAACAATGAGTTAACTGGAGGCAAAACTAGAGACACTTGAGGAAGATGTCCTCCAGCAGCTTGTACTGGAATGCCCTGGGCAATCATCTGCTGCTGTGGCTGAGGGCCCGGCTGGATCTGTCTGGTTTGGATCTGATGCCTCTGCTGACCATCCGCAGTGGTCAGAACCACACTTTCACCCCCTGCTGTAGTGATGTGCCCATCCTGAGTCAAGAGCACATTCTGGCCGAGAGCCTGCTGGAGGTTCTGCTGTGTGAGGACAATGTTATGACCCAGGTCCTCTACTTCGGTTTTCACAATGAAGTTTCCAGATATGGTCTGCTGCCCAGGGGCAGCTATAACAATATTCTGACCATGCTGTGCACCTTGGGAGTGAATCACATAGTTCTGACCGGTCTGATGACCGTGTGGAGAAGCTATGATCATGTTCTGACCACCGGCCAGCGAGAAAGTGACCACCTGATCACCTTGCTGTTGGACAACTGAATCAGCACTCACTTGAGCAGCATATGCCTCCACATAATTCTGAACTTGCTGACTGGTCAACTGTGCCTGGCTGACCACTTGGGCCTGCACCTGCTGACCATTCACATCAATCATTTGAGTTTGTTGGCCGCCAGAGTTGGCTGACACATCTTGCCCCTGGTTGGAGTTCACAACGGCAACACTCATGTTTCCTGCCACCTGAGCTGGCAAGGTCTGCGGGAAGTTGTTTGTGCTGGACACCACCTGACTGAAAACCGGAGCTGAGGACATCTGTTGAGCATGGCTGTATGCATGAGCTATCATTTGGCTTGTGCTCAGCACCGGCTGGGCTTGCGAGTAGGTCACACCTTCCTGGCTGTAGCCAACCATATTCGGGTTCAAGAGCAAATCGGCCAACGGCTTCGCCTCATTATACTCCCCATTGTTGAACTCATTGCCATAAAACTCTGTTGTCTTTGGCTCGGACAGCAAGTCCAACGAGTCTTGTATCTCGTCCGTCAGCTGATAGTACTGCTGGGTGTGCTGCGGCTGCTGGTCCTGGACAGTTGCCTGGTTGGCTGGAGTGGCTGCACTTGTAGTGGTTGTAACAGCTGCTTGTGTAGAATCAGCAGGGGTACTGGTCACCGCAGCAGAGGCAACAGCACCCTGAAATATGTAAGGGAAGATATCCACTTACTACAGGCATTCATAGAAGGATGACAGAAACCTCACAATTACCTGTCTCAATGCAACACATACTTGTTTATGAGGACAACTACTACAACCCAGTGGTACTGGTAGTGGCTGTTGATTTAATTAGACTCTTAGTATCTTGGTGTGACCCAGTTCCAGAAGTTTTAAACAGTTGTGACCTTCCTAAGTGGTTAGTAAAAATTGACCTGAATTACTTTAAGTGTGTGTCCATGCATGTGTGTTTGTGTGTGTGTGTGTGTGGGGAGAAAGGAGGGGGGTGGGGTGTTGAGAGAGAGAATCTAGTTCAAACAGTGAAACAGGCAGGTCAGCGAAGTTAATCAGCAAACTACTGATAATGACATACGCCTAGTGAGCTCATCGCCTGCGAAAGTGAGGGAAACACTGGCCACCTATTGCTCCATCCAGACCTACTATGATGGCTCTATCACATCACAGACCTACAAAATATGACGGCTCTATCACATCACAGACCTACAAAATATGATGGCTCTATCACATCACAGACCTACAAAATATGATGGCTCTATCACATCACAGACCTACAAAATATGATGGCTCTATCACATCACAGACCTACACTTGCAAGATGTCTGGGGACAATAAATGGGTTTATCACATCACAGACCTACAGCTGCAAGCTGTCAAGGGACAATCTATAATCTATGTTTATTAGTTCCAGAAATGAACACAACACTCTCTTTAAGTGGCTTCAAAAGTTGACCTAATTTAGACGATTGTAAAGGATTTTTTCTTGTTCTGTTCCCACGCCTTTGAACTCATGCGTAGTCTATACACGTGCTACTACTTTTAGTGCATTGAACTGATTTGTGTGTGTGGATTAGCCTTCCCTGTTATCAGTGTCCCTCGCTGTCAGGTGAACCCACTCTGACTTCTGAGGTACTTGTAATTTACGTCCTCAAGTCAAGAGGTCAACATTTTAGTCAATCTGATAGGTGTAGGGGTTGAACCCACTACCTCGGCATCGACATACCAGAAGTCTAAGAGCAAGCTCTCTAATCCATTTGGCCATGCTGACCTCCTTTATAAAGGATAACCTCGTCCAGTTCAAGAAGTGGACAAAGAAATGTTTCTGACCTATTTAAAATTAGTGGAACTGCGGTAAAGCTATGGAAACGTCAACAATATAAAATAGCACAAAGAAATGCACAAAAGAATTCAGGAGTTTACTAATAAAAGGACACCTACATCAACAGGCTGCCTGAAACCAAAAGATGGAAAAATCATAATAGAAAATTATCAGAGTTTACATGCATGGTCAGATTATGTGAAAAACCTTCATGATGATACTAGAGAAGAACAGTAGGACCAGAGAAGGACCATCAATTTTGAAAATGGAAGTTCAGAATGCTCTTAACCATATGACAACTGGAAAGACCCTGGGTCCGGACAACATGACAACAGAGATGATCAATATCTTAGAAGAATACGGAATAGACCAAGTCACGAGACTGCTGAACACAATATATGAAACTGGAGATATACCTCCTGAATTATTTAATTCTACATTTATTGCAATCCTGAAGAAATCAGGAACGTAGAGGGCAAAGGTCCATTAAATGCTGTGTATATGCTAAGAACATTAATTGAACGTTCTTTAGAAGTAAATAAAGACCTACATCTTTGCTTTATTTACTACACAAAGGCTTTCAATAAAGTAAGACATGTCAACATGATGAAGATGCTTGCAGATCTACAAATTGTTGAGAAGGACCTTATACTGGTAAAAAAATGTATTGGAAACAACAAGCTGCCATAAAGATTGATAATGAAGTAGGTCAATATCAACCTATCAAGAGAGGTGTGAAACAGGGATGTGTAATGTCTCCAGATCTTTTTCCCTGTACAATGAAAATATTTTCAGAAATATAGAAGATATGAAAGGAATTATCATTGGGAGACGTAACATCAATAACATAGATATGTGGATGATACAGTATTGATTGCAAACAATGAGCAGGATCTGCAACATTTAGTAGATGCGGTTGTTGCACACAGTGAACAACTAGGGTTAGAATTAAATTGTAAGAAGACACAGATTATGGTCGTCACAAAGAAGAAGGAAATACCACAATGTAATATACAAGTAAATGGGAATATTCTTCAACAAGTGAATAGGTACAATTATCTAGGAACAGTAATAACATCTGATAGGAGATGCCTTGAAGAGATTAGAACAAGAATCGCCATGGCGAAGGTAGCCTTTTGCATGATGGAAAACATACTGACGAATAAAAAGATGTCATTTGCAACGAGAAAAAGTGTTGAAGTGCTACATAGAATCTGTACTTTTGTATGGATGTGAAATATGGACAATGAGCAGACAAGCTAAAAAACATCTGAAATGTGGTTTTTAAGGAAAATGCAAAGAATACCATAGACAGACAGAAACACTAATGACCAAGTCCTACAAGATACAAATTAAAACCGTAAACTGATTAGAGAAATTAGATGTAGACAGTCAAAAGTTTTTGACCACGTAATGAGAAGAAATAAATTGGAGAACTTGGTGACAACTGGCAAGATCGAGGGGAAGAGAACAAGGGGAAGGCAGAGAAGTAAATACCTGGATGGCTTGGCCACATGGCATGGTCGAGACAAGAACACTGAGCTGATCCACGGCTCTGGTGATTGTATAAGATGGAAAAACACACACCCCTCCCCACACTTATCCGCATGGATGAAAAAAAAAATTAGAACAATAAAGATAAAATTAAAATTAGAAAAACATGTGCTACTTATCTCAGAATCCTAGGCTGTGACTCTGAGTAAGTAACAAATTTTAGTCACTGGAGAGTCTTCTCTGTGATATGTTGTATTTTGTGTGATGCATTTGTTTGTTGATGAAGGCTAGTCATGGCAACATCCTGTGTTTTCCGTAATTGTGTTCTGTAAAGCTGCATTACTTTCTGTTATTTTATACTGACCTATTAAAAGTCCAATTTCTTTTGATGGTAGTACAGATAAACTTCCCAAATTCAAGAACAGGAGGACAAGAATCTGACCTATATAATAAGTGATTTATAAAGTTAAATAACATACTTTAAGTGGTTGGAATAAAATCTAGCAGTTAACATAAAATAGATTGTTATTCGACTGCTTTCCTGGCAAAGCTAGTTTTATAAAAACAAAGGTTTTGTCTGACTTCAAGCTATGAAAAGAATGTCAAGTCCTGCATATGAGATTAAAATCTTGAGATTCTAATCTGGGCAAGTAATTCTCAACAAGCAAAGGTTTTCTGTCTGACTTCAAGCTATGAAAAGAATGTCATGTGATACCTAAGTGATTTAAATTATTCTAATCTGCACAAGTAAGTCTCAACAGGTGTTCAATCAAAGTAAAATGGTTGACATGAAACTTAACAAGGAAAGGAGGGTCTTGGAGTTCTCTGCTGCTGTGTGATCAGTAATTCTGCAACAAACATTTCCAGCAAGACATGTGCAGATGTCATCATCATCCGTGCCTTACAAAGTCGCGTAGGCATTCAGGTCTCTCCACAGATCTCGGTCCTTGATGTTCTGAACCAATTCAAGCGATGATCTTTCTCCATTCCAATGTCTTAAACCATCAAGCACAACTGCTCTTGGTTTGCCCCTGTCAGTTCTACGATCTTTCTAGTCGTCATGACGTTCTCCACTGCCTCTCTTCTCATAAAATTACCAAAGAATGATATTTGTCTCTTTCTTGTAGTTCTGTATAATGTTCTACTTTCATTACACTCTTCCAGTAATCATTGTTAGCTCCAAATGTGCAAACATCATCTCAGAAACCACATCTCAGCTGCCTCCAAGGTCCTCATACTCTGTCTGTTCCCATTCCAAGATTTACTGCCATACAGCGGACCAGTGTTGAAATAACATTTCAGTTGTTGTTGCCTTCCATTTATGTCATTACGCTTGATGCCACCCCATCAAACCCCACCCAGTTATTGAAGTTCTTTCTTATTTCGAACTTGGAAACTTTCCGTCACAGACACACATCCTCTCTAAAATACCACAATGTGACATGTCCTTGGAAGAATGTTATTCTCATCACAGTACATATAAATGTTATTTTCATCACAGTACATATGAATGTTACTCTCATAACAGTATTATGAATAACTCTCAATATTGCACCAGTTCGACCACCTATGACAATGTCCTACTCAAGTTTTTTTTTTAATGACCTTTGCCACCGTTGTATTGGCCAACTCCAGCCGTCTAGAAACCACGTCTTCAAAGACTGCTTGTCTAAGCAACTGTGATGTTTAATCAACACCAAAGTATTTTAACTTCTGTGATTTTCTAAGCTACTGCAACATGTAATCAAACCAAAGCATTTTAGTTTCTGTGATTTTCTAAACCACGTGACATTTAATCAAACCAAAGTATTTTAATTTCCCTGACGTGACATTGTGTACACTCCATTTCTCTTTGATGTTCAGCCATTTCTCTTTGATGTTCAGCCATTTCTCTTTGATGTTCAGCCATTTCTCTTTGATGTTCAGCCATTTCTCTTTGATGTTCAGCCATTTCTCTTTGATGTTCAGCCATTTCTCTTTGATGTTCAGCCATTTCTCTTTGATGTTCAGCCATTTCTCTTTGATGTTCAGCCATTTCTCTTTGATGTTCAGCCATTTCTCTTTGATGTTCAGATCCTGATGGATGCCTGAAGGGTCATGTGGATCCTGGGTATTCTAAGAATTCTCATGTAACAATTTTAGCTCAACACTTCAATGCCCAACTGTCTTTAGTATTTGTGAAAACTGTCCATGATTCACATTCGTAAGTTGCCACAGGATAGTCTAACTCGTATTAATTGGTTATGACAAATGGTGTTATGACCTCGATTTTTCATAAGTCCTTCAGAAAAGTGATTAACATTGTTTGATCTACTGAGCAATGGAGTGTGACTGTTTGTGCTCATTACAGATAATTTAATTAATTTACTCTCTCTCTCTCTCTCTCTCTCATGCACACACATGCCAACCAACCTCCCATGATGAGTTAGTACTGAATGAGTTAAAACACACCTCTCCATATTTTTATTAACTTAAATAAAATGTTCAATTACACATATGCTATTATATTGGCCCTTCACAAATTATTATAAGTCCCTCACAAATGTGTAAGAAAACAACATTGATCAAGTGTCCCTAAAACGTGCCCATATAACCACCCTCAGTAAACAACTGACAACAACAACACAAAAGCAGAAAGGTGGCAAGCCTCAAAACCTACAATATGTATATGTCCAGTTCAATGACACAGGAAACACTCATCGTATGAAATCTGACACCAACCAGTAGGATACTCCCAGAAAACTACTCAATCATTTACAAAATCCATTTAACTGTAAATAAGACACCCAATTTGATTGCACAACAAGCCGCCATTTTAGTCTTAGCACAATTTCTCCACAAACGGAAATTCCAATATTGCACAATTTCTCCATTCACAAAAAGACCAATATTGCACAATTTCTCCATTCACAGAAAGACCAATATTGCACAATTTCTCCATTCACAGAAAGACCAATATTGCACAATTTCTCCATTCACAGAAAGACCAATATTGCACAATTTCTCCATTCACAGAAAGACCAATATTGCACAATTTCTCCATTCACAGAAAGACCAATACTGCAGTCTATAGATTACGTCGTATGCAAACAATAAAAGGCAAACATTAAAGAACCCATAAGGCACATTGGGTATATGGTGCTGGACCAACATGTTTTAGAGCCCAATCAGGACTTGGTGGTTGATGTGGTTAATATCAGGTCGGCTGCTTTAAACTTCTCCAGACATTTCCTGGCATCTATTTGAGGCTGGGTCGACCTGGGAGCCCACATCAAAGTCAAATATCCTCCTCTGTGCAAATTCACAACCATGACCACATGGCCGGCCAGCGTCCAGCTTCCATGACTCCCATACTAATAATAGTATGGGACAATTGATGACGAAGTGAATGCAAGAATCTCCAAGGCCAGCGAGACCTTTGGCAGACTACAAGAATGTATGGGACAGAAACGGAATAAGCCTGCAAACAAAGCTAAAAGCTACAAAGCAGTTGTATTATCCACACTGCTATATGCTTTGTGAAACCTGGACTGTTTATCAGTGACATGCTAGGAAATTAAACCACTTCCACACAGTCTGCCTTAGGAAGTTACTGAAGATTAAATGGCAAGACAAGATCCCAGACACTGAAGTCCTAGAAAGAGCATCCATGCCCAGTATCCACATACTAATAATGAAGAATCAGATTCACTGGACTGGTCACTTGACTCGCATGACAGATCAACGGCTCCCTAAACAAATTTTTTACAGCGAGCTGCGTTGTGGTAAACGCTCCCAGGGCGGCCAGAGGAAATGCTTTAAAGACACTCTGAAGGTTTCACTAAAAGCTTTTGGAATTCATCATGACACTTGGGAGACTGCTGCCAAAGACCATGGCGTACATCATTACGCAAGGGTGCAGTCACTTGTGAAGCAAACAGCACTGCAAGAGCCGTGAAGAAAAGGCTGGAAAGAAAAACCACTGCAGGAGATCCTCCTCCTGGAACGTCAAGCATTATTTGCCCACATTGTCAAAGAACATTTCGAGCCAAAATAGGCCCTATCAGCCATCTTGGAACTCACGGCTCCATACTTTTAACCCCACTGGATGGTCATCATCATTCTTGATGGACAAACAACATAACATAAAAACAGAAGGATTAAAATACTGGCCACCACAACATTGTTTAACGTTTCATGGAAAAAGCTGCAAAGATTTCTGTGCCACATAAAAACACTGTTGCATGTCCTTTACAGGGCACTGCGCTCAATCCCGGGTTAATTCTATATGCAATTCTATGTTCAGTAATTTGTCACTGTTTTTTGAATGAGAAATCAAACAGCAGAACTTATTTTTAATTAATTATAGGCTTTCTTTTCTCTGCATATTTCACAGCCAATGAAACCACCCAAAAAAAAACACCACTAATAGACGCGGAAAACATAGTAAATATAATCTGTCCACTTCAAAAGCAGTGTCGCAGGCACAAGAAAACTGAAGACATTTCTGATCATGATTTTTGATTGGAAGACAGTAAATGGGTGACTGGGTGTTGAGCACAGGTGGTAACTGGGTGTGAAATGGGTGCTCTTCCCCTCATGAGCTCCATTACATGGTGTCTGGGGGTCATGGGGAACTGGGGTATAAAAGTTAATTAAAGGTTAATATATATTCCTCTTAGGAACACTTGCTCCAGCAATGAGGTCAGTTACCGCAGATAATGTCCCTGGTTAAGATAGATCTGACTAGTTCTCACCAACCTACCTTCTGTACATCACTAGATGTCAGGGACTTACCACTATAGTTCACGTTTCTTGGTAGTAAATAAAGGTGGCTTACCACAGCCGTCACCATGCTATATTCAAGTTTACGTTTTTATTTTACCTCTGACCAAAGAAAACTGATCATTCCCACCGCTATCTAATTGAAAGTTCTTCTGGTCTTCCCTCTCAGTTTTGAGATTCTATCAGAACCCCTGTCAATCCCCCGCAACCTTATCCTTTCCACATATGCTTTCTCAATCTGTTCCTCCACCATCGCACAGGCGCACGACCACCTCTCCCTTGTCCATAGGTAATCGACCACCAAGAGGTGAATTCCTTGCCAACCTATCAGCCTGTTCATCCCCCTGCACTCCCGCATGGCCAGGGCAAGAAATCCATACAATTCCTACAATATGTTAACATCTTGGGGAGTGTACTGCGTATTACATTTCTGGCGAGGCTGAAGATACTATCGAGGAGATTACCTCAGCTTAACAAATCTAACATACATTGGGGGGAGAGGGGGGGGGGGTTTGGTCAGTCAAACAAATACAGTGATGTTTAGATAACTGTCTCTGGCAGGGACTGACATGGGTATACTGTCCGGGCCATGGTGGAGTCTAGTCTGAGGTTTAGATAACTGTCTCTTGCAGGGACAGACATGGGTATACTGTCCGGGCCATGGTGGAGTCTAGTCTGAGGTTTAGATAACTGTCTCTTGCAGGGACTGACATGGGTATACTGTCCGGGCCATGGTGGAGTGCAGATCAGCTGGTTTCATAACCACCAGCAGTTAGAAAACTCATCATGTACAAGGCAGACATAATAAAGACCGTATATGAACTATTATTTGTTAAAGACACAGCCATGGATGAAACAACATATTTGAGGATGATCAAATCAGGAGTTTAGTGTGGGACTGGTAATGAAGGACATAAAGAGGATGAAATCTACATGTTTACAACCAGGATGTCAGCGGAATGATTATCATTTACACGTTGTGGCATTTGCTGCCAGAGAGAGAGCACCCATTGGTTTGCCTGGAATATGATGATGTAAATTCTTGAATCAATCAATCAAACGGAACCTGCGCCACTGCTCTCCTCACAAGCTATTAGCAAATATCAAAAGGAATGCTAACCAGCTTGCCACAGTAACAATCGGAATTCATACTTTTCAACTTCTGCTGGGAAATACAAAGGACTTGTAGACTTATCCGGAGTTAGTGACATTGATTCTTCATCTGGGAGATATCTAAGTGATTCTTTACAAACCTAACACAAAAGTGATTATTTCAAACCAAACATAAAAGAGATTATTTACAAACCAAACATAAAAGAGATAATTTACAAACCAAACATAAAAGAGATAATTTACAAACCAAACATAAAAGAGATTATTTACAAACAAAACATAAAAGAGATTATTTACAAACCAAACATCATCATCATCAAGTGCCGTGCCGGCTGGCGTAGGCGTTCATGGCTCTCCATAGATCTCGGTCTTTGGTTTTCTGGATCAACTCTGGTGCTGATATTCCTCCATGTCACCGTCTCAATCCATCCAGCATCACTTCTCTTGGTCTACCTCTGCCTCTCTTCCCCTCGATCTTTCCAGTTGTTACGATGTTCTCCAATGCCTCTCTTCTCATCACGTGACCGAAGAAAGATGTTTGTCTCTGTCTTATTGTTGTATATAATGTTCTAGTTTCATTAGCCTGTTTCAGGCAGTCGTCGTTAGTTACTCTGGCAGTCCAAGGAATTCGCAACATTCGTCTCAGGAACCACATCTCTGTTGCTTCTAATTTCTTCTTAATTTGTTCATTTACGTTCCAAGATTCACTGCCATACAGCAAAACTGGTTCTACATAGCATTTCAGAACTCTCTTTCTTACATTCAGTGATAGTGACTTATTGCATAAGATACTCTTCATTTTCTGAAAAGCGGCTTTTGCCTGCCCTATTCTACTCCTAATCTCTGTTGTACATCTTCCATCTGATGTTATAAATGCCCCTAGGTATCTAAAATTATCAACTTGGTTAAGGATTTTCCCTTCTATTTCTATGTCACATTTTGGTGTCACCATTTTCTTTGATATTACCATTGTTACTGTTTTCTTGATATTCAAGGAGAGTCCTTTCCTTGCACTCTCTGTTACTACAACGTCTAATAATTGTTGTAGGTCTGTTGAATTATCCGCCACCAATACTGTGTCATCTGCATAGCGTATATTATTTATATTATAACCTCCAACTAGTATTCCTGGCATCTCTTTGATCTCTCTCATTATTACTTCGCTATACAGGGAGAAAAGATCTGGTGACAAGACACACCCTTGTCGTACTCCTAGCTTTATCCGTTCGTAACTACCCTCTTTATTTCCCATTTTAATTGCTGCTACTTGGTTCCAGTAAACATTCTTTATTATTCTTAAATCTTTTCCATCAATGTTGATATCTTCCAACATTTTAATCAGTTCATCATGTTTTACTTTATCAAATGCCTTAGTATAATCTATGAAGCACAAATATATGTCTCTCTGTTTCTCTATTGACCTTTCTATTAGTGTCCGTAATGTATAAATTGCATTGTTTGTGCCCTTTCCTTCCACAAATCCATACTGTTCTTCACTAATTTCCATTTTTATTTTCTTTTTGATTCTTCTCATTATGATTCTGAGTAGAAGCTTAGTGATATGGTTTATAAACCAAACATAAAAGAGATAATTTACAAACCAAACATAAAAGAGATAATTTACAAACCAAACATAAAAGAGATAATTTACAAACCAAACATAAAAGAGATAATTTACAAACCAAACATAAAAGAGATAATTTACAAACCAAACATAAAAGAGATAATTTACAAATCAAACATAAAAGAGATAATTTACAAACCAAACATAAAAGAGATAATTTACAAACCAAACATAAAAGAGATAATTTACAAACTAAACATAAAAGAGATAATTTACAAACCAAACATAAAAGAGATAATTTACAAACCAAACATAAGAGATAATTTACAAACCAAACATAAAAGTGATTAATTACAAACCAAACATAAAAGTGATTAATTACAAACCAAACATAAAAGTGATTAATTACAAACCAAACAGTCTCGGTGTAAGCAGCTTAAAGCAAACAGGGTAGGCCCACGAAGATATAAACACAGAAAAACCAGTCATCAAGACTACATCTGTAGCATCCCAAAACACCCTCTTTCACCATTTTCTTTAACTAAACCCACACTCTAGTCAATATATCCAGTTGTTAATGTTAAATTAACGACAAGCTATTGTATTACAGGGATGGCTAACATGCTTGCCAGCTGGCCCTGTGTCAAGTGTTAGACCTCCCTTCAAGACAGGGATTCTTTCCAGTGACCTGGCCTACCAAGTAACCTCAGCCTAAAATATTCTGAGAAGTAAAGGGGACAAGTGTACCACTAACCATATTACCCATCAAGTGTAACACTAATCATATCACCCATCAAGTGTAACACTAACCATATCACCCATCAAGTGTAGCACTAACCACATCATCCATCAAGTGTAGCACTAACCACATCACCCATCAAGTGTAACACTAACCATATCACCCATCAAGTGTAACACTAACCATATCACCCATCAAGTGTAGCACTAACCACATCATCCATCAAGTGTAACACTAACCATATCACCCATCAAGTGTAGCACTAGCCATATCACCTATCAAGTGTAGCACTAACCACATCACCCATCAAGTGTAACACTAACCATATTACCCATCAAGTGTAACACTAATCATATCACCCATCAAGTGTAACACTAACCATATCACCCATCAAGTGTAGCACTAACCACATCATCCATCAAGTGTAACACTAACCATATCACTCATCAAGTGTAACACTAACCATATCACCCATCAAGTGTAACACTAACCATATCACCCATCAAGTGTAACACTAACCATATCACCCATCAAGTGTAACACTAACCATATCACCCATCAAGTGTAACACTAACCATATCACCCATCAAGTGTAACACTAATCACATCACCAATCAAGTGTAACACTAATCATATCACCCATCAAGTGTAACACTAACCATATCACCCATCAAGTGTAGCACTAACCATATCACCCATCAAGTGTAACACAAACCATATCACCCATCAAGTGTAGCACTAGCCATATCACCCATCAAGTGTAACACTAACCATATCACCCATCAAGTGTAGCACTAACTATATCACCCATCAAGTGTAGCACTAGCCATATCACCCATCAAGTGTAGCACTAGCCATATCACCCATCAAGTGTAACACTAACCATATCACCCATCAAGTGTAGCACTAACCACATCACCCATCAAGTGTAACACTAACCATATCACCCATCAAGTGTAACACTAACCATATCACCCATCAAGTGTAGCACTAGCCATATCACCCATCAAGTGTAACACTAACCATATCACCCATCAAGTGTAGCACTAGCCATATCACCTATCAAGTGTAGCACTAACCACATCACCCATCAAGTGTAACACTAACCATATTACCCATCAAGTGTAACACTAATCATATCACCCATCAAGTGTAACACTAACCATATCACCCATCAAGTGTAACACTAACCATATCACCCATCAAGTGTAACACTAACCATATCATCCATCAAGTGTAGCACTAACCACATCACCCATCAAGTGTAACACTAACCATATCACCCATCAAGTGTAACACTAACCATATCACCCATCAAGTGTAGCACTAGCCATATCACCCATCAAGTGTAACACTAACCATATCACCCATCAAGTGTAGCACTAGCCATATCACCTATCAAGTGTAGCACTAACCACATCACCCATCAAGTGTAACACTAACCATATTACCCATCAAGTGTAACACTAATCATATCACCCATCAAGTGTAACACTAACCATATCACCCATCAAGTGTAGCACTAACCACATCATCCATCAAGTGTAACACTAACCATATCACTCATCAAGTGTAACACTAACCATATCACCCATCAAGTGTAACACTAACCACATCACCCATCAAGTGTAACACCAGCCACATTAGAGACCAAGTGCTAACTGGTCTAAAACAATAGAGCTTTTTTGAGCTGTTGTGCTCAACGATGTAAATAAAGTACATGACACCTGTACATGCCTGTGGTACATGGGGCATATTAACCTACACCCACACTGTTACACACCAACTGCCTCTAGGTGAGTGCAGTGGTCAGTATCATGTGGTCCACTTTTACTTACCAACACATTTCCTGGCACTCATTTTAGGCAAGGTCCATTTGCACGTCCAGGTCCATTTTTTTTTTAAACTGTCCTAGTGCGAATCAGACCCCATGGCGCAGGTCCGCATGGCCAAATGGGTAAGAACGCATGTTCTTATACATCCTTTGTGCTGATGCCGAGGTAAGCAGTTCAACCCCTAC
The DNA here is from genome assembly GCA_963921405.1 of Cepaea hortensis. Taxonomy (NCBI): domain Eukaryota; kingdom Metazoa; phylum Mollusca; class Gastropoda; order Stylommatophora; family Helicidae; genus Cepaea; species Cepaea hortensis. The sequence continues at coordinate 15,032,716 of OY992888.1, read as the reverse complement.
GCCGGACAGCTGGACCAAAATGGTGACTTGTCCTTGACTTCAGGACGTAAATTACAAGCACCTCTGAAGTCGTGGGTTCACCTGATGGCGATGGACACTGTTAATAGGGAAAGCTAACCCACACACAAAATTCAGCCCATCACTACTGTAAATAGTGTGTATGGACTACGCTTGAGTTCAAAGCGAGCAAGCACACACAAAATAAAAAGACCCCATGGCAGTCAGACCAGCGACTGTTCACTATGTTACCATGGCTCCCCATGTGTAAGCGTACATACATACATGCAGACAAAGCATATGCTTGATCTATGCCAATATCTGTATAGTTCGCAGGTAGCTGAGATCTCACACTGGCCAAGATTTCATGGTGCAGTCTATCTACAGGCTGGGTTCATGGCCTGGCCAACATCCCAATCATCACCATGCCTCTCCACAAATGTGAAATCCAATCTATCAGTCTTCCACACCTCACTGAATTCTGGGTGTACAGAGGGGAAGGAGAGCTCTACACCAGTCCCCTGAAAATGATAGTTCTGGACTGGGACCGAAGGAAATCCTCCATACAAACCACACTCCAATATTCACAAGCCCTTTTCTACGCTCAGATGCCTCAAACATCAATGCTCAGTTCAAGCTCAATCTTCCAGCTGATTCCCAACCAACCATACAGCACCCATATCAACCAACCATATAGCAACTATATCAACCAACCATACAGCCAGGGGTAGACAAATCCAGGCACTTGGTCACCATGGTGACTTAAAATGTTCACCTGGTGCCTGAATTTTCAATCATTTTCTTTGTTAAAAAAAAAAGAAAAAAAGCTAGTTTCATATCCTTTAGAGGACGTCACAGTCATCACCAGCATTGTTTGCTGTTGTAATTTCTTGGCAAGCTTACGTTCAGTATTTTGCCATTGCTTTCTGAACGATCTGTACTTATACAAATAAATATGCTGGCTCCTGAGAAAAAGGGGCTGGCTTCTAAATTATGTTTAGATTTGTCTACCTCTGCATACAGCTTCCGGACGTGTTCTAACGCTTGTAACATAAGCTAAAACTGCTGAACTGAACATCACATTGCCTGCAAACCCACAAACAGCCTAACAATGCTGGGGTTGATTGTGACTTCTTGTAAAGGAAATGCAACTAACATTTTTTACGTAAGCTAAGTTACCTACCTTTTTCTTTTTCATTTTTTTGGCGTGTATGTCCATGAGGGACTCTGAGCGTTTAGATTTCTGAAACAAACGGCAGCCAACTATAAAAACAGCACTTAGAAAAAGAAACAACACAAAATAAACATTTTGCAGCATGCTGTACCTGTTACACCATATACAATATTAACAGATGAAAAATAACAATAGTAATTGTTGGCAATTCAATCAGTCAAATGGAATGTGACTAGCAATATAATTCATCAGAGGCCCTGTACCGGAAGATCACCATTTGTGGGGCACACTTTATGAAGTCAACTTCATTACACTACCCTCTACATGTTTTTACACTGAAGCAAAGAATGGACAAGGAAAGATAATAACTGCACTTTTTCTCTTTCAAATCCTCTTTTTCTCTTGCATACACGAGCTCACACAAGCAAGCAGGTGTCGCACAAACAAGCAACAACTGAAGATAGTCATTTTGTGAACTTGAGTAGTTTCCCCTAATTACCATTTTACACATATAACACCTTATGTTTAAGAGAGTTCAGAAAGCAATGGCAAACTACTGAACGTAAACTTGGCCAAGAATCACAAACAGCCAAAAATGCTGGGGTTGACTGTTGAATCAATGCATTAAATAAGAACTGCAATTTGTGTCTGTATGTTAAACAAGGCAACAAATAACAACTATGAGTATCTGACTGACTAAACAATGGAGCTAACAATCTGTATTATCATAATAAAGGGTTAATAAAGAAAAAATCTGGCTATCATTTCTTTTAGGGATCTCTACTCTGAAAGCAAAGCGGAAGAATTTATATTACTGGGACAATACTTACAATGGACACAGTCTAACTGTACTCAAGTGCTGACAAGTCAGAAGACTGGTATCAAGTTTTTGAAATATGTCATCATCATTATAATCATGTGCCATGCCGATAAGCAAGGGCAGTCATGTTTCGCCACCTCACACGATCACCAGAGTCATGTATCAGCTCTGTGTTCTTCTCTCAATCATACCACGTGGCCACGTCATCCAGATATTTACTTCTCTGCCTTCCCCCCTCGATCTTACAATCTCAAACTGCCGAGAGATCTTTAAAGTGTGCAGAGGACCTCAAGACTTCTTTTTTTCCATTCTTATCTGAGAATATTAGCATCCAATAGACTATGCAGCACAGTACCAACATGAACAGGAAAATCAAGACTATATGTTAAAAAAAAAAAAACTAATAACAATCTATCATAAGCCATACGTAACAGAATGACACGATTTCAAAAAGTGACGACCTCGTCAGACAATACATAATACTGTTGCCAGTGAAAAGGGGAGAACTGGTGAGGGTTATGAAAATGAAAATGGATGTCCATGTGTGAGCGTGCATCCATCAATCTGACCAAAGAATTTATAATGTAACTGAGTGGTTCGGGCAAAACAATTAAACACATGCACAAAGCCAGACAGCAATAATCAACATCTAAACAAAAGTTTCTAGCACCCTCAAGTTAACTACAAGTACATTTCTGACACAGAAAATGTGAAACTGTTCACTGGTGCTAGAAATAACCGAAATTTACAAAAGACATAAAGCTTAATTATAAAAATTAAAAGTAGGAACTATTACAAGTCAAAAAAATATGCTTCATAACACATGCAGAAATAATTTTTGGATAAATAATTAAAATGCGCATAACAATCACAGATGAAAAAAACATATTAATTAATTGGCCACATTTTTTTTCTTCTACTTCTTTCGTTCGCTGAATTGGCCACAGAGAACGTCAACTACAACAGGACGACAGCCACAGCAGCATGAGGCCCCACCCAGTGTCTGTACACAATAAAGGAGAGAAACTTCACAGGGCCGGACTTACATTGTAATCCTCAACTTGCTGATGCATCTGCTCGTCACGAACAGAGACTGTCTTGTCTTCATCACGCTTGCGCTTCTTCCCCTTGCTATCCTGAAACATGAGACACAGACACATGTACACATCTGATCTACCCCTATATGGTTGCTGTATGGTTGGTTGGGAATCTGAATGAAATTTTGGTGAACCCAAACTCTGACTGTTCCATTATATAAGTTGTATAGCATGGGAGCAGTGATAGTTAAGTGGCCAGATTCTCGCTGCCAACTTGGTAGTCACTGGTTTAAACCCGTAACGAGGCAGCAGATTTTTAAAACTGTCCTGAGCTACCAAGCCAACCCAGCCTAAAATAGCTACCAGGAAATGTCTTGGAAAGGCGGCCGGCATGACACTGACCACTGCATCCAACAAGAGTTGGTTCATCTATAAATGTATTGCTCTAGCATTATTCCCCTGATGCTATGGTATTGAATACCATGGACAGCCAGAAAGACCAATGAACAAGTCCTTCAAGAAACAAATGAAGATCGTAAATTGATTAGAGAAATTAGACGTAGACAGTCAAAATTTTTTGGGCATGTTATGAGAAGAAATGGATTGGAGAATTTGGTGACAACTGGTAAGATCGAGGGGAACAGACCAAGAGGAAGACCTAGAAGCAAGTACCTGGATGGCTTGGCCTTGTGGCATGGTCGAGACAGAAACACGGAGCTGATCCACGACTCTGGTGATCGAGTGAGATGGCAAAACATGACCGCCCATGCTTACCGGCATGGCACATGATGGATGGATGGATGGCTATGGTACTGACCCCTGCATCCACCAAGAGTCGGTTCATCTATAAATGTATTGCTCTAGCATTATTCCCCTAATGCTATGGTATGTTAAGATCATGATGATGCACTCCCATCTATGAAATTGTCAGCAATATGGACACTATTTCTGAACTAGCAATCAGTGTATGGTCAACACACAGTGGATACCATCTCAATGTGGAGTGTCTGGAAATGAGACAGCTGATTAGCAAGCTAAGGAAGGTGCACAGAAGAGGAACGTGATATATAAGTCACATACTACCAAAAGAAAAGTATCATCAAATCAATCAGAAATCCCCCAACACCCAGCACAAGACAACTGTTATGGGCAGACCAGACCAAATCACTACTCTATGCTTCAGAACAGGCCATCATTATGCTGTTACATTATACAAAATTAAAGACTGATTGGCACCCCAAACAGCACATCACATGCTCCAAGACTGTCCTGAATAAGACATATCAATGCAAACCTTTTGGTCTAGAGACACGCCAGAGAAATCCAAACATGAACCACTGAGTGAACTAAAGAGACAGACAAATTTATATAAGAGACAACAATGCAGATCAATCAATCAATCAATCATGTGCCGTCTCTACAATGAAGGTTGGCTGCAATGAATCTCCAACACAGTCTGTCTCTCACCTTGATTGTACATTCTATCAGATTAATGTTCATCCATCTCCTGACGTTATCTTCCCACTTGTATCGTTGTCTGCCTCTTGCCCTTAATCTTATCCTCCAATATGGTTGTTATAAGAGTGTTATGTCTTTTTAACGTGGCTGAAATATTTCATTTGCCTCTTTTTTTATTTCTTTCATCAACTCTCTTTTCATTCCTAGTTTTTTTTAGAACCTCTGCATTTGATTGTTTTTGCTTCCATGAAATACGACATATTCTTCTGTATATCCACATCTCCTAGGCTTCTTCTATTCAATGTTCTAGTTGCTTGTTTAATGTCCAGGCTTCCGCGCCATACAGTAGTGTTGAATATACGTAACATTTGACAATTCTCATTTTTAATTAATGCTATTACAGAATATTTCAAGTGCAGGAAAGAAGATGACCCTGTGAAAAAACAGGCACAAAACAAAGGGACATCCTTTACAAAGACCTAAGACCTGGTGAAGAGAAATCACAGGAGGAGGACAAACGTAATATAATGATGAATAAGAAGTTATAGTAATAAGTAAGAGAGTGAGTGAGTGAGTGAGTGAGTGAGTGAGTGAGTGAGAGAGGAGAGAGACAGAGACAAAGAGAGAGAGAGACAGACAGAGACAAAGAGAGAGAGAGAGAGAGAGAGAGAGAGAGAGAGAGAGAGAGAGAGAGAGAGAGGGGGGGGGAGAGTGAGTGAGTGAGTAAGAGAGATAGGAAGGGGGTTAGTGAGAGAGAGGTAGGAAGGGGGGCAAGTGAGTGAATGAGTGTGTACATGATTTCACTCTTCCTTCACCCTGCCTCATTTGTTGGAACTATGTGGATGCTGGCAGTGGTCCTATGATGGCCAGGCACATACTACAGTCCTGCCCAACTTAAAGAGCAATAACATCACCAATTATGGCAACCTGACCAATGTTTTCCTGCAGTGAATTTGAACAATGAAACAACAGGTTGTACAATTTACTGCCTGGCATACTTCGCTGCATGTCCTTAGGTACATACTGTTACAGTCACACAAATAAAACATACAGCGGAATTCAGCACGAACGAATGGATAAGGGCACTCATTCTTAAACATCCGGCGTACTGATGCCAAGGTAGCAGGTTCAACCTCTACACCAGTTAGCTGAAATAAAATGTTGACTTTGCGTCCTTGACTTGGGGACATACATTACAAGTACCTCTGAAATTGGAGTGGGTTTGCCTGGTGGTGAGGGACACTGGTAATAGAGAAAACTAACCCCCATGCAAAATGTAGTCCAGTGCTACTAGAAAAGTAGCATGCATGGACTACATTTGAGTTCAAAGCGAGCAAGAGCCCCAAAAAACAATCTTCCACTTTGCCATCAAACATCGTGGGGCGGAACAGTTGACATTCCAGCACCCGATGTGTGTCACTGGATCAGTGTTTCCCAACGTGGGGCCCACGCCCCACAGGGGGGCAATTTGACTTTTAAGGGGGGCAATTCGAAAATGGAAGAAATCGGCTGGATATAACAAAACGGGGAGACTTGAGACTGAAGTTAACTAAATTGGAACCTGACATAAGATCTCTTTGCAGCAAGCATCAAGCGCAAGGATCTCACTAAATTTAAATAATAAATAATTACTAATAATTAAAATAATATAGAAAAATCTTTCATTAAAATTATTTTGTACTTGAATTTCAGTTCTCCATTATATGTTTTGAAAATTTACTTACTGTGTTTGCTCAATAATTACCTAGTGATTTCTTCCTAAAACCTATCATTCAAGTTTCTTTAGTGAACATTTCAATTTTTGAATATTAAAAATAATGTATATGTTGAGGAGGGGGGGGGGGGGGGGAGGGGGGGGGGCAATATGAGTTTTAGAAAGGCTTAAGTGGGGCATGGCACAAAAAAGGTTGGGAAACACTGCACTAGATGGTGTCATTCCATGTGAGTGATTTTGCATAAGTGTGATTTGGATAATGTCCAAGTCTGACATTGCTAGCATAGGGTTGGTGTGAATATGCTATTGATATATGATAAGAGCAGAGGTAGCGGGTTCAACCCCTACACAGGTCAGTTGGACTAAATTGTTGACTTCTCATCCTTGACTTGGGTATTTAAAATACAAGTACCTCAGAACTTGGAGTAGGTTCACCTGATGGTGAGGGACACTAGTAAAGGGGAAAGCTAATCCACAAGCAAACATCAGTCTGGTGCACTAGAAGTATTAGCATAGCTGACAGAAAACCTGAATGCTAAATAAGAAAAGAAATCGGTCTGTCAGGAGCATTTTGTTGAGGGATGAGGTGGAAAGATTCCTTATCCTTAGTGTTGCCATGCATCTTACAGGTTCATGTGTTTCTGTTTTAAATAACATTCATAAAATGAGCTTTTGTATGAAAAACTTAAACAAATGAAAACTAATAGTAAATATTTCTTCCATGTGGACAATACCTTTTCTTTCTTAACTGAAGGTGTCTCCGTCCAGCTGCTTCTGTCTTTAGAATCATCAGAATGGCCACCTCCCTTGGCAAAAGTGCGGCTCTGCAGCCCAAAGTTTTTACCCATGTCAGGTGGAAGCTCAGTCATCCACTCTTCTCTTTTACTGGGTCCTTCCTCTGCTTCAGCCTACCAATAAGACAAATAAATAATGTGGACAAACAAGCAAAACAAACAAATATGATAACAATACAAGACAAACACCCACACAATCTCTAGATTTATTTATATGCAGACATTTTATCAATTGTTCTATTATGTCTTCTTTAAATGTTTATAAAATACTAGATTGTAACAAATTGAAAGATTTGTGGAAAGAGAGATAGAAGAGCACAGCAATAGAACATTTTTGACAGTCTTGTGTCATGGCACGGAAGGGAGTCAGCACACGAATTGATACATGCTGCTGGAGATTGCAATATGTGTAAAGCATGATCACCCATGCCAGTCAGCAAGGCACTTTTCTGACTGATTCAACATACTAGACTGTTTAACCCTTTACAGGTCACAGCGGCCAATTCCGGCCGATGCCATAAAACGATCGTAGCGTCCGATTCCGGCCGATAATATTATGCATTGTAAAATCGCGATCTCTCGGCTTTCTGACACTTCCGACGGCTACTTTCGCTTTCGCCTACAACTTGACAACGTGGCCGCCATTTGTAAACGCGATAGTATGAATTTAAACGGACTTTTAAGGACAATTTTTGATAGTTTTCGGGATTTTTACGCTGTTTTTCAAAATGGATTTCGGCGATTCTTCAAGTGATAGCCGAGATTTCGCTAGGTTCATTTTAAATGACATTAAAGGGCACGTAGTTGACTATTAATCGGAGCTAGATATCAGTGCAAAGCGTTACTTTGCATTAGCAGTCGTGAGTCGGACTTTAAAGAAAGTGATTATGATTCTGAAAATGTGTTTGTATATTGCCGTATAGGTGACGGAAAATCACAAACAACATGCCGTATTTCGTAAATATTTGTGTTCATGTATGGATTACCGGCAACAATCACGTGAGTAACATATTCTGCATGCTTTTCCCTTCATTGTGTTTGTTTATTTAACTAAAATCGGTTGACTAACACCTTATTTGTGATGTTTTTACTAACGCGACCCGAAATTTTTCCAAACCTGAAAAAATCTTGCCCATTCAGGGCTACAAAATGGACAAGCGTCTGCCCTGTAAAGGGTTAAATTGAAACAAACATTCTTTAAATGTTCGCAATATTCTAGATCACCAAGACTCTGTTAATCGTGTGAAATTGTGAACTATGACAGTCCATGCTTATTGGTATAGTACCCAATGATGATATACTAGACCCAGAATATGGTTGTGTGTGTTTGTTATTTGACCTATGTTTGGTTAATACACTATTTCTGAGACATATGGTGCTATTTCACAGATAATTACAAAATGTGTCCTTATTCCATAGCTGTGGGTTCAGGTAGACATGGCTAATGAAGACACCTTTCTCTACAGGTCACTACTTGACCCTGTCAAAGTACACGTGCTCCTTCAGCAAAGCGCTGTCATTATTTGGAGGCGGCAGGTTTGAATCTCAGTCACTACAGCTTTCAATTGTCAGTGTCTAGTGTGTCCTTTAATCTCTACTTATTTCCCCTACTTGTATGAGTGCTAATCACTACCTCTAAATATATTCCTCATGACAGATACTAGTACTATTGTGAAAAGATGTGTATATATAAGTCAAAGCATTCTAAGATGATTCATGTTGTTACTTCCCATAGCCTTTTCACAAATTATTGACAATGAAAGACAGGAATTCAAACACAGAAGCCACAAACAATATGTTGCATGATTTATTGCCTGGCATATTTTGCTTGATGCAAACAGAAAGAGGTTGTATTAAATTTGAAATTACTACGGGGATAACAGATGCTCCACACTCAAACATTACCTGTGACTGAGTTTTAATTGTTTCAGCTACAGTATTATTTGTTTATTCATTTCATATGACATAAAACTCTGCAGTGTGCACCTGAAGAAATGCAGTGAAATATGCCAGACAATGAATGAAGTGAAGGCTATTGCTAGAGATGACTGAGTACTTATCCTCCCATAAGTAGATAAAGCAAACGAATAAGGTAAAGAACCTAATTACCTTCACTGTCAGCTTTTCCTTCATACGTTTTGATCGTCTTTCAAACTCTTCTGCTGCATGAACTGTACTTTCCCCAGCCTGGTTCATCTCAGATGGCATAGGTCCAATGCTGCGACCTCCCTGGGTGGCGGAACAGAAACATATATGCACGTTAACAAGCTGGACAACAAACATGGGTGGATTGAACATATTTTCACCTCCATTCTTCTTATTCTTCTGCTGAGTTCATCCGGAATGTTTTTTTCGGACGTGATTGCGTTGTGCCTGTTTACAGCAGAGCTGCGTTCTTGCGCCGTTAGGCCGACACATCCGACTTCTGCGGGCATTTGTTGACCAGGTTAACCTTCCCGCGGACCTCCATTCAAGCCCATGAAAGTCAAGACTCTCAAAAGCTGGCAAACGATTGTCCTACCCGGTTGTTCATTCCAAAAATAGATCACGTGCAATATGACTGAGCTCAATAAATGAGATATATACAGTTACAAGCTTGTACAATAAATGAGATATATACAGTTACAAGCTTGTACAATAAATGAGATATATACAGTTACAAGCTTGTACAATAAATGAGATATATAGTTACAAGCTTGTACAATAAATGAGATATATACAGTTACAAGCTTGTACGATATTGTCCTGCGGTTGTCAAACCTCCCAGTCATTGTCTGAGTTCATTTATTTTTGGTATGAGCTCGAGAGCATGCACTTCAATTGCTGATATACATGCCAAAGAATGACATCATTTAACATCTCACTTCATCAATCATCTAGAATTATAAGTGGAATGTGGTGGTTTCCCATTGCCTTCCACGCTCACATAAGATATTTAGTTATCTAAATATTTAAATGTAAGCGAGTTTATTTTAATTCTAGGATTTTTAAAATCTAGACAAGGCAGCGAACAATCGTGGGTTATTCTTTATAATTTGCAACCACAAAGAATCTGTAATGTATACAGGACCTCATGTTTTGGCCTTTATCCAAGAAGGCTACAACTCTGATACGTTGCCCAGGCATCAAGGAAAGTTCGACGACCTCCGCTTTCCCCAATAAGGTGAGTATAAATGCTGTAATAATCAACTGAAGGGAAAGGGAAACTACTGTTCTGGATATTATTAGTAAAACTATCACTTAAAACCAGGGATTACAGTAAACTTTATTGACTTTTATGAAGGTTTTTTTTTCTAGGTCCGTCTCACTAATTTCAAGGAGTTGCTGAACAACTGCCATAGAACCATCATGCCTCTCCACATCTTGTGATTCTCAGCAGAATGTATCTTCTACTTCCGTTCGCCTGAAATTGATTGTCTATTTCTACAATGTTGTCTCTGCCATAAACTTCCCTGCCTTGTTTAATTGACTCAGTGGTCCATAATGATTATCTTCCACTGTTGTTTCTCTAGACATCAGAATGTAGCAACTCATATGTTGTTTTCACCCACCATGATGAAAGGCTGTCAGAAACTGTCTCTACTGTCTTCCTCTATTTATTTTTACTTTAACGATTTTAGTTGTGTCAATGTGGTCTAATTTTTCTCTTCTCATAACGTGGCCAAAATGTAGCCTGCATCTTTCCAATGTTTGTGATAAGGTGTCTTTGTGTCTTAGTCTCTTTCAAAATATGAATGTTCCTCATTGTGGCTTTGCGGAGTATTTTCAACAGTCTTATGTCAAACCACATCTTTGTGGCATTAAGGAGCTTTGCTTTTGCTTGCTTACTAATAGTCTGAGACTCACAGCCAAATGTTAAAACTAGTTCTATGTAACACTCAGTAGTACTTTTTTAATTTCCAATAACAAGCACTTATTGAGGAGGACGCTCTTCATTTCATAAAAAAACAGTTTTGACGTGCCCTGTTCTATTCTTAGCATCAAATGTAGATAGTCGAGTAATTAAAAGTAGCCACCATGACACTGACCACATTACTTGTCGATTGCTGATTGGTCTATCCAAATATGGGACTGCCCAATGAGCCTCGAGCTGCGTTAAAAAGAGTGTAAAAGACAAGAGAATCGACATCATTGCATTGGGTTTTGTCCCGTATGGCCTGGTCTCTTTCCACAGGGTGGCCTGTCAAAAGTATTGCATAAAGCATGAACTCCGTAGCTCCAGTGACGACTCCCAGATCTCTAAGAAAATTGCACCCATGAACTGAACGATGTAAGCCGGAATCGAATCCACAACCTTTGGAATATGAGGCAGTCAGTGTAATCATTTTGCCATGGCTCTGAAACTGTAAAAAGGTTCCTTATTTTTTTTTATATGCTGCCACTTTTATTGAAATCAGCAACCAGACATTGTCTCGAAGTCATTATTTATTGTACACTGTTAAGCATCTGTGTCTTGTAGTTCATGCCTCGTACCATTGGTGATAATGAACATTGTCTCGAAGTCATTATTTATTGTACACTGTTAAGCATCTGTGTCTTGTAGTTCATGCCTCATACCATTGGTGATAATGTCTTTTGTTATGTGTGCTGCCAATCATTTCTGATACTGACGTTCCAATATGCCATGATTTCAAACTGTCCAGCATCTTCTCTTTTGGTTTCCCCCTACTTCTCTTCCTCTGCAACCTTCCCATTGTGACGACAAACTAAAGCTTTCCCCTTCTCATGACATGCCCAAACAATGTGGGCTGTCTTCTTCTGATGCGAGTAACCAGTTCTCTTTGTGAGTTAACTTCTTTCAAGATATCTTCATTGCCCTTTCTATCAATCCACACTGTTCTATACATTCTTCTAAACAAAAACGCTTCTATGCAACTTCCACTATAATTCCTCATTTGTCTAATTTTCCATGATTTGCTTCTATACATTAGAACTGGTGTAATATATTGTCAAGCATACACAACCAGAAATCAGCACGTGACTGTTCACAGTCTAATGGAAATCTCTAAAAGAGCAATAACACTGCAACACCAACCTGACTCTTATCTTCATCCTCATCATCGTCTTCTTCATCATCATCATCTTCATTGTGAATGGAATATTCTGGTGACAACTCCGACTCCATTTTCACTGTCAATTGTCCCTCATCGCTGAGATCATCACTGTCAGATGACTTCTGCATTCCAGGAGGAAGCTTTGGGCCTAAGATCTTGCGTTTTTTAGAGGGTACATCGACTGTGGTTCGACATTCATTCGTTACAACCATTCCTATTAGATGAGGAAGTGAAACAAAATACATGATAATAGACACACAAAACATCTTCAACATCTTTAGAGTTGCATTATTTTATATATGTTAGTTATACTCAATGTCTCTAGAGCGCTAGACCGACCGACCGGCCGGCCAACCGACCGACCCACACACACACAGAGAGAGAGAGAGAGAGAGAGAGAGAGAGAGAGAGAGAGAGAGAGAGAGAGAGAGAGAGAGAGAGAGAGAGAGAGAGAGAGAGAGAGAGAGTTAGTTACTTAGTTATACACTCTATTATACTCTGAAGGATAAGAAAAGCTGCAGGCCGAGTTAGCATACCAGCAGTGGCTGTTAAAACTAATATGAATACCTCAACTAAATTACTGGACAGAATCAGGAGAATAAGAAATACCAGCAGACCGGAGAGGATATCTGGTGAAGCTGCCACGGTTGACAATTTAAATTTAAATTATGGTGGGAATATGTGTGCTGCATATTTCAGCTTGAAGGATTTATTTCCATTGCTTTAGCTTGTTGTGTTAATTCTGCAGTATGCCACTAATGAGATGCATAGGAATATGTCAGGCAATAAATTATGAATTATATGAAGCCTATTGTTTAGTTTAGCCTATTGCCCCAACAAGTGAAAGCAGTGAAGAAAGCATAGAGGAATTTTATAATGACGTGGAGTCTGCTTTGAAGAACTGCAAAAAATCAGAAATAAATATCATAATGGGTGATTTCAACGCAAAAATAGGACAGCAAGGCGATGGATGCAGTGTAGGCAACCATGGTTTGGGAGAGAGAAATGAAAGAGGATACAGACTTGTAGAATGGGCAAAAGAACAAGAAATGGTTGTAGGAAACACCTGGTTTAAACAGCATCCTAGAAGATTATGGACATGGAGGAGTCCAGACAGCAGGATTAAAAACCAGATAGATTACATCCTGATTAGCAAAAGGTTTCGAAATGCGTTAACAGTCGTAAAAACAGTTCCAAATGCAGACTGTTACAGTGATCACAGATTAATTACAGGCACATTGAGGGTAAAGTTAAAGAAAGTCAAGTATACAGCAGGAAACCCTAAATATGACTTGTGCAAATTGAAAACTGACAAAGAAATACAAGATAATTTTAACATAGAAGTAAAGAACAAATTTGATATATTGTCTGATCTAGAGATCCTGTTTCAAGATGTAGATGATCAATGGGAAACGATGAAGAATTCAATCAGTTGCGCAGCAGAAAAAACTATTCCAAAAGTAAAGAAAGTGGGCCGTAAGACATGGATGACTGAAGAAATTTTACAACTAATGGAAACAAGAAGACAGAACAAAAATAATCCTGCCAAATATGAAGAAATTCACAGAAAAGTGAGAACCTTATGTAAGGAGGCAAAAGAAACATGGCTTGAGAAAAATTGCAGAGAAATTGAAAAACAACACAACAGTAACAATGCGAACCTAATGCACAAAAGAATTCAGGAGCTTACTAATCAAAGAACACGTACATCAGCAGGCTGCCTAAAGACAAAAGATGGAAGAGTCATAATAGAAAAAGATCAGATATTACATGAATGGTCAGATTACGTGAAAAACCTGTATGACGACAACAGAGACGAACAGTATGATGTTCAAAATAATAATGAAGGACCAGCAATTTTGAAGATGGAGGTTCAGAATGCTCTTAACCATATGAAATCTGGCAAGACCCCCGGTTCAGACAGCGTCACAACAGAAATGATTAATGCTTTAGAAGAATATGGAATAGATCAAGTTACCAGTCTGCTTAATACAATATATGACACTGGAAATATACCTCAGGAGTTATGTAATTCTGTATTTATTGCAATCCCAAAGAAATCAGGAGCCTTGGAATGTGATCAACATCGAACAATTAGTATAATGAGTCACATCACGAAGATTTTGCTAAGAATTATCATGCAAAGAGTTAGGAGGAAAATACAACCTGAAATAGGAGAAGAACAATGTGGGTTTGTGAAAGGCAAGGGTACAGTAAATGCTGTGTATATACTGAGAAACATAATTGAACGTTCTATAGAAGTAAACAAAGATCTACACCTTTGCTTTATTGACTACACAAAGGCTTTTGATAAAGTGAGACATGTCAACATGATAAGGATGCTTGAAGATCTACAAATTGATGGAAAAGATCTTAGACTTGTAAAAAACATATATTGGAAACAACAAGCTGCCATAAGAGTTGATAATGAAGTAAGCCAATATCAGCCTATTAAAAGGGGTGTGAGACAGGGATGTGTAATGTCTCCAGATCTGTTTTCCCTGTACAGTGAAAGTATTTTCAGAAATATTGAAGATATGGAAGGAATCAACATTGGGGGACGATGCATCAATAACATTAGATATGCAGATGATACAGTCTTGATTGCAGACAATGAACAGGACCTGCAAAATTTAGTAGATGCGATTGTGACACACAGTGAACAACTAGGGTTAGAATTAAATTGTAAAAAGACACAGATTATGGTCGTCACTAGGAAGGACGAAATACCACAATGTAATATACAAGTAAATGGGAATATTCTTCAACAAGTGAGCAGGTACAATTATCTCGGAACAGTAATAACATCTGATGGGAGATGCCTTGAAGAGATTAGAACAAGAATCGCCATGGCAAAAGTAGCCTTTAGCAAGATGAAAAACATATTGACCAATAAAAAGATGTCAATTGAAACGAGAAAGAGAGTGTTGAGATGCTACATTGAGCCTGTACTTTTGTATGGATGTGAAGCGTGGACAATGAGCAGTCAGGCTGAAAAACATCTGATGGCTGTAGAGATGTGGTTTCTGAGGAAAATGCAAAGAATACAATGGACAGCCAGAAAGACCAATGAACAAGTCCTTCAAGAAACAAATGAAGATCGTAAATTGATTAGAGAAATTAGACGTAGACAGTCAAAATTTTTTGGACATGTTATGAGAAGAAATGGATTGGAGAATTTGGTGACAACTGGTAAGATCGAGGGGAACAGACCAAGGGGAAGACCTAGAAGCAAGTACCTGGATGGCTTGGCCTTGTGGCATAGTCGAGACAGAAACACGGAGCTGATCCACGACTCTGGTGATCGGGTGAGATGGCAGAACATGACCGCCCACGCTTACCGGCATGGCACATGATGGATGGATGGATTGTTTAGTTCTTTATAATTAAAATTTAAAAACAATCAAATACAGAGGTTCTAGAAAAAGTGGAAATGAAAAGAGAGTTGAAAGAAATAAAAAAAGAGGCAAATTAAATATTTTGGCCTCGTTAAGACATAATACTCTTATAAAAACCATACTGGAGGGCAAGGCTGAGTGCAAGTGAGCAAGAGGTGGACAACGATACAAGTGGAAAGCTAACATCAAGAGATGGACGAACACCAATCTGACAGAATGTACAGTCAGGGCGAGAGACAGACAGACGTTGGAGATCCATTGCAGTCAACCTTCATTGTGGTGACGGCACCTGATTGATTGATTGAATGATATTCAAATTTGCCACAGGAAACACTGTTTTGAATATTAGATACACTTAATGTGGATTTTTTTTAAATATAAGACAACAATCTAAGGAAGTACATATTTATAATCATTTTGTTCCTTTTGTCCTGTTAATAAAGACTTTCGGTCGAACCATTCAACTGTTTCTGCATGTGGTTTTTAATCCGTCGGGCTTCTTAGTCAATATCTTTCCCCATATAATGTATAATAATATGAAGCTAGCATCACTGGGCATCGGAAAGGGTCTACTTTTTATTTTACTTTACTTCAAACATGGTGCTTGTCAAGTTTATAAAAACAGTACTTGAGAGACAATGTTAATGTCAGCAACATGGAAAAATATGATTCCAGTCTACAGCACGGTCAAGTATATAAGTCTCCAACAATGTCTCTGTGATTCGCACACTGAGTCAATAACGTGGAGAATCATCTTCATGTGACACACTGACAAACATGGACAGTCATGGTTCACTAGAGTCTTGGATTAGATCTGGGTTCATGTCGTGGCTATGTCACACAGCTAAGCTATCCAGGTATTACCTCCCTGCCTGCCCCTTGATCTTTTCCCATCAATTCTGCCAGCTGTCATTAAGTACTCTAGTTTATTTCTCCTCACTATGTACCCATATAGTCATGACCATTTACGTCTAATTTCTCTAATCAATTAAAGGTTTTCATTTGTTTCTTGTAGAAATGTCTCATTCAATTTGTCTATCCATCCCTGGTATTCTTTGTATTATCCTCAAAAACCATATATTCACTGTCATTTGATGCTTTTCAGCTTGTCTAAGAATTATTGTCTTATATACTAACAATTATTATTTGTTGGTGTTGTGTTTTATTCTATAATAGTAATCTTGAGGTTTAACATGCTCGCGATTAAAGTTTCGGCACTCTTCCAAATAACGGCCCCAAATTATTTATTGTAAAAAGTATCCCTTACAAGGCCTCATTAGGTGTTTATACTCGTTCAGGGGTGATATATTGATTCCGGGGTGATATGTACAGTTATTTCCTGTGAATATACCAATACAAGAGTTTTATGATTACGGTTAGGATTAAACCTAATCCTAACCATAAAACTCTTGTATCGGTATACTCGCGAGAAATAACTGTACATATCATCCCTTAATCAACATATCCCTAATCCTAACCCAGTGTTTAATATATATTTAGCAGAGTTTCAGTGGTGCCACAGTCACAAAGAACATGTTTTCGGGCAGTATTTACAATTTTTGTGCCACAATTTCCACATTTAACTGTCAAATATTACTGGTACATATTTCAATTTTCTCAGTTCTATATTTTAGTTCGTAGTGTTTAATATTTTTTATTATATCACCTAGTAAGTCCCAGTAAAAGATACTTTTTACAATAAATAATTTTGGACCGTTATTCGGAAGAGTGCCAAACTCTGCACAAACAATGAGGTAGTGGATCCATTTCCCACACAGTTAGTTGGACTTAAATGTTGATTTAACACTGTTAACATTAGTTGCATATCCTTTACAGGACATCACTTAAATGTTGATTTAACATTGTTAACATTAGTTGCATATCTTTTACAGGACATCACTTAAATGTTGATTTAACATTGTTAACATTAGTTGCATATCCTTTACAGGACATCACTTAAATGTTGATTTAACATTGTTAACATTAGTTGCATATCCTTTACAGGACATCACTTAAATGTTGATTTAACATTGTTAACATTAGTTGCATATCCTTTACAGGACATCATTATCAACCTCAGCATTGTGTGACTGTGATTTACTTGGCAATTTTAATGTTCAGTAGTTTGCCATTACTTTCTAATCGACTGACACTCATACCATCAACATCAATACAAGGCGGTCTGCTTCAAATTGTCTGCAGCTGATTTCGAACCCTCGACTATGTAGGGGAATTGTGAAACGTGTTCAATGCACATAAGCCACAGTGCTGGCAATGGCAAACTACTGAGTGGAAATTTTAAAACAGTAAAATTGCATAACCAACATGACCAGACTATGCATGGAAGATACTTATAATATAGTAACATATAAAGGCAGGAAATCAGACCCTTTCCAAATAACATCTGGCTTGAAACAGGGTGACGCACTATCGCCGCTACTCTTCAATCTGGCTCTAGAGAAAGTTGTAAGGAAGGTAAAGGAGGACTGTGATATTGGAGGAACATCCAAGCTGCTTGGTTATGCAGATGATATAGATTATATGGGAAAATGAACAAAAGACATTGGAAATATTGACTCACTTAAAGGAAAAAGCCCAACAGATGGGGCTGGTTATCAACCAAGATAAGACAGAATATATGGTAATTTCAAGAGAAGGAATGGCTAAAAACTCTGGCCACATACAAATAGATAATATGACTATTAAAAGAACGGAAACATACAAATACCTGGGTACAATCTTCAACTGCTCCAACATCATAAGGGAAGAAATACAAACTAGAATCAATTCTGGAAATAAGATATACTATGCACTACAACATCTACTAAAATCAAATGCGTTATCTCGTAACACTAAAATCACAATCTACAAAACACTGATCAGACCAGTTGTGCTGTATGGCTCTGAAACCTGGAGTACAACGAAAGGAGACGAAGCCTTATTACAAAAATTTTGAGAACAAAGTTTTAAGACGCATCTTTGGACCCATTAAGGATACACAAAGTGGAGAGTGGAAAAGAAGAAGTAACAAGGATATTTATGATCTGTTTAAGTCCCCGTTAATCACTGGTATCATGAAGGCTAATAGACTACAATGGTTGGGGCATATAGAAAGAAGAAAGTGTCTATTCGGACTCCAGCTCCGAATAAACTATGTTTATTCAGAGCTGAACTATCACGTGATTTTTCCCGGTCCCGGAAACCCCGGGTGGTCCTGGTCACGTGATTTACCTAGTCACGTGACTTAACTTATGTGACGTCATCGGGACATGAGCGTGGCTATGTTATATACTTTTGTTGATTCAAGATCATATCCTCAGTAGCAGAGTGGTAAGTGTCTCTGCCTGATAAGCGGGAGCTGTTGGTTCGATTCCCTGCTGGACACTTTTTTGTTTTTTTAATATTTCAGCAATTAATTGGGTGCAAGCGACTTTTTAATAAAAAAAAATATTAGGAACTATGATTATGAACAATTTTTTCTGTCTTTCAACACATCTTTCTCATATCTCTGTCTCTCACACTAGCTTCGTTATCTATCTATCTTCTCTCTCTTTTCAACCTGCTTCACATATACCAGGTTTTCCTGCACTTTATATGCGTAGCATTTCCTTGTTTATTTGTTAATTCACCAGGCCAGTAAGTCGGAAGCCTGGTGTTTGAATTGCCTAATCATGTCTTTCTGAGGCGACGCATATTACTGTCAGCTTGGACCGGAATTATGATTAGAATGGCAACTATGATGAGGACATCAATAGCAGGAAATAGTAGGGCGGTAATGTCAACAAAGATGGAAGCCTGTAAACAGTAAGTGTACAGAAACGCAAGTTAACAATTCTTTAACTCACATGGGAACACAATTATTGTTATTGGGGATACCAATCTGGAAAATTATTCTTGATATTTAAACAGCTTCATACTTCAGCTATGTATAAACTACTCTGTCTATTCGGACTCCAGCTCGGAATAAACTACTCTGTCTATTCGGACTCCAGCTCGGAATAAACTACTCTGTCTATTCGGACTCCAGCTCGGAATAAACTCTCCCTAGAAAGAATGGAAGATAATAGGGAAACAAAACTCGCTTACACTCAGGAAATAAATGACCGTAGACCCCGAGGTAGACCAAGAAGACGGTGGAGAGATAATATATATACAGACCTACAAGCACTTGGAATCAACGACTGGCAAGAGAAGGTCAACCAGAGAGACGAATGGAGACGGATTGTATCTGCAGCAAAGAACCTCAATGGCTCGGAACGCTGAAGAAGAAAATTGCATAAAAACAGCCAATAAAGGCTGGGGTTGATTGCAACATCCTGCAAGAATGTGCAACATGTTTTAAAATTTTGTTCACTGTTGTTCCAAGCACAACCGATTCAGATTCACATAAATCCTACCTCGCGACTTACCGCTGGGTTTCAATCTGTCAGCTAAACAACAGTGTCTGCAGCACTATATTTAACAGATTTTTGTTACAAATTTGGAAACTCATTATTGTTTAACAGTTCTCTAGTGCCACTATAACCAAAATTGATCCCACTGAGTAAATAAACTCTCCCAACTATTCCCATTCCATCCATTAGATTTCCAATCAACAACTGCCACAATCGTGGAATATTTGCATTCTGCTGGTTGAAATAGTCATCGGTAATCTGCAACTACGAAAACACTGTAAAATGCATAAGCACCTAACAGTATTCAATCAAATTAATTCATTAAATATTATTAATAAATAATATTATTATTTTATTAATAAATATCCCATCCTTTCATCAAAACAATTTCAATTTCACTGCATGCATCATTTACTATTTACCTACCTGGAGGTAGAGCTGGGCCATATTGGTCTCCGCTTGCCATAACCAGTATCAACTTATAAAATATATGCACTGGACAATGCTTGTTAGATTAAATTATAATAGCAATATTAACGTAGTGACGTGCTTGGACGCATATTCATGAACAACCGACAAAGGGTTGATGGCCCGATACCGCCATCTTTGATTTACCTAGCTGCGGGAGTTATGTTACAAGTAACATGATTGGCTGAAACAAAGAGATAAGCCAATCAAAGGCCGGCTACCACACTTGCAGGGGTAATTAGGTATCCGTTTGAAGCTTCCGTTTAGTCCATGGGGTGAGGCGAATGTCTACCTCTATACTCACGCTTGTATAGAAAGACATGCATGGTCAATAGCCCTTGTGTGGTATTGATGTGCTCTCATATCAGGAAATAAAGGTTGATAACTAAGGACGTGGGGTACATTTATGGGTGGGATCGTGTATACGACCGGCTGCATTTTGAAATTCAAATACCCCACCCTTAGCAAAATCATTAGTAGTTAGTCAACAGATCATCCTCGCACATTTGACTATTAGCCCGTAGGTACTCATATTCCGTCATCACTCTCTCTCTCTCTCTCTCTCTCTCTCTCTCTCTCTCTCTCTCTCTCTCTCTCTCTCTCTCTCTCTCTCTCTCTCTCTCTCTCGGCGTGTAGCAGCAGCTGGCCAAACCAGTTCTATGTTGGCTGATTATTCTTTTTGGCTAAAAAAAAATGAGGGAAGACCAGGAGAACTTTGAATCAGATAGCTTCAGAGGTCACAAACTGTGAGAATTTTATGGATTTTTTCCCTGGCCGTGCGGGGGAGGGGGATGAACAGGCTGATAGGCTGGCATGGAATGCACCTCTTGATGGTAAATTACCTATGGACAAGCGTGGGGTGGTCGTGCACCTGTGAGACCAGGTGGAGGAACAGACTGAGAACCCGTATGTGGAAATAATGAGATTTTCAGAGGTTGGCAGGGTTTCTGGTAGACTCTCAAAACTGAGAGGGAAGACAAGGAGAACTTTTAATCGGATAGCAGTGGGAATGATTTAGTAGTGTGACTCTTCGCTGACTGTTGAACGAGGGAATGGAGCGCGTATGGGAATTCCTGAGTGCAGTGATGTCGGCTCTTAGCTCAACTCGGGGACGCAGAGGTGTTTCCAAGGCACCATGGCCAGGTTCTATACTGGCCAAGACCTATTGACGCATCCTCGCCGAGCTCCCTGGGCAACAGGCCCCTTTGGGGTCCTGGCTAAAGTCAGTAGGATCGTGGATTCCTCCGAAGTCGGAGAGTGTCTGCCTGCACGGCGAGGAACCACCAGTCTGCAAACCAAGAAGCCAGACATGGGACAACGGATACTCACGCAAACCTCAGGTCCTGTATGACATCACACTGATGTTGGACAACAGGATGCCTTCATCCGACATACAGGACTTCGCGTTGGAGTTCACAGCCAGCGAACACAAGCAAGCAAGCAAGCTCATCTCAACTCAACTCAACTCTTTTTGACTCCCCGCATGGTGTCCTTGTCTAGCATGAGACTGTTTGACTTCTTCTTCTTCTTCTGCGTTCATCCGGAGTTTTTTCTTTTCTTTTTCGGACGTGATTGCATTGTGCCTGTTTACAGCAGAGCTGCGTTTTTGCGCCGTTAGGCCGACACATCCGACTTCAGACTGTTTGACTTGAGTCTCTTAGTCTGGTCAAAGTTGCAGAATCAACTCCGTCTGTTGAGTCATTTACTGCCAATGCCTCCAAGGATGTCAGCCTGCTCCATTGCTCGTCCGCTCCCCACAGCCTATCTGTACGCTCTCATGTCCTCTTAAGCCCTTGTGCACACACACACACACACACACACACACACACACACACACACACACACACACACACAGAGAGAGAGAGAGCGCAAAGATATTAATCAGTCTCGACCGTCTTGGAAAAGCAAGCCTTTGCCTTCCGACTTGCTCATCTCGATCTTTCTTAATATACTCATGACATCGCTAAGAAAGCAGCTTGGGTGAACGTTTATGTCTCCAGTCCCACTATTATTTTGTGTCTGTCATAGTTAAACTGCTCGTATTTACAGCAAAATTGTACTCTACCTGGGGACTATGTACGCGGGTGCCATGACGTCTTTCGACATATAACAACATAGCAGCTATGCAGAACTTGGTGGAGTATTGATACATGACAAGGCAGACGTGGTTGCGGCCTTGTGGGAGCATGTGTAGGGGAGACTGGGGAGAAATGGACCAGCAATTTTGTAGTTTTCAATTTTTGCTCATCACCGGAACAGATTTTATCGAAACATAACAAAACCATGACTAAAATGTTGTACATTCATTTATTTTAAAAGGGGAAAACATTTAGCAATCTATTTCTATATGTTTCTTTACAAAATGCATTTTAAAAATGTATATGAACATGGGGAGAAATTGACCACCATTGGGGTGAAATGGACCAGCACGTGGGGAGCAATGGACCATAGTGGGGAGAAATGGACCTTTTTTAAAAAGAAGCAGCAACAACTCATCCATATTGCTATAAGAAATAAATAATCATTAAAAGGATATTTGCAGTTGTTTTTTTTATTATTTTAAGCGACAGTAAAAAAAAGTTTAATATGATATATTAATCTAATATAAAGTTTTATCGAACATTTATCCCTGCAAGACTTTCTTTGAAGACATAGCCATCTTTGGTCCTAGAAGTGGTTCCAGTGATTGTAGATCTAGTAAGCTGTGCTTTAATACATGTAATTGAGACACTGGCGACATCTTCTACCTTAGGCTTACACAAATTTACCAGCAACCTTCTCACTCTTGCGCAAGAACTCTATCTCAATATCACCATCATCATCAATGTCTTCCCTTACAATTCCTACATAGTAAACACAAGTCTTCTTTGTTCCATATTCACATAGCACACACTGGCCTTCAAAAACCTCACGCACACCAGTCAAGCTAACCGTACACTTCTCATTTTCACCAAATGAAACATCAGAATCTGTGTCATCACAAAACGAAATGTCAGTTTCTGGATCTGAATCAACATCAAGTTCTTTCAGCAGCTGTCTCTTTGCCGTTTTGGGTGGAACTTTTGCTGCCTTTTCTTTCATCACCGCTCTTTCCCTAATTCGATCCATTTCTGGCGTAGAAGTAGCCAGTATAGTTTTTCCTCTTTTCCTCATATTATTTGAATCTTTTCGCGGACCAGCTTTTGGTAGTCCTCTGAAAACATGAGGCGAAGTAAAGGAAGAAGTAGCTTTATGTTGAAGACTACCTGATATTTCCTGCAAGTCATCTACAAGGTTCTCAACATTACACTCTTTCTGATTTTCATGAAATTCTTGTGCAGTTTGATCTGTGCTGGTACCACAATGTGGAGATGCTGATCCTGTCTGTTCATTGCTTTCTAAAGTGGCATTTTCACTGTCCTTGCTGATGGGCCTGTTTGTTGTTTCTGAAGGCATAAAATCATCTTCTGTAAAAACATCTTCGTTAAAGGGCCAAATACCTGACACTGCAAAGCCTGATTGAATGTTAATGGCAGTTGCCGCTTTAAGAAAAGCGTGGCCTCCTAGATTTGCAACTTGATAGATTGTCAGTGGTGTCCCAACATTTTTCATCATCCATGAATCACACGCATTGTTGTAGACCGACTTCATGGGTCCAAAAACTGAACGGTCCAAGGGCTGAGTTTTAGATGAGGTGTGTGGTGGCAACGTGATCACATGAATGTTGTTTTTCTTGCACAGTTCAAGTGATTCAAATGAAATGTGGGAATCGTTATTGCCCAAGATCAAAATCAAAGGGAAGTCTTTGGAAGGTCTTGAATGCTTAATGAAGTGATTTATAACTTTGACGAAATTATCACGGGTCATCCAACCTGATTCATTCACAAGGCCAAGGGAACCTTCAGGTGCTCCAGCAAGCATAAAATTCTTAAAAAATTTTCTGGGAAACACAATAACTGGAGGGAAAATGTGACCCGCAGCTGACACAATGCAACATATTGTGACCAGTTCTCCTCTTTCTCTGGATGTCACCTGGCCTATTTGCTTCACTCCTCGTGGGGCAATTACTTTTGGCACTTTCTGTACAGTGGTCAGACCTGACTCATCCAAATTGTAGATTTGAGCTCCACTAACATTTAGTTTTGTAATGGTTTCCTTCACAATGTTGAAGAAGGTGCAAATATTATGTTTGTTGAAAGCTGTAGCTCTAGCCAGA
Organism: Cepaea hortensis; assembly: GCA_963921405.1. Classification (NCBI taxonomy): domain Eukaryota; kingdom Metazoa; phylum Mollusca; class Gastropoda; order Stylommatophora; family Helicidae; genus Cepaea; species Cepaea hortensis. The sequence goes on along the minus strand of OY992888.1, from coordinate 15,008,213 downwards.
GATGTTGCCTCAGGTTGCCTTATGGTCAGCTCGGGATTCCGTCGCAAAAATCCACAAAGCCAGTCATTCCCTGCCATCATTTGCTCATCCCAGGTTAAAGGATGTGCAATGTTATTGACTTTCGCCATCTCGTACGCCAAAATACGAACGTTTTTAGTTGTGAGTCCATGGAACATTCTTGCACAATCTTTCATGTAACTAGCAAAATCAGCTTCTTGCTTAGCTGTGAAAACAAGGCTATGCCTATAATTTGGTACGAGTCTAGTAGGCAGACCATTTCCTTCTCTGTCTTTTGTAAGATTGTTATTGAGGGTAGAGCGAGCAATGCCGTACTCCCTTGCAGCTTTCCTCCATTTCATTCCATTTTTCACAGCATTAACAGCTTCTCTCATACGTTCCTCCGTAACGAGACCCTTGTTGGTGTTTCTGATGTACAATCTTGGCATCTGAAACAAAAGAGTGACAGAATTATATAACATTTAGAATGATAGGCCTATCATTTGCAAAGAAATACTGATCATAGCACGAATGGCGTGCATCTTTAATAAATCACTGAAATCAAATTTGTTAACAGTTTTATTGGTCTAGATTTAGACCCCAGTATTAAAAAGAATCAATAATGCTGATATTCGAATGCAATCTTCAACACTTTTAATAACAACAGACTGTCTTGTCAATTTCTTCTATGGGGAGAAATGAACCATGGGGAGAAATGAACCGGTCCATTTCTCCCCCATCAATGTATTAAACTATTCAGCCGTAAAGTCTCTTAAATCTAATATTATATGCTATATTTTTTATATGAACTCTTAAATAACAAGTAAATAAAGATATTAACGTAATTACCTTGTCCTGATTCCTGACTATGCGTCTGCTTTACGATGGTGTCTGGAACTGGAAAAGGAAACTTTAGTGCAGAAAATTGTTCAAACTTTGCGTGGGAACGACCTGTGCGGGAAGTCGATGGCAAATGAAAAATTCGAACTATGTTTGATGTGGAAAACAAACTTATTATGGTTTCACTTTCATTGCATCACAGCCAGGGGCCAGAGAAGGGGTGGTCCATTTCTCCCCTATGTCCATTTCTCCCCAGTCTCCCCTACACCTCGGAGGAGCAAATGGATTACCATGGTCTGGCAAGAATGAGGCAGCGAGGAGTGACGTGGGGATCTGACCGACGGTCAACGCTCAGAGGAAAGGCGAGAAGGACTTATAATCAGATTGCTACTGGTACTATTGGTGTTGGAACTCTTCGCTGGCTGCTGAGGATGGGGACGGAGCGTTTATGGGAATGCCCCGAATGCTGTGATGTCGGTTCCTAAATCAATCAATCAATCAATCAATAACAACATAGCATAACATAACATAACATGTCTTCCTTAACAACTCTTCCTCCAACTTGGCCGTTTTCCGCACCACAGACCCATCTTAGAGAATTTTACAAAAACAGTGATTGTACTTCTGCTTCAAAGACCATCCGGTTTTGTTTGCATTCTCTGTCCAGTCTCATGAAGACTAATATTAACGCACCGCGCCCTTACGGTACCCATTCTTCTATTCCCTCCAGCGAGAACACCTGTTGGATAATATTAATATCTTCGGCCTGACCTATCCATGATTTTCCTTTTTAAACTGCAACCGAACCCCCCCCCCCCCCCCCACACACACACACACACACTTCCCCCCCCCCCCCCAATTTCATTGTGCAGTGGGTGATGTATGTCGGCGTTGACTCGAGGGTATTCTAGTGCACGGCACATCATCTTTGTTTTGTCCTCCATGGTTAGAAAGTCGAGTAGGTAGCGCCTGCACACCTAATCTATTGTGTACCAAAATGTTATTCTGCACCTTTTCCAGTCTCTCCATCAGCGTGCCTTCAATAAACTGTCAAACATCTGGAAGTCAAAGGCACTCAGCAAACATACGAAACTTAAAATCTTCAACTCTTGTGTGATTCCAGTGCTAACGCATGGATGTGAGAGTTGGAAATCAACGGTAGCTTTAGATTTTTAAAAAATTAGACAATTTTGAGAACAAATGTCTTAGAAGAATTCTAAACCTCCACTGGACAGATTTCAGAACCAATACGCAAATAAGACAAGAGACTAAGCAAGACATTGTATCCAATTTTATAAGAAAACGCCGTTGGAACTACATTGGCCATGTACTCAGAATGGACAAGACAAGACTCCCCAACCAAGCCCTCTTATGGTCACCAGTAGGGAAAAGAAAACGGGGAAGACCAAGAGAGACCCTGCGTAGAACCATCATCAGGGAAGGCTCATTCAACGGCCAAGTGAACATCCAGGATCTACAATTGGTAGCAGCGAACCGCCAGACATGGAGAGCCATGACTTCTGCCCTATGCGCCGCCTTAGGCTCAAGGGGAAGGACTAACTATCAGCGTATGGCCGAGAGTCAGGATCGTCAGAGCATACTCACTTACCGTAAGGACCCGACCCTGCTATAAGAGACAGAGACGGAGTTATTTACAGTTTGTCACATACATCACCCTCATCGCAGTCAAAGCCCTTTCGAACCTGCACGATCACGTGGTCTATGTGTTCAGTAAAGGCAAGACTTCTGTCAAACTGTATTCCTATATAATTAATTACCCGAGTCCTCTCCACCACCTCCGAGCAAATGTTTACAGTTGGCGATGGAATATTAACAATTCTGCTATATAAGGAGAATCAGGTCACAGACGGCTTCACAGAATTCAAGATTGGTGAATTAGCCATGTGCACACGTGGATTGACGACGCAGACAGCAGATTACATACTATAGACTGCCCAAAATAGACTTATCTAGAAAAAACCTTCTGGTCTAGAGAAACAACGGTGGAAGATAAACTCTGTGGACCACTGAGTGAATCAAAGACAGTGAAGTTCATACCAGAACAATATTGCGGATACAGAAACATTTCAATCAAAGGGAAGAAGAAGAAGAAGAAGAAGAAGAAGAAGAAGAAGAAGAAGAAGAAGAAGAAGAAGAAGAAGAAGAAGAAGAAGAAGAAGAAGAAGAAGAAGAAGATAAAAAGAAGAAGAAGAAGAAGAGTCGGGCTTACGATTGCTCCTTCCCCCAGCACCATCTATGCAGTCGAGTTCTGTCTGAGGGTTGTCAGCAACCTCTGTAGGGAAATTCCCCCCCCCCCCCCCCACCCATCCCACCTCACGATACACCAACACATCTTACGCTTATGACATTGTTCTCCCCCATCCGGTGATCTGCTCACCCGTGATTCTCACTATATATAAGTCATTACTACCGTCAGGTGCCATCTCCCCATTGAAGGTCGGCTGCAATGTCCAATGTCTGCAGGGTACAATCACAATCACACAGGCTTCTTACACTACATTTCATTATGTTATCTGCCAGTATGTAACTTTCATTTTCCTTCTCTTGTACGCTTCCCATGAAGTTTACCCCATTAACACACAGTTAAGTGTTAAAAAGGAGTTATGAAGAATAGAAGGTCAAAGATACCGCTAGATCACACTGCGGCACCGAAGATCGAGGATTAGACAATCGGAATGCTGAAGAAATTTACTGAAAATGGGATAATTGGGGGACATAATCATACGACTTCGACACGAGTTATCCTCCCAACATCAAATCTGTAGTTGACTGGCGGCACCTTGCTGTCTTGACAGACGATAGTTTGTAGAATGGAGTTATACCTCTCCATAACACAAAGCCTGGGCTGAGTTTAGAGACCATGTGGTGCCCATGCAGCACGATCCCTCTCTCGGCCTGTCTAGTTTACTTACTCCAGAGGAAAGGTAACACCAATACGTCTGGAACAAGACACGCATTCTTTAAAGAATTATCTTTCCATACACTCTGACTTTCCCCAGTCTACCCACAAGAAAGCAGGTTTGTGGCGCTCTTAGTCTGGTTCCTACCCCCTGACGAGTCCGACATGGGAGACCCTACCTGTAGCTGCGCTGCCGTCGCCAAAGCTGAAGAAATGTACTGAGAATGGGATAGCTGAGGGATATAATCAGATGACTTCGGCACGAGTTATCCTCCCGATCTCATATCTGTAGAATGCGTATTATTATTATTATATGTCGGCTGCTCTACCGTCAGCATAGCTCTCGGGGTCATTGAAAGACGCAAGCCACCCAACCTCTTCAACACGGAGGCACATCAACATAAAGCAAAGTTCACAACTACATATATACTGGTATTTTATGAGGCAGGGCCACCCTGGTGGGCAGCACTGGATAGTGTTATTCCGTGTGGTTGTACAATGTGTTTGATGTCGTCAATCCATTTTCTTCTTGGACCTCCTCGTAGATGATCTTTGGTGAAGGGCCAGTGATGGTAGTTGATGATGTTGCATTCTAACGACATGGTCAAACCACTTGATCTTCTGTCTTTCAATAAATGTGGCACAAGGTGTTGATCCCACTGTCTGTCTGATAACAGCATTTCTTACTCGGTCTCGGATTGTTAAGTTGGCAGCTCTCCTCAGGCATCTCATTTCGCAGTGGTTGATTTTGCGAAGGTGTGATTTGGATAAAGTCCAAGTTTGAGATTGGTAGCATAGGGTTGGTGTGAATATGCTGTTTATTATCTGTCGTTTTGCGGACATGGGTATATTTGGATGTTTCAGTAAAGGTGATAGTTGATATGTAATTGCACTAGCTTTTTGACATCTGATTTCGATTTCTCTATCCAGTCTTCCATCTTCTGTGAACATACTTCCAAGATATTTCAGTTAGTACCCTTAAATATAGTTATCTTATTTCATCACTAGGAAGACAGAAATACCACAATGTAATATACAAGAAAATGGGAATATTTTTAAACAAGTGAATCGGTACATCTTTCTCGGTACAATCACAACATCGGATGGGAGATGCTTTGAAGAGATAAGAACAAGAATCGCCCTGGCGAAGGTAGCCTTTTGCAAGATGGAAAACATACTGATCATTAAACAGATGTCAATTGCAACGAGAAAAAAGAGTGTTGAAATGTTACATAGTACCTGAACTTTTGTATGGATGTGAAGCGTGGACAATGAGTAGACAAGCTGAGAAACGTCTAATGGCTGCAGAAATGTGGTTTCCGAGGACATTGCAAAATACTCTGGACAGACAGAAAAACCAGTGACCAAGTCCTACAAGAAACAAATGAACACCCTAAACTGTTTAGAGAAATTAGACGTAGACCGTCACAATTTGTTGGACACGTTATCAGAAGAAATAAATTGGAGAACTGGGTGACAACTGGCAAGACTGAGGGGAAAAGAACAAAGGGAATGCAGACAAATAAATACCCGGATGGCTTGGCCACGTGGTATTGTCGAGACAAAAACACAGAGCTGATCCACGACTCTGGTGATCATGCGAGATGCCGAAACATGACCGCCCACGCTTATCAGCACGGCACAGGATGATAATGATGATGATGATGATGATGTTTCATTGGAAGCCTGGAGATTTCCCCCACTGTGTACCTCAACATTAACTCTTTGTCCAGTTACTCCGAGCCCGTTAGGAATAACTGTTGGACTAGTTAAGTAAGTTATAGTTACTTGCATGTCCTTTATAGGACGTAGCAGTCAAGACTAAGCAAGATACAGTATCCAATGTTATAAGAAAAATCCGTTGGAACTACATCGGCCATGTACTCAGAATGGACAAGACAAGCTCCCCTATCAAGCCCTCATATGGTCACCGGTAGGGAAAAGAAAACGGGGAAGACCAAGAGAGACCCTGCGTAGAACCATCATCAGGGAAGGCTCATTCAATGGCCAAGTGAATATCCAAGATCTACAACAGGTAGCAGCGAACCGCCAAGCATGGAGAGTCAGGACTTCTGCCCTATGCGCCGCCTTAGGCTCAAGAGGAAAGACTAACTAACTAAGTCAAGTCCAGTATTTTTTGGCTGTTCGTGATTCCTGGGCAAGTTTACGTTCAGTAATTTGCCATTGTTTTCTGAACGACCAACACCCATACCATTTCATACAAAAAATCAACACAGCTGTGTTTCCAACTCTTTCCGGAGACGCTATAGTGGCAGCTCCTGCCAAGGCAATTATTTAATGAAATCCGCATTTGACAGCCTTTGATGAGTACCATCGGCATATACCCAAGGAGTGGATTGTAACAGGTCATCTTGATCGCATACATAATCACTCACAAGAGTTCCAATCTCCCTCACAGATAACATATAGCGCGTCGCAGCTCAGTACACAAATCCCATAGCGCCGCCGGGGACCCAAATGTGGATTAAGTTAGTTTTGCATGTTCTTTACAGGACGTCCACCCACCAATTTGGGCTATTTGTGATTGACTAGGCAAGTTTACGTTCAGTAGTTTGCCATTGATGTCTGAACTACCGACGCCCATGCAGTTTATGAAAATCACCCAGGCGTGTTTCGCATGCGGTATGCGTTAGCAAGATCTTCGTCACGGCGTCACAACACATTTTCTAAATATTTTTGTGGGTAAGTTTTGAAGTGTAGTCTGGGGATACGATGTATCGGCCTGACATTTTCTATTTCCAGTTGCAAAGGGATTTTCAAAGTGCGCGCACACCTTCCTGCATTTTTCGCGGTTGTTCAAGAAGGCTGGGCCGACCTGTGAACCCAGGTTAACGAATTCAGTGTCATGGGATGACTAATCGTCTTAAGCGACTTCCCGTATCTGCCTTGGGTTTATATATACAGCAGTTTCCCTGTAATTTGATATATAATACAACATGTCCGCTACCATACTAACAACTTGTACCCATTTTTGTTTGGCACTGAATCTGCTAAAAACATAAATCTCCACCTCTACACCGGTTTCAAACACATGACCACCACGCAGCCAAGTAAGCACGTTAGTCACTACGCTACCGTGGCTCTCTCAGCAAATGTCTTCACCCTTGAATGACAGTCGAGCATAACCATCGACCTACGGTCAGCATGGCCTAATGGATAAAACGCCCGCTCTTAAACTTGATGACGAGGTAGCCGGTTCAACCCTTATACCGAAATAAAATGTTGAATTCTCATCCTTGACTTTGGGACATAAATTACAAGTACCTAAGAAGACGGAGTGGGTTCGTCAGATGGCGGGGGACACTAGTAACATGAAAAGCTAACCCAGAAAGAGAAAGGGGGCGGGGGAGAAGAGAAAGAAAGAAAAGGAGAGAAGAGAGAGAAAGAAAAGGAGAGAAGAGAGAGAAAGAAAAGAAGAGAAGAGAGAGAAATAAACAGTAAGATAGAAAGAGTAAGAAATAGAGAGATATATAGAAAGGGAGAGAATGTGTAAAAAGGAGAGAAAGAGAAAAAGAGAGAAGAGAAAGAAATAGCCAGAAAGAGAGAGAGAGAGAGAGAGAGAGAGAGAGAGAGAGAGAGAGAGAGAGAGAGAGAGAGAGAGAGAGAGAGAGAGAGAGAGAGAGGAGAAGATAAAGAAATAAAAAGAGAGAAGAGAGAGAAAGAGTAAGAAAAAGAGAGAGATATAGAAAGGGAGAGGTTGTAAAAAGGAGAGAAAGAGAGGGAGAAAAAGAAAGAAACAGAGAGAGAAAGAAAGAGACATAAAGAGAGAGAGAACGAGTAAAAAGGAGAGAGAGAGAAAGAGAAAGACAAAGAGAGAAGAGAAAGACAAAGAGAGAGAGAGTAAAAAGGAGAGAGAGAGAAGAAAAAGAAATAGAGAGAGAGAGAGAGAGAGCTGTGGCTGAAAGTAACAGTATTCACTTCAGAAGGTACTGGGTTTGACCCCTGCATAGCTCCGGGAATATTTTCAAGACACATTGATGTCTAATGATACAAGTATATAAAAGAAAGTCAGCATCACTTTTCTTGTATCGTAAGTCCCCTTGATCTTTCAGATTGTGAGAACTGATAAGAGCGGAAAACAGGATGTCCCATGTGCAAAGTACTAATCTGACTGCAGTTGGAGATAGCAAAGAGTAGGCTGTCAGGACACCGCCATGGCAACTTTTTAAAAAGGAAAAGTAAAACCTACCCACTGGTGGATAAAGTCTGTTACCTTCGATGGAATCTGCCTAGAGAAAGTAAACCTTGCACAAATGTATGTCGAAGTCAGACACACTGATTTCTGAGGTGCATAATTACGCATGATGCGCTATCCTCGAATGAAGGATGAAGAAGAATAAAGAAAAAGGTTTAAGGGGGCGATTGTGTAAAGGCGAAAGGATCACTTCACTGCACAGTGTTTTATCCTATGTCTTGGTCTCTTTCTACAAAACACTGCAGAAAGCGCCGCAGAGAGCACAAACACTATAGCTCAAGCGACAGCCCCCCCCCCCCCCCCCCCCCCAGGAGAATGAGAAAATTGAATTTGTAAAAGTTTAACGAATTCCAGAAACAAACTCACGGCCTTCAGAGCAAGAGTAGGTATCTTAACCACTACACCAAGAAGACCCTGGGAGAATGGAGAGATCTGTCATAAAGTCCCCATGCAGACAGAAGACCCTGGGAGAATGGAGAGATCTGTCATACAGATAGTACCTTGGTACCATTTCACCAACCATACTCAAATAGATGCCAGTCCATATCAAAGCTTAAATGACCTGAATGCTAATGCATGCAACTCGAGTTAAAACTCGGTCCTTTGATTTTACAACTAATCAACCACCAATCATTTAGACATGTCTGTATAATAACTTATTCCTAAGAAATTAATGTAGTGGTTTCCACTTATCTTTCACATCCCTGTAAGAGATTTACATGCTATAAATAATTTACATGCTATAAATAATTTATCGAGTCCCTCGTCTGGAAAGGTAACAGAAAAGAAGACATGAAATATCACAGAGAGAAGAATGAGAAACAGAAATACATGTTATGGGACAAACATGAAAGCAGTTTCAAGATATAAGGTTATTGTATGAGATGGTGGATAGCCTATGCTCCATTGGAAATAAAGAGGTAGAAAAAGAAAGAGAGCAGGGAAGGAGAAGAAAAAAAGATGATGATGATGCAGTAGCATATGAAGAAGCAGAATAGGAAGAAGTAGCAGCAGAAGAGGAGGAAGAGGAGGAGGAGGACAAAGAAGAAGAAGAATGAAGAAGAAGAAGAAGAAGAAGAAGAAGAAGAAGAAGAAGAAGAAGAAGAAGAAGAAGAAGAAGAAGAAATTCTATAGCGCCTGGTAAACAAAACAACACCAGAAAGAACACTACTGCAAAAAAACACAGAAGCTTATGTCAATGTTTATTAGCTAGAACTGTAACAGAGCCTGGTCAAAAACTATCAAAACAAACACTTCAACGCAAATTTTCTGAAACAATGTCAAGCTTAAGATATCAGAACAAACAACAGCACTATATTCTTTTTCAAATGCTAATATTGGCCAAAGCAAAAAATGTACACACAGGTAACATAAATTACTGCCTCAAACTTCTGGAACTTTTGTAATTAATAATCTGTGTCATCAATTTTATTGTTTAGGAAGAAGTACCTTAAAATTTATGTGAATTGGTTTTGCAACATAACTTTTATGTTACCTTGAGGTCACGTTGTTCTCTAATACAGAAAGAGGAGCAAAATATAATAATTACTCTGATGCTAACTTTTCAATCTGCATCAATTTGTAGGTAATATTTTGTGGCAAACAAAAGAAAATCAAACAAAGATAACCATACAGATTTAACCAACAAAAACAAAATAATAAAAGGTAAAGCTATCATCAGAGCTTCGTGCCCAGTGCGTTTCAATAGTTGTTCACAAATCAGGTGTTTCCCATATACATCAAACATTGAAAAAAAAAACCTCTATAAAAGCATACCGCTGCCTCCCACTCATGACAATGCACATGATGTCACTGACACAGGTCAGGCAACATAAGAGTCAATAGTGAATGGATACAGCCAACCAGCAGACTTCAACCCAATGCCCTTTGGGAAGATTTATTGTCAAGTTTCATGACCACAATAATCACTTACCACTCTGTAAACTGAATAACCAGACACAACATCTCATGCCACTCTGTGGACTGAATAACCGGACACGACATCTCATGCCACTCTGTGGAGTGAATAACCGGACACGACATCTCATACCACTTTGTGGAGTGAATAACCGGACACGACATCTCATACCACTCTTTTGAGTGAATAACCGGACACGACATCTCATACCACTCTGTGGACTGAATAACCGGACACGACATCTCATACCACTCTGTGGAGTGAATAACACAACTGCTTCCTACAGTAGCCCAGCTGGCAAGCCGATCTGGGTGCTCATTTCCTCTGAACCCACATCACCTGGCATATCTTTCTCATGAACGTGCTTATATGAAACTTTTTTTTTCTCTCAAACCCACAAGAGAAAGAGTAATTAAGAAACAAATACAATGGAAATAATACATATGTTATACCAATAACTCTTTCATGCCACAATTGTTTATATTCCTTTCAAACACCTACAAAATCACAATGTGAACTATTTCATGCAAACTGAAGAACAAATCTGGAAAATGTAACAACAGAACCAATCAGATAAAATGAAAAATATTCAAATAAATGCTCAAGAAAAGTAAACAGCAGAATTTACATAAGCCAAGAAAGGATAAATAATAATAATAATAATAATAATAATAACCAAAATAAAACATGCAAAACTGTGCATATAACACATTAATACTGCCCGCTCTAGAGGCAGTAAACAACAAGTGTTGGATAAATTATCTGGAGCTTATATTGCCTTCATATCTGTGGCACATTTTACCAACACCAGATTAATAAAAGATCTATTGTGCAAAGACAGTAATTGTATGCGACAATTGTTCAAACTCAAAAACAATATTAAAAAGTTTTTTTTACCAGTTTTCATTTATTTAAAATGAAAATATAAAACAGCCAAAACATCATTAATAATGTTCAGTATTTAACGAAACAACATTTTTTCCTGACACCAAAAAATGCCAGAAAAAAATTATCTCACAATCCTATCCAGTCCAAACTTAAAAATGTGTTATATTTGTGAAGCTCATATTTTCCTTAATATTTTCAAACAGTAAATTACAGAACAAGATAATTGAAGTGTGCATCATCAAGCAAAAGTTGAATATTTTGTAACCTGTTTCCTTTGCTGAAAACCCAAACTTTCTCATGTGAAAGTGCCAGCTTGCAAACTGACACAATAAATCACTTGTACCAGGTACATGCTTAGTACAAGCACACACACAAAACTCCCAAACACACAAATTTACTAAACCCTAAATATTATTTTACTTCAAATGTGAGTATCATAATCCTAAGTAGTAGATAAACAAATATTGTGCTTGATGAATCCTCTTGACTTGTAACATTTTAGATAAAATAATCATAAACATTTCCATGAATTAAAATTCAAAACATGATAATGGCTTCTGACAAAGAACAAGCGCCATTCAGTGAAGAACCCTGTTGGTAGGCCACAGTGGCATAAGGGAGATACAGTGTTAGGCCAGTGTCCTGAAAAAATGAATGACCACAAAATATAATCAGGAAGCTCGACGAATAGAAAGAGACAGATACAAGCGGATATTTTGAACCCAAATCTTTATTAACGAACAGTTTCCTTGTTTAATGATAATGACCTTGGTTGCATTGTTTGCTAGCAACTTTTTGTGTCTTTTCTTTCACCAGACTTCATAGTCGTGTGTTGTATTCATTCAATTTTCGATAACAACTCTGCAGATATTACCCCTTTTTTCAATATATTACTCTAGCCAAATGACACTTGATGGATGATACTGTCAGTGTTACGCTGGCCGCTCTATCTCTCATGACAACTTTCTGGTGGCCATTTGAAGGGCCACTGAGGTCATTCGACCAGGTACACGTTTCCTAGCTTCATCATGCCTCTGTAGATGTGAAGACACCATGGTTATTTCTGAGCTCGGAGAGGGGTAGGAGAGCTCTGTAACAGGCTCTGTGAAGAGGTACTTCAGCACCAGGCTGGGAGCAAGATCACTGTAGCAACTTCACTCCAATGCAAGCCATTTCAGGGTTCGATGACCTGACTGTCAACGCATTGGACTGTCCATAGTTTTCCTCAGGAATCTCACCCACCCAACCCACTGTACCCATTTTATGAGACCAGGTTCATCCAAGAGCCACACAAAAAATCTCATCTCACAAGCGACGTAACTGCGGCTGCATATTCAGCGCAAAGTGATTTAAATATAACCAGAAGTTATTTATTCAAGAGCCATTCACACAGTCTTTAAGTTAGATGTTCATGAATACATTAAAAGGTATATACATACGCCATGAGCCAGTTAAGATATCCAGCTTATGAACAGATATGTTAGTTAATATCTATATCTGAATGTACAAATTGGAATGCTGATGTGAAAAAATGCTGCAACACAGAGCTGGAAGGAGTAAGTGGAGATCTCCAACAACCGTTGCATGAGATGATGTGTTTTAAAAGTCGCTTTCCTTGCTTCATAAACAGAGGACCAATTAGAACAAAATGTAGATGCAGATATAGACTGCTGATGTCTCAAACTGCAGGCATGGGTTGAAATTTAATGTGATTTTCAAAGTGTTAGGTAGGCTGCTTAATCATCTTACTAGCTGCTTAATCATCTTACTATAGAACCCCCCCCCCCCCCCCCCCCCCCCCCCCATCATAGGGGCTAGTGCTTGAGCCTGCTAGTTCTGATTCAAATAAATTTTATATTGGAGTTTATTTTTGGACCAAATTGCCTTGGCAGCTGCGACAGCACCCTTGCCTGTTGAGATTTTATACAAATGGATCTGGAATCCCAGGTCAACCCATGGGTGCCAGAAAATGTCATGAGAATAAAAGTGGCCGGTGAGATACTGACCACAACATCCCCAGAGTGACAATTTTTAATGGGACCAACACCAAAAATCTTACTAGTCCTTGCAAGGTCAATCCAGTCTCATCGACCGTGGATAGAAGAGTCCTTGCATGGTCAACCCAGTCTCATTTACCATGGATAGAAGAGTCCTTGCATGGTCAACCCAGTCTCATTTACCATGGATAGAAGAGTCCTTGCATAGTCAACTCAGTCTCATTTACCGTGGATAGCAGAACATCTTCTGGAGTGTCAGGCAGCTAGGATTATAGCTGTCACATCAGCCATCTGTTCGCAACAACTTGAGGCCAATACTATAACCCCAGTATTCAAGGGTTTGATGCTATCTCTCAGCGTTTTGCACAATGCAGTATGTACCTGATGAGATGCAGCCAAATTTGCCAGGCAATAAATCTTGCAACATATTGTTTGTGTCTTCTGTGTTTAACAACACAATACACCATTGTGATGTTCTTTTTTCCCAAAATGCCTACCCTAAATAGTTTTAGATTAGTTGAATTGACATCACTAGACCTAGGACATTCCCATAAGCACTCTGTCCCCTCATTCAACAGCCAGCGAAGATTCACACTACAAATCATTCCCACCGCTATCTGACTGAAAGTTCTCCTAGTCTTCCCTCTCAGTTTTGAGATTCTTCCAGAACCCCTGTCAACCCCCCACAATCTCATTCTTTCCATATACTGGTTCTCAGTCTGTTCCTCCACCTTCTCACTTTTTTACATTTCCATTTCTCCATCACTTCCATTCAAGATGCGTTTAGTTTTTCTTTTCTATGGATTGTTTATTCTAGATGTTAATAACCTCTTTTGTCCTGAACTCTGCATAAACAAATAAACACAAAAACATCAGGGTGCTAGTTACAATTTTTAATTTGACTTTCTGGCCTCTCATTCAAAGCTTCTAGATGTTTTCTGCCTCTCATTCACACACATACACTTTGTAACTACACGATTCTGCTTAAAGTGAGTACAAAGTATCGAACCTCATAATATTGTACACGCAAGACAAACACAATGAGAAAATATGTAGCAACAATATCTTCATGTAACAAATACAGTGTATGTTTGTGACCAAACACCATATGAACAAAGAAACAACGTGATAGGAACAATCAAACATATATCCAAATACAACACTTGTGAACAAACAACCAACTAACCAACACATGAACAAACAGAACGGTTGTGAATAAACGGACAATCTAAATAACAACAGTTTACATAAGAACAGGCAATATTTAAAAGTATCAACAGCAAACTCAAATGTTACAAGCATTAATAAAGCAAACATGTATTTATGTTCTTATTGAAATATATGTTGATTCTGAAAACAAATTACTCAAGTTTATAGACAAGGTTATATGTGCATCAACAGCATCGGTTGTTTCTTGACAGCATCTGCTGTTTTTAGACAGCATCATATGTGCAGTGACAGCATGAGCCATTTCCAGACAGCATCAGCTGTTTACAGTCAACATCATATGTGCATTGACATCATCATATGTTTACAGCTACATATGTGCATTGACAGCACCAGCTGTTTCTAGACAGTGTCATACCTGCACCGACAGCTGTTTACAGACAGCATCATATGTGTATTGACAGTATCAGCCATTTCCAGACAGCATTAGCTGTTTACAGACGGTGTCATATATGTATTAACAGTATCAGCCACTTCCAAACAGTATCAGCTGTATCCAGACACTATCAGCCATTTCTAGACGCTGTTAGCTGTTTACAGACACAATCAGCCATTTCCAGGCACATCAGCTGTTTATTGACACCATCAGCTGTTTACAGACGGCACCAGCACTTTCCAGGCACATCAGCTGTTTATTGACACCATCAGCTGTTTACAGACACAATCAGCCATTTCCAGGCACATCAGCTGTTTACAAACACCATCAGCCATTTCAGACACTATCAGCGGTTTCCAGACTGTGCCACATTGTTGACTCTCAAGACCAGGTCTCACAATGACCACGACCTGTGGTGTGACCTACCCGAAGGTGTGCCTCCAGTCTGGCTAACATTCCCAGTCGCTGCCGAGCCTCTCCACAGATGTGAAGTTCCAGTACTGGGTTTGCATACCCTACTGGTTTCTAAGTTTGGAAAGGGGATAGAGAGCTCTGTAGCATAGTTTATGTGGAGATATTACTCTGAGTCGGGACGAAAGTCTCTATACCAACCGCTCCAATAGATGCAGACCAAATTCAGGGCTCAGAAGATGTGAGTTAAAACCCTTCATGATGATTTGTAACCACCTGACCAACAGATAACCACCGGCACAACAATAAATCCATTATATTAAAATTGCATCTAGTTATGTTAAAAAACCTGGCAAGATGACATAAACATTAACTTCATGGTCCTATTCTATACCTGGCAAATCACAAGATTCATTGGCCACACATTTCAACAACCGCATGTTCTGTGCAGGTTAATGCGTTCACATCCGGCCCCCTGTAATCTGATTGTGATTTACTAGGTAATTTTACATTCAGTAGTTTGCCACATTGTCTAAATGAGAAGTCATTAAGTCCAACTGGAAATCTTTGAATATTCTTAAAGGAAAAGCAGTTGGTCAATGTGGCATTTGACTTACGAGTATGCCAGTTTTCTTGGCAGGAGTAGGTTATACAAATGGTGTCCTCCCAAAAGGTCCAAAATAAGAATGGAAGATGCCCGGAAACATACAAACAAACTAAACTACAAATTATGGATGATGTTGATAATTTAATATTTTCTCACACAATTTTATAACTGAAAGATTATCTGAATATCAACCCTACACTAAGAATTGTACAATATCACTTTACACATAATTTAATATCAGATCAGTGTGTATATGAGAATAGGCATGGTCTAAATGTACAATTACATGTATTTTTGGCAGTGTAGTGGCTAGACACTCGCCTGCTGACCAGGAGTTAGGTTCGACCCATCCGCAGCTGAGCCAATTTGCATTTGTCGAAACTGACCTGGGCTCCCAAGTCAACCCAGCCTAGGATGGCGTACCAAGAATGTCTATGGAAGTAAAGGCCACCGGCATGTATTGACCACATGACCTGCCGAGTGCTGATTGGTCTATACAAATAGGGTATGGCCGATGTGCTTTAAAGCATGAACAGAGTCCTTTACTTTTTTTTATATGTATGATTGCATCAAACCTCCTCCTGTTTCTTCTTCATCTATGATTTATTGTAGTTTCTGCATTGTCAGTTTAGTGCAGAAAGCATCATTTGTGCCTTTTAAGTGACACAGCTGGCTTCTAGCCAGTGTGTTTTGGTGGGAGTAACCTTCATAATTTTACTAAATTCTATGAGAACCTGAGAATTGTACATTTGCAATTATTACGGAGTGGTATTTCAGATCAACATTAATATCAGAATCCCATGACAATGTAAACATGGGGAATGAAGAGAACATAGTAGCTCTTGTGTAGTTTGTATGTCATAGGCCTGTAGTCTTGTTGGCACAGTGGAGTGCGCACTGACTTGTAATCTCAGAGGTCAGGGTTCACAACCTAGCTGATGGGATTTTCTGAGTGCATGCGCCTGAAATGTTTGACATGGCCTTGTAGGGACATTTTTCCTGGAGGGAATGGTGATGAGGAACGGAAGTAGCCTTATCATCTCATAATCAAGTGACCCAGTATATGTTAAGCCCTATAACTTCATACCTTTATAGATGCGCATTGTTATTAACACACACAAAAATAATAACAAAAAATAATTAATTAAACAAAAATTGTAAAAAAGCAGATTCTGTTAACCATCTGTGTTAATGGCTGTTCAAGTCTAATAAGATCTGCTGACAATTTTGTCAAAGTAGCGCACACACAAAGTGTGTTAATCACCTGGCAAGTGTTTCTGGGGGGGGGGGGGAAGAGAGAAGAAATGAACCCTGCCCACTGTCCTGGCAGGCAAGCACACTAGCCATGATGCCACTTTGGCTCCAGCACATGGTGTTCTAAGACTTAATGTCACACCGAAAGGAAAATTAAAAACCAAAGAGATGAAAAAAAAGACCAGATCTACCTTGTAAGCACTCAAATATGCAGAGTGATGTACAGTATAAATATTTGCAAATTATAATCTCGTATCTTGCCATGAGGAGTTGGGCCAGCATGGTTGAAAACAGTTTCAATGCGATCAACAATTCCAGGCTCCAGTAACACAGCATCTGCAGCATTGATGGTTTGTTTCACTCTCCCCCCACCATCTCCCATCTCAATTTCTATGTTGCTGTTTTATAATCTCCTTTGCAATAATGTTGCTGTTTCAATGCATAAATGTAAACCAAACAGAGCTTCCTTGGTTGTTCAATAATCAGTGGCAGAGAATTCTATGTAAAAGAGAACAAATAAATTCAAAGAGGCACTGAGATACATGTCCCTGGCATTAAGACAAATGCCAGCGGAACTAGGATAACATGGGCAATAATAAGTGCAATGGTTCATGTGGAGATATCAAGAAAATGAATTCAGAAACTGAGATAAGTAAACAAGTGTTACTGACTGCGTCGTTGCTCCATGTGATGGAATATACAACAACGTTAATGGTTTTTTTCTGTGAATTTACTCTTCTGTTCCAAGCTACGCACAATGTGTGAATGGCTATTTTGTGTGTGTACCAATTAACATATTATGTGTGATTGGCTATCCTTTGTGTATACAAATTAACTTAACATGTGTAATTGGGTATTCTTCATATGTGCCAACCAACATGTCAAGCGTGACTGGCTTTTTCTTCATTTGTACCAATCACCGTACCAAGCATGTTTGCACTTTTTAATTTAACTAGAAAATACCAGAGAAATCTGGCAATGTATGCATTATTTTACAACATGTATGTACTTGACCCCTGTGCCAACAATACTGCGATTGTTTTGTTACCATTATTTCCCCAGTTGGAAAGTTGCTGCATTTGTTTGGAACAGGAGTTAAACTGTCAAGAAAATAAATCAACAGAAATCTGCCTTTTGAAACTCCATTTTCTTTTTAAAAAAAAAGAACAATACAGATACAAACATATCTGCTTGCAAACATGATATGCAGCCCGAAAAGCCAGATTAACTGGCAAATTCAATTATACTTTTGTTGAAAGTGCAGTTTTTAACAATAAATATTACTTTTACTTTGTTGTAAATGGCACAATAAGCCACAGACATACAAACAAGAAATGCTGAAACGTTCAAAATAGCTAATGGAGTACTGGAATACAAATATGTCAAAGTAAAACAGTTCAATCAAAACAAAAACAAAAAAAACTTAAGGGGAAAAAAATGATAATTTGTGAGGAGAAACATTTCTGTACTAAGTAGTTGTACGATGCGCAAACACTGTTTCTATCCTCCTCGTTCTTTGTGGCGGCATTACACAGACTCGTATCCAGCCTTGCGAGATCTCTTGCGTCCAATCAGGTAGGCAATCAGCACAATGACCACCAGTCCAGCCAAGGCGGCACCCACGGCTATGGGAACCACACTGCTGGTCTGCTCGTCGTTCTGGCACTCGGTAACTGAAAGAAGAGTGCATGACCTAGCTTCAACAGTGTAATTCGTGTATGAAATCATTTAAAAATAATTATGGAAAAGCTATTTATGAAGAGTGGGTCTGTTGGCAGAATCATTGGGAAACAGTGCTGATTATGTCATGAGTGTGGACAGACGAGGGTTTAATGCCTGTGCTCGCCACCTGCTAAGTGAGTGAAAGACTAACCAACCTATTCCTCCATGCATTCAGGCCTAAAATATGTGACGGTCCCAGCACGTCACACACCGGTAGCTGTCCCATGTTATGGGATTTTTGTTTAGAGTGCATGTTAGTGCAGTCACTTGACCATGTGACGAGCTGGAGAGTTTAACCCTTGCATTCGTCACCCAATAAGTCAGGAAAAGACTGGCTACCTATTCAGCATTCTACATAATGTGTTAGTGCTAGCACATTAGAACCACAACAGTTTCATGTCTTTATTCTAGCAAACACATCAGTGTGGCCACCAGGGGCATAGTCAAATGCATATTTCATACCCACATTCATCATTCGATCAGTGAACACACTTTATTTTCAAGAGTCACAAATTGGGCCCACAGTCCCAACTTACATTCGGCCCTTCCAATCATCTTTCATTCATCAACAATGTATGATACATTCACATAGGAAAATACATTGTCAAATGAATGTTGTAAGCATAATGCATATTACAATGTTATGAGACACATTCCTCACTCACCCACATACACCCCCACCCACCCACACACAATCCCCACCCACCTCACCCACCCATACACACCCTCCATCCACCCACACACCCCCACCCAGCCATACACATCCCCCACCCACCCACACACATCCCAACACACACACCCTGGGAAGCGGAGAAGACCATGTTATAGATGGATTCAAGATGTTGGTTACACATGACCGCAATAGGGGCAGGACACCTGGCTTATGAAAGAGAGACATTGTGAAAGACAGTTATAGGGAAAAGTTCCACACAGGACAAACTATAGGATTATGAGAGAAAGACATTGTGAAAGACAGTTATAGGGAAAAGTTCCACACAGGACAAACTATAGGATGATCATGAAGATGATAAAACTGTTATGACCATAACATGTGTTAGACCTGTGTTGAATATAAAAAGCATAATAGGAGATGATTCCAACAAATTCCCAGAATGTATTCACTGCATGCACACACAAAGTAATCAGCAGACATTCAAGTCAGACTACTGAGAGCACTGCATATTTCCTGAGGTGGGAAACTTGGATATCTAAAAAATCAGCAGAAAATCACATTACTCCTTTTGAATATAGATGTTACAGAAGAGTATTACTGACTTATAAATACTTATATACTTTTAAATTATCAATACTTCTATTGAATTATAAACACTTGTAACTTTTGAATTAACACTTCTATTGAAATATAAATACTTATTTTGAATTATGAACACTTATGCGGACTTATAAACACACTGACATGAATATTTATATTGACTGATATCTAGTAATATTTATATTGACATATCTACTTGTATTGTATTGACATATCTACTTGTATTATATATATCTACTTGTTTTATACTGACATATCTACCTGTATTATATTGACATAACTACTTGTATTATATTGACATAACAACTTGTATTATATATATCTACTTGTTTTATACTGACATATCTACCTGTATTATATTGACATAACTACTTGTATTATATTGACATAACAACTTGTATTATATATATCTACTTGTTTTATACTGACATATCTACCTGTATTATATTGACATAACTACTTGTATTATATTGACATAACAACTTGTCTTATATATATCTACTTGTTTTATACTGACATATCTACCTGTATTATATTGACATAACTACTTGTATTATATTGACATAACAACTTGTATTATATATATCTACTTGTTTTATACAGACATATCTACCTGTATTATATTGACATAACTACTTGTATTATATATATCTACTTGTTTTATACTGACATATCTACTTGTATTATATTGATATCTACTTGTATTTTATTGACATATATACTTATATTGACATATCTACTTATATTGATTTGATATCTTGTGACTGCATTGTTGCACTATATTTATGCAGAAGTCAAAAAGCTATCACAAGCAGTACTATTTCGTTTGTTCATCCTCACTCTTCTTCCAGGACCAACAGAACAACCACGCAGACTGGTCAGTAGAGTCACTCCTTCCCCCACAGACATGAACAAGAAACCAAATAGAGTGTGCGAATGCTGTGACAATTAGTTGGCCAACCACTGGAAAATGAAACAGAGAAATCAAAATGACAGTTGGAATGCTAGACAGTTAACTTATCATCATTACTGGAACATGAAATAGAGAAATCAAAGAGTTGGAATACTGAGACAGTTAACTTACCATCACCACTGGAAAATGAAATAGAGAAAAAGAGCTGGGATGCTGAGACACTTGACTTACCATCACCACTAGAAAATGAAATAGAGAAATCAAAATCACAGTTGAGATGCTGATACAGTTAACTTACCATCACCACAAGAAAATGAAATAGAGAAATCAAAGAGTTGGAATGCTGAAACAGTTAACTTACCATCATCAATGGAAAAATAATTAGAGAAACCAAAGAGTAGGAATGCCGAGAGAGTTAACTTACCATCACCACTGGAAAATGAAATATCTCCCTTGTCGTTGAAAGCCTTGTACTTGAATCCCTCAGTGTGCAGAGTCACCTGAGGTACCACAAGCACAAACAGTTGAAGTCTTGAGTTATTTCAATGAATTCATTGTTTCTTCTTATGCTCTAGAGCAGTGGTTCTCAACCGGTGGGGAATCCCCCCCCCCCCCCCCCCCCCCCAGGGGGGAGTTTTAGGTTTCCAGGGGGGGAATGAAGATCATTTCAAGATAGCGTTAATACAAGAACTGATTACTTGATATTACTTTTCCCTTCATACTTTACAGTTATGCACGTCTCATCCTTCTAAAATTCATTTTATAAAGTAAGTAGACCCACAAATCACATTTTATGTGGATGTCTAGACCTGTTTTAACATATTTACCTTCCATTTTTACGTACACCGTGTAGGGGTGGGGGGGATTTTTAGGTAGGAAATATGAAAGGGGGGGGGGGGGGAATGACGTTCTGAAAATATGGTGAAGGGGGGCACGGGCCAAATTTTTTATAGGAGGGTGGGGGGAAGAAATGACGTTCTGAAAATATGGTGAAGGGGAGCACGGGCTAAAAAAAGGTTGAGAACCACTGCTCTAGAGTGCACTGTTGTGTGTACTAGTCTTTCCACTTCTACTCTGGGATATTTAGTCTTCCCTTTCTATCAAGGAATGTACAGATACATTAGAAACTTGTTTCTTCTAAACTAAAAGTTAGCTGTATATCCTTTACAAGGCGTCACAGTAAACCCCAGCATTTTTGCCTGTTTGCGATTTCTTGGCATGTTTACATTCAGTAGTTTGCCACTGCTTTCTGAATGACCAGCATTCATTGTATGAAAACCAATGCAAGGCGGTTTGCTTCCAAATCGCTGGTGTGTTTCGAACACAGTATGCGGCAGATAACAAACTGCATCCATAACCCCCTTGCCAAAGAGCCGGTTGCTTCTACTCTGGGATCGTTAGTCCTCCCCTTTCTATCATGAAATGTATAGATAGACTAGCTGCCCGGCCCGGCTTCGCCCAGGCTCTGGCGGGGATCTATCTATGTATCTATCTATGTATCTATCTATCTGTCTGTCTGCTTGACTGTCTGACCCGGCCCGGCTTCGCCCAGCTCCTGGTGGGGAGCATCTCATTTAATTCATATAAGTAGTCATATAAGCTCCCGTTCCCGACTATCTGTCTGTCCGACCCGGTCCGACTTCGCCCAGGCCCTGGTGGGGAGCATCTCATTTAATTCATATAAGTAGTCATATAAGCTACCGTTCCCGATCGATCTATCTAACTGTCTGTCTGTGTATGTATGTATGTTCGGCCCGAACATAACAATAAAATATAGATAGAATAGAAGAATAGATAGAAAATATGATTGGAAGAGATCTATCTAAAGTAAACTTGGCTCCCGTTCCCGACTATCTGTCTGTCAGTCTGTCTATCTGTCTGTCTGACCTGGCCCGGCTGCACCCTCCTTGTGGGGAGCATCTCATTTAATTCATCCTCAATCAACTCATTTAATCTATAGCCAGGGGACTTAACTTAAGATATAACAATGCTACTAAAAGTTATATCCCTTTTTTTATATTTTTTATATTTTCTTATGTTCAGTCATGTAATTACAAAATTAAATTTTAGGAATGTAATAGCTGATAGCTGATAGATAAAACTATGACAGTTGGTTGCACAGGAATGAAAGGAAAACGTGTAGAAAATTTCATCTCAATCGGATGGACCACATACATCCATACATACATACACATCGATTTTTATAGATATAATACATTACAAACGTGTTGATTCTTTTCTCTTCTATCCTGAGATGTGGAGGTAAATTATGCTCTTGCTCATTCTCGTCTCTTCTAGCTTTGAGTGCAGCAGTACTTACGGTCCTATTTCCTTCTTTCTCTTTAGTCTGCTTGTAGAGGTACTTTGTGGTTCAGTTTAGCCTGTCCTCTATAACCCTATCCTCTGCCGTCTAATGACTCTAATCAGTTTATGATCTTCATTTCTTTCTTGAAGGACTTGTTCATTGGTTTTTCTGTCTGTCCATGGTATTCTTTGCATTTTCCTCAGAAACCACATTTCCACAGCCATTAGATGTTTTTCAACTTTTCTGCTCATTGTCCACGCTTCACATCCATATAAAAGTACAGGTTCTATGTAGCACTTCAACACACTTTTATTCGTTTCAATTGACATATTTTTATTGGTCAGTATGTTTTCCATCTTGCAAAAGGCTACCTTCGCAATGGCAATTCTTGTCCTAATCTCTTCAAGGCTTCTCCCATCAGATGTTATAACTATTCCGAGATAACTGAGCCGATTCACTTGTTTAAGAATATGCCCATTTACTTATATGTTACATTGTGATATTTCCTTCTTCCCAGTGACGACCATAATCTGTGCCACTACAAATTTACAATATCCTCACTGTCTTAAATAGAATATCGCTATAAATTTACAATATCCTCACTGCATCAAATACCAAGACAGACTTACTAAGAAAGAATATTCAGTGACAGCTACAATCATTAGAACTCTTCTGCCACTTCTCTTCCTCCCCTTTTCTTATTCTTCCTCCTCTTTCTTTTCTCAATATTCTCCTTCTATCTTTAAACTCTCAAAAGAAACAGTTAGCAACCCTCTCAGGGAACACATAGTTCTTTGTTCTGCGGTCACTGGACAAAAATGCAGTAAATAACCATGACAGTGAGTCAAGTATCAACATCACAGCACTCAGGACATTTCCATGTGCACTCCGTCTCCCATCTTCAACAACCAGCAAAGAGTTCCAATACTAATGGTACCAACTGTAGTGCAATTATGCGTCCATCTGGCCTTTTCTTTGAGTGTTGATGTCGGCTGGATTCTCTGGTTATTCCCTGCCGCACCATTTTTTCAAAAAAAGCCATGACGATTTATCTGTTCTTCCACACTATTCACATGATCCCCTCGGGCCTCGACCACATCTGCTCTATCATACACCAGTACCCCACCTAGTGTTGCAGACCCAGCCTATCTGCCCGCCTGTTTGTTTCCCAACACACCAGCATGCCCTGGAAAAAAGATCCAACGGATGCTCCAAATCTGTGATTTTTGTGTAAACGTTCACTTGCTTTGAACTGTAGTCCATACGTGTGCTACTGCTTCTGGTGCACTGGACTGATCTTTCCATGTGGATAAGCTTTACCTATGACCATTGTCCCTCAAGATCAGACAAACCAATCCACTCCGACTCTTGTGGTAGTTGTAATTTACGCCCTCAAGTCAAGGACATGGAGCCAACATTTTAGTCCAACTGGCCGCTACAGGGGTTGAACCCGATACCTCAGCATCCACACATCGGAAGTTTAAGAGCAAGCACTCTGATCTATTCTGCCACTCTGACCTCCGATGTTTGATATAAGCCAGCAAGCTGCACATAGCAAGCCTATTTTCTCCCTTCTCAGAATGCTCTGTGATTCCATTACACAATAACCATTACAACTAATACATTACAGAGGAGTTACACTGGCTTGACTGATGGCCGCTATACACAGTACATGAGATTCAAACCCACGATGTCCATTTTCTAGCAATGCCTATTTGGCTGTTGGTACTTCTCACCTCATTTATTGCTAAATCTGTCTTGACCTTGCAAGTGTAGTACCCACTGGTAGATGCCTCCAAGTAGCCTTCTTTACTGAAGTGAACAGTGGCAGGGGTATCTGGAAACAAAATCAACAACCGTCATTAAGTATATCTAAAACACTCACCTGCTGTCCCCGGGGTTAAGAATTTGATCCGCACTGGGGTGGATTCAAATTTTAAAGATTGATCCGTGCTCTCAGGTTGACCCAGCCCACACAAAGGTACCAGGTTGACCCAGCCTACACATGGGTACCAGGTTGATCCAGCCTACACATGGGTACCAGGTTGACCCAGCCTACACATGGGTACCAGGTTGACCCAGCCTACACATGGGTACCAGGTTGACCCAGCCTACACATGGGTACCAGGTTGATCCAGCCTACACATGGGTACCAGGTTGACCCAGCCTACACATGGGTACCAGGAAATGTTTTGGGAAGTAAAGGTAGCTGGTGTGATACTGACCATAACAGGTCTATAAACATATGAATGACCATGATAGGTCTATAACCATATGCTCAATATGCCTATGGGGTGTACAACTTTACATACACAAAATCATGTAAAAGGAATCTTTACGTAAAAGAATTATCA
Source organism: Cepaea hortensis (assembly GCA_963921405.1). Taxonomy (NCBI): domain Eukaryota; kingdom Metazoa; phylum Mollusca; class Gastropoda; order Stylommatophora; family Helicidae; genus Cepaea; species Cepaea hortensis. Next base: position 14,982,995 of record OY992888.1, on the reverse strand, counting down.
TGCAAAAGAATTATTATGTAAAAGGAATCTTTATGTAAAAGGAATCACCTAAAAAGGATCTTTATGTAAAAGGAATCATGTAAAAGGGATCTTGATGTAATAGAATCAATGTAACAGAATTATTATGTAAAATAATTATGTAAAAGGAATCATGAAGTAAACCATATAGTGGTAGCAGGTCTTGTGTGCACCAATGACCTCCAAGAGTTATGTCGATGGTGATGTAACTACTGGCAGGCCTTTCCATGTCGGACAGGTCCAGAGATAGGGACAAGACGAAGTGAGGCACAGAAACCTAGCAGGTGTTCAAACATAACCAAGTTTGAGTTATTTCATTGTCTACAGACTCTAATCCCATGTCCAAAGGAAATTACAAGAGGTAAAGTGGATTGGGCATGTTTCCTACATGGTTCGAGGTATTTCATTGTCTAAAGACTCCAATCTCATGTCCACAGGGAATTACGAGAGCTAAAATAGACTGGTCATGTTTCCTCCATGGTTCGAGGTATTTCATTGTCTACAGACTCCAATTCGATGTCCAAAGGGAATTACAAGAGGTAATGAATCACAGAAGACAGCAACAAATGTCACGCATGGATTCGTGAAATAAGAGACGAGATACCAGGCAAGGACAACTTTCTGGATAGCTGTGACATCGGAGATGAAGTAATCAATCAATCAATCAATCATGTGCCATGCCGGAAAGCGTGGGCGGTCATGACTCGCCATTTCACTCGATCACCAGCGTCGTGGATCAGCTCAGTGTTCCTGTCTCGTCCATGCCATGTGGCCAAGCCATCCAGGTATTTTCCTCTCGGCCTTCTCCTTGGTCTGTTCCCTTCAATCTTGCCAGTTGTCATCAAGTTCTCCAATCCATTTCTTCTCATAACATGTCCAAAAAATTATGACTGTCTACGTCTAATTTCTCTAATCAATTTACGATTGTCATTTGTCTCCTTTAGTACTTGGTCATTGGTTTATCTGTCTGTCCATGGTATTCTTTGCATTTTCCTCAGAAACCACATTTATGCAGCCATCAGATGTTTTTCAGCTTGACTGCTCATTGTCCAAGTTTCACATCCATACAAAAGAACAGGCTCTATGTATCCCCTCAACACTCTTTTTCTCGTTTCAATTGACATCTTTTTATTGATCAGAATGTTTTTCATCTCGCTAAAGGCTACTTTCGCCATGGCAATTCTTGTTCTAATCTCTTCAAGGCATCTCCCATCAGATGAAGTAAACAAATGAAAAACACCAGCCATGGACAAGTTTGTAGAAGTGTAGAAGGTAAGATGAAGAAAACAAGAGAAATAGACGTGCCATGGAAAATGTTGGTGAAAGATTAGAGTAAATTTGATTAGAACCAAGCAGAATCTGTTACTGCCAACACAAAATGACACTAAGGTCAAATAACAATATCTTGCATCACCCTGAAACACAACTTACAAGAAAGCAACAAAACAATGACAAGCACACAAACATTTGGTGGCAATAATATGTAGAACTTGACAACCTAGTGAGGAAAACAACAAAAACTTACTCTTGTTAGTTGAATTGGGCAGGTGCTCATCATGGACATATGTGATGGTAATATTGGACACGTAGTACTTCTGTTTGCTCTTGGTCTGGAAGGTGTACTCTATGCTCCAGTTGCCAAAGAAGTTGAAGGTTAAAGATTCGTTGGATTCAGACGAGCAGTTGGTTTCATAATCAGGGATTGTGGGAACTTCAATGGTGACTGTCTTTCTCTCAATCTTCTATTTAAGAGAAAAGAAGAAAAAAAAAAGTTACCATTGTGTCACAGATAAGAATGTATGTCCTTCAACGTGTGTTGTGAAGAAAACAAAAATGATGCATGCCCTTTGCAGAATGTTGCTATCAACCCAAGATAGATTTTTAAAGCAATGTTGTGTTCAGAAGTTTGCCATTGTTTGGGGAGAAAACAAAGAAATACAGGGTGTATTTTTAATGACTGTGCAGTATTTTAATATATTGCCGGTCCAAGTTTTGTATTTACCCCAAAACTTGGACCGGCAATATTTTCAAACACTGCACAGCCTTTAAAAATACACCATATATCAAGTTACAATTGAGAAGGAAATGCACCTTCAACATGTTCGGGGGCATATGCTCCAAAAAGGGACAGAAGCTAGAAGAATATTTACAGTAAACAAATGAACACACATTATAACAAGAAAGCTGAACCACAATCACAAGGGAACATTGCTTCCAAAGCCTTTACCAACAAAAAAAAAAAAAGAAGAAGAATACTTAGCTATAAAGCTGACATGCTACAAACATAAAAAAGTACCCCGGGAAGGTTAACCCGGTCAACAAATGCTCGCAGAAGTTGGATGTGTCGGCCTAACGGCGCAAGAATGCAGCTCTGCTGTAAACAGGCACAACGCAATCACGTCCGAAAAAAACTCCGGATGAACGCAGAAGAAGAAGACATAAAAAAGTAATCCACATGTCTGAATTTTAAAAAAATAAAATAAAATAAAATAAAAAACAGATATAAATTAACAACGAACATAGTATGGATGAAAATGAAAAGTTTTATCAATAATGTGCTAGTTGTAACTGCTTGTATATGAATGTGACAGTTTGCACTGTCACTGAAGAAAGTTAAAGAATATTAATTGTCACTTTAGCCATGTTTATGTTTCATGTTAATATTCGATACCTATTGGGAATATAACATCAGACCGAAGATGTGTTGCAGATATTAAGAGCAGAATATACGTCAAGCAAAAACATCAGACTGAAGATGTGTTGCAGATATTAAGAGCAGAATAGGTCAAGCAAAACTGCATTTAAAAAACTGAAAAATATCTGACGTAATAAGCCAGTATTGCTGAATGTCAAAAAGAGAATACTGACATGTTATTTAGAACCTGTTTTTCTGTGTGGCTGGGAATAATGGAACATTACCATATAAATAGGGAGAGCATGGAGGCAACACAGATGTTTCTGAGACAAATGTTGTGAATACCATGGCTGCTAAAGCAACTGACAACAGCATGGAACAGGCAAAAGAAAGTAGAACATTATATTCAGGGTGTATTTTTAATGACTGCAGTGTTTGAAAATACTGCCGATCCAAGTTTTGTATTTACCTATTACGTTGCATGAACTTGGCAGAGGGTGAATACAAAACTTGGATCGGCAGTATTTTAAAACACTGTACAGTCATTAAAAATACACCCTATACAACTATGAGGGTACATAAATAAGTAAGTCACAAATGGCTGAAGAAAAATAAACTAAAGATGATAACAACTTGAAACCAGTTTATTTTTATAGATACACTGTCTCTTTATTTCTCAACATAATTTCCACCAACATTGATGCACTTATCCCATCGTTTTACCAGTCCCCCCAAACCGGCTGCATAGAACTGCATGCTCTGTTTTCGAAACAACACTTTCACTTCATATTCGACTTTGGCGTCATTCGCGAAATGTCTCCAACCAGGGTGGGTTTCCTGTTTATGCTGACAAATGTTTGTCCCGTAAAACGGTCCATAGCTGTGTAGAAAAATGTTACGAGGGTCAATAAGTAAGTCACACAGTTCTGTGGGATGGTAGGTCAATGAAAACAAGAGCCCGCAGTTCTATGCAGCCAGTTTGGAAGGACTGATAAAACTATGGGATAAGTGCATCAATGTTGGTGGAAATTATGTTGAGAAATAAAGGGACAACATATGTACAAAAATAAACTGGTCTCAAGTTGTTATCATCTTTAGTTATTTTTCTACAGCCATTTATGACTTACTTATTAACATACCCTCGTATAATAAAGAAACATACAGCATGCTTTGGTCACACAATGAGAATTATGGGGGAAATATTGTGACGACTGGAAATATCAGAGGTAGAAAAGGCTGGGGCAGACTGAGACAAATGATGATGGATTGGCTGAGATATTAGATAGTGACCTGAGTAATGTGACATGTCTATGAGGTTCTCAGCATTCTATGATATTACCCCATATCTGTGGTCTCTAATCTTAGTATTCAGAGGCCATGATTCACAGGCATACAATAGGATAGGTAGCATGTAACACCCTAAACCACATGTTCTGACTTCCATGACATATCTGTATCATTAATTATCACTGCCTTGTAGCAAGTTTTTTTTACACTTTTACAGAAGGTCACTCTCATCAGGGTCCGCCAGACAAGAATCTGTGTCCGTTGCCAGTTCTCAAGCCTCATGCCCAAGGTGTCTGCAATGTCCTGTGTCCTCTTTCATGAATCATGCCTTTCCACAACTGTTCTTTCCAAACCTCTGAAATGTTTCATATGGCCAAAGTACGTCAATTTCTGAGACATGAAGCAGTTTTTGTCGATGTTCAGATCTTGAAGTCTGTCAGTTTGTTTATTCTTCTTGATCTAGACTATTCTAAGAAATTTTCTGTAACAATTACATTCATATGCCCCAAGTTTCTTCTCACATCCATATGTTGACATATCCCCGACATAAAAAAAAAAACTTCATATATGTACCTCTTCAATGTGCACCTGAGATGCAGCAAAAAAAAAAATTTAAAAATCAGGCAATAAATCATGCAACATCTTGTTTGTGGCTTATATGTTTAAAAAATGAAGACCACTGACCCCAGTAATATTTGCATTGTAGGTGACACTCAGAGAGAAGGTTCCAATCACTCGGAACTTGGTCGTGGTTTCATTACCGCAGCTGAAATTCTGTGCACTGCTGGGTTTTGGCGTTGTTGGAGCAACTGTTGTCTTTGGAGCCGCTGTTGTCTTTGGAGTTGCTGTTGTCTTTGGAGTTACAGGCTGGTCCTCTTTGCAGTTTATGCCTTGATAATGAGCAAGATTATTTTATTTCCATGACAAAGATATTACAGAAAACACAATGCAGATGATTTAAATAATTACAAAAACTAAGGGAAGACAACGGGAAATCATGCTAATGGGACGCAAAAGGTATAATGGCAGCTTCTGAGAAACACAGCTAACATTTGGACAGAGTAACTAAATATGAAACATGACTGATATCAGCAGAGTGAATATAACGATAACTTATGCAAACGTTAACTCTTTCGGTGCCAAATAAAAATTCATAATTCATTCATAATTCAATATGTGTCATCATATTATGACGAACTTTCGCTTTCAGTGGTGTTTTCCATTACTACGAAATTACCTGACTAACTGAATACTGCATGTGGTTTCAGTTTTAGAATCTTTCACAAAGTCCTTGAAATCACTATAAATATAATATCTAGCTTGATCTGATGTCAGTCTATGAGGCAACATACTCGAGGGCATTGCCATTTGTGAAAAACAAAAAACAAACTACTTAACACTGGTTTAAAACTAAAAAAAACTCACAAAAACCAATGGATCCGTACGGTTGACCTTACAATGCCAAAAAGGAAATGTTCCGGGTGTGTGAATTTTCAATTAACCGTAACTTAAAATTGCGGAAGGTAGCAGAAATGTATCAAATAAACCACTGTTTATAATATGGCGATTAAAGGACCCACGGCCGTCACCGTCGGTCAACTGTGGCGATGTAAGGGCCAGTGGCAGAGAAAGAGTTAATAGGCTTTTGTTGTTCACATCCTCGTGGCTGCTGAGTTATCTGCCCTTGGAAGTACTATTAATGCTATCTAAATACTATAGAGTTGTCCTTTCGGTCCCACTCTTATTCAGCTGATGCATTACTGCTGACTGTCTGCATGTGGCAATCCCCCTTTTATTGTTTTTGTTGATGTAGCTGTGACTCTTCTAATAATGTTGAACTGTCTATCCTTGGCCTCCAGTGTCATCCTATGAAGGTACTTGTTCTGTAATTGGCCTGGGAGGGCTTTTATTGAGTTGGTGATTGGTGTAATGGGATTGCCCCCTACATCAAGCTGTTGGTTGTTTGATATTGGTGGGGACAATATCTGTATTGAAGTGTACGTTGTGAGGATTTACATAATTTAAATACATGGCTTTGGTGTGTCCTGATCACAGCTACCCAGGAAGGTTAACCCGGTCAACAAATGCCCGCAGAAGTCGGATGTGTCGGTCTAACGGCGCAAGAACGCAGCTCTGCTGTAAACAGGCACAACGCAGTCACATCCGGAAAAAAAATCCGGATGAACGCAGAAGAAGAAGATCACAGCTACAAAATGATAATCTTCAGATACTATTTGTCAGTAATCCAAAAAATTCAGTTCATGCTCACTAAAGGTATTAAGCATTCAACCAACCTCTCAGTGATCTAAACACCGAACTCATCATCAGTGGTCTACACATTCACAAAGTCAGTGGTAAAAACATTCAATTCACCAGCCCATGGGTTAAACACACAGCTCATCTGTCCATGGTATAAACACACAATTCACCTTCACGTGATATAAACATCAACTCACTTGTTCATAGTACTACAATATTAAACTTACATACCAATGGTCTAAACATTCGACTCATGTGCCCATGGTCTAAACATGCACATTACCCATCAATAGTCTGAACAAACATACAACTTACCTGTCCGTGGTCTAAAAATTCAACCTACCTGCTGATGGTCTAAACATACTCATTTTTAAGTGGTTGAAACATACAACTTACCCGTAACAAAATGACATTTGTTCATGGGACTGAATACAACATACCTGTCCATGGTCTAAACATACTCATTTTTCAGTGGTTGAAACATACAACTTACCCGTAACAAAATGACATCTGTTCGTGGGACTGAATACAACATACCTGTCCATGGTCTAAACGCACAAATTACCCGTCAATGGTCTAAACACACAACTCACCAGCTAGTGTTATACATGCAAAGAATAACATGGACAGACAGAAAATCAAATGAGACAGTCCTTCATGAGACAAATGACAGACGGAGATTCTTCTTCTTCTTCTTCTGCGTTCATCCAGAGTTTTTTTTTTTTCGGATGTGATTGCTTTGTGCCTGTTTACAGCAGAGCTGCGTTCTTGCGCCGTTAGGCTGACACATCCGACTTCTGCGGGCATTTGTTGACCAGGTTAACCTTCCCGGGGAGACAGAGATTGATTGGGGAAATTAGACGTAGACAGTCAAGATTTTGTGGACATATGAGGAGAAATGAGCTCGAAAATGTGGTGACAACTGGAAAGCTTAATAGGAAGAGAGCAGGAGGAAGACAAAGGGATAAATACCTTGATGATTTGTCAGCATGGCATGGTCGGGACAAGAACACAGACATGATTTGAGACACTTGTGACCATGTGAGATGGCAAACCATGACCTCCCATGCCTATCAGCATGGCACTTGATGATGATGAATATTATACATAGAAATCACTTGTCACGGGTCTATAAAAACATACACTGCACCTGCTCGTGATCTAAACATTCAACTCACCTGTCCATGATTTCAACAAACACATGCTGGTGGTGTAAACATAGTACCTACTCTTCAGTGGTTAAACAAACTAAGGGGTCTGCGTAGTCTCGAGGTATGGTGTCCGCCTCGAGTGCTGGAGGTCCTGGGTTCAAGCCCCAGTGAGGACCGGGATTTATTTCACATGGACTTCTAGTAATAAAATTTCCCTTGGTCTCTGGGTAGTGAGATCGGACGCCTGTGTGTATTGTTGCGCTCGCAAAAAATCCCTTGGCAGTTGGGAATCAGAAAAAGAGTAGCCTAACAGCGTTGCCCAGGCAAAATTTGGAGTTTAAAAATCTACCCAAATTATTTCAGGATCCTTGCCGGTGCTACAGAGTTCGTGCACTGAGCTGAGTTTCTCCAGACTCAGGTTTGAGTTAGGAGGAGAACGGAGCACTTATCGGTTACACCCTTGTGCCGTGATATTGATTCATCGACTAAACTAAACTACACTAAACTAAACAAACTTATCTGAAATAAAATATCTATTCATAGAGCGAATACAAATTACCCTCACATGGTCTAAACACACAACTCACCTAATAGTATTACAAACATAGAACTCACCTGCCAAACATTTTAATAAACATACAACTCCTCTGTTCATGGTCTAAATATCCAACTCACTTTTCAGTGGTTGAAACATTCAACTTACCTGGAACAAAATGACTTTCATTCAGAGACTGAATTGTGAAGTTGGAAACAGTAGCTGTCACAGAAACACCCTCCTCCCCTTCTGTGTTATTAAAGGTGAGTGTGCTAGTGGCGTTACACTGGTAGGATTCAGTTTGATTGAAGTTGTCTTCAAGAGGAGCCCCTTTGTAAACAAGTGTCCCTGGAAAAATGAGTAGTTTAATTGGTCATAAATGTTCAATCAGACATATAGGTAGCAATATAGACAAAGCTGGATGAACAGACATGTTTAACTCATACAAACAAAAAGCTAAAAGAAGTTGATGCTCAAGTTGAAGTCCGCTACCGAGGAATGTACGGTTGGAAAAGCAAGACTTGGGATGATGATGTACGAGACCTCAGATGAACCATCTGTGGGTCACAACCCTAGCTCAAAACAGGAAGGAAGTGGAAAGTTGGCAACACAGTTGATTTTGCCCAAGAGCGATTGATTGATTGATTGATTTAGGAACCGACATCACAGCATTCGGGACATTCCCATAAGCGCTCCTCAGCAGCCAGCAAAGAGTTCCATTATGGGAATGGACATCATGGGACACACAAGGTCTAACAGACAAGACTTTGGCCCACCAAAGCAATGTCCAGTGGTGGTCCAAGACAACTGATAAGGAATGCAGATATGGGGTGCTCCAGATCTGCAAAGAAGAGGACAATGAAACTGCAAAAGGCTGTGCAGTGGTCGCAGCAAGGCCAGTGGGTGTCATGGAAAGGGATACTGCAGAGATATTCCTGGCGTGGAATGACATATGGCACCATAACTAACTTTCAGTTTCAGATAACGTTACAATGTAATGCCATCAGCTGACTTTCAAATAGAAGGTGCTATAATAACTTAGGCAGGTCATGATGCATTTGGCATACAAAGTTCATCTCCCTGAGGGCAGGATGATTTGAGAGTAAGCACACATAGCGGCATATCTGTGGGATAAGTGTAAAAACAATTAACACGCCTTGAAGCTCAAAGTCAGGGTGTGAATGTACAACAAGCGAAAGACATTTGGAAGTCATGCCACATGAGTGTCAAGAAGGTAAAAGGGTCTGAACATCTGCTGAAGTGAGAGCCTCTTTTGACGATCTGAAACCTGTTACGCGTGTTGTATGGTGGTAATAATATCTCTTTGACAATGATTAATGTGAAGCTCAATAAGAGACTGAAAGCACAATCTAGTCAATTAAAATGTGAGGAAGATACTGCACTGGATAGAACACACACTGAGACAACCAGTTAATAGCATAACAAGAAAGTCTTTCATCTGGAACCCACTAGTCGAGAGAGAGAGAGAGAGAGAGAGAGAGAGAGAGAGAGAGAGAGAGAGAGAGAGAGAGAGAGAGAGAGAGAGAGAGAGAGAGAGAGAGAGAGAGAGAGAGAGAGAGGGGGGGGGAGGGAGAGAGAGAGAGAGAGATATGGAAGGAACTTCAAAAGGCAGCAAATGTTATGAGGGCTTGATGTGAGTCAGTTGAGACCAATGAACAATAAATCATGTCAGCATTTATAACATTCATGACAAAAAATGATAAAAAGAGGAGAAAATTCACACAACAGACAAATAAAAAGCTAAAGGCAGTCACATGGTAGATGCTGCCATTAGAATATGAAGTATTTGGCTTTCACATATTCTAGGTCATGGCATGAACTGGGGTGGCCCGTTCCCCGCCTCGCTACCTTTCCTTATTGCTCTTTTCTACATGAATATAATATACACAATACAGAAGATGTAACTGATGCGTTAAAGATGAGTGGTTGGACAGGCCGACTGTAGAACAGACCTGTGTGCCCAATTTGTGACCTTTTGAAAACAAAACTTGACTGTCCATTCCTCCTTACCTTCCAGACAAACTCCAGGCAATTCCAGAAAATGTCTGGTAGCCATTTTGAGGCTGGCTTGATTCCACAGTCACATTGTTGGGACAAATAATCATGTCACTGTTGGGACAAATAATCACGCCACTGTTGGGACAAATAATCATGCCACTGTTGGGACAAATAATCATGCCACTGTTGGGACAAATAATCACGTCACTGTTGGGACAAATAATCACGCCACTGTTGGGACAAATAATCACGCCACTGTTGGGACAAATTATCACGCCACTGTTGGGACAAATAATCACGCCACTGTTGGGACAAATAATCACGCCACTGTTGGGACAAATAATCACGCCACTGTTGGGACAAATAATCACGTCACTGTTGGGACAAATAATCACGCCACTGTTGGGACAAATAATCACGCCACTGTTGGGACAAATAATCACGACACTGTTGGGACAAATAATCACGACACTGTTGGGACAAATTATCACGCCACTGTTGGGACAAATAATCATGCCACTGTTGGGACAAATAATCACGCCACTGTTGGGACAAATAATCACGTCACTGTTGGGACAAATAATCATGCCACTGTTGGGACAAATAATCACGTCACTGTTGGGAACTGAACCTGGGCCACTGTCTCGGCAGGCAAGCATACTAACCACTATGCCAGCATCATCATCATCAAGTGCCGTGCCAGCTGGCGTAGACGTTCGTGGCTCTCCATAGATCTCGGTCTTTGGTTTTCTGGATCACTAACTCTGATATATGTTTTGCCATGAAGTCTTGGGAAGATAATGTGGTGGTTTCCCCTTGCCTTCCACATTCACATGGTGGTCTTTCACCTCTGCCTTTGACAGCCATTTCCGACTGTCAGGACAAGTGAGTGCCCTGCTCTGCTCAGCTGCAGAGTTGTCCACTTATTCCGGTGGATACTCGGTCCCCAGATCTGTGTTAGCCACACCGTGGTGTGTTTCCATCCTCTACCACGGGGAGGTGCAGTTGGGATTTTCCCTTCATAAAGTTATGGTCTCTGACCAAAACTCTCCAGTACTTTTAGAGCCATAGACAACATAAACAACCACGTTGGTAATAACAAGTAAAGACAAATCAGAGGGGTTACTAGAGCAGTGAATACAAATGCACCAGACATGCTGTCAGTAAATTTAAAAACAAAACAAAAGACAGACGAAGTGTATAGAAAAATTAGCCCTATGTTTATCGAGACTCCTGTCTTTTCCACTTTTTACACGGGGTAGTGAGGAACATTTTGTGAGATTCACGGGCACAGGAACGGAGCATAATGGGGGCGACCCGTTGCTGTGATGTTGGAACCATCACTGAACTGAAGTGAACTGGGAACATTCTATGAAAGAGTAGCCAAGGATAACAGAGAAAGATGTATGTGAAAAGATTACATTGAGGGTAAAAGCTAATAATATATTCAAGAAACAATAAAGAAAATTTCAGACAAATCTGGAATCCTTAGCTGTCTGGTTTTCCTACAGCATTATAATTTCACACAAATCTAGAATCCTTAACTGTCTGGTTTTCCCCACATGCACTATAATTCCAATTCAAAGTCAAATAATTGAAATAATCACAAACCATTGTAGGAACTGTTCTTGAAAACGACGGATGGTATGAACTGGGCAATAGGAATCACACTCCACTCTTTACTGACTTCGTTAAACTGAAACCAGACCTCGACTGACTCGGTCAAGTTCAATTTGATCAGGGTACAGTTGCTTGTGTCTTCGATCAGACTGGCTTCCTCAAAGCTTAATGTGACTGTAGCCTGTGGAAACAGGTAACACACACAAGCTGTACTTCTTTGCACAATGTATCACTACCTAGGTATGTGTGGAAACATGTAATACACACAAGCTGTACTTCTTTGCACGATGCATTACTACCTAGGTATGTGTGGAAACATGTAATACACACAAGCTGTACTTCTTTGCACGATGCATTACTACCTAGGTATGTGTGGAAACATGTAATACACACAAGCTGTACTTCTTTGCACGATGCATTACTACCTAGGTATGTGTGGAAACACCTAAAACACACAAGCTGTATTTCTTTGCACAATGTATCACTACCTAGGTATGTGTGGAAACACCTAAAACACACAAGCTGTATTTCTTTGCACAATGTATCACTACCTAGGTATCCTTTTAAGTGTAATGTGACTGACATATGTGGGAACACCTAAAACACATAAGCTGTACTTTTTTGCATAATGTATCATTACCTAAGTATAATTTTAAGAACGTGCAGCATACATGATGGCAAACCTTAAAATGGAAGAAAAGGAATAGACAATGAAAATGAATAAATTTCCTGGAAATGACGGATATACAAATGAAATGCTAATGGGTGGTAAAGCTAAAAAAAAAAATAGAAATGCTAACATACAACTGGAAGAGAGGAATAGTTCCACAGGCATGGAAAGAAGCTATATTAATACAAGCTCCAAAGAAAAATACGCACTTGACAGAACCAAATGGCTATTGGCTTTTCAGTTTACTTAACTGTGTAAGAAAACTAATGGAATACACTTTTGAGAGCAGGCTAATGTGGCATCTGGAAGAAAAACACTCCACAAAAATCAATCAATCAATCATGTGCCATGCCGGAAAGCGTGGCCGGTCATGACTCGCCATTTCACTCGATCACAAAAGTCGTGGATCAGCTCAGTGTTCCTGTCTCGTCCATGCCATATGGCCAAGCCATCCAGGTATTTACTTCTCGGTCTTCTCCTTGGTCTGTTCCCTTCGATCTTGCCAGTTGTCACCAAGTTCTCCAATTTATTTCTTCTCATAACATGTCCAAAAAATTGTGACTGTCTACGTCTAATTTCTCTAATCAATTTACAATTTTCATTTGTTTCCTGTAGTACTTGTTCATTGGTTTTTCTGTCTGTCCATGGTACTCTTTGCATTCTCCTCAGAAACCACATTTCTACAGCCATCAGATGTTTTTCAGCTTGACTGCTCATTATCCAAGTTTCACATCCATACAAAAGTACAAGCTCTATGTAGCACCAAAACACTTGTTTTCCCATTTCAATTGACATCTTTTTATTGGTCGGTATGTTTTTCATCTTGCCAAAGGCTACTTTTGCAATGGTGATTCTTGTTCTAATCTCTTCAAGGCATCTCCCATCAGATGTTATGACTGTTCCGAGATAATTGTACGATAATTGTTACATAGAACCAGTTCTATCACATGGCTACAAATCCTGGACAATTAATAAACTAGTAAAACATTCCTGGAGGCTTAGCAGATCATCATTATGAGGCAGTCTTCATTGTTTGACCACATAAGTAAAAGACAAAAACTGGAACATGTGACAACAGCAAAGATTTATGGAAAAAGAGACAGAGGAAGACAGCAAGAGAAAATGCTTGACAGTCTTGCGTCAATGCACAGAAGGGAGTCAGCACATGAAATGATACATGCCGTTGGAAATCGCAAGATAAGGAGAAGCATGATCGCCCACAACAGTCACAGTAAGGCACTTTATGATAAACAAACTGGAAAAGATCACATGTCTATAACCGATGCAAGATAGAAGAGACAGCAGAGCCCAGTAACAAGCAGACAAATTTAACCCTTTAGCGGGTAAATCGTCCGATTCCGTCTGCACCCCGGTACGGGCAAACCGTCTCAAAGAGCCCGTTACTATTATGCATTGTAAAAATGCGATCTCGCGGCTTTCCGAGGCTTCCGATCGTCTACTTTCAATTTCGCCGATAGCTTGACAATACGCCGCCATTTGCGAGTGCATACTTTGAATTTGAACAGATTTTTTTTTTATAGTTTTGGGGGATTTAACGCGTTGTATTTCAAAATGGATTTTGATGATTCTTCAATTGATAGCAGAGATATAGCTGGGTTCAATTTAAGTGCACGAAGATGACTGAATTGCAGCTAGATATCAGTGATACCAGCATGGGCAGTGTCCATACACACTTTGAAGACTGAAGAAAGTGATTATAATTCTGAAAATGTGTTTGTAAATTGCTGTATAGATGACTGACAATCACAAACAGTGTCATATTTTGTAAATATTTGTGTTCATATATGGATTAGCTGCAACCTTCACGTGAGTAAAATACTCTGCATGCTTTTCCCGTCATTTTGCTGTTTATTTGACTAAAATCAAATGACTAACATCTTATATGTGATGTTTTTACTAACATAACCCAAAATTTTTCAGAACTTGAAAATTCTTCTTGCCCATTCAGGGGCTGCAAAACAGACAAACGTCTGCCCTGTAAAGGGTTAAAAGACTTACTACCCCATGCATAATCAGAGGTTTAGTAGTCTTCAAAGGGGAAGACTAAAGCAAAACAACTTTGTGGAATCTGCAAAAGCAAACATTAGGACATATCCAGAGCTACACATATCAACAGACAAATAAAAAAGTTAGTTACATATCCTTCACAGGATGAAGCTGTCAACTCCAGCAGTTTTTAGCCATTTGTGATCTCTTGGCAAGTTTATGTTCAGTAATTTGCCAATGCTTTCTGAACGACCGGCACCCATCCCATTTTATTAAAAACCCAATGCAAGGCGGTCTGCTGCCAAATCGCCAGCAGCTGTGTTGCGAACGCGGTATGTGGGATAACGAACTGCGTCCATAACAACAGTTCCTGCATGAGGTGACAGAAAATATTCCTGGGATTGAAAATAAAAAGAACACAGAAGTAGTTGGAAAAAAGAAAGACAACTCTTTAACTACATAGAAGGACATTACCGAAGCAGGATCTGGACTCATGCATATACAGACAGATCAGCAAAAAACTCAACAGAAAATTGAGGTGGAGGGAATGCTTGCATCTAAAAAACAGAGCATGGACGACAGTCAGAGGCAACAGGAATGTTCTCAAGTAACTTTAGAGCAGAGATAGATGCCCTGAAAACTGCAGCAGATGATGACAGGGAAAAACAAAGAGCTCTCTTTACAGATGCAAAGTCAGTTGTTTTAATACCGAAGAGCAGGAACAGCGCAGAACTAGTGGACCTAAGAACAGCACTCCAGGGCTTATGTCAAATCCAAAATGATTGTAATACAACGCAACATACCTGAAAATGAAGAAGCCAACAGATTGACAAATGAAGGTGGAAGCGGCAAAGATGTTTATAAAAAGCACTTACAGAACCATGTGGATATTAAAGAAAGCATCAAGGCCATCAGAAATATGAGGCATATAAACAACTTCACCGAACAGAACAAGTAACTATCTTCAGACTCCACACAGACTGAAATATCAGATGCTTAACAAACTAAAGGTAGGAGATGCTGATGTATGTGAAACATTTGTCGCTGAAGTGTCCAACATATGCAGAACAGAGAAAACTATTTTGGCCCATACCTGCTTCATTTGAGGACAAGCTCGAGTTAACTGCTGTATTTATTTATATTACCATCTGAAAATGTACGAGGGGAAAGAAGACTAAGAAAGTTCTTGACTGCAGCAAGAAATGACAATATAACATGAAATTTAAAATAAAAAGTTAGATTATGATCCCACAGAGACAAATTAAACACAAAACTTACAATGACTCCAAACCAGGTGAAGAGAAATCACATACCACGTAAATAATACATACCATTTATGAATGAATGAATGGGGAACCATATCAGGAAAATAAACAAACATTATATAATAATGACTAAGAAAAGTAATAAATTGCCACATATATCCAACAATTTCGGTCATAACAACATTAGTTAAGAAACAAACATCAGTATTAAGAAAAACATAAATTATAACACACAATATACAAACATCTACCATAATCAGATTGTAAAACAGGAAGTGGTGAAGGGTGAGTGTGTGACAACTTATGTATAAGGTAATAAAACGCAGCAGTTCCAATGTAATAATGCCAAACTGGGGAAGGTAGAACTAGATAAGGAAGCTATCAGACTGAGAATGATAAGAGCCAAATATGGGCTGTTCTATGGACATAAAGTGCCAATAAGGAGGATAGCCAAAAGTAAAGTAACAGGATACATGATACATTGTAAAACTGAGGCATCCACAGCAGTACTGATTTAGGGGGCTGCGTGGTCTCGAGGTATGGTGTCCGCCTCGAGTGCTGGAGGTCCCGGGTTCAAGCCCCGGTGATGACCGGGATTTCTTCCTCGTGGACTTCTAGTAAGAAAATTTCCCCTGGTCTCTTGGTAGTGAGATCGGACGCCCGTGTGTATTGTTGCGCACGTAAAAAATCCCTTGGCAGTTGTAAATCGAAAAAGAGTAGCCTAACGGCGCTGCCCGGGCAAAATTTTGAGTTAAAAATCTACCTTAAGTATTTCAGGATCCTTGCCGGTGCTACGGAGTTCGTGCACTGAGCTGAGTTTCTCCAGACTCAGGTTTGAGTTAGAAGGAGAACGGAGCACTTATGGGTTGCACCCGTGTGCCGTGATGTTGATCCATAAACTAAACTAACTAAACTGTTTTCCACTGGAGGTGGTAATTAAGCAGCTCTCCATTCACAGAATGGTCTGATAACTCGGTTTGATGGCAGTGACACATCAATATCAAATCCCTTGTGATCAAGGGAACTAAACATTGTAACTAGGAAACAATAAAGCTGAAAATGATGACAAGATAGTTAACTAGGAAACAGTATGACTGAAAATGATGACAAGATTGTTAACTAGGAAACAATAAGGCTGAAAATGATCAGGAGCTTTTAAATACTCTCTTGCAGTGCCATGACATCATCATCATCATCATGCCGATTCTTTGGAGAATGTCGCTCTCAATACAGACTATCAAAAAGTTTCTTGATCTCTGGCAATTTCTCCTGCCTCATGCACCCACATGTCCAAGGTGGCTGCAATGACCTGTGTCCATGTTTGTGCTGGTCGATTCCAGCTTCTTCTTCTATAAACCATGCCCGCATCACTGTTCTGTCCAAACCACTATCATTTAATATGGTGCAATATGTCTTTGAAATTACACTCTTTACTCTCTCATCTTCATTTCATCCCTGCTAATAAAATCATAGGGTCAGCGCTGTGGCGAAAAAATTACAAATGCAGTTTGTAATCCCGCATACTGTGTTTGAAACATAGCTGCGGACGATTTGGAAGCAGACCACCTTGAGCTGATTTTCCTACAATACATGAGTGTCGTTTGTTCAGAATGCAATGACAAACTACTGAATGTAAACTCGCCAAGAAATCACAAACAGCATGGTCAGCACGGCCGAATGTTTAAGAGCGCTTGCCCTTAAACTTCTGATGCACTTATATAGAGGTAGCAGGTTCAACCCCTAAATCGGTCTGTTGGAATAAAATTGACTTCTTAAGAATAATTTTGACAGTGAATATTATGATCCCAATGGTATGTACCAGGAAATGTTTTAAAGACAGCATTCTATTGTGTCTCCATCTTGCGGAGGTAGAGGGGTTGGCATGTTCTAGTGACCTCAAGAACTATGCTGACAGCAACATAGCTACCGGCAGGGCTTCCATGTCAGACAGGTCAAGAGATAGGAACCAGATGATGAGAGATACAAACCTGCTGCCTTGTAGGTAGACTGGGAACAGTCAATGGTATAGGGAAATGAAAACATGAAAAATGCATGTCAAAGTTGGATGTTCTGAGCTACAGGCTTGATGAAACAGTGCAATGCAATTCACCAAATGATGTCAATATTATTGATATTTATAAAACTCTGCCTAACTGGAGTTTTCAAAGAAAACTGCATATTCCATTATCTAATCAATACAAATCTAACGTTTATTTAACCTCAGATACACACACAAAGTCTACATGTGCAGTCCAGTGTCACCTGAGGTTCTGTTCAGGAGATTTAACAGCACAACTACCAGCAGATGCTTACCTCACCAGAGATATTTGGTTGCAGAATCAGTGATCCATTTAGCTGGAGTAACAGGCAAGTAGAGTTATCTTTCTTTACTGCAAACAAGTTGGCCTCAGCTAAATGGAAAAAAAATAATTTCTATGACACCATGTGGTAAAGTAATAAATGGGGAGAAAGTGTGAAAATAATAATTGGGACAGAAAGTGTGAAAATAATAAATGTGACCAAATGTGTTAAAGAAATAAACTTGACAAAGTTTTAAAGTAATAAACGGACATAAAGTGTTAAAGTAATAAATGGGACATAAAGTATTAAAGTAATAATTGGGACAGAAAATGATAAAGTAACAAATGGGGAACGAAGGTGCTAAAGTAATAACTCAAGCAGAAAGTGATATACTTGTAAGTGGCACATAAATTGTTACGGTAATAAAAGGAATAAAATGGGAGACAAATATCTGAGCCACATGAAAAGACATGACATTTACAAAAACCATACTGGAGGGAAAAGCAAGGATAGACAGACAAGAGATAAGCTGTAACACAAATGGGATGATATCCAGAAATGGAAGAATAGCAACTCATCCATCCGTGTGTAACCACGGAGTAAGAGACAGAAAGTGTTGCAGATCCACAATCTGAATTGTGAAGATGGTAAGTCAATTAGTAGCCTCATCCCACATGCAATTTAAAAAAACAGTAATGGACCCCTTTTCACACCTTTAGGTGTATTGGGTATACCACGCAAGCCCATATTTTTAACACCAATTTTTTTTGGGGGGGGGGGGGGGGGGGGGGGGGGAAGGGGCGCTCGCTCGCTTTGAACTCAAGTGTAGTCCATACACGCTATTTATAGTAGTGATGGACTGAATTTTGTGTGTGGATTAGCTTTCCCTATTAACAGTGTCCCCTCGCCATCGAGCGAACCCACTCCGACTTCAGAGGTACTTGTAATTTATGTCCCAAAGTCAAGGATGACAGGTCAACATTTTAGTCCAGCTGTCCGATGTAGGGGTTGAACCGCTTACCTCGGCATCAGCACAACGAACATTTAAGATCACGCCTTCTTACCCATTCGGCCATGCTGAACACATGGTCAACATCACACCTGCAACCTTTATTTCACAGAACACTTCCTGGCGTTTTAGACTAGGTCGATCTGGGAGCCATGATCAATTAAAAAAAAAAAACATCCCTGCCTAGATGGGGTTCAAACAATGACCTCTATGATGGCAGGTAGTAATACTAGCCACTGTGGTACCACAGCCTCCTAACCCCATTCAACTATGTTTGTGTAAACAAACGTTTTAAAGAGCAAGACTGCACAGCACCAACTTTGATCCCATTCAGTCTCTTTCTGCAGGGAGACCTGCCGAAGATGCCTCAGAGTACAAACTCCGACCCTCAGGAGCTTCAGCGAAAATTGCACTCTTGAAGCAAATGATGCAGCCAAGATCGAATCCACAACCTTTAGAGTGTGAGGTATAGCCACTTCGCCACAGGGACTCCAAATCCTGTTGGTAATTTGCCTAAGTACAGCTGAAGCTCTGTTTAATTAATTCCCGCACACACACACCTAATCCTGATAATTTATGAACACCATTTTCCAACCTATGGTCTGTTTTTCTGGCCCCTGTTAAGTGATTATTGATCAAAATTACAAGATTTAATCTCAACAGCTTCACACAGGTTGTTGTGGGAGGGAGATGAGATGGAGCGGAGTGTAGAGGGGTTGACAAATTGCAAACAGCAAGATATAATTGTTACGATTATGCAAGAGCAGCAGGTGGCCAAGGGGTCAATATCCACACCACACATAAGGGAGGAATGTTCTATCCCTGGTACAGGCTCAAAATATACATACAAATCTGGTGGTCAGCATGGCAGAATGGATAAAGCGCCCCTTGTTAAACTTCCGGAGTGTTGATGCTGAAAAAGTGGGTTCAACCCCTACATTGGTCAGTTGGACTAAAATGTTGACTTCTTGTCCTTGACTTGGTGACGTAAATTACAAGTATCTCAGAAGTCGGGAGTGGGTTTGCCTGATGGCAAAGGACACTGATAATAGAGGAAGCTAATCGCAATCCACATGCAAAAATCTGTGCCCTAGAAGTAGTGGCATTATACGGACTATGGATGAGCTCAAAGTGAGCCAAAGCACATAAAACAAAATCATAGTGTCTGTACACTGCATCAGTACTTCCCAGACGAACAGTCTATATATATATATATATGTCTCAGCCTGGATAAAACTCCCAGCACACCAGCAACGGTATAGATGTCATAATGAAAACAAATATACATTACATGACACGCAGACTAAAAGGAGAGGAATAAATATGCCAGGATTTCAGGATTAGAATGTAGCACCCGGGAAGGTTAACCCGGTCAACAAATGCCCGCAGAAGTCGGATGTGTCGGCCTAACGGCGCAAGAACGCAGCTATGCTGTAAACAGGCACAACGCAGTCACATCCGGAAAAAAAATCCGGATGAACGCAGAAGAAGAAGAAGAATGTAGCAAAGCCACGGTCATTCAGACATATCTAGTAATAACAAAGCATATGGATAGCACTAGCAAAGAAGGGACGAACACAAGAAAACATATGTAAAACAAATATATATACATTATGGCATGCAGACTAAGCGGCAGAAATAAATATCATGCTACTATTTAAGAATAAAAATGTAGCAAATCCACGGTCATTCAGATAAATCTGGTGGTAAGAAAACATACGAACTAGGACTAGCAAAGAAGGGACCAAATACACACCAAAACCTCCCCCCCCCCCCCCCCCCTCCGAGAGAGAGAGAGAGAGAGAGAGAGAGAGAGAGAGAGAGAGAGAGAGAGAGAGAGAGAGAGAGAGAGAGAGAGAGCAACAAGCCCGAGCACACCTGTGTGTTACTGGGGTCTGCAATGGAAGGAAAGCAAATCACCACTGTAGTCCGCCATGCACGTTGTCACAGGTGACTTCAGGGGGCTGAACTCAGACTGGCTACCTCAGCCCACAGAAAACCGTGGCTACAACATCCAAGCAACCACACACAAGCCACACAAGGCTTGGCACCAGCTGGTTGAGGGTCTGTGCTTCACTGGGAGATGACAGCAGCATCAGAAGAACACGTCCCAGAACAGCCCAACAATAAATAGGAACAGCAGATAGGGAAATATGACAGTACAGATACACAACTACAGACAGTAGGAGCGATGCATGCAAACATGCACAGTTCCTGACCACAAAGACATCAAGAAGAAAGAACCCAAGAATTACCAATATGCTGGCACCTCTAGAAGGCTAACAAATTGTGCTGGCACAACTAAAAGATCTCACATCCCTAAAGAACAAATATGCTAGCACCCCCAAAGAACCAACACACTAGCACCTCTAAAGAACAAATTTGCTAGCACCCCCCAAAGAACCCACCATGCTGGCACCCCTAAAGAACAAGCATGCTGGCAGCTCTAAAGAACCACCATGCTGACACACATAAAGTACACACATGCTGGCATAAACAACAAACATGCTGACATCCCTAAAGTACACAAATGCTGGCATAAACAACAAACATGCTGACACCTCTAAAATACAAACATCCTGGAACTCCTAAAACCCCAACCCGAAGGCACTTATAAAGCATAAGTCTTAAAAGTCGAGAAGATAGGCTTCATTGCACCAAGTTTTACCCCATATGGCTCGGTCTCTTTCAGCCGGGCGGCCTGCCGAAAACGTAGCACAAAGCACGAACTCCGTAGCTCCAGCGACGACCCCTGGGAGTCTCCAAGAAAAATGCACTTGTGAATCGAAAGACGGAGCCCAGAGGGAACCCACAACCTTCGGCATACGAGGCAGACAGCTAGACCACTTCGCCAAGGACTCTCGCACATATAAAGCGTGTGAAGCTGGACAATTGAATCTGATTACCTAGTACCATTACCCCCCTAGGAAAACAATCACCTTCGGATTAATCTTCTATTTGTGACTGGCTCGGCCACAGGATTATTAATCTGAGACATGGATGGACCTTAATATAACTTCTCTTCTGAGGTTAAACAGGGTAGGGGTAATGATATAATCGAATGGAATGGACAACTGAACACGACAGATAAGCTGGACAATTGAATCTGATTACCTAGTACCATTACCCCCCTAGGAAAACAATCACCTTCGGATTAATCTTCTATTTGTGACTGGCTCGGCCACAGGATTATTAATCTGAGACATGGATGGACCTTAATATAACTTCTCTTCTGAGGTTAAACAGGGTAGGGGTAATGACATAATCGAATGGAATGGACAACTGAACACGACAGATAAGGTCCCAACATCAAAGGCCTTTAAATCTTGCCTCTTGGGAAAGCTTTTCAAAATTAAAAGCTTCTAAAGATGTCAAGGTATTTGATTCGTTGTACAAAAAAGGCCACGCGATGTCCTTATAATTCTTCAAGCATATTTAAATAAGAAGGTTACATTCTGTTTTTATGATCCATTACATTGTTTCCCAGACTATTTTGAATTTGGTCTTTTTTTTTTTTAAACCCTTGTTCGCACCACTTTCCTGGCATGTGACAGCCAACAGTTGTTTACGGATGTGTTTATTCTTGACATGCTGTTCGCCAAAGCATAACGTGCCAGCCATCCCCCCTGTTCTATTAGTTCCACACGAAATTATTTTACCAACACGTCCCTGGGGGATATCACACATCTGCGCTGGTTTGTACAACACACGCAGTTAGTGGCGGGCCAAGACACCGAGTAAGCTGGTTATTACATTTTAATACAGGGCGACATCACATCACTAACAGGGACACACAAGGCAAGACACTGGCGCGAACGGGCAAATAATTATTTGATTTTAATCACTTGAAAGAGCGCACATCGTTAATCACTAGACGACCCTATACCAGCAACATTAGCAGGGCGAACGCACAAGACAATCACTAGCACGTAAGAACTCAATAACAATGAGCACGAAAGCACAAGATAGCACAGCACAGCGGCTAGCGCGAACGCACGGGTGACAGCTGCGAACGCACAAAGATGACACTGATGCGAACACAAAGTAATCAGCAGACATACAAGTCAGACTACTGAAAGCACTGCATATTTCCTGAGGTGGGAAACTTGGATATCTAAAAAATCAGCAGAAAAATCACATTACTCCTTTTGAATATAGATGTTACAGAAGAGTATTACTGACTTATAACGAACGCTCAAAGATGACATTTACGCGAACGTACAATCAAAGGTGACATACGTGAACACATAAAACAACGAGTGCGAACGCATGGGACAACCACTAGTACTGAACACACCATGACGACATATTTATGGTTTAAATAAAATAACCATACGCAAGACAATGCAGCAGCGGCGTGACGTATTAGAAATTCAAACATAACCCGGCCACAGAATAACGAGAAAGAGTGACTAGTTTCCTCCCCTTTCGCTTCTCATTCTTCGCTTGTGTGATACATAAAACAATGCTAGCACGTATATTCTAGGTTCTGCCACAACAATACACAAGAAGTTTTTCCTTCCCATGAATTACCTGGTACCCATTTTAGGACGCCCGGGTCAACCTAAAAAATCTGCCTGGATATGGATTCACACACAATACTACCGGGTCGACAGGCCAGCACGCTAGCCACTGCCCTGCCGCGACTTCTGCCGTGGGTGTGTAGGTAATATATAAAAAAGTCGCTTAAAAGTCGACAGAGTCGACTTCATCGCACCGGGTTTTATCCCATATGGCTCGGTCTCTTTCCGCAGCGCGGAAAGCGTCGCACAAAGCACGAACTCCGTAGCTTTTAGCGACGACCCACAGGAGTCTCCGAAACATTTAACTCGTAAACCGAAGGGTGCGGCCCGGAATCGAACCCACAACCTTCGGAGCACGAGTCAAACGGCTTGACCACTTCGCCACAGAGACTCCCAGACACGAAACAAGATGTCGGTTTTCTCGCCACACGGTGATTTATCAACCGCAGGCAAACCTTGGGGGACCACTGTAATAGCATGAGACAGGAATTCGCAGGTAGTGACGAACACAGGATGTGTAACTTAAAAAACACAAGAGCTGATCCATGACTCCGTTGATCGTGTTATTTGGTGAAACGTGACCGCCCATGTGTATCGGCATAGCACATGCGATGATGATGATGAACACACACAGAAAGGAAAGCAATGGGTTAATTGCTGGAGAACTATGCATACAAGGTGATAAGAAGAACGGCACACAATGCGATATACTTGATTAATATACTTTTCTTAGATCTACAGGCCTAAAAACAGTTTAATGCATGGCAATAAATGAGTTCCGTCGTCCAGCTACTGAGTTAAGTGCTTGGAGCGACACTGTGAGCTGTGGATTTCGTGTGGTGTGCTTTTACATCTGTCCGCGGTTATTTGTATTGTGAACTGCATGTTCAGAAAATGGCGGCTGCCGTTTGCTGAACTAGCTGGTTTTGCATTATGTAGTAATGTGTGTGAAGCTGCTGGTTTTCTAGTGACTGCCGCTTCCGCCGACGATGAACTGTAATTTTCGTGGCGGACTGCTGTGTTGGCACTCTGGCATGTTCTTGTCTGTGCATGCTGTTAGTTTATCAGTACTGCTGTTTGTTCCGCTTTCCACATAGGAGCATTTGTGTGATCTTCACTGGCACAGGAACGGAGCATTATGGAGTGACCCTTTGCCGTGAAAGTGGAACCGCGACGAACTAACTAATGCATGAGAGCTGGTGAACTATCAAGAATTTTTCTCACTGCTAGAAGGTCGTAATGAGAGCAATGTTCTGCAACATGATGATGATGACAGTGCTTTTACAACACAATAGGAATACATTATGTTCATATTCACAGTTCAGGTGGATGACATACCTGGGTAATGATTACACCATTGTTAGGGAATCTAATTTACCGTACAATGAAGTACACTTGTTCCTTCGGCGTGGCGAAGTCGTTATTTGGAAGCGACAGGTTGGAGTCCCGCTAGGCCCTATCGCTTTCAATGTTTGGATTGTTTTTAGTCCCCTGCTATCTGTACACCTTTCTTTCATTCTATAATGCAATTGTTATTCTTCTTCAACATCCTTCTTTACTTCTATAATGCGGTTCTTGTTCTTCAACATCTCTCTTTACCTTTATAATGCGGTTCTTCTTCTTATTACACCTTCAGATGTCAACACGAATATATGTCACGAGTTTGTTCCCAAATGGAACGTTCACTGGTCGCGAATTTATTTCTATCCAGGGGGGGGGGGGAGGAAAAAAAAAGGGGGGGGGGGTGTTTGAACAGGTACCATAGGCAGCCCGGTGTATGCAAAAACAACAACAAACGTCAGGATTCCGCTACCATGTCATTGTGGCATATGGAGGATATTGTGCATGGCCCATATTTCCTTGACCAAATGGCACTTGATGGCTGATGAGACCAGTATGACACCGGTCGTCTCACCTCCCCTAAGATGTCTGGCTACCCATTCTTAAGGCGACGTCGAACCCCAGCAATGTAGACATGAAAACATTGACAAAATGAAATGTCAACCAAGGACCACTGGGTCAGAAGGCGAATGTGATCACAACCACGTGACTGTGGCACGTCCGGTGTGCACACAAATATTAAACACACCAGACGACAGACTGACCCACATGCCTCTCTCTCAATCTCGAGTCTATCACGTGAGACGTTCAGTGCGTCAATTACCCCATATGGACAACAATCACCTGATGATTAATAAGCCTGTGAGGGTAAACCCAGGACTATCATTCTGAGTCGGTGATGAACCCCAACTATAACTTCTTGAAGTTGAACGGCGTAGGGGTAATGGTGAAATGAAATCGAATCGAAAATGCCGCAGCTATGGTGCAAAGTGGTTGGCCTTCACATATAGTGGGGCTGCCAGCTCCTTCCCTCGTCACTTCTCTAGAGAATTCCCAGAAAATTATCCGGTACTAATTTCATGAAGCCAACCTGCTCTGAAAATACAGAATCCCATCATTGCTGGGGTTCGAACCTAGATTTCTACCCTAGAAAGCAAGCACGCTAGCCACTCTGCTAAAATAGGCCATGATACACTTGTCCTATGTCCTTTATCCCAGACAGTGGTTATGTTAGCCCATTCTACATTTCCACCGACTAACAATGTTTTTTTGCGTTCGCTCGCTCTGAACTCAAGCGTAGACCATACACACTATTTATAGTAGTGATGGGCTGAATTTTGCGTGTGGGTTAGCTTTCCCTATTAACAGGGTCCCTCGCCATCAGGCGACCCCACTCCGGCTTCAGAGGTACTTGTAATTAACCCCCAAGTCAAAGACGACAGGTCAACATTTTAGTCTAGCTGTCCGGTGTAGGGGATGAACCGCTAACCTCGGCATCAGCACACTGAATGTTTAAGAACACGCGTTCTTATCCATTCGGCCACGCGGACCTGCTAACACATATCTGATTATCTCTCCCCCCCCCCCCCCCCCCACATGCGTCGAAGCGCACTTGTTCCTGCAGCAAGGCGCTGTCGCCATTTGGAGGTTATCAGTTATCAGTTGGGGTATCTTCATTGCACTCCGGACATGTCAGATCCTCCCCCCAGCATATGCATCAGCGTCCGGTGGCTAATAGTGCCAGTTCTGTGTTGGTTGACGAGGTGCTTTGTTTTCCCGATGTACCTCTCGCGTCTGGCTGTTAGTTAGTTAGTTAGTCGACAGATCATCCTCGTTGCACATCGGACCATTCAGTCCATAAGTGCTCGGATCCCCTCCTCAGCAAATCCCGCAGCGTGTAGCGGCTAACGACGCCAGTTCTGTGTTGGTTTATCAATCTTCTTTGGCTTCCTGCGTAGTGTTCTTGTTTGGCCACCCCTCTTTTAATTTGCTGCTCTCGCAGTCTGGCCATTGTTGTAGATTCACAGTCATCACTTGGTTCTTGCAAAAGTCTCACTTCTCGTAGAGCATTCAGAATGTCAGCCTGGTCCATGGCGCGTCCGCCCTCAACAGTAGCCTCACCTGCGAGCTTGTCAGCCCGCTCATTTCCTTGTACTCCCGCATGCCCTGGCACGAAGATGAAACTAATCTTTGCCAGCCGAGACCGCTTCAGAGGCAGCAACCATTCTCTTCGGATCGACCCCTCCTCTATCCTCTTGATCATGTTCATTGAGTCGCTAAGGAAACAAGCCCTAGTGAATGTCTGTGTCTCGAGCCATGTTATTGCTTTACTTACTGCCATGACTTCCATGGTCAGGCTACTTGTGGTTTCAGTGAAAGCACCAGAGTCCTCCTTCACAATTCTCCCTCCGGCCCGAGCTGTAAAGGCCCATGAGCTTCTCACATGTCGGATGACCGACCCATCTGTGTAGATGACCGCGTCACTGTCTAGCGAATTCTCGAAAATCAACGCTTGTACTTCAGCCTCAACAGCAGCCGGATTTTCTTGTCTGCATTTTCTATCTAGTTGGATGCAAACTGAAAAGGATGTGCAGAAGTCTGTTGGCACTTGCACCCACTCCTCGCCAGGTTCTAAGTCCTCAAGTGAACACACCTGTTGAAGAATGTCCTCGGCTTGACCCATCCACGACCGTCCTCTTTTTAACCTGCTGCCCTTCACCTTCCTAATTTCACTATGCAGTGGATGCTGTGTGTTTGCGTTAATTCTGAGGTAGGCGCGTGCCCTGCAAACTTGCATTCTCTCTTCAATGGTTGGAAAATCAAGAAGGTAGCGCATCGCCCTGCATGCTGTATCTCTTGTACATCCAAGAATAATGCGCATAGCTTCATTCTGTATCCTTTCCATCCTTTCTATCTGCTTATGGCTGACAGTCAGGATTGCCATTGCATACTCCAAAACAGACATGACCAGCCCCTCGTACAGAAGACATAGATGGCGCTGCTCACAGTTTGCTGCCGCCATCACCCGCATCGCTGCCAAACCCCGCTTGGCCTTTGTTATCACCTGGTCTATGTGCACATTATAAGCAAGGCTTCGACGGGGCTCTATTTTAGAAACCCTAGTTTACAGGAACGACATTGTAGCACTCCAGGAGACGAGACTGGGCGATCAGCTACTCCGAATTGCCGGCTTCAAATGTTTCTATAACAGACGACATCTGGGAACGGCGATTCTCGTTCGCGACAGCATGGTGGCGTCAGAGCTAGACATGTCCAGTTGGAACAGTGACGATATACAAATACAGGCGTTGAGAGTTCATTCCAGTACACCATTCGTGTTGGTTAATGTTTATGCCCGCAATGCCAGTGTGGACGCCCAGAAGTGGCAGTGCTTAAGTGGCATATTAGGCCACGAGAGAAATGTTATTTTCTGTGGTGACTTCAACGCTAAAGGCAGATCATGGGGAAACACTTCCTCCAATACACAAGGGGAGGAGCTCGAGACTGCACTGGAAACCATCGACCTGGTTTGTATCAACAGTGGCGTCTGGCTGTGCCGATTCTTACTCCCAGGTCTTTCATCCTGGACAGCGATGTGGAATCACTGACGTCAAAATCCTCTGTTCTCGCCAAATCTTTAAGGACGTTAATACCATCGGCACGATCCATGGGCTGGCCATCTACAGGGGGTGCAGAGCCAGCCAGTTTGTCAGCTCGTTCATTTCCCTCGACTCCCGCATGTCCCGGGACGAAGATGAAGGTGACTTTACGGACAACAGACTTCAGCGATTCAGTCCACTGTCTACGTACAGATCCAGCTTCGACCTTCTGAATCATGCTCATTAAATCACTTAGTACACACACGTTGGTATAATGCTGTGATTCACGCCATATGAAAGCCTGTGTAACTGCCATCACCTCCATCGTCATGCTGCTCGTGGTCATAGAGTGGGCACCACTGGATTCTTGGACGGTTCGGCCCTCTGAACGGGCTGTAAATGCCCACGCACTTCTCTGCTGCTTTACAACAGATCCATCTGTATAGATGAGCACTTCGGGGCTATCTGAGTGTTCATAGATGAGCGCGTTAACCTCTGCATTGACAGCGGCAGGGTTCTGCTCTCTGCACCGTCTGTCGAGTGTGATAATGCAGGAGAAAGTGCACTTAAATGCAGGAGAAAGTGCACTTAAAAGCTGGAGGCACCGGCACCCATTCCTTGCCAGGGTTGATACTGGTAAGACTGCAGACCTGTCTGACGACATCTTCCGCCCGACCCATCCATGATTTGCCCCTCTTTAGCCTGTCACCCTTTTCTCTGAATATAGCGTCATGCAGAGGGTGCTGCTCATCTGCACATATTTTTAAGTATGCACGAGCTCTCCCGATCTTGATCCTGTGTTCCATTGTCGGGAAGTCAAGGAGGTATCTCATTGCTACACAGCTGGTGTCTCTCGTGCAGCCCAAAATGATGCGCATGGCTTCGTTTTGTACCTTTTCGAGTCTTCCCATCTGTATAGGGCTGACAGTGAGGATGGCCAGGGCATACTCGATGCGTGAAAGTACAAGTCCTTGGAACAGAAGTATTGGCAGTCTTTGCTCGATATTGGCAGTCGCCATGACTCTCATTGCTGACAAACCTTTTCGAGCCTTCGTTATGACATAATCGACATGATCTCTGAAGGACAGGCTACGATCAAGCCTCACGCCAAGATATGTCATTGACTGGGTTCTACTCAAACTGCTCCCATCCATTCTTACTGCCGGCAGGTCTGTTTTCACAATATGGTTGTTTAGTGAGAACCATGTAACCGTTGCCTTTGCAGGGTTGACAAGGGCATCGGCATCAGCACACCATGAGGAAGTGACAGGTTCGAATCCCGGTCGGTAACTATAGCTTTCAAATGTTGTTGTCTAGTGCGCCCTCTAGTCTCCACTTCATTCTTCTCCTTCTGTGAGCGCCAAACAATACTATGTGTGTTTATGTGTGTAACTGTTTCCGGCAGAGTGGCAGACTTCCATTTAACAATCAAAAATAGCGAGCGTGTGTTGGATTCCTCCCCCCCCCCCCCAAGACAGAGCAGGCGCGGACAGATTCGCTGGATTTGCACGTGATAAGGCGAACGTGGTCGGGCGTTGGGATCCTGTGTATAGTGTAGAAGAACAGATGTATCATCACAGCCTGGAGAGAATGATGCTGCAGGGAGTGACCAGAGGATCTGTCCGACACTCAAAACTCCGAGGAAAAGCCAGACGGACACTTAATTAGACTGCTATTGGTATCATCAGTATTGGCACTCTTCGCTGGCTATTGAAGATGACATAGATCTAACATTTTCATGTAAAACTCACTGAGATAGGAAGATTGGAATCTAAAACGAAAACAAGGATGCCTTCAGCTGAGCCGTTAGAAAAAAAAGAGAATAAACACGAAATATAACCAGAAAGATGGACGGAAGGGTAATAGATCTTTGCATCTAAGTACATGGAATTTTATGTCCTCCATTTTCCTGTCAAATGTTATAAGGACACTTTAAAAAGCTAGCTGCACGTCTATTACAGGGAGTTACAATCAACCCCGACAATTACTGACTGCATGTGATTTTCTAGGCAATTTGAAGATCAGTAGTTTGCGATTGCTTTCTGAATGGCCGACGCTCACAGCATTGTGAAAATCAACGCAAAGGGATCTGCTCCCCAAAACCACACGTGGCTGACTTCGAACCCGGATTGTGGAACTGCGTTCACTAACCTCAAGTCACAGACGACGACAAGAACATAACAGATGTTTGCAAATGTGTCCATGGTTCTACACGATTCATATTCGCGAGTCTGTATGTATGTGTGTGCTGAACACACCAGTTTATGAGTTTACACAGTCATGACCAGACACAGAATAGACGTCTCTAAGTAGTGCCCACCCTTCTCTGGGGCCATATTCGTGAGGGACGCGGCCACGGACACAGGACACCACATAGGTGTTGTTGACAGGACGTTTCACACGATGCTCTGTGTGTGTGTGTGTGTGTGATATGTGTGCTGAACACGCCCATTATGTGTTTATTGCACACCCGCTGCTGATCATAGACAGACAAGTTAAACAGGTAATTATGTTGGGGGGATAACTACAAGGTGTTTGAGAACAAGCCCAGATGTTGGATATCGATTGTGTAGACAGAAGCTGTGTGAGGGAAACCCCCGACTGCAGATGATCGCGATCCGACAATGATCAAATTTTATATAAGTACAATTTTGGAGAGCCGCGGTGTCCTAGTGGCTAGTCGCTTGTCTGCGAGCCTGTTGGTCATGCGTTCGAGTCCGCTTCCTATTCACATTTTGTGTTCATTCTTTTATTCCGACGGTGAGCGTACAGAGAAACTCCAAGTATATTTTGGGTGCCTCCTCTCCTTCGCGGCAAAAGCAGGACAACGGAAATAAGAGAATGAGGACTTCTTGTGTCTCCTCTCCGCGACGCTTCACGGCAAAAGCAGAAAAAAAAGAAGAGGAAGACTTCTGATGCCTCATTTCCGCGGTGCTTCACGGCAAACGCAGGAAAAGAAAGAAGACGAAGAGGAGGACTTCTGGTGTCTCCTCTCCTCGACGCTTCACGGAAAAAGAAGGGGTGGGGGGAGAAAGAAGAGGAAGTGGACTTCTGGTGTCTCCTCTCCGCGACGCTTCACGGCAACAACGGGATAAAAGAAAGAAGAGGCTTTCAGGTGCCGAATAACTAACACGTCTTGTGTGTGAAACATCGTCTCACTGTTGTCAAGCACGGGATTTCATCCCCTGCACTTCTTGTTGATTTTATTTTTAAAAAAGGTTGAAAATGCAAGAGGGTCGAATTCATTGCACCGGGTTTTATCCCATATAGCTCGGTCTATTTCCGGTCTCTTTCCGTAGTGCGGCTTGCCGAATGCGTCGCACAAAGCACGAACAACTTAGCTCCATAGACGACCCCGAGGAGTCTACGAGACAACTACACTCGTGAACCGAACGACACAGCCCGGAATCAAAATCACTAATTTCGGAACGCGAGGCATGCAGCGTAACCACTTCGCTATGCAGACTTCCTGTGTCGATTTCATAAGGACAGAAATGAAGTGTCTAAATGTCGGAGGGAAACTGATGTATGTGTTCGTCCACTTGGATCAATATTCGTCTGCCTACATACATAATTTATAGTGTCTTCAGTTCGATGTGAGCATGATTTACCGCTCTTTAACCTCTCCCTGTTCCACTGCGGGTGGTGCTTTCAATGGAGGCTCCTTTTTTGGCAAGCGCCTAGTCATCAAATTCATCGTCATAGAGCGAATTGCGTTGCCTGTTTCGTCAAGCTCAGTACATCCGACCACGACAAGCATTTTCTGGTGTATGCTTTCCCTATTTCAGTCTACCCACAAGGCAGCAGGTTAGTGTATTGCTTCGTCTGGTCTCTACCCCATGACCGGTCCGACATGGGAGCCCTTACAAGTCGCTGCGCTACCGTCGGCATAGCTTTTGAGGGCCAATGCAACACGCAAGCCCACCCACCACCACAAGGTGGAGACACATCAGGGGGGACCACAATTCTTTGCTTCATTATTCAGAAACCGACGAGAAATGCCACCTCGGCATAGGATAGATAAGTTGCATGCCCTTTCAAGGCCGTCGCAATCAACCCCAACATATAGTTTTGGCCGTTTGTGATTTTCTACGCAGTTGTATGTTCAGTAGATTGCCACCGCTGTCTGAACGGCGGACGCTCATACCACAGTGTTTTATCAATGCAACACGATCTGCTCTCTAATTGCTTGTGACTTTGAACCCGGAATGTCGGGATTGTGCAACTGCGTTCCACGGCTACATAACAGACAGTCTTGTATATGTAACGCAGACAACCACGCACTGGAGACCCACAATTATAACTTCATGCATCGGCTTTGTAAGAGCATTAAAGTCGTAAAAGTCGAGAAGATCGACTTCATTGCACCGGGTTTCTTCTTCTGCGTTCATCCGGAGTTTTTTTTTCTTCCGGATGTGATTGCGTTGTGCCTGTTTACAGCAGATCTGCGTTCTTGCGCCGTTAGGCCGACACATCCGACTTCTGCGAGCATTTGTTGACCGGGTTAACCTTCCCGGGGCACCGGGTTTTATCCTATGACTCGGTCTCTTACCGCAGGGCGTCCCCCCGAAAGCGTCACACAAAGCACAACTCCATAGCTCCAGCGACGACCCCCAGGACACTCCGAGAAAAATGCACTCGTGAATCGAAAGACGTAGCCCGAATCGAACCCACAACCTTTGGAGCACGAGGCAGACGGCATGACCACTTCACCATGGAGACTCCCATTATTAAAAATTCCGCCTCGATGCGAATTCGAACTCAAGACCACCGTGACGACATGCAAGTGTCTAGCGGCTATGTGTTCCCTAGCGCTATCTTCAGAAACCATCATTACATACCCTGTCAAATAGTGTCGGTGTTGATGTATCGTTACAGATCTCATACCCTGGTGTTCCGGATCAATTCTAGTAATTAAATGTCTCCGTGTCTTGGGCCATCCAACTCTTGGTCTGCCTCCGCATCGTCTACCTATGATTTCTCCATCCTCAAGGTATTTTCCAATGCCCCTCTTCCCATTTCGAGACGAAAGAACATAGCCTGTTTCTTATAGTTGTAATTGTTCTTCTTCTGTGATGAGTCCCTTCCAGCACTCGCTGATGGTTACTCTTGCAGTCCTTGGCATTCTAAACATTC
Organism: Cepaea hortensis; assembly: GCA_963921405.1. Classification (NCBI taxonomy): domain Eukaryota; kingdom Metazoa; phylum Mollusca; class Gastropoda; order Stylommatophora; family Helicidae; genus Cepaea; species Cepaea hortensis. The sequence continues at coordinate 14,949,620 of OY992888.1, read as the reverse complement.
GTCTCAGAAACTACACCTACAGCGCCAAATGTGTTGGCTCACATTCCACACATGAGAACAGGTTATACGACTAAGGAGGACCGGAACACTGTCTACAATGTATTTGGCGTGAGTTTGGGGTGGGTTATGCTTCATTGGGAGACGTCAAGCAGAAACCTCTACGGGGAATATCGTGCTGTGTTCTAGCAATCTTGACTTGTCTGGTCAAGTTTTTGAATCCCTTTGGAAGAGGGGATTTATTTTCACCGGCGTCATACTGACAGTCAATATCACCCGCTGAGCACCGCTTCAACTATAAAATATGGGTCTTGCACCATATGCCCAATGCTCCTTAGGCGAGTGAGCGGATACGGCAAAATGTGTCGCGGGACTACTATTGCACACAGCACGCACAAGCAATATTTTCCCAGCAACACACACTGTCCTACGAGTGTGAAGTGACAAGATGACATCTAGCATGTATTAAAACCCATATAATAAATTGCGCCGTTATTTTTACTGCTGTACAGAAGCCAATATGTTAATGAAGAGCTCCGTTAACGGCGCTTGCTGACCGCCCCTCCCCTCCCTTGTGTTATTGTCCCGCACACAATGTGTACACACTCATGCAAATCACATGACAAACGGGCGGGCTCAAGGTCCCCGCCACTTGAGGCCCAGAGGTAGGGTTAACGATGGTGTACTGTTCACAGCTGAAGCAAGCAGACAGGCACTATAGTAACAAAAGTGAAAGTGAATCGCTTAACAAACAGCTGAAAGGGAAATCTTACAACAAACAGCTGAAAGGGAAATCTCACAAAAAACAGATGAAAAGGAAATCTTACAACAAACAACTGAAAGGGAAATATTATAACAAACAGCTGTAAAGGGAAATCTTATAAAAAAACACAGCTGAAAGAAGACCCTTATAACAAGCACAACTGAAAGGAAAAACTTATAACAAACAGCTGGACGGAAAATCTGATAAAGAGCTGAAATGAAAATCTGATAAACACAAGTGAATGTGAAACTTTATTACAAAATAACTTAAATGGACACCTTATAACAGAGACAACTGAAAATGAAGCTTCATAACAAACACAGGTGAAAGCAAACCCTTATAACGAGTACAACTGAAAGTGGAACAATGTTGACACCGGGTGAAAAGGGCAAACAAAATAATGTATACTGGACATTTCAACTGTTTTGCTTCTCCTAATCATGCTGTATGGCAAACTACTGAACGTAAAACTTGCCCGGTAATCACGAACAGTCAAAATGCTGGGGTTGACTGCTACGTCCTGTGAAGGACATGCAACATTGTTTTTTAAAACATGCTGTATACATCCTGTGATAGTGGTTAGTCAGTCTTCTGAACACTGCAAGTTCTGACCCTCAAGTCCGATGTACTGGCTGTCAGGTTGTCCAAGCCTTAAATGGGCTTGCATCTATCGGGATGAGGTTTGATTAGAGACATTTCCCTGGGCTGGCCATTAATTTACCATCTCCTTGGAGACTACTGCAGAGCCGTTCTTCCCCTCTCCACGCTCAGAAACCAGCAGAGGTATGCAAGTCTGGCACTGGTACTTGACACCCACGGAGAGGCAGATTAGGGTGTGATTCAGCACAGCACACGGGGACTGTCCCGGTCTAGCTGTCTCAGACATGGGTCCATGTGTATGTTGCATGCTTTGCGAGAGAGAGAGAGAGAGAGAGAGAGAGAGAGAGAGAGAGAGAGAGAGAGAGGGGGGGGGGAGGGAGAGAGAGAGAACGACACAGAAAGAGAGAGAGACACACACACACACACGCGTGCACACACACACACACAGAAAGAGACACACACTCGCACAGAGGGATGAGAGAGACATACACAGAGTAAGAGAAAGACAGAGTAAATCTTAATGAAAGCTTGCCATGACTGTTCCTGGCAAGTTTATTTGCTTGCTTTCATATTTCCCTCATTAGAGTATACAAATAAAATTCACTGGGCAAAAAAGAGAACAGACCCAACATGAACTCACTACTGAAGAAGACTGGTACCATGACAAATAAAATTGAAGAAAATGAAATATTTTGGGGACACAAACAGACATGAATATCCAAAAATGATAACTGTGGTGGCAGTTGTACCATGGAAGTGTTGATTGAACGATTGATTGATTGATCTTTATTTTATAGTGTAGAAGAGGAAGACCAAAACTAACATGGATTGAAGATCTGAGGGATAAACTACACATGACAGCAACTGAGGAAGGACATCTGCCTTATGATTGAGAGAAATTTCATGATTTATGAGGGTAGTCATGCTTAAGGTTGATTGCTGGACGAGTTTCCTTGTTGCTGCACTCCCCAATTCGCTTCCTGCTTCTGTCTGCCTGTCCATGCATGTTTATTTTACGACCATGACCTAGGCTCTACTGATAAACCAGCATTACAGTTTAGAAGAACGTCTAAGACAATTACAAATAAATTACAAACATTTGTTAATCAGTGCCTACCCAGTATAGGACTAAACTGGCCATTGACCTTTGTAAACAATTTGTCTGTTCATCCTTTCATCTATCTCATTTTGTTCTGGCCATGTTATATGCAAGAAGGATCAGAGAATGCTTAGACCACAAGGCAGATTAAGGATGCTACAGACAGTGAAGGAGAAGATGCTGAATAGACTGCAGTATCAGCCGGCTTCGTGGCTTAGAGGTTATGACTTTTCTCCGTAATCTTGTATACTCTCGTCAGTAACGTGATGATGGTGAGAATCAGCAGTGGTTCGAATCGCATCGGTAACTTACGGGGTATGTGAGCCGGCTGCTCAGAAAGCAATGGCAAACTACTGAGCGTAATCTTGCCAAGAAATCAACATACAGCTGAAATATGCTGGTGTTGACAGCGATGTCCTGTAAAGGATACGCAAAAAAAAAAAAAAAAAAATCAGTATCACAGCCTGGGATTCTTAGATAAGTAGCAAGAACTTTTATTTTCAAAGTTTCATCTTCTCATTGTTCTCATCTTTGTCATTTTATTCTTCTCATCCCGTTCTTATGCCTTAATGTAGTCACTGGAGGGTCTTCTCCGTGATTATATGTTGTGTTTTGTGTATGTAACTGTTTGACGATGAAGGCTAGTCGCCGCAACGTCCTGTATGTTTCATAATTCTTTTCTGTAAAGCTGCATACTTTGTGTTATTTTAAATTAAATAGATTGTAGTGATGGATGGAGATGATGCCAGATAGACTGCAGTGAGGGAGTGAGATGATGCCAGATAGATTGCAGCGATGGAGGGCAATGATGCCAGATAGACTGCAGTGATGGAGGGAGATGATGCCAGATAGACCACAGTGGGGGAGTGAGATGATGCCAGATAGATTGCAGCGATTGAGTGAGATGATGCCAGATAGATTCCAAGATTGCAGCAATGGAGTGAGATGATGCCAGACAGATTGCAGCGATGGAGAGTGATGATGCCAGATAGATTGCAGTGATGGAGTGAGATGCCAGATAGACTGCAGTGATGGATGGAGATGATGCCAGATAGATTGATGTGATGGCGTGAGATGATGCCAGATAGATTGCAGCAATGGAGGGAGATGATGCCAGATAAATTGCAGTGGAGGGAGATGATGCCAGATAAATTGCAGTGATGGAGGGAGATGATGCCAGATAGATGGCAGTGATGGAGGAAAATGATGCTGAATAGATTACAGCAATGGAGGGAGATATTCCAGACGTATTGGTATTGCCTTTCCTCTGGAGTAAACTAAACAGGCCAAGAGAGGGACCATGCAACATAACACATGGTCTCTACAATTCAGCCCAAGCGTTGGGCTATGGAGAGGTATAACTCCACCCCTGGTCCCCGCCATGGGTTGTAGTTATTGTGCCATTTTCGTAAAACACAATGTAACCAACTATCGTCTGTCAAGACGACCAGGTGCAAGTGAGTGAGATAGGTCTAAGTGTGGCGGGGTAGTGGTATTCCATATAAAAGTATAAGTAAGGCACTTCCATCCCTCCACTAGGATACCTTATATCCTTGGATAAGTTTAAGTACCCCCCCCCCCCCCCCCCCCCCCTTACATAAGGATTACATGGAACCATGGTAAAAAGTGGCTGCGAGCAGCCGACAGATAGTTGCTCGATATGGTCTTTAGTTTGTGATGGTAAACAGGGGATCAGGAGACAATAGCTGTTATCACCAACCAGTATAGTCACTGCCGAGAAGGACAGCAATGGCATACTGCATTCTTCACATACAGTAAATCATGATTCGACAGACAGTATAACCAGGACAAGAGCACAGACAGGGCTCTGGTGATGAGGTGAACCATTACTCATGCTTATTGGCATGACATAAGATGAGGAATTAGGTTTTATACTCTAGCAAACTTGCTGGAACAGCAGCCTGTGTGCAGTGTCCAACTGCGATTGGATATCTAATATGTGCAATTTTAACACAGAACCTCCAATTTTTTATCCTTATCTGACATGGTTGGGTATAAAAAATAGCTAGATATCCAATCTCACTACCAAACAGACCACGTGGTTGTGACATAATTTTAAAAAAACCAATGATTTTTTTTATATTCTGAGGGCAGCATGGTTGAAGGGTTATGGTTGTCCACATTTGACGCATAAATTACTAGGTTCAAATTCCACTATCATCATCGTCATGATGTGCTAAGCTAGCTGGCTTAGGTCTTCATGTCTCTGAACAGGTATTCGGTCTTTGATGTTCTGGATCAACTAAACTGATGATATCCCTCCATGCCACCAGTTCAGTACATCCAGCATTTCTCTTGGTCTGCCCCTGCCTCATTTCCCATTGATCTTCTCAGTTGTCACAATGTTCTCCAATGCCTCTCTTCTCATCACATGGCCAAAGAAAGTTGTTTGTCTCTTCTTTTTGTTGCATACAGCCTCTTTCAGGCAATCGTTGTTAGTTACTCTGGCAGTCCAGGGAATTAGCAACATTCGTCTCAGGAACCACATCTCTGTTGCATCTAAGTTCTTTCCTAATTTGTTCACTTACGTTCTAAGAAGGCCAGTATAAGACTGGGAATTTATACAAGAACCATTGGTTAATAATGACAGCACAGGTCCCACTGATCTCTTGAGCGGGACGCAGAGGTGTTTCCAAGGCACCAGGCCCGGGATCTATACTGGCCAAGACCTGCTGACACGTCCACATCGTGCGTCCTGGGCAACAGGTCCCTTCGGGGACCTGGATAACATCAGTAGGATCAATGATTCCTCTGAAGCCGGACAGTATCTGCCTGCATGGCGAGGAACCACCAGTCTGCACACCAATAAGCCAGACATGGGACAACGGATACTCATGCAAACCTCAGGTCCGGTATGACATCACAGTGATGTTGGACAACAGGATGTATTCATCCAACATATATGACTTCACGCTGGAGTTCACAGCCAGCGAACACAAGCAAGCATCTCTTGAACAACGAGATCAGCATCTAACCTTATCAGTTAAGAGCAAAAGACAGGAGGCCCTGTGTGTGAGTTGCTAATGTTAAAGACACCAATGGCAGTTAGAAATGGCAAAGAGCAGGCTGCAGGGTCGCTTAAACAAATACCATGATGCTGAGGATGTTTGATCTTGCCTCATCCTCTTGTCCCTCTCCGATGGATTGGAGTCAGTTCAGAATGAGATACCTAAAACCAAACATGGCCAGCCAGCCTGTGTGCGCTGTGCTGAATCACGACCTGGTTACATACTAATATGCCTTTGTGTAGATGTGAAATTCCTGTACCGGTCTTGCACACCCTGATGATTTCTGGCCTTGGAGAGGGGAGGAGACGTCTGCAACACAACCCCCAAGGAGATAGCACTTTGGTACCAGACAGAAGAAAAATCTCTACATCAACCTCCCTCTGATAGATGCAAGGAATTTACAGGGTTCAGACTTCCTAAGTCAATGTAACGGACTCATGAGTTAAAACTCAGTCTTCCAAATGATTCACAAACAAAATTACCCCATCCCTTAACCAGATGTTCGCACACATTAATGAAGATAACAAGAAAACCGTAGCAACAGAGAAAATAAAAACGAAACTCACCAAATGTAACAAATGCAAGCGCCAATATCCAGAATTTCATCTTGAGCGCTGGTTCCGTAATGCTGTGAAGACCAAGAATCTGAGTAAATCCACAAGCTGGCAATAGTTCACGTTTGGTATCTGTTGATAAATTAAAGAAGTTAAATTACAGAACATACTCACAGAAAGGATAAAGGTATTCCCATAAGTGTGTGGGGATCTGAGGTTGTGTAATGGCTAGTTGCCTGCCTGTCAGCCAGATATTCTTGGGTTCGAATCCACACTGAGGTGGATTTTTAAACTTGACTTTCTCCCAGGTCGACTCAGACTAAAATGGGAACCTGAAACAGTTGCTGGAAATAAAGGCATCCTGCATGACATTGGCCACATCACGAAAGGGGTTCAGATTGGACTTTAAAACTATAGGGCTACCATATATGCAAAATACACATCAAGGCACATGGAAAGGAACTTTTACTGTTTTACTTATATTCAGTGAGAACAATTTGGAGGGAGGAAAAAACTACAGACCAGAACATGGCAGCATATAAGAGCTTGGCATAAATGCACAGACCAAAATCTCCTGTAGAAAACTTCAGCTGCAGAATCTAACCAACAATCTCTGAACAGGTCATTGTGGACTCAGAGCACACCTCTACTAAATGGGTCTCTTTGATTCTACCTCTTGCGGATGTGGAACATGCAGGCAAACCCTAAGTCGTTGAACTGAGAGAAGAAATTTGGCCAAGTGGAACCACCCTGTGAGACAAACTCTGAGGAACTGGTGAAGACCTCAAGCGAACTGTCTTGTTTTTGATCTGTGCTAGAATAGATGCATAGTAAATATTTTTCAAGACCCTATGGTAATTCCTCTACTGAGCAGCACTACTAACATTGAAATTTACATCTGTACTCGCTGGCAAAAGTCTATGCTTGATAGGATAAAATAAGGGAGCAAACAAAATGGGCTGATGGAGATCATAAGACCCTGGAAGGAAATCCATCTACATGAAAGACCAATGCCAAACCACCACCGTCTTATGGAAGTTCCTGTAAGAACAAAGGCTTGTGCAACAAAGCCTGACAAAAAATGTGGGCAGGCAGAGCCCACAAGTCTGGGAAGGCAATCTGTCTATGGAGGGAGAAATCCAGAAAAGAAATCTCAACCGCCGAAATTGGAAGATATTGGCCCGAGTGACACGGGACTAGAAAGTGAACATCTACGCACTGCAATGAATGTTATGCAACTCGCATAGCAAACTATCACAGAAGAACTTACTTTTCGCAGACTGCATTTATCTGAAATGCTTTGAAGATACAATGTTAAACTGTAACTTGCCTGTTTGCTACACTACTAATAATTTGAATATCAATGCTGCACGCACGCGCTGTTGGTAATACCTCTGTTATTCATTCTGCTTCATCCAAATTTCTCCTAAACTTAAATGCCTAATTTTCTCTAATAGCGTACTCTGCAGCTCAACTGTGGAACAATCTGCCACAACACATCAAAGAGCACACCAATTCCTACACATACAATAGCAACCTAACTGAACACTATCTCAGTATAGACTATATGCCCCCTTACAAAATATAAACTTAAAAAAACTAGTATAATATACATTCCCCTTACTGTGTTATGATACATCTACCTTAGCTAATTATAACTGCCATGTTAAAAATTAGTTTTAGTGAGTCATGTATTATTGATTATTACACATTTACCATGCATTTGTAATGCATATATTGTTTGCTGTTGTCTGCTATTAGCTTCATAAGTGGTGTATGAATGAAATAATGTATGAGAGCAGAGAGAGAAGAAGGGCAGGAAGTCAGACGGGCCTCCATGCCCAATTCTTAACCCTTTGAAATTAAAGGTTTCTTTGTCCTTTCCTTTCATGTCCCATCTGCAATTAAATTGCAAATCTTGTGGTTTTATTTGCAAGCCAAAATTAACAGTTCCAACTGAGCTCCACATTGGTGATCCATCAGTTATAAGATAGAAATATGTACACAGAAACTCAAATAACACCAGGGATTATGACCTGAGTACCAACAGGAAAGTACTGCCATAACTATGATGCAGAAATTGAGGCAATTAAAAATTACTAAATACCAGCCATGGTACACAACCTGTAGTGCTACTGACAGATGAAAAATCAGTACTCGAGGCGCTCCTGTTTGGGAAGTTTCCAGTACTAAGGGCACTACTTTCTGAACTTAGCAGTCAGCATAAGGTCACCATGCAGTGGATACCTTCCCACTGTGGAGTACCTGAAAATGACAGAGCTGATCGATTGGCTAAGGAAGGAGCAAAAGAAGAACAGCCTGATGTGCCCGTTACATACCACCAAAAGAAAAGAATGATCAAATCAGTCAGGCCGCCACTAAAATCTGCTCATGACGACTACCACGCTATGGACAGACCTGAACAAGTCATTATTCTGCGCCTCAGAACAGGACACAATAGATTACACAACCACATGTATACAAAATTCAAGATTGGTGAATCAGCCATGTGCACATGTGGACTGGCGTTGCACACAGCAGAGCACATACTCCAAGACTGCCCAAACTACAACATATCCAGGCAAACCTTCTGGCCTAGAGAGACGACAGTGGAAGATAAACTCCATAGACCACTGAGTGAACTAAAAAAGACAGTGAAATTCATAGAAGAGACAACATGCAGTTATAGACAAATTTCAAGCAAACAAAAGAAGAAGAAGATTGAAATATATATTATTTCCTGCTCATGTGTTACTGGGGTACATAAGGCAAGCAAAGAATAGTAACACTGTAATCTACCATGACCATCATAAGAGGTGGCTAAGGAGGAATGGCATCATGGTGGCTACCTCACCACAAGGAAAAAAACTTGATTAGATTGGTTAGATTCTGCAGCTGAAGTTTTCTACGGGAGGTGGTACCCTCTTGAGTTGCCCCTTAAGATGCCCATGGTAGGTTACATGGCTTGTTGAGCTGGTTCAGGACCACTACTATATTGGGAGATGAAAGGCAGGAGGAAGAGGAAGAGAAGACGACATATTACTTCCTGGTGAATTCTAATGATGTGATATCACAAGATGCGAAGGTGAATAACATTATTTCAATATCACATCACCAAAATAACGACCATCGTTATATTATTTGTTGGGACAGCAGCATAGCCAAATGTATAAGAGCACTCATTCTTAAAACATCCGGTGTGCTGATGCCGAGGTAATGGGTTCAACCCCTACACCGGCGGTCAGTTGGAATAAAATGTTGACTTCTCATCCTTGACTTGGGGACGCAAATTACAAGAACCTCTGAAGTCGGAGAGGGTTCACCTGATGGCGATTGGTCATAGGGAAAGCTAACCCACACGCAATAATCAGTCCAGTGCACTAGAAGTAGTAGCACGTGTATGGACTGCGCTTGAGTTCAAAGCGAGTAAACGCCCATGATTTGTTGGTCAAATAGCACTTCTGACCAAGCCTCTGGTTTGGTTCAAATAGCAGGATTAATTTAGATGAGCACAGCTCTGGAGTTGATTCACCAGCCACACAAACAGGATACCTGATAGATGTGCAGATGTGTTCCGGAAGGAAAGGCACAGAGGAAGGAAACTAGCGGTTCTATATATTTATTCCATATAAGGTCAAGTTAGCCAGCCCATGGCCGCTACTGCTATGGACATGGGAGGTAATATGTCTTCATATATTCTAGACCATGACAAGAGTTGTCTTTCTTTGCCAGAAGATTGCCAGAAAATTCTGAAAATGATCTATTCAACGTATACATTATTGAATTTTGGTGGATTAAACCCCTCTAAGTAAAAGGTATCCCTTTATATGCAATACAACGGCTTCAAATTTCTGCATGCCTGTGAATGAAATCACAACACATCACACTTCAGGGTATTTTATGTAATAAGTCACTTTCTTTACTACAATACAAAGACATGATTGATATAGGTATTGATATTGCACCTTGGGAGCAAGTCGCCGCTGATTGTATTGCATGGAGGGCAAAGATCAGACATGGAATAAAGACAAAGGAGAAAATAATTGCCAATAGGTCACCACTGAGCATGTGTGACATTAGATGGTGCATGATGGTGAAAAAGACGATGTGTTCACATACCTACACTTACAGTGTGAATTGGTCTGATCACTACCGCCATGGGTTGTAGTTAATATGCCTTTTTGAAGCACAATGTAACAAACTATCATCTGTCAAGACGGCAAGATGCCAGTCAAGTCACTTTCACTGAATGTTAGAAAGAGAGTACTGAATTGTTAAATTGGAACTGTGCTGCTGTATGGCAGAGAATTACGTAATGTGAATGAACACATTAGGAAGAACTTGGGGAGTCCACGGAAATGTTTCTGAGACAAATGTGAATATCTTTGTCAGTGCAACTAATAATGATTGCGTGGAAATGGCCAATGAAAGCAGAATATTACATGTAGCAATAAGAAAGAAAAACATTCTTCTTTGGTCAGAAGAGAGGTATTGGAGAACATTGTGTTGGCTGAAAATAACAGTGGTTGAAGAGGCAGAGGTAGGCATAGTAGAAGAGGTAATCAGAGAAAACAATGCTGGATGGTCACGGATGGGGGAATAGAGGATTATCATGGAGGTAACATGATTCAGGAGGTCATTATGGCTGAATAGTTAGGAGCACTGATTCTTAAACATCTGGTGTGCTGATACCAAGGTAACAGTTCAACCCAAACACTGATCAGTTGGACTAAAATGACTTATCGTCCTTGACATGGGGATGTACATTGCAAGTATCTCTGAAGTCGGACTGGGTTATCCTGATGGCAAAGGATGCTGGTAATAAGGAAAACTAATCCACACGCAAAAATCAGTCTAGTGCACTAGAAGTGGCAGCACGTGTATGGACTATACGGAGTTCAAAGTGGAAGAATGCAAACAAAATATTATATAATATTTTGTTTGCATTCTTTCGCTATATATATTTTTTCAATATATCCACACAGAGTGAGATCTGTTCAGAGAGAACTAGTATATTCATTGTCAAGAACATGAGTACATTTGCCAGGAAATATCAAGTTCGCACCCTGCACATGGTATCAAAACAGGAATGTGACCTTTAGGTTCATGTCACCATTCAGTATAATAAAATATACAAGGTGTTCATGTTGCACAGGACTTTATAAATTGGTAGTATTATTTAATGTTGTTTATGTTAATCATAATTTATTGGCCACATTATGAGAAGACAAAAACTGGAACATGTTGCAACAACTGGAAAGATTTGTGAAAAGAAAGATAGTGAAAGACAGGGAGAGAAAATTCTGGACAGTCTTGTGTCATGGCCTGGAAGGGTGTCTACACATGAACTGATACATGCTTTTGGAGATCGCAAGATGTGGAGAAGCAGCAAGGCATTTGATGATTATGCTAATCAAGGTGCCAGTTTGAATATTAATGCATTAAAATTTCACATCTTAAAGCAAGAGAACTCAGTTAAGCCTCACTTCCCTCACTGGAATGACATATAGTTGCTAAGAGGTTAATTTGGTACTTCATTTTTAATTCACCCCAAACAAAAAAGCATCCCTTACAGGACCTCATTTGCATCGGTCCAGCAATCACTTCCGGTTAAGTGTTCGGTGGACTGCTGGACCGATTGATGGCTGTTTTGATAGTTTTTTGGGATCATAGGGCCTTCGTCAGATTTTTGGGACCATAGGTGACCTCACTGTCATCGGAGTACTCCGATGACAGTGAGTGCCCTACGAGCCCAAAATCTAACAAAACATTCACTGGTCGGTCCAGCAATCCACCGAACACTTAACCAGAAGTGATTGCTGGACCGATGCAAATGAGGTCCTGTAAGGGATGCTTTTTTGTTTGGGGTGAATTAAAAATGAAGTACTGTTAATTTAACAACAAAATGGTTTATATTAATTATTATATATTGAAAGCAAAGTTTCAGTCATTTCATCTTCCATATTTACTAGGTGGCAAGTCATCCTGCTTCAACGGTAATTTTCCTATATATTTCTTTATTACAGTTACTGAAGCTAAAATGTGAGTATCTCTGTTTCGAATTGACATACCACATTCGTTGTGGTTCCGGTGATTGTTCCCAAGTCCTATCCAGTTTTGTGGCCGCAAACCAAATTTACACAAAAATGATCACAGTTAAGTCTACTTTTTACGTCATTTAACAAGGCACGCGATGATGAATTTGCTCACTGGTACATGGTTCTGTCCATAACTTCACAATATTTGCGACAGTTAACATTATGAAAGTTTACCTATTATCAAGTCTATTAGTTATTAGCAGGACAATAATGGGATGCGACCGTTTGAAGCTGTCTCACTGTCTGCAGTGTGTCGAGCCTAGGGTTTTCGTGAGGACAACAACCGGACGACGGTTGACGAAGTCTGCCCGCTTACTGTCCTTTCTTTAATAACTCAAATAGCTGTCATCCTACCGGCCAAAGATGCTACCTAAATGAAGAAAAGCCAATCTGTAATGAAGAAAAATGCGAGTACATAATCACGAAGTGTTTACAAACCTTCCTTGTAGCAACAGCGTCGTCGTCGTCGGCATGAAGGATGCAGAAGTTAGTGATCGTCATATGACTTGATCACGTGGTCTCGCCAGAGGTCAAGGCAAGTGGCTACACGGCCACTTTGGATTTTGTTTACTAAATTATTATTGCTGTGTAAACAGATTCACGAGCATTGATTCACGCTTATAGCAGTAGATGACAGGAATAGAAATTAGTGTACCATCGAATCTATATTTCATTTTTAATACTTCTGTTGGTTCACATCAATGCTTGTGGGTTTGTTTATGTTCTGCTTTAGTGGCGTCAAGGGTTTCACAATTCACATGTTTGTGTATTATTTATATTAATCTTATATTAGTCTAATATCTTATATCTAATATCTTAATATTATATTAATCTAATATTAGTATTTGTCAAAGACATTCTTTTGGAGACCGAAAGATGTGAAGAAACATGATCACTCAGGCCAGTCGGCGGCATGGCATTTGATGATGCCGGGAATCTCCGTGGCAAAGTGGTCAAGCCGTTTGCCTCGCGCTACAAAAATTGTGGGTTCCAATCCGGGCTACGTCTTTCAGTCCCGAGTGCATTTTTCTCGGAGACTCCTGGGGGTCGTCGTTGGAGCTACGGAGTTCGTGTTTTATGCGACGCTTTCGGCAGGCCGCCCTGCGGAAAGAGACTGAGCCGTATGGGATAAAACCCGGGGCAATGAAGTCGATCCGCTCGACTTTTAAGACTTTAAGACTTTTTATAGTGATTTGTTAAAAGAAACCCGGTTGGGCCAAATGAAATCTCGGTAGAGGAACCAGAATTATTATGTTCTCGACCCATGGCATAGAAACATCGCCTAAACTATTGAGGGATATTTACGTCAGAGAATTTATACCTAGGGATATGTTGAAATCTGGATTTACAGCTTTATATATTATTAGGAGCAATTGAATGTGAATAATTTCATACACCATCATCATTTGCCTTGCCGACAGACGTGGGCGATGATGGTTGGCCATCACACACGACCACCAGTCTTGGGATCAGGTCCGTGGTCTTGCTTTGACCATGTCAGGTAGCCAAGCCATTCAGGCATTTATCTGTTTGTCTTCCTTTTGCTCTTAATCGTCAAATTTTCCATTGTCGCTAAGTTTTCGAGTGTATTTCTCCTCATAACTTGTCTATAAAGTCTTCACAGTCTACGTCTAATGTATTTAATCAATGTACGGTTTTTATTTGTATCTTGAAAATCAGTCTCTTTCGTTTTTTCTGCCCGTCCATGATATTCTTTGCATTTCCACTGCTGTTAGGGCGGATTGTCTGTTTAGTACCCATGCTTCACAAGCATACAACAATATGGGGGTATATATAACATTTACACTCATTTTCTCACTGCATTTTACAGGTTTTTTTTAAAAATTGGTAAGCATAATTTATATCTTGCAATAGAAATGAAGACATCAGGTCTAAACTGTGGGTTTTAGTGGCGCTACATTTTATTAGAAAACAGCAAGTTAAATGATTCGGCTGTATAACTAGGCTAACAACTGACAGTATACAACAACAAGCATTGATGTACAGACCAAATGGAAGCAGAAGAAGAAGCCAACAATGTAAACGATGGACAAATGGAATAACAGAGTCCATGCGAATCTCGATATTTGAAGCCCATAAACGGGCACTTTCCCACTGTTTATGCTTCACCTCGACACCGCAAGGAACAAGATGAGATGAGATGAGATGGGGATGAACAGGTTTGTTGCCATGACGATTCCAGTTTTAATCATCACAAGGCATCTTCCATCAGATGTTATGACTGCTCCAAGATAGTTGTGCCGATTCACGCGTTTAAAGAACGTTCTCAATGACTTGGATGTTACATTCAGGATTGTCTTTCTCTAGGAGATTACCACAATCTCTGTTTTCTTACAATGTAATTCTAATCCTAGTAACTCACTGTGTACGAAAACCGCAGCTACCAAATGCTGCAGGTCGTGCTCACTCTCTGCAACCAATACTGTATCATTGATACTATCATTGTGTATCTAACATTGTTCATGTTATGACCATCTCAGGGCGATTCCTCTCAATATTGTTTAAAATTTCTTATAATATTTCACTACATAGGACATAAGGAGACACGATCCGGAGACGGACGTTACACACGCCTGTTGCACACCACTCTTGATTAGCTGGTATTTTTAGCTACTTCATCTGAGTTGGTTAAGACTACGGGTTCTCCTTCGGGAAACTCAGGTTCGGATCCTCGGTAAGGTGTGGATTTTTTTTTCTGTCGGGGAAAAAACAAAAACACCCTAACCTGCATGCAGTTCGCGGCGACTTCACTAGGGGGGGGGGGGGGGGGGGGGGCTTAATTCCTTAGGCTTAAGACCCCTCTGTCTTACATCGCAAACTACTATAAGCAATAAATGACAGTTTTGGCATGTATTATTAATTTTTTATGGCATCTGTTGATCCATTCATGTTCTTTAAAGTCCAAAGTAGGCCTATCGACCGTCAATGTGGAGATCTGTAAACATCTGTATCATGTCGACGAACAATTAACCCCCCAAAACCATGTCAGCAATATTTTGTATATTGTTTGTATTCGTACGCTTGCGAAGTCCATGCACGAGCTACAGTTTCTAGTGCACTGGGCTGATTTTTGCGTGTGTATTAGCTGTCCATATTACCGGTGTTGCTCGCCATCAGGCAAACCCACGCCAACTTCTCAGGTACTTACAATTTACATCTCCAAGTCAAGGACGAGTAGTCGAACTGACCGGTGTAGGGGATGAACCGGCTACCTCTGCATGAGCACACCAAAAGTTTAAGAATGGGGGATCTTATCCATTCGGACATGCTGATCATCCTAACAAGGGACACCCGGGTGTAATGTCCTCCCCATATGTTACATACAATTCCATAACTTAAGGACTTTTCCTCCAACTTCCATTCCAGCATCAGTCTGACCTTCGTTATGTCCTCGTCACGGGCACATTTTTAAATCTTAATAGTCTCCGTAGGTTTCGTACGCCTCTGAACTGAGTGCTTCGATTTACCATAAAGTGATAGATTCGCGGGCTTTTCTTCTCCACATCTCTTTCGGGACTTCCTCTGACAAGAATTATATTACCTTGTCTCATATGTTGCATCTCAGAAGATTATGTGAGGACAATGACGGCTTTCGTCAGATTTATTTCGTCTTGGTGGCTGGCTTAACTGATTGAGTGCCATGGGATGATCATCTTAAGCGACTTCCGAATCTGCCGGGGACTTATACGAAGGGGCGTCAAATAAAAACCTTTCAAGTGTGGTAGCAATTACAATAACCATGCCATTGTCTTGTAGCCTATCAATATTGTTGTTAAGGATGTCAAGAGTGTGACATCGCGATGCAGACGAACACGGTGACGCCATAATGACAGTTTAAAGATGACCGCCCCACTTTTGACATGCACCACAAAGAAACAGCGTTCTGTTACCCGTTTTTTGATCAGTAAAAGAGTGAAACCTATAGAAATTCATCGGCGAATGAAGGTCCAGTATGATGATGCAGGCCTTTCAGACTAGCAAGTGTATGAATGGAGCAGTAAGTTTCAAAACGACGTGACTTCTTGACAGACTGTTCACGAGCAGGTCAGAGGCACTGAGAAGTGACCCCAGAGTGGTTACACACGCGACCAAGAGCATTTTGTTTCTACAGGAATCCACTTTATTGGCGCTGGAGGACTTGCATTTAACGTAGTTGTGACTACATCGAAAAATGATACAATTGTTCTGTACTTTTTCATAATATATTCACAACCCCCCCCCCCCCCCCCCCACACACACACACACACACATTAAGGTTTTCATTTGAAGCCCCCTCGTATATCGCCAAAATGTTGTCATTGCGTTATAATATAACATGTCTGCAACGATATTAACAACGTTTAAGTCATAACTGTGAGGCACCGCTTCGTCCCATTTTCCGTCTTTCAGTTTTATTTGGTCTAAAACTACTATTTGTTTAGCACAGAATATTTTAAGAATATATTGTCCCTCGTCACCTGGCGAACCCACTCCGACTTTAGAGCCTTAAAACACGGATTAACTCATTCTTTCAATTGCTTCATCATCATCATCATCATCATCATAGAAGAACTCACAAATGTTCTCTTCCTCTTGTGTTCCACGCCAAATTTGTATGCTGCGGCAAGTAATGCTGCAGTGAGTGAAATTGCGAAGCTCGTCTTTGTCTCATTCATAAGCGAAGGACAGATTTGGTAGCCATATCTAAAACTCTTTGCAGTAAAAAGCCAACAAGATCGTTTCAGGCGGTTGCAAACAAACGACCTTTCCGACTGTTGGGAGACTACCCTTAGCAACCGGATGTTAAGAACGAGAGCTCTTAGCCATCGGCTATGCTGACCTTCCTTTGCACTGTTTGAGAGTAGGTCCGGTTCGTCTGCATATCTTGAGTTTTACAATTGGGTTTCACTAATTGTGAATGAATACACATGGCTATAGATATCATTTTTGACATTTCTAATTACGCATTAGGAAGAACTTGAAAGCAACAGAGATGTGCTTCCTGAGACGAATTTTACGAATTCCTTGGGCTGCCAAAGTAACTAACAACGATTGCATGAAAGAGGCTAATGAAACAAGAATATCATATACAACAATAAGAAAGAGACAAAAAGCTTTCTTTGGTCATGTGATGAGAAGAGAAGAATTTGAGAACATCGTGACATCTGGAAAGATCGAGGGGAAGAGAGGCAGAAGCGGACCAAGAGAAATTATGCTGGATGGATTGAGACGATGGCATAAAGGAATGTTCTTTTCAGGACTTTACAGACTTGATCCAGAACACCAAAGACCGAGATCTGTGGAAAGTTATGAACACCTACGCCAGTTGGCATGGCACTTGATGATGATGAATTAATTTTCGTTATACATGTTGTAAAAGTGTGGAGAGAGAACGCAACCTTACAGTACTAAACATTGCTATTAAAATCTGTTTCTGTCGAGGCATGTACGG